>CM062819.1:1779468213-1780129774 GCA_031772625.1 Pinus tabuliformis | reverse complement strand
GCACTAGCGCAAGGTTCAATGGTGATAATGACAAGTCATTACTACAATTTAATTATGGCATCTTTGTATTTATTATAATACCTCCCCCCAACTAAGGGATGACCATCCACGGTCATGTCGAGTCATATCAAATGAATTATCAATCAAATCCACAAAGTCGATCAGGGACGTACCTGGCGACTTCTCTTGACATAGTAACAACAGTGGAGGAGGAACAACATTAGAGGGAGTAACAACACCCAAGGAGTAACAACATCAGGGGGAGTAACATCACCCGAGGAGTAACAACGTTAGGTCCCCATACTACTAGTGTAACCCCTTATTTTTATTAGTACAACCCCCTTATTATATTGTTGTGCCCATATAGTCCCCATATTGTTATTATTGTGCCCCATAGAATCCCACTATTGTTATTATTGTGCCCTTACATTATTATTGTTATGTTGACTCTAATTATATTATGACCCCTTAGACTCCTATATATAGAAAGGAGGTCTTGTCATTTGTATCATCCAAGAATTGTTCATTTGTGTAATGTAAAGGAGGTTGCCCCCTCGAAGAGGCTTATTTCAAAGGCAGTCATCTATCTTTTCTATCTTTTTGTGAGTTGGTTTCATAACAAACAACATCGGGGGGAGTAACAACACTGATTGAACACTTAGCCAGAATCACCACAAACGAATTAACAGCACCGGAGGAGTAACAACACCAGCGGAGTACTTAGATGCAATCGTTACGAAGTATCAACACCGGGGGAGTAACATCACCATTGAAGTACTTGCAAGAAAAATAATGATAGAGTAGTAACCAATTTTTGTTTTATATTATATATATATATATATATTTATTTATTTATTTATTTATTTATTTATTTATTTATTTACTTATTTATTTATTTATTTATTGATCAGAGGTGTAGAGGAAGAGTTCTCCACACTAACAATTTCAAAACCACAATTATCAGAGAGATTTTTAATAAAGGAGTCTTTAGAAACTAGACGATGATACAGTCTAAGGTGGTGTCCATTTACAAGCAAAGGAGTTTGTGCCTCATCAATTTTTATAAGTCTAACAATCTTGTTATTAAACACCGTGTCAACTCCATATGGTCCCATCCATTTGGAGCATAGTTTTCCTCTAAAATATTTGAACCGAGAACCATAGAGCAATGCCCAATCTCCCCTTTGAAACACCTTTTTCTTAATAAATTAGTCGTGTCATTTAGTTCGTTGCTGCTGAATTGCAGCACTATTCTCGAAAACTACCGAACAAATTTTGTCCAACTCATTTAACTGTTCCAGTCAGTGTTTCTGGGCTTTTGAAAGATCCAAACCTACTTCAAGGGTTGTCTTGAGCATGTTAATTTCAAATTCCACAAGAAACAAAGGGGATTCCCATAGACAAGCTCATATGGTGAAAATCGTGTTGTGTTTTTCCATGTTGTTCTATATGCCCACAGTGCCTCAGGAAGATTTTCAGCCCAATTTTGGAAATGATTCACTATGGTCTTTGTAAGAATATTTTCCAGTACCTTGTTTGTGCTCTCCACTTGACCATTCGCCTGAGGATGATATGGATATGTTACCCTATGCTTGATTCCACACTTCTTCATAGTTCCTGCTATTAGATGCGATGTAAACTGCACCCCTCCATTTGAAACTATCTCTCTAGGAGCTCCATTACAAGTAAAAATTTCTTCAAATAAAAAGTCTAAGACAACCTATTCTGTTGCTTTCACAATAGCCTTGGCCTCTACCCACTTTGTCACATAATCTATGCAAATCAAAATGTGAACTTTCTGATGTGAAGGCGGATTGAATGACCCAACGAAATCGATAGCCCATTTTTCAAAGGGCTCAAGAGCTAGTTGAGGTTGTAATGGAATATCATCTGCCTAACTAGGCTGACACATCCATTGGTAACTATCACACTCTCAAACATATTTCCTTGCATCAAGAAAAATAGAAGGCCAATAGTACCCCATTTGCAACACATTATGACTTGTCCACTTATCTGCAAAATGTCCCCCACAGGGGCCATCATGAGCAACTTTCAGGACATCATAGATATCATCCTCACTTATGCAGCAACATATTTTTTGGTTAGGTCCTATATAAAAGAGATATCCTTCTATCCATGAGTAGCAAGCACTATGATGGATAATCTTTCGTTGTTCTCTCTATGGTAGGTGTTGAGTCACTTTTCTTGTAACAAGATAGTTAGCAATATCTGCATACCACAAAGTGTGAGTATAAATTGCAAAAAGATGTTCATCTGGAAAACTATCTCTACAGGTGTACCTTCATCACTAGTATCCATCCTACACAAGAAATATGAAACTACATTATCTTTCTCTGGCTTACCTACAATTGTAATATCAAATTCTTGAATTAACAACAACTACCTTGTAATACAACTAGGGGTTATCAGTTTATTCATCAGATACCTGATAGTTGTATGATCAGTGTGCACGAAAGTAGGATACCTTGTAATGTAATGCCGAAACTTATTAATAACATAAATAACAACAAAGAAGTCCTTTTCAGTTACCATATATTTCAGTTTAGTAGGAGTCAAGTTCTTTCTGACATAATAAACGACATATGGTTTCATGTCCTCCTATTGTCCCAAGACTGCCCCTACTCCTGTTTCAGAAGTGTTTGTAGAGATGTGAAATGGAAGCTTCGAGTCAAGACCACATAATATCGTAGCGTTAAAAACTAGTTATTTGATTTCCTTAAAGGTTGTTTCACATTCATTTGTCCACACAAACCTTGCATCTTTAGTTAACAATTGAAAAAGTGGAAATGTTGTCTTAGAAATTTTTCTAAAAAAAGCTTGTAATATCCAACATAACCGATAAAGCTACATACCTATGTCAGTGTCTTCAATGTAGGAAAATTAAATATTACTTTTACCTTAGCAGGATCAACCTGAATTCCTGCAGCTGAAAGCAGGTGTCCCAACACTATTCCTTCCTTCATCATCATATGGCATTTTATTGTACTAGGAGAAGTATGTGTTTGCTTACATATTTTAAGTACTTTCTCTATGTTTTCTATACCTTCTTCAAAAGAATCCCCATATGGGGTGAATTCATGCATGTAGATTTCAACTCTATCATTGACTAGATCATAAAAATTCCTAATATTGCCCTTTGAAAGGTAACAAGTGTGTTACGGAGACCAAATGGAAGGAATCGGCAGGAAAAGGTTCCCCAAGGGAATGTGAAGGTATTTTTATCTTGATCCTCAGGAACTATTTGTCTATGATTGTATCCATTGAATCCATCCAAAAAGGAGAAAAACTTATTTCCGGCTAATGTATCAAGGACCTGGTCAATACAGGTTAAGGGGAAATGGTCTTTTAAAGTCACTTTATTTAATTCCCTGTAGTCAACACAAATCTGCCACTTTCCATTCATCTTAGGAACAATGACTAGCAGGGAAACCCATTGACTTTCTGATATCGAATAAATAAAACTCGCATCTAATAGCTTCTGTAATTCATCTTTGACAACGTTTTTTAAGGTAGGATTCATTCTTCTCTGTGGTTTCTTAACAGGTCGACATTCTTATTTAATGTATATGTGATGAGTACATAAATCAGCAGGGATGCCTTTCATATCTGTATACTCCCAAGCAAAGGATTCTTTATGTTCCCGAAGGACCTTCAGTAACTGTTTGGTTTGGGAGGGTGAAAGGTCAGGATTAATATTCAACGTTTTCCCTAGTTCAATTTCTACAGAAATATTGTCACGAGGTACAATTACAGGAATATTTCCAACTTCTGTTTCTGGTTCCATATCTTCCTAAACATTGCAACTCATGACAGATTCTAATAGCTGGTGGGTTGGATCAGAAACAGAGTTGGGACTGCTAAGAAAGGTGCTAATGGCATCATCCTTTGTTTCATCCTTAAAACAAAGAGCCTTACTGATGGTAAGGATGGGTCTAACTTCTTCATTCTCAAGTTTGGGCTCTTTCATAGGTAGAGATTTTTGTATCAAGGTAAATCCTGGTTTATCTGACAAACTTGATTCGGCAAGGGGGTAGAGTATAATATTCTTTGTGACTTCCCCATTGGATATTACCATATTTCCATACTGACACCCAATGTAAGCATTTGTGGTCGCAAGCCAAGGTCTTCCTAAAATTAAAGGGTGTCCACCAACTAGGGATTGGGTATGTAAAACCAAAAGGTCGACAGGGTATTGCCATGAGTCTACTGAAATAGTTATATCTTCCAGCTTCCCTACCAGTCTTATAGTAGACCGATCTTCCAATTCTAGGATGGTGGGAGTTGGTTTAAAGTTTCAAAGACCTAAGGTAATCACAGTTCCAGAGGTTATGACATTAATTGTTGCCCCCAAATCTACCAGTACATTTGGAATATCAACACCATTAATATGTACTATCAGAATCAGGTTCCATGGATCCCCGTGTTTAATAGGCATAGTCTTCCCCAACATTATGTCTGATAGTTTTCCCATAACATGAATAGTGAGTGGATCCTTTGGTTTTATTCCAAGCTTCTTTGAGCAATATTCGTTAATTGTTTTGGCATAAATCAGTACGTCCTTCATAGCCTGAAGTAACAAGATTTGACAAATAGATTTTGCACTTCTCCTAAAAAGTAAAATTCAAGATGAAGACTTTATTTGCTCAAGGATAATCTCGCAGGATAAGGTGGACTAGTCTGACATCCTCTAGCAACAATTGTTTGTTGTGAAGGGGCTTGTTGTTTCATAGGAATTTGTATTGACTCATCCCCAGTTGTTCTAGTAGAATCTCTAGGTTCTGGTTCTGAGATTTCATCATCGGTATGTTCAACAATTAATAGTGAAGTATGAGTATTCAACACGCGACCGGATCAGAGATTCAATTCGTTACATTCTACGGTGGCAATACTATATGCAGGGAAGTTGAGTGTCTCAACCAACTGAGCCCCTCTATTGGTTGGATTTGGATTGGATTGAATAGGTAGTTATGGACAAAGTGGAGGATTACTAGTGGACACATTAGAAGGCATTTGTAGTTGTTTTTGTGGAATAGGTTGGGAGAATTTCTTGAAGGAAGAGGAGGTCCACGCTAATTTTGGGACCATGAAGGGTTTGGACTAGATTGAGGGTACCATGGTTGCCATGGCATTGGATATTGATAAGACTATGACCATGAAGGTGAAAAAGGTACAGACTGAGGCCCAAAATTCAAATTATTAAAATACTGAGAAGGGTCTTGAGGCATACCTTGATTCATGTTCTGTGGTCATGGTTGCCATGGTTTCCTTGATCCCATGAAATACAATTGATCTACTTCTTCATTTGTTCCCTAAAAAACTACCTTCAACCCAGGAAGAGATGGATAGGTGATAGTGGAATGACTCTGTTCACATATCGCACAAGTCTCAATGAAATTCAATGGGCATTCCTTCAGTGGGTGCTTCTTCATGCCTTGAGGGCATAAAATGGACATAACCTTCTCTTCTCCCATCTGCTTCCATTTTGCCTGCAAAACGTCCAATTGTGATGATAGTGTGCTCAGGATATCAATTCTCAAGTTGTCCAACAAGTTCCCAATTTCTTCTTTCGTAACTCCACCATTGGATGTTTTGAGAGTTCAGACCCCTTCCCTATGCCTCGTAACTCCTCGTGAACACTTGATGCACAATTCGTAGATGGTATCAAATTCCTCTTTTGATATGTCTCCTTTTCCTACTATATTCAATAGTTCCAAAGATTCCTCCCTCAGTGCCCGGAGAAAGATTATTTTCAAGATATTCTTATCCAAATCACTATGGCCTGATATTTGTAAACTATATTGAAAATTTTCCACAAAGTCCTCCATGTTCTCATCCTCTTTATGCATAATATTAAAGATTTCTTCCTTCACATCTCGAGATTTGCAGTAGTATTGTGATGCAGGAGTATCTGGACTTAGCCAACAATGTGAAAGTCTGTTCACATGTTGTGGCTAAACAAGTTGAATTTCACTGACCTGAGTGGTCAAAAGTCAGTTTTTACCAAGACGGTTGGATCTCTCAAGAAATGAGTTGTATTTCATTATTGTAATAGTTAGAATTTGTCTTATTTTAGATTCAAAGATAAGTTGTTAGCATAGGCGTGTGATAGAGCTTGAAAATAGAGATTGGTTGTTAGAGTGTTTAAAAATAGAGATTGAGTTGTTAGGCAGGATTGGATTGATAAAAAGAAGAAAAATGTAATGCAAAAGGATTAGCAAGGATGATAGAGGTGTTATAGACATATTTGGGTACTCCAACCCAAATCTTATATGTCATTAAACTAGGGCTCTTTAACCCCTAAAAGTGTTGTTTCATACCCTAAAAGATCATGGTCATCTGATTACATCATTCCCCAAAAGTACCACCTGAAAAGCCATCCAAAACTGGCCGAAACAGGACCATACTGACTGCTCCACTATCAGGGTGCGATGCATACTGACTTCTACACTAGCCAGGTGCAATGCATACTAATGAGGCCTTCTATAGGGTATGATGAGAGAGGATGGACAAATGTCCGAGACAGTTTGCTAAGTGGATGCTCATGGAATCTTCTAGAAACTTCTCCTATGACACTTGCCTCTTTGAATTCGCCCAGAGATGAGTAAGAGATCCAAGAAATATCCAAGTGGAACCAAATGTAACAAGTGGAATGACACTAATGAAAACCCAGAGATGACTCACTCCCTTGCACACATCTATAAATGGATCCATCATCTAACAGATCCAGAGGATGGAATTTTGTAATTTGTAAGGAAGTGTTGATAGTTTGTGTCAGAGAAAGAGCATTGTATTGTTGGGTGATCTTGCTTTTCATGAGGTGAAGAGGGCTTTGATGTTGGGAGGATGATGCTGGATCATACAGCTGGGTTGTAATTCTCCCTTTTATTTAATAAAGTTCTTTGAGTTTTCCTCCATACAATTGTGTATTTTTGAATGTTGTTATTTGTGAATGCCATTGTATGTTCATTGTATTTATGATTCTGCAGTGTTTACGATATAATAGATCAAGATGCTTTGATGGTGTTTTGTTACTTTGTTTCTACAGGTATTCTCTAAGCGGGATAAGTAGGAGAGGAGGTGCAAGCTCTGTCAAGGGGGAGAGAGATCAAACAAGGAGTTAAGCGAAAGATCCAGGTTGGTTCCTTTACCTCTCTCTTATCTATCATACATAGAGGAAATCACAAATTGCTTTAAACTGTTTGTTTCTAGGGTAGCTGCCAATCCTAGAGGGCTAGTCGATCAAAAAGACACTAGTTTTCCCAGAAACAAAATGGCGACTCCACTAGGGACCGAATAGATGTTTGTTTGTTATTTTTGTTTGTTTTATAAACTATAGACGGAGCCTGAAGTTAGCTAGATAGCCTTCGAACTGCTCTTGCTCTGCAATTGCATAGTAGATGAATGTTGCTTCAGTCAATCTCCAGTTTAGTTTATGAATTGAACATTTGACTTACAAGCATTCTAGATGCCCTTTTGGTAGCTCAGTAACCTCTCAAGATCATACCTTTGTACTTTGATTTTTTACTATCTATCATAGCTCAGCTAAACTCACTGAAATCAGTTGCAAATTTGAGCCAAAACCCATCTCAGTTGTGCTCCCTAGCCCATCGCACTATCTGTCACTATCAACCAGTATGCATCACACCTCCCGAGCCTGAAAAGTGCGATGCATCCCTGTTTCTATGAAGCCCATGTGCAATGACTGACTGAGCCTATTTCCCTTCTTGAAATTTGGGGTTTTTGTCCTTGTTTTCAGCTCTGTTTAGTTGTTTTGCTGCTTATGAACAATACCTCATTACTGAAGCCTCCTTGCATAAGATAGATCAGCCTCCATTGATTAGGATTAGTAAATGTTTTTATGTATTTGTCCATCATTTATGATCCTTTTTCGAAAAGTTGCTTAAATCGATCTGTCGTTTTGGTACAAAAAGTGTCGTAACTGTTGTTTTGTGTCAAAAAGAGAAGTGTCATTGAGTCTTCCTTCCCTGGATAGTCGATTGAAATTTTTGTCATGTACTTGATTTTATTTGTTGATATTTGAAGTGTCAAAAGCATTTTCTATTCGAAATCAAAAAGTGTCGTTTAGTCTTCCTTTCTATTTTGAAAAAGAAATTGTCGAAATGTCGCTTTGAGTAAAAATATTTCAAATTTTTGCTCTACTTAGTTTTCCTTTTTTGGCATTTTTCACATTAAGGGGAACAAAAAACAAATACCTGCATTTGCATTTGCATTTAGACTGTGTGCGAAAAATGATTTAGGAAAAGTCCATTTAGTGTGTGCTCTTTGCTCTTTGTTTGAAAGAATCATAATCTTCTTTCCTTAGTAGCTAGGATTTGCATTGCTTAAAATAAACAATGATTGTTTATCATTGTAGACTGCATATTTAGGAATTTTAAATCTACATCACATGGTGAACCATTGAAAGGAAAACTTTTAAACAAGATCAACTCTAAAATAGATTTCAATGAACTTAACAACACTTCAGAACCTAACGCAACACATCTAGAGGTCTAGGCTAGAGACGTGTTCCGGTGTCGTAAAAACTAGTAACTATCATTTTCATCGAAGGTTGGGTGATTCCTCCTCTTTGATACGACAAGTGCTAGCATGGACTTGTGCTCCCTGTTAGATTCGGTCTGGTCATCCCTCCGTCAGAGATCAAAACTCTTTTTGCATTTCATGTTTAGGTGTCCCATTGCTTTCGATCAGTTTCATTTCATTAGGGGCATGCCATAAATCTGACGAAAGGGATTTTGTCATTCATCCCCCTCATGCTTTGCACTGCTGGCTCAGGTCTGTCCATCAAAATCGAATCTTAAAAGTCATTTGCAGTCCTGTTGCAGTTTCTAGGTCATAACAGTCATTTTAGTCATTAGGTCTAGGGTTAGTCAATTTGGTCTTCGACAAAGTCTAATAAAGCCAGCAGGCCAGAGGGAGGTCCTTGATAAGTTGTTATTTCAAAAGATTCTTATCATCATATGGATGGATTATGAATTCTCTTCAAAACTCTGTTTTGAAGATAAGTCGACATTTCGTTTTTTGTAATAATTTCCCAAAATTTTCAGTTCTTGAATTCTCCAGGTGCAGCCTTGGTCTCCTTTGCCAAATTCCATGTCAGCTATCCCTGCAAAAAATTGCAAGAAATTCATCATTTCAACCAAAAAATCAAGGAGGAAACAAAAAGGTCAGAGTTCTATTAATTGTGAAAAAGTGTCAATTGCAAAACATTACAAAATGGGTTTTGGAGAAACAAAAATCAAATTGATCTCTATATAAAAGTTTTTCCATGAAGATGAAAGTCATTTCGCATGGAAAGGTTGGAGAAAAATGTTTCAGAGCTAATTGGGTGAGAGCATGCGTGTTTTGGAGAGAACTGGCTTGTAGCTAACGGCGCGGTGCATATAACAGGTGGCGCGGTGCACTGGGGATTTCTGCCCAGTGTAAATTTAAACGGGCACGACGCACATAGAGAGCACAGCGCATATAGCCTCAAGCCCGAAAATTGCTGGAAACTTCACCAAATTGCTCATACTTTGCCTAGATTTGCCAGGTAGGCTTGCTATCTTGCTATTGCATCAAATTTTATGATAAGAGACGGTGGTTTGTGGGTGATAGTGGTTGCAACAAAAATTCTCAAAACCTACTTCTATAGATCCTCAAGCCAATTGCTGCCAGGGTTTAAAACTCATTGTTTTGCCACCAAGATTTTGTCTCCCTCCCATTGTTCCCTTATCTTCACTAATCCCTAATTCCCTATCACCTAAATTCATTACTCCCTTCTCCTACATACTCTATCCCAAATCCTCTAACCTCACGCATCAAAACCTATACAACTAATCCCAAACCCTAAACCATATTCCCATACATCAATACCTCAAACCCTCTCCCATATTTCCCTATTAAATTTCTCCCAATAATTCCCATTCCTCAATATTGTTTCCCCTTCCTAACAATCCCTAACAGTCCCTGTTGCATTTGTTTTTCCTTGGTGGCAGAAATTGAAATACAACACCAAAAAGAGCAGTTCAAGTACAATTCATACACAACAGTCATCTTGTCTTCAAGGCTTTTTGTATAGCAGTCATGGCATCTGAGCATTCATTGGACTATGAGGTGGAAACCCAAAGTGACTCTCCCTTGGAAGAACAGGCACCTCGGAGGCCTCATAAAAGTGGCAGGCATGTTAGGGAAGAACCGACCACCCTTACAGAATTGCAGGCCTGCTCTCTTGCTATGCAATGTTTTCAGCATCAGTCATGCTATGAGTTTTGTCAAAAGGTGGCTAGTGTCCAATTTCATCATGAGTTGGCTCGTCTTTTTGTGCTGCACTTGCACGGAGATCAAGCTATCTTGGCTGGTGTCACCTTCACACTTACACCAGAATCTGTCTCATTAGCAACCGGTATACCGAACATTGGTGAACCATGGCACAAGAAACAAAAGATTGATCGACAGCATTATGAGCCATACATTAAAACCAGTTGCTTGAGGTAGCTCAAGAGAGTGTTCCCGTTCTGGTATCTGAAAGATGAATATGCTCCACTAATGAGATTGATCATGAAATATTTCAGCTGTGAGGGACGGTTCTCTCATCTTTATGCTTATCACATCAGGTTGCTCATGCATTTCACCAGGGTACGGATGATGAACATTCCATATTTCATTTGCCGGAACATTGAGAGGATGACCACCTTTATATAGCGTAAAACCCCTCAGCAGCAACTTAACAGTGTATATCATTTTTCTCTTATAAAGATTTTGGTGGTTCATCAGCTTGGATTGCAAGGCATCACTTGGGATGATTTCATCTCTCGTGACTTCTTCAGAGCTTCACGAGGAGTATCAGAGGTTAAGCATGAGGGTGAACCTTCTCATCAGTATGAGCGCCATGAGACTGCTAGTGTGCCGGTTTTCATCACATATCAGAGAGGCACCAGACATTTGTTTGCAGCGGCAAAGCGAGTGTTATCTCCACCCGGGGTGGAAGGGGCCTCGCTTCCTCCATCAGTGTACAAGACAAAGGCAAAGATCCAATACAGGATGAGGGGCCTTCAGGTGAGCCATCAGGTGAACGAGAGACCGAGTTCATTCTCCTTCATGATGATGATACAGATACGGGTCCACAAAGCGCCAAACTTAGAGAGATCATCCAGGAGCAGAAATCAGAGATCGAAGCCTTATCCCTTGACTTGGAGAGGGCTAAGTGGACCATGAAATACTTGGAGCAGAGGAACAAACAGCTTGAGGATCAGCAAGCGATCATGGAGCTACAAAACATTCGTGAGCATCGCCAAGCTGCACAAAGGAGAAGAGTTGAGCTCACATCATTGGAGCAAGAAATTAATGAGGATCGGGAGGCCAATCTTGAGAGAGTGAACATGCACTTAGAGAGGTTGTTGGACAAGGTCGACAAAGACCATGCACTACTGAGACACATGGCTTTTCACTACATGGCGCGCAACAAAGTGTGCAAGGCCCGAATCAGGAATTTGAAGGCGAAATTGAGGAAGGCAATCAAGAAGAAAAAGAGGCAAAGGGAGCTCGATCGTCTTCAGATATTGGCCGAGGCCTCTTTAGCCCAGCATAACACTTGATAAGGAAGCTCCAGCCCAAATTTCAAGAAATTTGGGGCATTTTTGGTATTTTTGGAAATTTTTGTGCAAAAAACAGGGTTTTTCTCCCTATGCGCCGCACCACGTGGCGCGCGCTTACAATAGGAGGCTCCAAATGCAAAAAAGTTTATAGTTTTGGATTTTTCATGGAAAATCATGACTGTTGGTGCATGTCCAAGAAATTTGGGCAAGTTTTGAGTCCTCAGGAGGTCAAAAACACCCTAAAAATGACCTCTCTGCCCCTAATTTCACACATAGAAAGCCGTCTTGGGAGATTGAAGTTTTAGAGGGGAAAATGGGCACCAAATTCTGAAATTCCACTTGGGTTGTAAAGTAGACAGGTGGGGCTTTCCAACAAGTAGACTTGGGCTCAATTTGGACTTTAGGAAGTGCCTCAAAAGCAGCCTCAAAGTGGAGCGATGCACACAGAAATTGGCATGGCGCACAAAGGTTTTTTGACCAATTTTTCACCTTCCAGCTCAGAAATTCGGCCAGTTTGACTAGTTTTTCTTTGTGATGTAATTTTTGACTTATCTTGATGTAATTGAGTGAACATGATGTAATTTTGACACTTAGTTACTTGTTCTAGAGGATTCATTCACCAAAGAGTGAAAATTTAATGAATGAATCAGTTTCCTACCTTATAGAGGCAAGTTGTTTTGATTGTCTAGATTTTAGTACTTTGTTTAGAATTGGTTGAAACAGCTCCTAGAATGATGAGCTCGACCCCTAGAGGCAAGGGAATGGGTTGGGCTAGTCTATATCATGTATTTTATAAGTCATTTTCAGGGTTGGACTCTTGGGAAAAGCTTGGCACTCTATTGCACATTCACTTCTGCATTTTTGGCTAAGGAAAGACCAGGGTTTTGCAGCACTGTTTGGGATCCATGTGGCTTTATGTTTTGATGGTGTGCCTCTCTGAGTAATTGTAAGTTTATCTAGTGTTATGTGTATCATTTTCTTGTTTCTTCTTCTGAATTTGAAACAAATGAGTGATTAAGGTGGAATCCATAACTGTTATGCTCTGCCTTTGAATTTGTTTAAATTTTCATGTTTTCTTCAGTTTAAGGAGAATCCTTGAGACTCTCTTGCTCTCCTTAGCTCCTCACCAGTCTGATCTATCCATCTCACTTGCTTTAAAGCATCTAAACGATTGCCTTCCTTGCCCCAATCAGACCTCTGCAAAAACTGTGCCTCATCCCCGAGCCCAAATTTGCCTTTCCCATTTTTTCAACAAAACCCTCAAAAAACCAAATCAAATCCCTGACCTTAATACCTAGCCTAAAATTAGTTACAAAATCAGTCATCTCGAGCCCCATTGATTATCTTTTGCCGAGATCGACCTGGAGAGAGCCCTCTCTTGTCCTCGTAGGGCTAGCTACGAGGCTGAGCGCGGTTTGATGTGGACCTAGAACCTTGTCTTTTCAGCCTGAGACAAATCTAGGCTCTAACACTCCCCGTACCGTCGAGTATATATTGGGAGACCACAATAGGCTTATATCCTTTATCCATAGGAAGTCGTGTATACCACCCTATCGATCGCAATGCATTGAACACAACATTCGGGAAGATTGACTGTCATACATAAGTCCTTGGTAATTTCTCTTTAATTTATCACCAGGGTGTATATTGTAGTTTTGTGATTGGTTTGGTAATCCCTCTGTCTAGATTTCTAGAGTAGTCACTTTCGTTCCTTTTCGAATCTTTAAAAGAAAAAGTCCATCTAAGCACTTGTCACTTCAAGCTCATTAAAAATCGAAGGGGACTACGGTCATATTTAGCTTTTTCTAGACTCTTAAAATTTGAAAAATCAAAGTTGTGTCAATGCATCATTAAAATTTATTAATTCGGAATAACATACCTATTCCTTCGTTGATCTTAGGTTGAGATAATGGAGTCACCAATCAAGGAATCCCTCTCAAGGGGAATCCTAGTCCTTTTACTTCTTGGGGAAATATTGGTGCTCCTCATATGGCCACATTGTCCCTTCCGGGTCTTACCATTGGCCTTCCAGTATGGTTTTTCTCAACCTCTATGGGTCAAAATAATGTGATTCCTCAGCAATCAAATCAGCATCTAGTTGATACTAAAGTTGACCCTTCGCCTTCTTCTTCGTTTGTTTCTTCCTCCCTTTCTTCCTCTTCGCTTGGTGAAAGTAGTGATGCTAATAACCAGGTGGCTAAGAAGAAGAAGAAGGGTAAGGAGAAGAAGAAGAAGCCAATTCATCAAGGGGGAAACCAAGAAACCATAGATTTGGATGCATCAGCTGGTGAAAATCCGCACATTAAAGCTCCTAAACCCATATCTCCATGCATAATTTGTAGAGGATACCATTTTCATCGAAAATGTTCGTGCATTCCTCGGATCCTGAGAGAATGGTCCCCCCGTTCGCACTAACCGGTGTCATCAACCTCTGGTGATCATGTTGATAGCAGACCACCAACTAGTGATAATGAAGTTCATGGATAGAAAGGAAAGGTCAAAGTTCCATGTAGGTTATGTGAATGGGACCATACCCTTCCCCGTTGTCCTATTTTGGATGAAGCTAAAAGAGTCTTGCATAACCATCATGCTTCACCACAATGACTTCCACTTGGATACAAGAAACTCTCCCCAAGTCCTTTACTAGTTGAAAATCAAACTGACTTAACTGAACCGTCAGTCGAAACACCTATCGTTGAAAGTGAATCTTCTGAGTCCATACCGGACCAAAGTCAACAGGTCGAGATGGCAGTCGACCCAGTTTTACCTTCAGAAGATCATATCCTTCCCGAAGAGAGTGAGAACGATATTGTTCAAATT
Source organism: Pinus tabuliformis (assembly GCA_031772625.1). Lineage (NCBI taxonomy): Eukaryota > Viridiplantae > Streptophyta > Pinopsida > Pinales > Pinaceae > Pinus > Pinus tabuliformis. The sequence continues at coordinate 1,780,115,339 of CM062819.1, read as the reverse complement.
CTTTTTGTTACTTCAGAGTCCGATGAACTTGGGGGCAATCCGCCCATTCCTTCACAACAGGAAGAGAATCCCCCAATTCCCGCTACTCAAGGGGTTAATTCAACCGTTTATTCGATACCCCCTCCAAGTAGTCTAGTCACTTCCTTTGATTGGAATCGACTAGCGAGATCTCGCCTTCCTTCTTATGTACCTTTCCGGATCATAGTACAAGTTTACAAAATGATCGTGTCAGGCACTATCATAGATGAGGGTGCATTAGTGAGTATCCTTTCCTCAACTACTTGGAAAGCACTTGGTTCGCCATCGGTTGTTCCTATTACACAGAATTTTTCAGGCTTTAATAAAGGAACCAGTCAACCATTAGGGATCCTTCCTAAGTTACCGATAACTTTGAAAAGGAAAACCATTCACCTAAACGTGATGGTAGTCCAAGGACCATTAGATTACAATCTACTCCTTGGACGTGACTATGTTTACAACATGGAGGCTATTGTTTCAACACTCTTTTGAGTGATGTGTTTCCTGCATGAAGGTAAAATTGTCACCATTGACCAGCTTTCATTCCCTGGTTCAAACATAGGTCCAAGTCGATCATCATCCCCAAATGGTCCTTGTATGTCAGCAGTGTCTCTCGAACCTTCATTCCATCCACCTAATTACCGCGAGTAGTCTGGTGAATGTAACGAAGCTTAGGGGGCATGCACCCTTGTCTATTTGGCAAACAAACCAGGCTAAAAAGATAATTTTCCCTGTAGGTTATGTGAGTGGTCGAGACACCATTCACCTTTGTCTATTTGGCGAACAAAGCCCAGGAAGCGTTTCGTCTAACCATTGAAAAAAACCATCCTGCTTAACCACAATGATTTCCATCTGGTTACTAGAGACTCTCCTTTTCATCATGCTGGGGGCATGCAAATTATTTTTTTAGTTTCATTTTCTAGCCTTTTAGCTTTATAGCTTTTTGGCTTTTTAGTTTTTTTAGCTTTTTAACTCCTTAGGTTAGGTGATTGGTCCAACACACCATTCACCTTTGTCTACGCTACAGACGAAGCAAAGGAAGTGTTTTGTCTAATCGCTGATGAAACTATCCTACCTAACCTCAGTAGTTCCTTAGCTTTTTAGTTTTTTTAGCTTTTTAGTTTTGTCTTTTCTAGTTTTTTAGTTTTTTCATTTCTAGTTCACATAAAAAGAAAAACTAAACACTGAGCATATGTTGTCGCAAGGTTCAAGCTCATTAAAAAATGAACCCGCCTCTGAGCATAGTTTCTGCAAGGTTCAAGCTCATTAAAAAATGAACCTGCCTCTAAGCATAGTTTCTGCAAGGTTCAAGCTCATTAAAAAATGAACCCGCCTCTGAGCATAGTTTCTGCAAGGTTAAAGCTCATTAAAAAATGAACCCGCCTCTAAGCATAGTTTCTGCAAGGTTCAAGCTCATTAAAAAATGAACCTGCATTTGGTAAATAACCTTTGTGATTGCCATGCCATCAACCTTTTGAGCCTTGGTTTTGTTCCTGCCATCACCTCCATCTTTTTGGCCGATCATACACTTCCACCTGGTTGTTTACCATTTTGAGGAACAGCTGCAACGAGTGGTCTTGTTAGCCAACTTCTTCACATCTACATGTTCTGAGAAGTTCCAAACCTACCCGGAACTAGTTGCTACCCTAAACACCACTCGTTCCTAAAAAACGAGTCCTCTTTAAACCCTTTTCAGACTCGTTAAATATGAAAAGATTGTTGAACAATTGGCCTTTCAACTCATTAAAGTGGTCGAAAATGCCATCCCTCCTGTGTGTTTTAATCTTTTTCAGACCTGAGGGATTATCTCACGAAAAAGTTAGAGCACTTGTCTTTTTCGGCTCGCTAAAGTGATCGAAAAGTCATCCCTTTTGTATTATTTTAATCTTTTCTGGACCTAAGGGATTATGCTACGAAAAAGAACTTCTGGAGTTTCCTTTTCATCCCTTTTCAAACTTTCTAAACATGAAAAGGACCGAGTTATCCTTGTCGTTAAACTCGTTAAAACAATAGCGACAAACTTGTCCACCCAGACAAGAACGAGTTTCACTGTCACTAGACTCGCTAAAACATAGCGACAGGTTTGCCCGAAGGGCGAATTATAGAACAAGCATATGTTATCCTCCTCAAGATTGAAAAAAATAAAGAGTTACTGGTCAGCAATGACTAGGGAAAAATGGAAGAAAACTTGAAAACTTTATGGTAGCAGGTTGCTCTTGAACATGACACTTTCACTCCATCACCATGATTGAGTCGGGTTGGGTTACTCTGTTCACCGGTCATTTCACCATTGGTCTTTTACACCATCCATTTTTGGGGTTAACGTTACCAATCCATCTCAATGTCGTCGATATGTTCAAGGGAATTCATTTAGTCAAGAATTCACCATCCATTTAATGTCTCATCCACTATAATACCTTTAACCTTAATTTTTCATGACCACCATTCCTGAACCTTGTGTCGTCAATCGTTTTCACCTCCAGAAAATCATTTGCTTCATTTCATGTCGTAGATGTGGGATACATCAAGGCCCTCCTATGACGAGTCACTTCTTGTCGACATCAGCTCATTATCCAAGAAGTTGACTTAGAAACAACCCTTTCAGTACTTTGGAGCTTGCATGCCTCAATGGCAAGTTTCTCACTTCTGGCGATAGGTTGACATCAATGGCCTTCGACCGAAAGATTTTGCGTGGTGTTCGACATTGGATCATATATTCACACCATGTGAATTGTACTGTAGTACCTTGAGGGTTATTATCATTATCAGTGATTCCTCTCGCGTCTGTTAACAGCTTACATTATTGACTGGTAATCAGACGATGTCTTTCCATGTTCGACTTCAAAAAATCTTTTCACATGGATCGACTTGTACATCGGGCGAAGATTGAACGAGTTTGAAGACCTCGAATCTAGTTTCATCCATCCGGGTTGCAATATATTTAGGGATATAAAGACATCAAATGTACATATAAGCTGCACAGATGGTCATCTAAGATAGGGAGGATGACTCTACATATGAAGAATCACCAATCTGCAACTACAGACGATTATCTGATCTATGTACATGAAATGAATTTATAAAGCTGAGCATGGGAATGCCCGCCTCAGCTAGATCACAAAAATTATATTATGACGATGTATTGTATTGTATATTATACAGGTCACCTTCCGGTTTCGAAACCTCGGATCCTCATGTTAAAGCATTTCACGCGACATCAAGATTTACGACTTCATGCTTTAGGGGACAACTGTTATAGACATATTTGGGCACTTCAACCCCAATCTTATATGTCGATAAAATAGGTCTCTTTAACCCGTAAAAGTGTTGTTTCATACCCTAAAAGATCATGGCCAGCTGATTACATCATTCCCCAAAAGTTCCACCTGAAAAACCATCCAGAACTAGCCAAAACAGGACCATATTGACTGCTCCACTATCAGGGTGCGATGCATACTGACTTCTACACTACCCAGGTGCGATGCATACTAATGAGGCCTTCTATAGGGTGCGATGAGCGAGGATGGACAAATGTCCGAAACAGTTTGCTAAGTGGATGCTCATGGAATCTTCTAGAAACTTCTCCTATGACACTTGCCTCTCGGAATTTGCCCAGGGATGAGTAAGAGATCCAAGAAATATCCAAGTGGAACCAAATGTAACAAGTGGAATGACACTAATGAAAACCCAGAGATGACTCACTCCCTTGCACACATCTATAAATGGATCCATCATCTAAGAGATCCAGAGGCTGGAATTTTGTAATTTGTAAGGAAGTGCTGATAGTTTGTGTCTGAGAAAGAGCATTGTATTGTTGGGTGATCTTGCTTTTCATGAGGTGAAGAGGGCTTTGATGCTGGGAGGATGATGCTGGATCAGACAGCTGGGTTGTAATTCTCCCTTTTATTTAATAAAGTTCTTTGAGTTTTCCTCCATACAATTGTGTATTTGTGAATGTTGTTATTTGTGAATGCCATTGTATGTTCATTGTATTTCTGATTCTGCAATGCTTATGATATAATAGATCAAGATGCTTTGATGGTGTTTAAGTGGGATAAGTAGGAGAGGAGGTGCAAGCTCTGTCAAGGGGGGGAGAGATCAAGCAAGGAGTTAAGTGGAAGATCCAGGTTGGTTCCTTTGCCTCTCTCTTATCTATCATACATAGAGGAAATCGCAAATTGCTTTAAACTGTTTGTTTCTAGGGTAGCTTCCAATCCCAGAGGGCTAGCGAGGATTTCCATATTGAAACAGGGGTCTTTTTTATTGTTGTAATCTAGCCAGAGGGCTGAGACTCTGTAACCTTGATAGTATTTATAAATTGGTGCCATGTGGGATTATATATACATATATCGATTCTATGTGAACTTTTTTTTTACTTCTGTTTATTTGTATTTGGGACAAAGTCGAATGTTTCTCTGTTTTCATGCTTCACGATATAAAACGCAGAGCTAATAGGAAGTGCAAACCTTGTGTTAATAACAGTGTTGAAGCTGCTTGAAATTCCAGCGATTGATCTAAGTCCCAATCAACAGTGCAAAATTCCGCCGATCGTTGGATCATCCCGTATTGCATTGCAATATTTGTTTGTAAGGGGTGGACCTCAGGCCTTGAAGATTTGCAATGAGCGATCACTGTAATATCGCATCGCAGTAAAACAACGGTGTGTGGTCAGACCATAGGCCTTAAGAAGTCGCGAAGTGTGACCACTGAAATATCGCATCGCTGAAAGCCTTCGTGTGTTATCGAACCCGATCGTAGAGACGGTGCGATATGCGATTACAATACATCGCATCGCAATATTTCATTACAAAGGAAAAATGGCCTGAAACTATAACGATTGCAATTATGCGATTTAATCTGGACTGTTGATCACTTATGTTATGTTCTAAGGAGAATCATGAGCGGTTCTATAAAAAAGGAGAAATACCAGTGTTCGGCTTTTATAAAGGAAATCAGAGTAGAGTTGCGGAAGGTTGGACTGTAAAGGAATAGCAAACGCGGGCTGATTGTTTGAGATTTCTCAAAACGATTTATTCCTGCATCATATTGATATTTTTCAAGAATAATCATCTTCATATCGTCCCACGTAGTAATAGATTTCCCCCCTAAACCCATAGACCATATCGAAGTTGTTCCCTTCAAAGTAGCATGGAATATCTTCAATTTATGAGCATAAAAAATATAATCATACCCCTAACAGACAACATCGAATTCAAAAAGGAATATGTCTAGGTCCTCAAAAGAAAGACCATGGCAATTAGGTAATGTTATCAAAGGAATAGGCTTCATAGGTGCATCACCTCTGATATCTCCAATTGGGAATTCGATCGAAGAAGTTGCAGGAGCCATGAATATCTTCCAATATTTACTTGGAATCTCAACAAGTTCTGGCTCTAGTTGTTCTATAACAAGCAGTTGAGGTTTTTAGAAACACTTCCCCAATCAAATGGTGTAGAGAATTTTCTCAAATCTTCTTCCTCTGAACTTGCAATATGTAGTTCCTCATATCCTCTACTTGCTACTTCTTCTTCCCTGAATTGCACTTCTATTATTGGGGGAGGTTCTGGTTGTGAAATTGATTTCCCTCCAGATCTCGTATGAGATCTCACCCTAACAGCAGCTCGCGATGATGCTCCTGACTCAACTCTTGAAATGATCTCTTGGATGTAGGTATTTCTGCCTAGATCTCTCCCTCTTCTTTTCAAGGGTCTTCCTCTGCCCATTTTATTTTTATCTCTGTTCATGCAATCAGAAAATAAAAGGAAAACATTCAAGCAAATTGAAAGATCAGGACCTGGAGTAGGGTGAGAAATTCCCTCCCCAGGACAAGAGAGTGGCCCCTAAAAAGAAAGCAAAAGAAGAAAATAAACCAATCACAAAATCTAAGCTCAGGACCTGAAACAGGGTGAAATAAAAACTTCCCTTCCCAGGACGAGAGAGTGATTCCTATGAAAAAAAAAACTAAACAATCTAATGCTCAGGACCTAGAGCAGGGTGAAAACTTTCCTCCCCAGGATGAGAGAGTGGTCTTAGAAAAAAACAAGAAATCAAAGCAACCAAAACTATTTAATGCTCAAGACCTAGAGTAGGGTGAAAAACTCCCTCCCCAGGAAGAGAGATCGGTCCTATGGTAAATACTAATCGCACTTTCACACCTTCAATAACATCCCCGACAACGACGTCAAAATGTTGGTGTTCAGATATGAATCGTGTTATTCAACCAATTCCACATTAATTGTCAACCCATGGCTCTATGGGTTGTTTCAAGGCTATCATGCAAAGTATATGTAGGCCACAATTTCCCTACATAGCATTGAACATTTAATAATAAACTTAAAAATGTGTAACAACAAGTAATAATTGTAACTGCAATAAGAGTAACAACAAGTAATAATTGTAACAACAGCAAGAGTAAAAACAAGTTAAGACTCACAGCAACACAGTGATAATCATTCATAGCAATAAATAACTCAACCGAAATAAACCTATGCACACATCTATTCCAGCACATTTGGTCAAGAGAGTAGGCCCAACTCCTTGATTAGGGCTGTGGCAAGATCAAGAAGTCACGAAATGCTCAGAAGATCAAAATTTCATTAATCAAAATGACATTCAAATTATGTTGTTATAGGCTCAAAGTTAATGTAATTCTCCTGCGATCTTAATTGTCAGCTTTCACAACCCCGTAACTCTACTTATACAATTTGTTAACACTAAAAACTCCTAGAATTACAGCAGTTATCTACCTACAATTACATAGTGGTTTCCAAAGTAAAACAGAATATAAAGATAGCGGTGTGTTTTTTGAGAGGTTGATCCACCATTGCAGCTGATGTCCCAGGATAGCGTTGCCAACTCGATGGTCACCATTTGTTAAACCACAATATCATCATTCTTCCTCCAAATCTGAAAGAATAATCGAATTAGCAAGCTACTTAGGCAACAATCTCCATGACTATGCTTCATTGCTTAATGATTCATAACGACATGACAAGAGGTATGCATGTGTGGTTTAGAATGTAAATTGACCAACAATGGTGTAAAATGGATACAAGAAATAGGGTAAAAAGGTGGGTAAAAACACGCAAATTCAACCACCAACATCCTGTAACTCAAGGGGTATCTTTAAATGATCAATTACAATTGATATCACTTCAGAAACTTCGACCAATATTTTTCCTGACATTCAACACTATTAAGGCTCTTATAAATTGTGGGAAAAGGATGTGATCTTTGATACTTACGGATCATTTGGTTCAAGCATAACATATTTTAGCACTCATCTTTCTCATTCATTTTTGAAGTGGAAACCTTCTTCCAACCATTTTGCTTGGTATCATCAATCTCTATTACGAGTTTTTGATATTACTCGTGACAATCTTAAATTCAAAACTTGTTGTGTTAAATATTTGTTAATACAATCATTTAGTGGCCCTCTTACCTTTGTAAATAATCATGGGTTTACCAGTTGCCTTGTACATATAACATATAAATTTAAGAATCCTTCTTCTTTTTCTCTTTCTTATAAAGATCAATATCTCATAGGGGAAAAAGATGGTTCTTTTAAACTTTTGGGGACAACTAACTCTAATTTTTTTAGTCTTATACAATCTTCAAAAGAAAGCTCTTATCACATTCTTAAAGGTGATCTTGCTAACTCTTTAGCTTGTACATATTTTGATAGATTTTATTTAGAATTTGAAGATTCTTATAATAGAAGGTTTTCTAATTCTAGGTTTATTTTATCTTTATTTTTAGGAATTAATATGTATAGTGATTCTAGGATTTTTGTACATAGTCAAGTATTTTCTTTAGTACTTTTACTAATGTACAAAGTGTGTATTTGTATAGATAATAAGGAGCTTGCTTGGTTGCACTAGAAATATGAATATACATAGTCATACTTTCCCTCTTAGAGTTAGAATCGGAATAAATTTAGTTTAATCTAGATTTACTTTTCACATTTTATGAATATGAATGAGTCTTCACAAATGATTTAGTTATGATATTGCTTATTATTTGGTTATTATCATTAACTTATGATGAAAAAAATCATATAACAAGATGTTAACTCAAATATGATGCTCATTTTTATTAATCATAATTGCATTAGGATTATAATTAACATTTTAAATAAGGGTTTAATTAATAAAAGGGTTTACAAGACAAGAAATTTCAATATTGGCATACAACATCATCTCATACATTCTATTAATGTGCCAAGCCCTTTATTTTGTCCTATAAAGAATCCTTATGGCACATTGCTTAGTATTTAGATTAAATAATTTGATGATTTTCAACATATGCAAATTTGGAGGAAAATGTAACTCGTTTTGCCTTCTTTTACATACCCTTCGTGCAAGGATGTCAAGATATACAAGATAAACTAATATGCATATTATTCTAGGTATGTGTACATGTTCATCTTCATCTACTCTTAGTTTCAACTCTCGTCTTTTTCCTTTATTTATATTTTGTCTCTTATTTTTGTTTTTTCTTCTTTTTGCAGGTTTTCATCGGTTTGATTTGAGTATTTGATTTTGCTAGAAAAATATGTTGTGAAGAACAATCATCATAATACATTCAGGGAGTTTCCTTTTCCTTTTCCAAATTTTTCTTATTATTTTTACTCTTTTGAAACTGATTGTTAGTCTTATTCCTAAAAATTGATCTTTAAGATTTGCAAGCTTAGTTTTCAAGCAAGATTTGCAAAAGAAAGAAAATTCCTACTAAAGCACTTAAATGCAAACTTTAAATCACAACTATGCTTTAGAATAAGATCCTCATTGACATATCTCTTTACAAGATAAAGCTATAATAATCTTAACATAATCAACATTTCATACACTTTTTATGTTAATCGCTTTTATTTTATCTTGTAAAAAATTTCTCATGCCTCATTCTCTCGATTGCTTTTTTTGTGATTTGCTAGGGTTTGATTGTATTTTTTATCTTTGATTTAGCTTGATTTGATTTTGTTTTCATTTCATTTTCTAATAAAACTAAATGGAGACATCTTGCTAGTTTAACACCAATGATGATTCAAGGGAATTTTTAACTATCATTTAAACATTGGATTTTCATTTACCTTAAAGGGACATATTTATTGAATTTTGAGTTCTCTTACATTAACTCTTTTCCCCTGGAGGAAATTTATCTTTTCCGAGTGATAAGGTTCAAGCATATTGTCATGATGATGGATCTTGGTATGGAATTGAAACGTCGACTTGAAAATCAAACTATGGAGCATATTCCAGACTTATCTTCTTTAAATTCTACCCAAAAAAACTTACAAACAAGGGTTAAACTTTGCAAGGAAAGGGATTTACTTGAGCTAATTCAATAAATCCCACCCTCCCCACCTATTCACATAAAAGCATCTGAAATGATAGTTGTAGGGAAGGATTAGGAAGTCAAAATTTTATAAGTATTAGATCCATTGTCTTTAAAAATATCATATACCATCCCACCCCTTCACCCAACTACATAAACTTAGCTCACAAATATCTTTACCAAGAGGGTGACATAAAAGGGAAGAAAACATGGGAAACCATAAGCAAACCCGCCAGGGTACTGAATAGAACTACTAGCAGTGGGACTATCCTTGTGCAGTACTAAGACAACTTCGTTGGGGCACTGAATAGACTTGTTGGCAGTGAAGCAATGTCAAGTAAGGGAGACTATGTATATCAACAGATGCATACTTTCTTTAAAACTTCCTATCTATACCTATTATGTCACTCACATGAGGTAAATTTAAAATTAATTATTTGCCTCGAACTTGGATTCATGGTTTTAGACTTAATTTACTTCAAGTACTTATCTTTTTAAGAACTTCTTTTGCTTGATTTATTGATGTGGGACCCATTGGAAATATTTTAATATTTGAAGTTTTCACATAATTCATCATTTCAACCTTTTGGTAAAATTAAACCCAATAGCCTTGAAACCAGAGATACCGACTTCTTCCTCATAAGTCGCCATTGTTGTAGTCACAACTCCCCATAATTTTTCAACAAAATCATGAGGACCCTTCATTTTGCCTTTTAAAAAACTCCCTTTTTTATTTGCATTTTGCTGTCTCATGTTACTTGGTTTCAAAACTTTTTGGGGATTTGATCATGTTATAACCGTTATAATTCTCATTTGGCTTGCTACTCCTTTAACCACTCTTTACTTCACAAAGATAAGTTGCAACAAGGCAATGTGACACCTTTGGTGGCCACATTACCTATTTGGGCTTTGCTTGTCATTTCTTGGCACATAATTACGTGTTATATATATATATATATCAGTCTCGAACTTCAATCTGTCGCCCTATCTATCTACCAGTTCAACACACCACATTCGCCCAATTTTTGCAGATGAGAAGGACAACGCTCCAGATCCACGTTGATTGAGTTTATTAATTAAGATTTGCATTTTCAATATTATTAAACTAATTGCGAGTCTTCTTTTGGTTGCAGGAATGAGGATCCTGGCGATTTTTGGTTGCGAAACTGGTGTGAACATGTCATTCCATTCCATGGCAATGGAAGAAGGAAAATTCGAGATTTGTCCCGTTTTCTGATAATCCCTACAAGAATCAACCCAATCACACAACAAAGAAGAAATTTCAGTTAACATTTAACAATAAGTGATTGCACCGTAAAGAATCTATTAAAAAAACAAAATGATTAACGCAGGATTCTCGGTATGGCGAGATCAGAAAATTAAGAAAAGAAATTCCTTACATGTTGTCAAGAAGGCGTGTGTGCATTCAACCGTAAAAGGGAAGCGATTTACTCTTCGATAAATTGGGAAGAGGATAAATAACTAATATCAGTAAATTGTAATATTATGTCATCTCACTTGTTGGTGTGTTTATTGAACTATTTCTCGAACATAATAGTAAATCAAATATTGAATCTATATTTTCAAAGAATCTTCTTCTCTTAGCTCTTTTCAATTGGTAGAATGAGGAGAATTGCTATTTTGTCATGGTAGACTGAATTTCATTTCTTGTTTGCATCATAGATAGGATTTGCATTTGCATTTGTATTTTCACATTTCTTTAAATTCCTCTTTCACAGACCACTCCATATTTCTAAATTTTGTGGTGTACCCCTGTACACTCTGATCCTTCTTCTCCCTGAAGTAGTGCCATTAGATTCATTGGTCTTCTACATACCCAATAGGGTAAAATTGTGACTTTATGAGGGTTTTAAATTCCTCCCACTTAGTCACTAGAGGATCTCCCTCTAACCTCAAGGTATCCATGTGGCTTTCCCACAAAGTTAGGCCATGCCCCTCTAATTTCAACCACACAAATGGAATTTTTTGTTCTTTCTCTATATGATGAACACTTAAATAAACTTCTAATTGCTGCAACAATTGATTTACCTTCAAAGCATTGATCTCACATTGATATGGCTTGAAATTGACCTTCACTTCCATTTTGAATAGGCATTGTTAATGGTTCACAACACTCAAATTGGGTTGATTTGTTTTAGGCTTTTCTTCAACTTATTCTTAGTTTCTTCTCAATGTCATGATATTATTGGTCAGGGCCACCAACAAGAGGTTCACGTTACAATTTATATCTGCTACTTGTGCTTCTGACCGTATAAACCTATCCTTTGTAGGATTAAGATGGTTAGTCACAAATTCATCGGCCAAGACTGGGGTTTTAATACTTTTGGACTAACTAATCTATATCCCCTGCAAATATCCATAATGTACCTAAAGAAACCTACTTGATACAAATATGATATGTAAACTATGATGGATATTCCATTGGATAGTTCGTAACAACAAATCAGATAAATTATACTTAAAAAATCAAAATCTGCATTATGAGGGTTTATTTCTCTTTAGGTTTATGGATTTGTAAATTATTGTTTATTGTGTATTCATGCATAATATAATTATGTAGAAAATAGAGAACACTGAAATAAAAACTCACAAACCACAATTGACATAAGAAATATCTTGGGAAACCCTTGTATGATAAAACCCAGCTAGAAGGTAAGGTTGTTATGCTTTGTTTCTCTAAATAGAAAAGGATGTAAGTACTAAGAATTAAGGCTCATGGCTTATGGGATACTAAAAATGCACAAACCTTCTCTTTTTTCTCTCTCCCCATTCCTCTTGGTTACTTTGCTCGTATATGGAACAAAATTCCCTTCAAAAAAATGGAACCCCTTTTCTTCCTAGTGGTTCAGTTATATCACAACTTGATGGCCTACTAGTGGTTAGGTTTGATTTCAACTCTTAAATAGAGTTCAATATTGACTCTTATAGATTCTTATTCATCATGTTCACGTGGATAGCCCCTTTTCCATGAGTAATTGGGGTTGATGTGGCATCCTCTCAAATTATGGTGGTCAAAACATGAAGGTCAACTTTCGAATAGCATAAGGTTTGCGTACAGAATCTGATTGAGGAGATTGTTGCACTGTTGGAAAGGTATATATGTGTATAAAAGGAAAAAAGGGTTCCACACTAAAGTGGAAAAAATTTACCCCAAAAAAATCCCATTTAATGCATCAAAATTCTCGAGGAAAGTTTTAGATTGCAATATGCCAAATCAAGTCTCGTCGGAATAAATTTTATTGTGAGTTGATTCCTCCACTTTTTCCACTCTAAAATCATCAAGATAGATGATACAAAATATAATGATCCAATATGGATTAGAAATTTCCTTTGAATATTCGGGAAAGAAAACTTCTCTAAAGTAGTATTATTCTATGATAATATCTTTAGGCGGCAATTTTTTTGGTTGTTGAGGACCTTGTGTAATCTTTGACTCCAGGGAAGAAGATTTTAATTGCTCTTTATTAAGGGAGTTGGTTGTAACTGTTAAATAATGTGGTTGACTGTGCTCCATTCTTTCTTGACATGTTCCTACAATGTTAGTTTAGAGGGTTTTTTGGAAGTACTAACAAATCTACCCCACTGATCCCTACTTATTGGCATTTAAACAATTATTCTTCAAATAGATAAAAGAAAGCCAATTCATCCTAGAAATAACAAAAAAAGCAACACAAAAAAAATAAAAAATAAAAAATAAAAATTGTACTAATGATAATTCCTTGGAAATGGTGCCAAAAATGATAGGCCTTTTGATTATCTTTCAATTGCTTGTCAGACAATGGAAGGGTTGTTCATTTAATTGCCAATCCAGAATTCATACAAATATTATGAATTACAGTGCACCATATATATTGAGTAAAATTCTTTTAATTTAAATGCAGTTGCTTTAATCTAGATATTTTTCATAGTGCAATAGTTATAATGCATCATGAAGTCACTAAGTAATTTTACACCAAGCTTTCAATCCAATCCACTATTCTTAGAAATGTAAAGGACACACTTCTAATCTAAATTGTGGGACACTCTTTTAAAAAATAAATTAGACATAAACCAAAAGGTGACTTATTGAAGTGATAGAGTATTATTGTATGCTGTAACAGAATTGCAATTGCATTTATGTTTAAATGCAATGAAATATAAACTATCAATTCACTCATTTATTTATGAAAGAAATAAAATATAACTCAACTATTGTGAATGAAACCTTTAAAAAAATTGATTAAATCTTGAAAATAGAGTATTGAAGGTTTGTGCCAAATTGCAAAAATATAAAGTTGTAAGTTGTAATAAAGTAAAAAGGATGAAATACCGTAACAATTATAATTGCAACATGTAACAATATCATCTAAGGGAATTGCAACAACATATATTGATGGAATTGCAACAATGTAAACTAATGTAAGTGCATCAACTTAAACTAATGAAATTGCAACAACATAAAATAGAATTAAAGAGATAATGTAGAGCTATGGTTATCTACTAATATCGATAATACTCGACTAAGGAGGGGGGCCTACCTCCTTTGGCTAGCATTGGGTTAAGAAGGTAGGTAAACACGAATGCTCAACACACCATTTAAGAAGAAAATTAAACTTCAAATTATAATAGAAATGAAGTTATAACAACTCTGTCTTTCTCCTTTTTAAAAGCTTCTACAATCTCTAATACATTACTTTCTCTTTTCTCTCCCTTTATACAAAGTACAATCTATCTAAATGAAGTAATTGAGAAGGATGGACAACAAGGACAATCATGTTGTTTCATCCTGATACGTCATTTTCCCATAGATAGCAACAAATCGAGTAAATCCTGACTTGATTAGTTTTGTGATATGTGGAAAGCGAGTAATCTTCTTTTTCGATCACCTACTTGCTCCTACGCTTTCCTTTGCGAGAAAACTAATTATTATATGTCTGACCGATCCAGAGGTAACAATTGTTCATTTGATTGTCAAACTAGCACAACTATAGCAAAGTTGCAATATCATCGATATGGAGTTGTAGAAATGGATGTAGTCTTGAAGTTGCAGCCACGGACACAAGAGAGAGTTGCAGGAATGGGCTAGAGCAGGAGTTGCATAAATAGCATTAACGAGAGTTGTAGCATCGAATATGAGTTCAAGTTTTGACCAAAACATTTATGGAGTTGCAACAACAATCGCCAATAAGTACATGTATGCTCTTATTCCTTGTCTACGATGGTCAATACATAAACATTAACAATTTCCTAATAATTCATAAGAATAGGTATAGAAATGGAATATCGAGGTGAAAATCATACCTTCATAAAAAATATGCTTTTGTGAGTGGAAAGTGAGGAAATAGGGTGTAATCAAGAAAATAGATAGGAAAAAAGTGTGAGATGGGTGCCAAGAAGATGTTCCAATATTCCACCTCATGTACTCCAAAGAAACATTTGGAGTTTTTTGCAGATAATTGTTTCTCCTCCAATAGTTTGAGTACCTAGTCAACATGTTGAACATGATCCTTCCAAGACTTGTTGTATATTAGTATATCATCAAAAAATACTAACACAAATTTTCTAAGGAAGGGTTTGAAAATGGAATTCATCAAACCTTGAAATGTGGAAGGTGCATTAGTAAGGCCAAAAGGCTTGACCAAAAATTCATAATGATCCTCATGAGTTTTGAATGTTGATTTTGGAATTTCTTTAGTCTTCATTCTAATTTGATGATATCCTGAACGAAGATCCAACTTGGTGAAGTAAATTGCTCCATGTAATTCATCAAACAATTTGTCAATGACAGGAATGACAAATTTATCTTTAATGGTGAGCTTGTTGAGCTCCCTATAATCTAGAAACATACGCCATGATCCATCCTTCTTGCGCACCAATACTACTAGAGTAGAGAAAGAACTCTAATTAGGTTGAATTATACTAGCCTCTAGCATTTTTGCAACCATACATTCAATTTCACTCTTTTGGGCATAGGGATATCTGTAAGTTCTGATGTTTGGAGGAACACTTCCTGGAATCAAATGAATAGCATGATCATGATCACGAAATGTAGGAGGCCTTTGGGAGTCTCAAATACCTTGGAATGATTGTCCAAGGCTTTTTGGAGATATATAAAAATGGATGATTTTGATATTTGAACCTCTAGTGAGCATAATTGTTCAGTTATGCCTCGTTGTTATTTCTTCGAAATCTTTGTCATGCCATTAGATCTTATTATATTTCTTGGTTTCCTTGCCATATCCCTTAATTCAACTTCCTTTCCTTACAAAAAAAAATTCAAGAAAAGTTTTTTAAAATTACAAGCTATTGTCCCCAAAGATTGTAATCATTGGACTCTTAGTACAACATCAGCACCACCCGTTGGAATGAAAAGAATTGGACTATTCAATACATATTCCCCCATGGTTAGCTTGATATTATGACACTTTCCAGAGCAATTTATAATTCCTCCATTTGCAACCATCACTTGACACTCTAGTGCTGGATATAGGAAGCAATTCAATTCTTTGGCTATCTTACAATGAATAAAATTATGGGTACTACTCAAATCAATCAACACTATTACCTTTTCTTCTTGATATATCCTTCTATCTTGAGAGTTTGAGGAGTGGTAATTCTTGCCAATGCATTACAAGATAAGGTCAAATTCATTTCTTCTTTCTCTGGGGTTGGTTCCTGGTGTATATCTTCTTCTTTTGATGTTTCTTGTACCTTTTCTTTCTCCTCTTCACAATCTATGTAGAATAATTTCTTCTCAGCACACTTATGACCTTTAGCATATTTACTATCACAACTATAACAAAGCCATTTTTCTCTTTTTTCCTCCAATTGTTGTGGCATCAACCTTGTAGGTTGTCGAAGGCTAGGAGCAACAACACTTCTATCTTTATAGTTGTGAGTGGTAGATGTCCTTGTTGCCATAATTTTTATTTCAACTTTCCTTGCCACCCTGAATGCCTTCTCCAATGAGTAAGGTTCCCAAAGGCGAACCTCATGTTGGACGTTATCCTTCAAAGTGCCTATGAAGACATCAATCCTATGCTCCTCTGGAATATCAGTTACCCCGATATTCAAATTTTGGAAGTCCTCAATGTGCTCCGCCATTGAACCCTTTTGTTTGAGATTTATCAATTGACTAAAAAAGGTGTTGCTATCATTTCCTCTGTAAAAATAGACCAAGTGAAAATTGGTTTATGAGAACAAAGCCATCAATACCATACAAACTGATTGGGTTCTAAATATAGAGATGCAATGTGTACCTTCTATGTGTGAACATACACATCATGTAGATCAAAATATTGCTCCATTTTTAGTATCCATGTTACCGGATCCTTGCCATCAAAATTCCTCATATCAATCTTTGGAATGTGGTTGGTCTTTAATCCAAAATTAGAGTCTCTAAAATCATGATTAACATTGCTTTTGTTCTCATCATGAGTTTCATGGAATACCTTTTCTCCATTGGGAAGCATTTCTTGTAGCAATTTTATCACAATTTGTGTCGACGTTTACTCTACAATCTGGCATCGTCGCCGATATTCCAGGATGATCCCTCTAGGATGACCCTCTGGGATGATGTCATGATGACATCATTAGGGACACCTGGCGCCTCCAAAGTGATGACACGTTTCACCCAGAAAAGGGCCGCTTATGTGCCCAAAAATGTCATATTTTCATGCCACGTGTCCACCTCCTATTGGTTGTGTTGATGTCACCTTCCATCGTCGTCTATCCCAAACGCATGCTGCCACCTGTCCTGTTGTTAGAGAGGAGAGAGAAGGTCCTCTGAGGCCTATTTTGCGACGATTTTCCTTTGTAATTTGTTTTTTCAAAAACCATCAGGTTCAAGCCCTTTCCACCTTGACACCACCCCTAAGTAGTTTGTGGTTTTGGGAGGGGTGTCATCCAATAGATCTCTATCGTTGATCTATGCAATCTACAAAGCGGGAAACCACTACTCGGGACCACTACCTCTCTCGAAAGGCTCATATACAAGTGCTGTTGGAATGCTGCCACGTGGCATTTACCCTCTTTAGCCCCAAAGCTGAAGGTTTTTCTCCATATGACCTGGTCCTATGACCGTCGACTAGGCGCTTAGGCACTAATCCCTTTAAAGTCCTGTTGGGGGCCTTATTTCCCTTTATAATATGTTTTATGCCCTTAGTCCTCCACTGCTACATGGAAACTCTATCCAATGCTAAAGCCAAAGCTCCCAACTTTTTTATTAAATTGAATTCTAAATAAGTTACGGGATCTGGGATTTCTAGGGTTTTGGGATTCTGCCCGAGCTAATGTTTGGTTGCATCTCAAGTCTTGCAGTTGAGGTTGGAACTTATGCTAACTTTGGATATGAACCAAAGGGTCCTCGAAAACCTCTACTAACTCTGATACTTTGGACTTGGGGTCATATAGCTTTAACTAGCTCTATCTTTCAATCCAAGAGGTCATTTTGGGTCTTCCTTATATCGTTGGAAAACTCTTTCATAGTAATTTCTAATTGAGTGGGTCTGATGTGGTCTTTGATCTCATATACTGCATAAAAAAATGGCTTCAAACTCTCTGTTATTCTTTTCACTTGGACCTTTCTTCTTATGCCTGGAACCTGCTTCATCTTTGACACTTATGCCTCCTGCTGCCACCTGCTGATACCTATTGACATCAATGACAACATATTTCCAATAGTTCCTAAGTCCTGTGTTTTGAGCTCTCCTGGGCTCTCCTTCTTTCTTCACCCACTAGTCCCCTACCCCTTATTTTAACTTTGTACTCCCTTGTCCTTTGTTTATCTCCTTCTCACTCCTTGATGAGTTGTGTCACCTCCCCTACTCCTTTTCTAGCTACGTTAATTACCATGTCTCGAAGAGGTGTTCTCACTCTGCTCGAAGCCATAGGAAAAGATCTCCATATCCTCAAATGTGTTTTCAATCCAATGCGGAAGCCTCTTCTTGCAGGTTTTAGAAGCTTACTCCTCACTCTATCTAGGAGGAATTAGAAGCAGTTGGATGTGAAGCATAGGTGGAATGTTGATTTTTTTTCCTAACATATAGGTGGAAGATGTGGAGAAGGGGCTTCCTAATACATGCAACACCCAAACCAAGCAAACCCAATACATGCAAACAATCAACATATATTAGCAGCGTCACACTATAATGGGAAAGATGTTGATGGAATGGAACAAAGCCAACGAGGAGATTATTATTTGCATTGATGCTTTACAGTAGCAAGTCAACAAAATGAATAACAAAAACTCAACATTTGCTAAGGAATTAACAAATTTGTGATTTCACAACAGTGAAGAAGATGAGTAAGCCACTACGCTCATCCCGATGGACTCCCCCAATAACTAATAATGCTTCTAATTTTTCTACTTTTACTTATAAATTACAATTGTAAACTTAATACACCTGCACCTTGCTTCTACAACTTTTTAAATTTTGATAATATAACTAGTTTAAAATTAATTATTTAATTTAAAATGTTACTCTAACTTTAAGAATTTAAACTTACTATTATATTTTTTATCTAATCTCTTATACTAAAAAATATGATTATGTAATATTTTTTATCGGTAATATAAATTGCCAAATTTTCAACAACGACAAAAAAAAAATAATAATTAAACATTCAATAGAAAAATCCTATTTACACTTGTAAATTAATTCTATAATTCCAAATATTTTATTAACGATCAACTTTATTTAATTGTGATTTACATAATTGCACTAATTTCTTTTCCTTTTCATAGTGATCCTAGGCTTTTTCAATCCTTTCGTCTCGTCAATTCTTCAATCCTCACAGTACACTAATTGTCAAAGCTCTCTCCTTCCTTTTACATTTTTAATTAATAATCCCTATCAACAACCTTGATACGAAATATTCCCCTAGGGAATTGTTAAATTTATATTTATTTATTAAATAAAAAGTCATGTTAGTCCACGTTACCTACCCATGCCGCAAATAAAACTTTATGTAATGACCTTCATATATTATACCATCGACACATATTTGCACAAGGTACTACAGATCAAGTCAAAGATGGAGGTTGTTGGGACACCCCTTGTAGTTTAGCAATGTAGCTTACCCCACCTAACATTCCTTGAAGAGGACCTCATAAATTATTTTCCTTTGACTAGTTGATGCTTTTCGCCGCCTTGCTAACTTTACATTGGCCATGGACTAACCATGGTCCCTCTTTTGGAACTAACCATGGACTAATGCGTTTCGTGAGTTGAGTTATGTTTCGTGATATGTTTTTTTAATGTAGGATTCATTACAAATTATTGTTATGGCAATATAACCAGATTAGATTGATATCATGCCTTCTGATTTCTTTTAAAATTATGATAGTAATGGACGTGATGTGTTACAGTTATAAAATTGTAATGATGTTTCACTATCTTTGTTTAACTTTAATGGTTATTTATTCGATTATAAACAATGTTTCGTAATATTCTGTAATGTATGGTAAATTATTACTCAATCATAAATTTTAGTCTCTTATCATTTATAAGGATAAGGATACTGTGTAAATATATTAGTCTAGAATTATCTAATTTCTTTTTTTTTGCTAGTGAGAAAAAAGCATTGTTTTTTGTTAATTTAAAAACAATTATATTACATGAAATTACATATTTATCATGTTTGCAAAATCACTGATAAATTCACAATCCATAGGATGAAGAAATCTGGAAGGTTTGAAACGCCTCAATTGTAATGTATTTTTTTGGTGTAGTTTAACTTAGTCTCAATTGTAATGTATTTTTTTGGTGTAGTTTAACTTATAGATGAAAAAGACTTACTTATAGAAGAAACTTGGAAGGTTTGGAACGCCTCAATTGTAACGTATTTTTTTTGGCGTAGTCTAACTTATAAATGAAAAAGACTTACTTATAGATGAAAAAGATTTTTTCATCAGATAAAGCAATTTCAAGAAAGAATGTGAATTTATGTTATATCCATAGGATTAAGAAACTTGGAAGGCTATAGACTAAAAATACTTTTTCACTAAAACAATTTCAAGAAAGAATATGTGATTTTGTGTTGTTTAAAAATGCCCTTATTATAACAAGCCAAAGTGATCCCAATGGGATTTGAAACTAAGTGGAAGGAATAACATCCCAATGAACCAACCACCCCACCATCCCATAAGGGGACATTGATTATATCTTATTTGAAGAGGGAAATTAAACCTAGATCCATCTTAACTCCAGATCTTATCTCTTGAGATGCAAACCTCTTTTAGAGTGAAAATAGATTTGATCCCCCTCAACTCTTGGTAGATTTGGAAAGATGGATCTAGGTTAGTTTTAATTTATAATTATAATATTATTTAATCAAGAATAACATGATTTGGAGATCATATTCTAGCCTAAGATCAATAATAATTTTGGATATTAAATTAATAGAAAATAAAAATAAAAATAACCTTGTTTTAGATATTAAATTCTAATAGAATATAAAAATAAAAATAATCTTGTTGGGCCAAGGGCAGCCCAATATTCAAGAGATGTTGTAATGTCGTGTGTTGTAAACATTTTGACTTGGTCAAAACAAAATAAAGTAAAAATAATCCTATGTTAAAATAAAGATTCCACGTTTATGAGAACCCATGGTATTTCCCATGGTATTCATGTCGAATATAACTTAATTAAAGGGGGTATTAAACCAACCTAGATCCATCTTAACTCTGGATCTACCAAGTGTCCAGAGCATTCAATCATTTTGCATCTTAAGAGGTACTTGGTAGATATGTAGTTAAGATGGATCTAGGCTAGTTGTAAATGAATTATAATCATGTAAATTTCAAAAGATTAATTATGTAAAATAAATTATCGAATATTAAATAATGATTAAATAAATTTTATTTTTATAATCTAAAATCACTAATTCTTTATTTCAAATTGTAAATAACTCATTTTGTTTTAGCCGGTGTTGTTTTCATATATATATATATATATATATATAGAGAGAGAGAGAGAGAGAGAGAGAGAGAGAGAGAGAGAGAGAGAGAGAGAGAGGACGCATGTCAACTCCATGTTGAGCATGGACAAAATCACACATCACCCTTGTATTGGGCCCTTGTATTGGGCTATATAATGTCTTTCTCATCTCATAAGTTATAACATAAGTAAACTCAAGATCTAAAGGGATTAAATCTCCTTTCACTTTAAAAGAGGTTTGCATCTCAAGGGATGTGATCCCTCTTTGCCCTTGGTAGATCAGATCTAGATTGGTTTAATCATTAATTGCAATTAATTATACTTATGATTATAAATATAATCTAAAATCACTAATTCTTTATTTCAAATTGTAAATAACTCATTTTGTTTTAGCCAGTGTTGTTTTCATATATATATATATATATATATATATATATATATATATATATATATAAGGATATAGATATATGAAAAGGACGCATGTCAACTCCATGTTGAGCATGGACAAAATCACACATCACCCTTGTATTGGGCTATATAATGTCTTTCTCATCTCATAAGTTATAACATAAGTAAACTCAAGATCTAAAGGGATTAAATCTCCTTTCACTTTAAAATAGGTTTGCATCTCAAGGGATGTGATCCCTCTTTGCCCTTGGTAGATCAGATCTAGATTGGTTTAATCATTAATTGCAATTAATTATACTTATGATTATAAATATAATTATTAATTTTATGTTTTTTATTTTAATTTTAATTTTAATTTTAGTTTTATGTGATTTGATATAGTCAAAATGTTTTATTGATAATTCTAATTTTTTATTTTATTTTATTTTGACCTAATCATAATGTTAAATAAGTCATTACAACAACTCTACCATATTAGGCTTTCATGTAATAATTTATTTATATAATCCTATGAATATTACTACATAATAATTGTATACAAATTCATTTTTAATTATAAAATAAATATAACTTTATAACATAATTGCATTTTAAGTTTTATTTTATAAATTATTATTATTAAGTTTGGGATATTACAGTTCAAATTTAAAAATAATATGAATTTCAAAATTATTCAATAAAATATAAAAAAATAAGACTCCATGTAGGGTGTGATGTAAGTCGGAGGGGGGAAGGTGCCAACACCATGTGACACTTAGCCCCTCTTGATCACAGTGCAATAGATCTATCCATAAAGTGGTCGATGGCACAAACCAGGCCCCACTTTAACTTTCCTCATTAAATCCAAGGCCGGGCCAATATTGTTGAAGTTGTCATTATGAGGGATATGGTAGGGTTGAACTTGCATAAAGGTTTAAGTCTGTTATGAGAAAAGATGGATGGACTCATTTGGGCATGCGAGGATTCGTGCCTGTATTAGTGAGGAAGTCATGGTTCTTAAGGAATACAACAGTCGAGGTTGATACATTTCACAATGATCTACCCATAAGTTATTTATGCTCTATTATGTGGTTGGTAAGCTTGTGCTACCATTCTTCAAGGGGTTATCTAGTTGGTCTATTATAAACTCAATTGTTGTGGAGGATAATTGGCAACATTCATATGGGCCATTGACAAAGGAAGGTAAAGAAACTCATGATGGGATCCTTTAGTAGTTTGAAGGCAAAGAGGGATGCCACCATTTTTGCCATAGCATTTCACTTCTCCACTTCCTTTGAAGTGGTGACATTATGTCTAATAGCTAGAGAATCGCACCAAGGAATTAAGGAAGATGATAGCAAAATGCCAAATGGAAGGAGAAATCACAAAATTTGTTAAGGATCTAGGAACTTCAAGCACGTGGGCACAATATTCAAGAGCATTCGATAATTCTACTGGCATACAAAGGGTTTCGCTACACAGGGCTTGTCCCTCTAGGAAGAGGAGTAGCAACACATTATTAATAGTTTAGATTCTCTCCAGTGACATAATAGGTTCTTAATAACCCCAGTCTCATAGTTATCGAAATAGCAAGGAGGAAAGGTTCAAATTTGAGCATTACGAACCTATAAGGAGGCTACCATCACCCTCTCTTACTACGCAGTGCACCCTGATCTTTTGGTTCTCTTCTTGATCTTGCAGTTGTCAATGGTTTCCTTCTTAGTTTTCTACAACATTATTTAGTTTATTATGTTACATGATGTTGATACAATTAAGGCTCGATTTCCCCTTGTGGGTAAGTTGAGTGTGTTGCAATGACTATTACATCTTGGTTTCCCTCTTTATGTAGGATCCTAAAGTTGATTTTTGTTATAGTTTTTGTCAAAGTCATAGACATGTCATATCCTGGTTTTCCCTCATATGGCAACGTGCTCAATTACATTTTGTCATGGTTTTGCAAGATGCTCAATAAATTTTGTCATGGTTTTTCATTATTATGAACTTTTTTATAACAAATACACTAACGACTATCAATAAACTCTGTAAAAAAAAAAAAAAACAATAGATATATATACAAAATTTTGATGCACTAATAAAACAATCATATATATATATATATATATATATATATATAACATTAGATGGTTCAAAATGTTGACCAATAACTTATAATATGATTAATCCAAAAAACTTTATCAAAATCAATATGAATCACAAAAAGTTAAAATCAAATATTAAAATTACTATTAACATTTTTAATAAATCAAAATTAATATTAAACATTAAAAAAAAACTAAATATATCAAAACTCATATTAAACCATTGAATACATCAAATTAAACCTATACACATTGATATTAATTTAGAAAATTGTGAAATTAAGAAATATAAAGTTAATTTTAATAAACCTATGAGTAAAAAATATTAAAAAGTATATAATGGGAAAAAGTTGTGGTTTTAAGTTTTGTACTGTACAAAAAAACCAAAAACCTAGAGGATGTTTGTTACTTTCAATATGTTTCACTAATAGGAAAATAAAACAAAAATAAAATGAGGATATGTTTCGCCAATAAAATAAAAATAAAAAATCTGTATTTATGTGAAAGTGGGAAGAAAAGGGTCATCAATCTTATTCAATATATTTTCATAATAAGTGTCATTCATATTTAGAAAATAAAGAAAATATATAAAGTTAATATTAATAAAATTATGAGTAAAAAATATTAAAAAGTATATAATGGGAAAAAGTTGTGGTTTTAAGTTTTGTATTGTACCAAAAAACCAAAAACCTAGAGGAAGTTTGTTACTTTCAATATGTTTCACTAATAAGAAAATAAAACAAAAATAAAATGAGGATATGTTTCGCCAATAAAATAAAACAAAAAAATCTGTATTTATGTGAAAGTGGGAAGAAAAGGGTCATCAATCTTATTCAATATATTTTCATAATAAGTGTAAGACAAAAGAACTTGAGGTTTGATGTATTGTATTGATTAATTATGTAATAATAAATTAGTTATTTATTAAATTTAGTTAAAATATGATATAATAAGGAAAAAATTTATAAGATGTAACATAGTTGGTGAATGACACTTTAATTCTATTATATAATTTAAAAATATGTTAGTAATTTTTATAATATATTGAAGATCTTAAAATTAAAGAATTTCTAAATTAGTAAGATTTAATGTGTTATATATGTGTGTTTTTACTTATGTAATTATTAAGAGCAATGGAAAGAACATTTATTTTTAGAAAATTATCCTCTATATAAAAGGTGTGTATAATGATGATGAGATTTTCTTCATATGGGATGGGAAGTAACGTGTTTTATTTTGCACTACGTGAGGGTGTCTTTATCTCACTCAAATGATGATGATGAGGTTGACATGCATCAACTTCCTATCATTATGCAAAGACATGGTGATAAAAGTGGTACTCAATTAATGCAAAGGGGGACACGATGATAAAAGTGGTGCTCAATTAATGCAAAGGGGACATGGGTTGTTATGATTTGTGATGGGTCATACCTAGGCTTGGTTCCTCATATACATCCTCTAGTGGATGGTGGAGTGTTGGGCCCTCTCACCATTACTCCTTTTGCATGTCAGTTCAATGGTTCTCATTTTAATCCTCCTGAACTTACTGATTCATCCTTGTTTCTGGTCTATAGTGTGTTGAAAATTGTGCAACAAGAAATGCTTGTTGAGAATGCAACAAGATGATGGAGCTTAGTGGAAAGGAGTCGCCTTCACTAAGTGGGCCCACAGGCAAATTATGGCGCAAAGTCTATTTTTGGATCACAGCAGGAGTGATCACAACAGGGGTGATCACAGCAGGAGTGATCACAACAGGAGTGATCAGAGTCTATTTTTAGACTGCTAGTCAAAAATAGAAAAGTCAAATATTATTGTCTCATAATAATATTTAGACTATAAACTTTATCTTACCCTCTTGGAGCACTTCAGTTTGAGCTATAGATGTGGCACATGCAGTTGTCAGAAGGAAATATGCTTTCTTTATGAGTCAGTTGAGCTATTGCATGCATGACATCAGTTAGAACTCATGTGGTTGAGTTCTGTGGAGTTGGATGAGCAGTTAATGGAGTTGTGTTCAGTTTGACTTAGTTGAACTAGTTGTATTTAGTCTAACTAGACAATAGACTAAGTGATGAGTTGTGTGAATTAGTTATTAATTAATTCACTAATTATTAACTCATAATGCAACTGAAGAATACATCAGTTAACTCAGTGCATGTACAGTTCAGTGGAGACAAGTGTTAGAGGTTGAGATTGCTATCAATTGTGCATGAGATTGTGCACATGCATGGGATTGAGTTATGCCAATACCAAGTGAAATATAGCTTGTGCTCACGTGATTTACAGTGTGGTGATTTTCACAAGGTAAATAGGAGTTTGGATCAGCGATTCTCATTCATTCTCGAGCAGGTATTGAGCTGTGGAGGTAGGCAAGCAACGGGGGAGATTTGGAGATCAGATCTGAGTTGTATTTTGTGTAGCATGTGGAGATAGTACTGAGTACTTGTGAGGAGTATTGTACTATGTATTGTTACATGATTCAATCACTATAATATACAGATAGTTGGGGTTTTTAGCAAGATGCTTTCCCCGGGAAAACACTGTGTTGATATGTGTGATTGATGCTTCTATGTACGCCTATGAATGTTTCTGCTTCTGTAAATTGATGATCAACGTAGAGGAGGTTATGTATTATGCATGTTCTGCTTATAAGTGTATAATCAGGATAATCTTTGTGAATATGTGTCATATTATTCAAAATTTCTACATGGTATCAAAGCTGGTTGATTTGTAGAAAAATTTCTATAGGATATCAAAGCGGGATTGATCATCAGATCTATTATTCAGAAAGTGTTTACATTTTATTTATTCAGGCAGAGTCTGTAATCGGGCCAGGTAGCTTCTCGATTCATCCTTCTTTTGGAAGGTGAGATATCCGGTGAGTGCCCATACAGTCAATCTCTGTACAAGAAATACTTTGTTCTCACAAATTTTAGATCAAAAGCGGTTGAGTTTTGAGCTGGTGGAATGGCGCTCAAGGATAAACTCATAAACATCAAAGATGAGAATGGAGATGCCATAGATTGTCCACAGAAGAAGAAAAATAAGCAAGTTGTTGGATCTGCAGCGGGAGAGGCCTTAGCCTCGCAGTTTGAGCTGGATTTTTCGCTGATCACATGCTTGGTATCAAGTGTGATGGGATCCGTATGGTTCTTGGACAGTGGTGCGTCTTCTCACATGACAGGAGATCGAGATTTGTTTTTTGATCTGGATGAGAAAGATCTTGGAGTGCACATCAATATGAGTGATTATGGAAGATACAGTGCGACCAGTATTGGTACCATTTCCTTTGAGAGGGAGTCTGGTAAACCCTTCAGATTGAAGGAAGTGATGCATGTTCTAGGATTGAAGAAGAATCTTATCTCTGTGGCGATGTTAGAAGACAAGGGATATTGTGTTGTCTTCAGCGAGGGAAAGGCTTTCCTGCACAGCAAGACAAGTGGAGAAACCCGGAAGATAGGGGTTCGAGTTAGGAACCTTTATCGGTTGCGTGTAGATGCATGCAAAGCCTTAAGCAGCGGGGCAACTGATGGAGACCTGGTGGTTGAGAGGGAGCGTATATTACCCCTCAACATGAAGAGCCAGAAGAAGTCTCATACAATTGTGGAGGAGCCATGATTGGTGCAGCAGCTTCAGGAGGTTATGGAGCAGCCACAACAAGGGAAGTTGAGAGGAGATCGAGTAGAGACATCTACTCATGCAGAGACCTCCAGTAGGGGAAAACTTCGAGCCAGGTGGGCTAAGGGATCGCATGCAACCATACCTCCAGGTAGGAGGTGGGGTGATGTGGATTGATCGTCCCAAGGAGGAGGGGCAGGATTCTTGAGGTACCCAACCTCTTGGATGAGACCTTGCTACAGGAGCCCCGATGTGGAGTAGCAGGAACTGATTGATTGGGTAGAGACAAATGCAGATGGAGCGGCAGAGAGAGCGACAATGCAAGGAATCCCAGGACAGTGCATAACATGCAGGTTGCAGCAATGCGAGAGGCACAAGTGTTTTGCACAGTGCTAGGTGGCACAGAGAGGTGTGCAATGGTGCGAGATGCATGGAGATGTTACAGTAGCGCAGATGTCAGAGAGAGAGCACTTGTCAGCAGCAGGTAGACCTTCAGCATCAGAGTATGTTCCTAGCCCAACAGAGTGGTCAGTTGGGAGTGTTTTTGTTCCAAGTGTTGTTGGAGCAAAGTGGATTGGCCAGATGTGTTGCATGTGGAACATTCCAGAGTTACAGGATCGGGTTTGAGAGGAAGCCTTTCTTGTTGAGAGGGAGTGTTGAAAAGTGTGCAACAAGAAATGCTTGTTGAGAATGCAACAAGATGATGGAGCTTAGTGGAAAGGATTCGCCTTCACTAAGTGGGCCCGCAGGCAAATTATGGCACAAAGTCTATTTTTGGATCACAGCAGAAGTGATCACAGTAGGAGTGATCACAGCAGGAGTGACCACAGCAGGGGTGATCACAGCAGGGGTGATCACAGCAGGGGTGATCACAGTAGGAGTGATCACAGCAGGAGTGATCAGAGTCTATTTTTAGACTGCTAGTCAAAAATAGAAAAGTCAAATATTATTGTCTCATAATAATATTTAGACTATAAACTTTATCTTATCCTCTTGGAGAACTTCAGTTTGAGCTACAGATGTGGCACATGCAGCTGTCAGAAGGAAATATGCTTTCTTTATGAGTTAGTTGAGCTATTACATGCATGACATCAGTTAGAACTCATGTGGTTGAGTTCTGTGGAGTTGGATGAGCAGTTAATGGAGTTGTGTTCAGTTTGACTTAGTTGAACTAGTTGTATTTAGTCTAACTGGCCAATAGACTAAGTGATTAGTTGTGTGAATTAGTTACTAATTAATTCACTAATTATTAACTCATAATGCAACTGAAGAATACATCAGTTAACTCAGTGCATGTACAGTTTAGTGGAGACAGGTGTTAGAGGTTGAGATTGCTATCAGTTGTGCATGAGATTGTGCACATGCATGGGATTGAGTTATGCCAATGATCTCTGCGTAGTGTGGGCCAATACGAAGTGAAATATAGCTTGTGCTCACGTGATTTATAGTGTGGGTGCTTTTCACAAGGTAAAAAGGAGTTTGGATCAGCCATTCTCATTCATTCTTGAGCAGGTATTGAGTTGTGGAGGCAGGCAAGCAACGGGGGAGATTTGGAGATCAGATCTGAGTTGTATTGTGTGTAGCATGTGGAGATAGTACTGAGTACTTGTGAGGAGTATTGTACTATGTATTGTTACATGATTCAATCACTATAATATACAGATAGTTGGGGTTTTTAGCGAGATGATTTCCCCAGGAAAATATTGTGTTGATATGTGTGATTGATGCTTCTATGTACGCCTGTGAATGTTTCTGCTTCTGTAAATTGATGATCAATGTATAGGAGGTTATGTGTTATGCATGTTCCGCTTATAAGTGTATAATCAGGATAATCTCTGTGAATATGTGTCATATTATTCAAAATTTCTACATAGTGGGATCTCAAGCATTTATCCCTCCTTTCCATTCATAACAATTTTGTCTTTTCCCAGCTTTCCATGGTCCCTCCCAGTGGCCATATATTTTTTTCATGTGTGCATTCTCTCTATTTCTTAGTCTTTATTAGTTGCTCCTTTTGCCGAAGTTGGTTCCTATCCGCTTCTCCTTGTTTTCCAAAATGGTTTATTATCAAGTGTTGTGTTGGAGAGGACATGGGGGACACAATTTACAAGGAGGCTCTCGAGCTCGCATGAAGGAAATGTATTAGGGAACATATTTTGTTGCGGTTCCACAGGGAGATAAGGGAGTTTGAAGTTGATATTGGTGTTGAAAAAAGATTCCTACTAAACTCTATAGTTCTGGAGGATGTGTAGCAATGTGTGTCAAACACTAGTCATACCTATGGCTGGGAGCACCAATAATTGCTTACAATTGACCTTTATTGGAGGATGAATTCATTATTTGGGCATTTTTTTTGGGCCGTAATGATGCTAAGAATGAGATCCTATCGGTCCTAAATGACATGGTGCTTTAGTAAAAAGACATGAACTAGCACCTCAAGCAGATTGAGGTAAGTGTGGTGCCTAGAGATGGTCTGAGATGTTGCATCCCCTAAGGATCTCAACCCAATTCAGGTGGATGATTTCACCTCTTCTTAGTTCTTTTCATGATGTCTAGTTTTCAGTCTCATTGTTTTTTATTTTACCAGTTCTCTGAAGGATGATTTGAAACATTATTCATTTCTATTCAAAAGTAGATGATAGCAAATTATTTGAGAATCCTTGGGCTACGTTGTCTTTTGAAATTACTATTGTGAACTTTGGGCTTTTTTAGATAGATGCTTTATTTTCTTTTCAATGATATGGTTTTCCAAGTGGCAAGCCATTAACGAGCAAATATTTTGGACTTATATAATTTCATTATGATAATAAAGTTTGAGCCTTGAAAAAAATTAATGATGAAATTTAAGGAAAAAAATAATCGTAAAATATGATACTTCTCATTAATATTAGTTAAATAAAGATTGAAAAAGAAAATTATTATAAAAGTAAATGTTATCTTTCTCTCTCACACACACCTATATACTTTATTAACATAATTTAAAAATATAATTAATATGAATCCATTTTAAATTTAGATTTTTGATAATTTTGAAAGATGAAATATTACGAGGTATAATATTTTTATTATTTAATTTTACATTATGTATTAATTTTTTCATAGAAATGAGTAAGAAATATATATTTTTAAAAATTTAAAACTTTTAAACATTTAAAAAATTAACATGTTCAAATTAAATATGAAAAACAACAACAACCACTGTAATAAATGAAAAATTGAAAAACATCCCAAACCTATAACAGAGAAAATATGATATATGTAAATATATCAACTTAGGTTATATCAACCCTTTTTTCTTTTCTTAAAACACATTTCTCATTAACGGTGGATTTCCATCAATACCATATTTTAAAAATGGTGATCACCATATGTCAAGCTTACATTGCAAGTTTCAACGGATCCATCGATTTGATCCTGGAGAATTGGTTTTCAGTGAGGATGAAGGCTCTTGACCCTCCATAATCCTCTACCTATGGCTTGGGTATGACAGATTATGCAAAGATTAGCAACCTAGGCGGAGAAGCTTGCATTGATGCGATCAAAGAAATTTTTGGTACAGGTCTGGTTAGGTTTTCCTATTTTGGTCTTAATGGGAGCCTAGAGCTTGACGAGGTTCAAGACTTAAACGTCTTCTTTTCAACCTACCTGGATTCTCGAGCACCATATGTGCTTCTGAGTGCACACGGATTAATTAAATGTATAAGCAAGATGATTTCCTACAATATGTTTGTCAAATTTCTTGGAAGGAATTCTTATTGCGGATTATGGATCAACTGTGGAGTTTTTGGAATATTTCTTCTACCAATAATTGACAGATTGCTGTTATAGCTCCAAATCTCACTCTTATGGTTTGTGGTGTTGTACTCATGGCCTAGGGCAACCCCTCCTTCCAGACCTGGTCCTAAAATTTAAAAAACAGTGTTGTATACCTTATACACGACATTGCCCTGAGTTAAACGTGTGTATACGCAGGTCTGTGTATATCCAACCCGCGTATACGTATTAAAACACTTAAAAAATATAAAATTCCTTATTTTCGGGCAGAGATCGTGGGTTTTACTTGTTGATCACCTGTTAGTGCCCGTGGCCCAACTGTTCCCAACCAACTCCCAACTAAAAAACTACTTTGGGAGAGGTATAAAAAGACCTCAAAGGGAAGGCCTAAGGAAGGAGAGAAGAGAGAGAAAGGTTATTATGCAGAGATTTTTCCCCTGACCAGGTCTGAAGTCCCTTGTGCCTTCTGCACTTCCCCCATTTGTCCAGGAAACCTTTGTTTCCTTGTGTGTTGATGTTCATCCACCATTTATGACATCATGGAGAGAGTCATGGAAGGAGTTTGTTAAAGGCTTGAGGCTGGAACGAATCCGGAAGGAAGCTTTGCTTGGAGCCTGCTGAAGGTGATTCAGGTGAAAATATTCCTTTTTACGTACTTTATTTGTCTATAATAAAAGAAACACATGTCTTGGTTCCCAAAATGAATCTTCTTTATGTTAATGATAGTCATGTTTAGAATTCATATGTAAATGGTTGTTTGGATTTCATAACTAACTACCTTTATTTATAACATGAAGATGGTTTCTTTATAAGGTTTTGTCCATATATTGTTGTGTTCTTTGAATTGGTTGTTTTGCAGGACGAAAGAGAAGGGAACTCCAAGAAGGGTTTGGACCCTAAAGGCCTTCTCAAGCGTAGGACCTAAGGTACGTACCCTTTACAACAGAATTTGCTTATAATAGCATAATGGTTGTGTGAATGTGTGCTTCTTTGAATAGACAACTTTCAGTCTGCTAGGGTTTCAACCCAAAAATCCCTAGGGGAACATTTCCCTCCAATAGAATTGGCGACTCCGCTGGGGACAACACTCTTGTTGTTCCTAGTTTGGGTGTTTTTCAAGCCAATTAGGGCTCAGCTGCCTGTTTGTTTGCTGTTGTTATATGGTCTGTTTTTTAACTTTAAGTTTTGCCAATTTCTTCAGTTTGTTTTTTTTTTTCTTGAAACCTTTTATATACGTTGTTTTTCTTAGTTACAGAGGCGTATGTGCACATGTTGCTTTAAGTGAACCCGTGTATACGCAGGTTTCCTTAGTTACAGTAGCGTATACACGCATTCTGTACATAAGTACAGTCGCGTATATCTTGCAATTTTCAAGATTTGTAAATCTTCTTGTCTCTGAAGGTCTGTCTGGTAGTTTGAGTCAGTCTGAAACAATCATTTTCCAGTATCAGTTATTTGTTTTACAGCGAGCATCTTGTTCCGAATTCTCTCTGAGTATAAGAAGTATTGGTCTTGTTTTTTGTTGATTGCAAGCGTCATCGTTTTTGCTAAAGCATGCACGATTTCTTGCTAGGAATCTTGGTTGCTCTGATTCATCAGGGTAGGAAGATTGATCTCAATCTTTGTGTTAACCTTGCTTTTGGTGACTTTTTGTTTGCTTGACAAAAACCGCTTTTTGTGACCATCCACTTCTTTGTTTCATGAAAAGTTGTTGATTGACACTTTATTGGAATTTGTCTTTTTGATCTTTTTGGTTTTCATTGCCAAAGCTTTCATTGCTGCTTTTGATTGTTAAGAGCACTTTTAAACACATTTATTTTTGTTGAGTTTTCATTCGTTGTGTGGTGTCAACTTGCAAAAGTGTTTGATTGCCTATTCTTCAATCACAAGTTTCAGTGTTGTTGAGAACATTTTTTGAAAATACTCTTTTGTTGTTGCTTTTGAAGAAAATATTTTGAAAAACTTAGCTTTGCTTTCTTGAACTTGGTTTTCATTTGGTTTCCTTTTAGTGAGTGAAAGTGCTTTATGTTTGTCTTAGAACTTGTTTTTAGTGTTTAGAAGAAATGAATAGTAGCATCTCATATTCCATCTAGACATTTTAAGTGGCAAGATAAAGATTCATAAGCAAGCAACTTTCATCTTTTGTTGTTAGAGTAGTTTTAAATCTTGCATCTGCATATATTTGTTGCATTAGGATATATTTGCATACCTTTTTAGGCATACATAGAGTTGTTAACTTTTGTGAGTGTGAAGCATGAATTAACGAAAAGAAAAGAAAAAATTATTTTATTAAAATTTCCTCTGAACCCTATAGAAATTGTTCTTCATCGAAAAACGAAAAAGTGCATGTGCATGTAGTTAAGTTTTTATTAATTTCTTTTGCGTCAAAAAACACCACTAGTTTCACTTCCATTACCTTGTGACTTAAAGAACAGCCTATTTTAAAA
Source organism: Pinus tabuliformis (assembly GCA_031772625.1). Taxonomy (NCBI): domain Eukaryota; kingdom Viridiplantae; phylum Streptophyta; class Pinopsida; order Pinales; family Pinaceae; genus Pinus; species Pinus tabuliformis. Next base: position 1,780,081,724 of record CM062819.1, on the reverse strand, counting down.
TCAAGCGCTAACTAAAATTCACTAGAACTTTTTGTTTTAGTCAGTTACACCAACAAGTTTAGGATTTTAGGGCCTTGGATTAGGCGAGTGGAGAGTTAACTCTCCAAGGCCATATAAACGTCAAACGTAGGAGTCTGAATAACGAGAGAAAATCCAATAGCGTTAGGAAGACCAGGAAAGCTCCAGATCTGGGTGTTAATCATGAGGGTCTGTGAAGACAGGGAAGAGAGATACCCCCTTTCCTACTTGTCCGAACTTACCTCACAACTGTTCCGCCTGGCTTCTGCGACGAGTTGGTATCCATAGTTGCTACTCCTAGGGATCTACACAGGTGGCTGCGGAGGGGAATCCCGTGGCACCTGAGGTCGACATTGCATCACTCTCGATAGTACTACTGGAGGGCACCCTTGCGAAGCTTGGGGGCTTGCACCGGCGCAGGGTGTTGTTAGGAGGTCAGCGTAACTTCCTCTGATACCTTCGCTGATAGGACTGGGCCCTCATCATCCCAGACTATCTTCAGAAGGCCCCTTAATTCACTTTCTTGTGTTTTGGTGTCCGGTTCTAATCACCCAGAGCGGAAATACTTGGAAGTTGTTTGACTGGCTGTTATCCTTAGAGACTTTATAGTGTGTGCTCTGTGCTCTTAGTTGGCCTAGCTTTCAATTTTTTGAGTCTTTAGTTAAATCATAACAAAAAATTCAAAGTGGCTGACCGATCTCCCAGACGGTCTCGAAGACTTCGTGGTCTTTCACCACCAAGTTTAGAGCCTTCTCCTAGAAGGCACAGAGGTAATACTACCGGTGGGTTCCGTCCCACACCGGTTGACGCATCGGGGATTGATCCTCCTCTCGGGGGCATTAGTGTTCAAGCAAGGCCTAGCACTTCTAAACAAGAGAGGGACACTCCAGTCCTTTCTCGAGTTCTCTTTCAAGCGGAGAATAACATAGAGGTAGAAGAACTCTCAGAGTCATTAGCAGCTCTAAATTCTCCACTACCATCTAGTCATCCAGATGTATTACAATACGTTGGGACTCCGACGCATAGACCGTCAAGTCCAGGTTATGCTACACGCTTACCATCGATGACCACTACTGGAAGCATGGCTTCTACAAGTGCTACGACTATGCAAACTCCAACATCGGTGCAAGGAGGAGGAATGATTTCCATCTCCTCTGCTTCCTTGTTTGGATCTTTTACTAGCACATCTTTAGTTGGGTCTACCTCCATTCCGTCCATGAGTGGAAATGCCCAAACCAATGCTTTTGGTACTGGATTCTTCCCATTTGGCACCCACTCACAGGGTATTCCATCGGTTCCGTTTAGTGCCACTACGTCCATGATGGGCGGATCGGCTTCATTCCAGGGTTTTCCTTTCGGAAGTGGTCATATACCACATTCCAACCTGACGATAGGATCCATGCCTTTTTCTTCTGTAGAACAAAGCAGCAATCCTTTCCAAGGTTGGAATAACCCTGGGGTCAGTGGCGCGGGAACTAGGAATCTGTTTATCGGCCAACAAGGGAATAGGCCGTACTCCACGGTTAGTTTGTTTCAAAGTATTCCTCCCCTAGCTTCGGCTTGGAATCCTTATCAGGGGTTATCAACCCCTTATAATCCTTTAGGAGGAAACTTTGCTGGTTATGGAGGTTTTGCGGCCGGAGTTGGTCAAACTCCGAATTTTGTTGGATCACAAGGCTTGCCTTTTGGTTCAGCCGGTTCTACAGGTTACTTCAGGCAGCCTGGTGCCTCCCAAAATCTAGGACAATCTTTTCAGAACTTTGGGAGTTCTGCCCAGTCTGGGTGGAATCCCCAAGGTCCTCCTAGGCTTCTGTTTCTGGCAACGTTGAACTTGCCAGATCTCACTAAGTTAACAAATGACCCAATCAAATACAATCCGGCCTGGCCTCCAGTCCCAACCAAACTCCCTTCGGACATTCCAAAATTCGAAGGGAAGAGCGGTGAAGACCCAGGCGACCATGTAACCACATTCCATTTGTGGTGCTCATCTAACTCCCTTATCGATGACTCGATTAGGTTGAGACTCTTTCAGCGCACCTTGACTGGTAATGTGGCCAAATGGTATATAGAGTTGCCAGGGGGCAGCTTTACATCTTTCGCTGACTTAGCCAATATTTTCTTAAATCATTTCCAGTTGCCTGTCCGTTATGATGCCGAAACTGAACTTCTGGCCACTTTTCGTCAGGATAAGGCAACTCACATTTCTGACCATATTCAGGAATGGAGACGGAGAAAGAGGCTCATTAAAGTCGAAATCCCTCCGGAGTACCGTCTCGAGTGGTTTTTGAAATCTTTACAACCCGAGATCTCCAAGGATGTCTCCATGTCTGGAGTCTATTCTGAGGAGCAAGCCATTTTTAGGGCCCAGCAATTAGAATTGATCTACTCTCAATCTGGGATCCTACAAAAATACTTGCCAGATGCTCCTGGGTCTAAGGTTGACGTAGCTAAGTCGAAGCCAGGTCCGCACGCAGATGGTATCGTTGGGTCAGTAGACACAACTACCATGAACTTGTTGAATCAATTGCAGTAGTTGTCCTTACAAACTGCTTCTAACAACCAAGTCACATTGTCTAATCCCCCGGCTTCCCAAACTTCTTCAATTAATGTCGTCCAATCTGATAACCCCAAAGGAAATCAAAATTCCAATGGGAAAAAGAAAGGACGAGGTAAGAAAAAGAACCAGGATGGGAAGCCTGATGCAAATAAATCTGGCAACAACGCTGGTGGTGGTAGAAATGAGTCGAGAAAGAAAGTCAAGTTTCCATGCAAGTTATGCAGTGGAGACCATTTAACTCATCTCTGCCCCAAGATTCAAGACGCTTAGCACTTGTTAGGACAGTAAGGGACTTCTAGTTCTCAAGCTGTGTTAACCAACCCGTTTCCCCAAGGGCAGCAACTTCTTGCTGGCGCGAGTTCAAACCCTGGTACCTCCGCAGGGGGCAACCAGGAAGGGGACAAGTCATCAAACGTTTTCATGATGGGTGCTCACGCTAATGTGACCACACAGTCACGCGATTATGGTGAAGGTGAAACTTCCAAGGGTAAATCAGTTCCCGAAACTAACAACCCACTTCATATTGAGCGACCTTCTGTCGAGACTATACCTCGGGTACCGAAAGGTTCCGCAAAACGCGCGACTATCAACCCTAATATTAGGGCAGCCCAGAATTACTCCATTGTCGAGGATCTGGCTCAGAGTCCATGTGCTATGTCTGCTTTAGAGGTTCTCCAGTCGTGTCCTGCTCAACGAAGTGCCTTGCTATCGGCAATGGGGGCAGTGGATTCAAGTAATTCTTTAGCTCTCATTTTTTATATGAATAATGTCAAAAAGAGACTTCCTCATCACATGGATTTCTAGATAAAGTCTACCTATCAGAAAACAAATATTTTTCGGACGGTTATAGATGAGGGAGCTTCCACGTGTGTCATGTCTATGTCATGCTGGAAGGCCATTGGATCACTGTTGGTTGTTCCTTCACCCACCCTATTGATAGCATTTGATGGTCATTCTCATAGGCCATATGGGATTATCCCGGATTTTCCTATATGTGTTGGAGGAAAGGTCGTTAATATTGAAGTAGAGGTCATAGATGCTAACCTAGACTATAATCTCCTCTTAGGAAGGAACTGGGTATACGAAATGGAAGTCATTGTTTCGACTCTGTTTCGTGTCGTTTGCTTTCCTCATGAAGGGAAAATCGTTAAGGTTGACCAATTGGACTATTCTCCAGTTGATCCTCGAGCAACTTCTGACTCTACTATTCCCTTAGTGGATAACCCCGTCCGCCTATTGAGAATTTAGGAGTCGAGATGTACTCTTCATTAATGGGTACGTTTGATCTTCCCCCTCCTACGGCTAGAATAGATACAATTTCATCCTCCAGGGACCCTTTATGGAGAGAGTTTGTTCAAACTCCTTATTCTTCGGATCCTAGACCCTTAGCTTCATTTGTGACCACATCATATGACGATAAGGCGGGTGGAATAGAATCTCTTATGTCTGTATTGAACCTATATGTGAATCTATCGATAACTCTGTAGATAACCATTCTACTCCTTCCTCTTGGAAAGAGATAGATGGTAATGTGGCTCATTTTTGGACCCTTGATTCCACCTCTGCCTCAGATTGCTCGGATATTGTTTTTCCATCGGACGAAGCAATATTCGAAGCAATGACGGCTGTAGATCAACCTTTGGATGATCTACATCGTCGGTCATGTTTTCATTCCCCTGTGCATGAAGTCGAATCTCGGTCCTCCAGTTCGACTAGTGATGTTACGATCCCTTTGGCTCCAAAACAGTCATTTGCCAAAGAAAGTATATTGATTGGTTCGATAATTGTACTTATAAACATCCCTAGGAGTAAGGTGGCGGAGCCCCCTGACGGGCTCTACCTCAGGAAGTGTTTTGCTTAGCTTCGGCCAAGCAATGGCTTCTTTGTATTTTATGTATATTTGTACATATATCGTAGAGAGTTTTCTGATATCAGCACTTTTTGGTCTGCTGTGGTAGGTGTTGATGGATGATTTGGTCTATTTTGGGTTTGCCGATGGTGCTAATCGGCACACTCAGAATCTCGCTTCCGCAGCTTGGGTACTCTATTATCCAACTGGTCAATTGATGGCATCAAGAGGCGTGTGTACCGGTCCCGCTTCAAACAACATGGCCGAGTATACTGCCGTTATTAATTTATTATCCGAGGCAATCTCTCATGGGATCGACTCGTTGGTAGTATATCTTGATTCTCAATTGATAATGTCTCAATTAAATAACATTTATCGGGTACGGGATCCACCTTTATATCGCCAGTATTTAAGGGTGAGGTTGTTGCAAAGATCATTTAATTATATTAATTATTTGCATATTCCAAGATCTCATAATTGGTTAGCTAATTCTATCGCTAATCAGGCATTAGACTGGCACATCAATCATTCATCATAATAAAATCAAGCATCAAAAAGTCAAACTGTATATATATATATATATCATAAAGCGTCTCGAGTGTACATATGTGTGTCCAAAAATATACAAAATTTGGGACTCAAATGCCCATAATCATGTCCGGCATATCTAATGCCTCGACTTAGGATGAGCGTCTAAGTATGTAACTATCGCATTGGCCACACGCCGAAAAGTGCGAACCCAGTCACGTGGCATGCCAACCACATGACGCTGCATATCCTTAGGAAGGTCCTCTATGGCGGCCATCGGGACTCGGCAGCTCAGCCTCGCCAAGTGTCGTTGGACGTTGTTTAGAGTCCGTTCTATATCCACAGCCACCTCTTCGACTCCTCGGCCGCGCCGTCCATGCCGTGGGAACCCATATGGTCGTATCGGCCCAATATCTGGAACATGATCATCATATCAGTCATTTGAATCTCATCAAAAATATTTTTCAAAATGCATCATTATATTTGAAAAATCCAAAAAAAAATCATAAAATCAAAAAATTCTTACCAATCTCGCCCCATGTTGCGTTCGGTGGTAACACTAGATCAGGATCTCCTCAGAAATCCAGCCCAGCATAGGGGTAGTCATCCACGGTGATGATCTGCTGATCCCACCAGGTGAAGAAATCATCGTTGAAGGCAGTCCTTGGGACCTCCCCACCCCCCAGACGTTTCATCAGATCGGCCCACCGGCCCATGCGTGGATCACGTGGGGTGCTGATGGAAACTGCTACCCTGGGGCGGAGTGCGGGAACCTTCTCGAAAAAGAAAGTACACAGGATAGTCCCATATCCAAAGTTCTTGGTCTATCCCCTCCTGATAGAAGTGAGCTGGCTCTTCATGTTGGCCAGGAGAGGAGTACACCAGTCGAACACAGTAGTGAGACAGTCAACTGCCACGCTCATGATGACTTGTGACACCTGATGCAGAGAGGATGATCCGTTCACTCGAGCTATGGTGAACAGGATTATCCTAAGTGATAAACTCGCCACATGTGTGATGGAAATCTGGCTCCCAACCTTCTTGGGATGTCTCGGGCAGTATATCTGTACATAGTCCTCTATCGTGAGGCTACTCCGTGTCCTACCCCAGGAATGTACTACCTCTCCCCTTCGGGAAAGGCCCGTGATAAAATAGATATCCTCCACTTCTACCCTGAGCGGCATCTGATCGATCATAAAGGCTTCCTCCTCGACATCCCAATAATCAATGAGCATCTCAAGCAGACGCGTGTTCGCTTTCATATTTGGCAGTTTGAAAAATTTAAGCAAACCACATCCCCGTAGGGCATCTAATGCTTCAGGACTGTTCATAACTTCATTATCTACTGCTGCGTGCTCTCTTTCATGCCACGTGACAGGCATCCTGAGAAAAAATCGATTTAAAACCGTTAGTTTTTGTTTAAAAATGGTTCGCGGCGTATACGCGGGTCCCTGTGCACACAGTCGCGTATAGGGCCTGCGTGTACGCGGGTTCAATATTACCAACCCACGTATACGCTGCAGGGAAATTTTTGACAAAATTTCAACGGTGAAACATCAATCAAAAATCTTAAAACCTGTCACAATCAATTGCAAGCTAAGTATAAGAGTTTTTTTTTTTTTTTTTTTTTTTTTTCTGAATCAAACTAATCTATTATATTACAAAAAAGGCAAAATTTACATCATCAGTGTTACAACAGAGCCGTAGCCCTGTGTTTCCTGTCGAGAGAATGACAGAATGCTCAGGAATAATCATCTCCAAAATTACATAAGACCGACACTGAACCATATCGACAGTACATGAGACCGACACTGAACATACATGATTAGCCGAAACTGAAACACATAAAGACTGGAACAAATATGGATATCCGTCACTGTAACAGATAAGGACCGAAATACATAAGGACATAGACCTGACACATATAAGATAGCGGTGAGAGCAGACAGTGAAAAAATTCCTTTCTCAGAGACCTGTGGCGAACTGCAGAGCGAGCTAGTCATCATCAGTGGTGTGCGGATCTTCCTCCGTTTTGCATCTGAATTGCTTGGGGATGTCCGGTTTGGGGAGAGTGTTTCGCTGCGTAGGTTCACTTGGGCCTGCCCCAGGATCTGGGGAGAAGCTTTCTTGGACGGGGCGCAGCATATCTACGGCAGGAACGTGCATGTCTACTGTGGGAGCCAACCCAGGAATCCGAGGAGGGCTTGCCTGTAAAGCATCTTCTTGACCACCAGGATTGCTGCAATGCTCCACCGAAACCGTAACAAAAAAAGTTGAATTTGACAGAGTACATGGAATACGATATCTCACCATGGGATGCGCAGAGTGCCCACATTCCATAATTTCTCGGTGTTCCGCTGCTCTACCTCGGCCAACTGCCCGTCCCCTGGAGCGTCTGCGGTCGGAAGAAACCTCAATTGAGGAGGAGGGGGAAGGAGCTTGCCTCTGAGACGAAGCCCGACCTCTGGAGCTTCCGCGCCTGCTTATCATCCTTTGGCGCTCACGCTGCATCCCCGAATTGTTCAAAGAGCAGGAATACCCCCTCGCAACCTCCCTCAGAACCAGAGAGTGAGCCAACACAACCTCCGAGAACCCAAACTTTATGCAAAACTGCGGGAGAATGACAGAGATGCCATACATCCCCGAATTGTTCAAAGAACAGGAATACCCCCTCTCAACCTCCCTCAGAACCAAAGAGTGAGCCAACACATCCTCCGAGCACCCAAACCTTATGCCAAGCTGTGAGAGAATGACAAAGATGCCATGGCTTTGTAACGCCATTTTCCCGCTACCAAGAAGAGCAGTAAATGCCGAAAGGACTCATCTGAAGTCACGCAGATGAACAATCGCCTCCGTTCTTAAATGAATCCCAGTCCTGGCATACGTGGCTCGTCCGGGCTGCCACTTGCCCTTGTGACGAGCCACTGACCTGTTACGCACTAAAACCACCCACATCCGGGAAAGCTAAGTATAAGAGTTACATGGAGGTCTTTGACGAATTTGAATGGTTGAATCTGGCTGTGGGAAGTTTGTTCCTTTTGCTCCAAATCCTTTGCTTTCAAACTCAAATGGTAAAAATGGTGAGTCCAAAATGCTTTTTATAAGTTTTGAAAATGCAAAATTTTTTCAAAAATTTATTTTGTTTGGCCTCATGTGACTTTTAACTTGGGAGCTTGGAATGTCGAGAATGGTTTGTTTTTCAGGACATTTTGGATGTTTTTCAGTTTCGAGACGGTTCCGTGACTGCTGACCCGTCATGGCAGGTATCGCTTTCTCACTGGCATATAGATTAGGGACACCATTTTTCCATTGCATTATGCATACTAGCCTCCATTTGCCGATACATCTGCCATAGGGTCGATCCCATCGTGTTATGGTTCATAAGCCATCTTCACTCGCCGATTCTTTAAATCATGACACGATGGTAGAGCCATCCTTTACATGGGCATCATAGTTAGCACCTCACTGACATTTGTTGCCCATGATGCTCCATTGAGTAGGCTCGGGAGTCCTCTGTAGTCCCGCCATGACTTATGCGTTAAAGAGTCATTCCTCTTAGCTTCTCCACTTTGTTCTGGCCTTATACCCTAGAGGCTCCTTTGTGTTGAGTTGTACTACTGCATTGCATGTTGACCACTTGCACCTTTTGGCCTAGAGCCAGCTTCACTTGGACTCGTGTTTAAGCCAACTTTTGACCATGACGACTGCAAAATCAACCTCGCATACCTTTGACTTCTGCAGCTTGACACACCTTGACCCGTGGAAGGAACACACCTTTGAGTGTCACTGACCAGTTTTCACCTCCCTGCATTGAGCATAGGAACGTTCCATTCCCATGAACTAGATCATCTGTTTCACCGACACTCGTTCTTTCCACTGTACCATAGCATTCTTTTATTCTTTTTCCGGCTTAACAGAAAAAGACAAAAAAATTAAATATTCCAAAAAGAGCGGGAATGGGACAGTATTTCCATTTATTGTTGGTAGCTAGAGTCAGTTGTGTCACCCTTGAACAAAGCACTCAAAACAAAGTCTCCTCCGCATGGGTGGGATTTAGTTTGACTTAGGTATGCCATAACCTTGTTATTGAGTCAATGCTCCCCCGATTGGTTATCTCTTCCAATCATATGGAGGGTTCGTTCGTGCCTCCTGCATGGCGAACTTATACAGATTCATCATATGCTGCCACATAGTCACATTGAGTCGTGTTTTTGTTCAAGGGAAGTTAGCCTGATTCGGCCTCTCTGCGGTGTCTCTTGACTCATTTTTCAGTCGGCCATCCCTGGTTGTCAGAGTCATGTCTATCATCACATCAGCTATATTGGTCCTTTACTCGTGCCGGTTTGAGAAGGTCCCCATTGACTTCTTGCTGGCAGGTCTTGTCCTTATCGACGACGACACCTTGCTCCGAGGACAGGCCTAGAGCTGCACCCTGGCCCTATTTTCATTATTGATAGGTCACCTTGTGCTCAGCATCGATCAGTATCATGGGTCTTTGACTGAGTGGTTTCCCTTGTGTTTGAAATCAGCTTACATTATCACACATTGGGATTCATGCAGTACCTTGGTTTCCATTTGACCGTATTGGTGGATACCTCGCCTCTGTGTCAGCTTTCATTATTGGTTGGTTCAGAGGGTTTCTGTCGTGCGCTAGCCACATCTTGTGTATGCCGGAAACGTACTTCGGTTGGGTTACTACATCTTTTTCGTCCGATTCCTTCCACATTATTGGCCTACGGGTTACACTCGCGCTAGATTGATGAAGGATGCCTTAATGCCTTCCTTCTAGCGGATCTTTCCCTATCGACTCCGACTCATTGCTCTAGGGAAAAGATCTAGAGTCCATTTGGCAGTACCTTGGGGTTTGCAATCATTAGTGGCAGATCCTTCGTTATCGACAATGGGAAATCATCATTGTCTCCTGATCGATAGATTCTTACAGGTGTTCAACTCCATCTCATCTATTCACACTTGTTAGATTGTACTGGGTACCTTGACGCTCATTATCATTATCGGTGAGTAGTCTCGCGTTTGTTAACGGTATACATCAATGACCGGTAATCAAACAATTTCTCACATGGTCGAATTCAGATCATTTATTCCCATGGTGTAGAAATTTACCAAAGCGGTCGGTGAAGACCTCAGGTTGTATCAGCATTCATTGGTTCACTTGACAGTTGTTCCTGTTGCTGCTAGTTGATACCACTCTACTTTATATGTTGCAGGCAGTCATGGCGACATTCTATATGCTGGCACTTGAGTTTTCAGTGTAGTACCATCCTATTCCATCATGTTCAGTTGGTACCTTTTGGGATCAGTCTTTGAGATCAGTGATCCGTTGCATCTTTCAACATCATTGACAGTCTTATATGTGATATTCAGACATGTACTTGTTCATTATGATCAGATGATCCATTATGTATCTTTCAGTCATTTATACTTGTATACTTAGCGGATCCGCTTGTACTTGATATGCGGACATGCTTTACTTTTTCTGAGCATGGGTATGTCCGCCTCAGACAATGTTTCTTTCTGATCTCCTTTGGTGGCTTGGCAGGCTGAATTCTGGTGAAGTCCTCCTCGGTTTTTGACAGACTTCCTTTCCATGTACTCGCATAATATATTTCGGCCATCATGTACCCCTTCTGACCTCATATATTAGGGGGCATCTGTTATAGCTCCAAATCTCACTCTTATGGTTTGTGATGTTGTACTCATGGCCTAGGGCAACTCCTCCTTCCAAACCTGGTCCTAAAATTTAAAAAACAGTGTTTTATCCCTTATACACGACATTTCCCTGAGTTAAACGTGTGTATACGCGGGTTTGTGTATATCCAACCCGCGTATATGTATTAAAACACTTAAAAAAATATAAAATTCCTTACTTTCGGGCGGAGATCACGGGTTTTACCTGCTGATCACCTGTTAGTGCCCATGGCCCAACTGTTCCCAACCAACTCCCAACTAAAAAACTACTTTGGGAGAGGTATAAAAAGACCTCAAAGGGAAGGCCTAAGGAAGGAGAGAAGAGAGAGAAAGGTTATTATGCTGAGATTTTTCCCCTGACCAGGTCTGAAGTCCCTTGTGCCTTCTGTACTTCCCCCATTTGTCCAGGAAACCTTTGTTTCCTTGTGTGTTGATGTTCATCCACCATTTATGACATCATGGAGAGAGTCATGGAAGGAGTTTGTTAAAGGCTTGAGGCTGGAACGGATCCGGAAGGAAGCTTTGCTTGGAGCCTGCTGAAGGTGATTCAGGTGAAAATATTCCTTTTTATGTACTTTATTTGTCTATAATAAAAGAAACACATGTATTGGTTCCCGAAATGAATCTTTTTTATGTTAATGATAGTCATGTTTAGAATTCATATGTAAATGGTTGTTTGGATTTCATAACTAACTACCTTTATTTATAACATGAACATGGTTTCTTTATAAGGTTTTGTCCATATACTGTTGTGTTCTTTGAATTGGTTGTTTTGCAGGACAAAAGAGAAGAAGGGAAATCCAAGAAGGGTTTGGACCCTAAAGGCCTTCTCAAACATAGGACCTAAGGTACGTACCCTTTACAATAGAATTTGATTATAATAGCATAATGGCTGTGTGAATGTGTGCTTCTTTGAATAGACAACTTTCAGTCTGCTAGGGTTTCAACCCAAAAAGCCCTAGGGGCATCAATTGCTTCTTAGACCAACGATGGATGGATTGCTGATTAAATCTTCAAAATGTGGAAAGGATAAAGTTTTTGTCGAATATTCAAACAGACAAGTCAATTTGGGGTTTGGTTAGGTTTGTAATATGTTTTATGAAAGCCTCTAACTAGAGAGTCTGCCAAGGGGTGTGGGGTCAAGGATCTTCAAATATACTCCATGTTTGTTAGATCGTTGACTGAAGATTGTCTATGTTTTAAGGTAAAAGTGAAGGATCTTATAGCTTTTGTTATTGTCTGCATTCAACAACATATATGCATACCTATGGGAGTGTTCAAACTCCTCTTTGAAGGGAGGATGTTGAAGGTGGAAAGTGATCTAAAAGCCTTCGATATTAAACAAGATGCAACTATCCCCCTTGTTGTATGTCTGCGAGGAGGTGCTAGGGGCAATGGGGCCTCTTCTTCTTCACAACCCATGTCTTTCAAAGAAGCCCTAAAGCTAGACCCAAATCCTCAGATTGCAAAGAAAATTTATGGTTCAACTTTTGTGGTGGAACATTTATCGAATATCCCAACATTAGAGGTGAACAAGAGTATTAATAAAAAAATATTAGCAAATTTTGAAAGTTGGGCCATTATATGTTGTTTTAATGGCTTCTGGTCTTCATCACCCGCCCTTAGAGAATGGGTTTACCAGAATTGGACACATAAAATAGATCTGTTTTTATTGCTCGAATGGTTACTTCATGGTTCACTTAAAAATTTGGAGGATCAGAAAAAGGTCCTCGATCTAGGGACCTGGTTTTGGGGTTGAGAAGGTCTTTCAATTCAACCATGGTTCCCATATTTTAATCCTCTAACTATGAAGTCCCTGCCTGCTCCAGTTTGGGTTAGGGTCCAAAACTTGCCCCTTCATTGGAGCATGCTAAAGATCCTAGAGGACATTGGTGACTCTATTGGCTATTATATCAAAATAGATAGTGACAGATTAGCGAATGGTTTTGTAAGCTATGTCTATATATGCATGGAATGGACCTTAGCAAGGGTTTAACCAACAAAATCGTCCTAACACAAGAGGGAAATGAGTATATCCAACCATTGGATTACGAAAATACTACCTTTAGATGCAAAATTTCCCAAAATCCTAGGCATCTTCAGAATGTGTGCCCCTCCTCAAAAGGGGTTTTCAGTAATAAGGTACCGTAGAGAAGCTACTATGGTTGGAGAGATACGAAGGTAGCAACAGTGTCTAAAACTCCTGTAAGTCAAAAGATGAACAACTCTCAGAGTCAACAACAATCTCCCAACCCCTCAGCCTCTCAGGACAATAGGCAATCCCCTGCTACATCAATGTAACCCTCTGCAGAGGATGTTATCCCATCAAAGGACAAAGAGAAAACATTTTCCATTACTGTTCTAGTTGTCTGTGGGCAAAAGCGCAATCATTAGTAAGATCATTCTAATAGTGAAAAAGACATTATGAGTTGAGCTGAACTGGATGCATTGGTACTCTCTCATCAATCTGAAGAAGCAACATCATTCTCTATTGTGCCGAATGACCCTGGTGAGTGGATTGATGTTCGTAAGAGGAAGAGTAAGAAAAAAAACCTATAAATCACCCTAATTTTTAAATCCATATCTTTAAAAGACGTAATTTAGAGTAGCTGATATCATGATATAATATAATTTTCTAAAATTAATATACTTAAATTTACCATTAAAAAAAAACTAAAATTATATCAACCACTTCCACCATAAATGAAAAATTGAAAAGCATCCCAAACCTCTATATATAAACTTAGTTTATATACAAATATCAACTTGATTGATTTATATAACAATATAATAAAAAGGGATATACGTGTCTATGCGAATTTCTTCCATATAAGTGATGGATAAAGTATATCTACCATAAAAATAAAATGAATGTAATTTTTAACATATATCTCCATTATATGTATGGACATATATCCTATTAATGTGTTAGATATTCCAAATTATGTTATAGGCCAGACTGTAACTGCGATCTGCTGGAACCATGCCGAATATATATCTTTGAAGATTTGCTTGTAGGTCGACCATGCGGAATGTAATATCTATATCTGCGAGTGTTATATATATAAAGAATTAGTAGATAGGAGTTGTTTTTAATGTTTTGGGAAGTTTTTATTATAAGTTTTTATGGTGTAATTTTTTTAAAATTTGGTAGGAATTTAATCCTGTGTAATCAAAGTGCCTTAAAGATTTTCCAAGGTGTTGAATCTATATATAAAGTCAAAAAATTAGTTTAAATAACACAAATCAAGATTTCACCTCAAATCTTTCCACAAAATTCGTACACCCGAAAATCCAAAAAATCACACTAAAAACTCCTATTATATATATATATATATATTTAAAATAAAATTATAACATATTTTAATTAATTATATATATATATATATATATATATATAAAATTAAAATTAGTTTTTTAATTAAAATCTTTTCCATAAATTAAGCAAGAGAGAATCTTTGTAGTAGGGTATATCTATTCCATAAATTAAGCAGGGAAGGGGGGTCTTTCCTTGTTTCTTAATCAACATAGTTTCATAAATCAATTTGATATTTAATTAAGTTATGTCTTTGTTTTTCAAACAAACGAGTTTCTATCAATTTGATGTCTGATGTGATTTTAAATTAATTATTATTAAAAATGATACCTAATACCTTAAATAAAAAGATTGCAATCAATTTAATTTCTAATTAATTTTTTAAATGAAGATAAAAAAAACTGTTTTATTATAAAAATATTTCTTGTTCCCTTACTCGGAGGGAATTTTTTTTTTTTAATGAGATTAGATGTTACTTATACAAAGAGATTTGAAACATTAATTTAATACTGGAGTAGATTGGGACTTTATCAATATTATTATAATATTGACAATAACGTATTAACTAACGTTCTTTTATTTAAATTTAAAACAAAATTATTATTTTATTATTCATTTTTTTAAAATGAAAATGAAAATTTGATGTTTTTTTAATAAAAATAAATATATAAATAATATAAATCAAATATAATTTGGGTGATTAAGAAAATTGTTATTAATGTATTTAGGGTTTTGTAATCCATAATGAATTAAGAAAAGTTTTTTTTAGAAATCATAGAAGAGAAATTTTTGGCCTAAGTGTTTCTAACCAACAAGCGTGGTTCATATGATATATTTGATTGTGTGGAGAGACCTAATGTAATGTAAATATTTTAACACAGTAAAAAAAATGACTCATGGTGTTGAGAATTCATGATATTTATGTGGAATATAATCTATTTAAAAAGGGAAATTAAACCAGCCTAGATCCATCTTAATTTTCAAACTACCAAAGAGGAATCAAACCTCTTGACATGTCACTATCTTTTAAAAATAATAATACATAAATATGATCTATGTGAGTCAATAACAATACATAGATATTCAAAATACAATTTTTTATAAATATTTTTGAATTTGAGATTTTTGAATTTTAATCCATTGAAATATATTTAAAATATACAATTTAGGAATTGGCTTTTTCTAAATAGTTTTTATATGGAAGTTTTAATTTGAATATGACAAAACAAATAATTGTAATTACATTTTTTGGTTTGTTTTTTTTTAAACATTAAATATGGATTTAAAGGTTTGAAAAAATTTTATGTCACTAAATTGTAAAGAGTTTTTCACTCATGTGATTCCAATCCCAGTTGTCTTTAGTGTAATTTTTTGGAAGGGTTTTATCGGATTTAAAATGGGGTTGGAATTTATTAAAATAACAAGTTTGATGGCTAACCCATGCACAATCGAAGTGCTCTAGGGATTTTTTAGGGTGTTGAATCCATATATACAGACAAAAAACCAGTTTAAATAATACAAATCATTTTTTAGGGTGTTGGATCTATATATACACTTAAAAAACTAATTTAAATAACACAAATCAACATTTCATCTCAAATTTTTTTACCAAATTCCAACACCTCAAAGTCTAAAAAATTACATAAATACAACTCATGCTAAATTCTAACCCACAAATAGACTACGACTTTAATTTTTTTAGTAATTTTTTTTCATGGTTCATAGTATAGAGTCAAAATTTACCAAGTATTGGATCCGTGTAATTACATAAAAGATTAATATGAATCTAATCCCAAATTAGAATATACGAAGGTTGAGCGTGCCACGGAGGAGTCACATTAATTTAAAACAATTAATTGTAATTACATTTTTTGGTTTGTTTTTTTTAAACATTATATATGGATTTAAAGCTTTGAAAAAATTTTACGTCACTGAATTGTAAAGAGTTTTCCACTCATGTGATTCCAATCTCAATTGTTTTTAGTGTAACTTTTTGGAAGGGTTTTATCGGGTTTAAAATGGGGTTGGAATTTATTAAAATAACAAGTTTGATGGCTAACCCATGCACCATCGAAGTGCCCTAGGGATTTTTTAGGGTGTTGAATCCATATATACAACAAAAAATCAATTTAGATGATACAAATCATTTTTTAGGGTGTTGGATCTATATATACATTTAAAAAACCAGTTTAAATAACACAAATCAAGATTTCATCTCAAATTTTTTTACCAAATTCCAAGACCCCAAAGTCTAAAAAATTACATAAATACAACTCCATGCTAAATTCTAACCCACAAATAGACTACGACTTTAACTTTTTTAGTAATTTTTTTTCATGGTTCATAGTATAGAGTCAAAATTTACAAAGTATTGGATCCGTGTAATTACATAAAAGATTAATATGAATCTAATCCCAAATTAGAATATACGAAGGTTGAGCGTGCCACGGAGGAGTCACATTCCTCGTGTGAAACGTGAAAAGGAAGGCGTGAGTGAAGGAGGGACACAGGTCTGTTGAATGGGATTGAAAAGACATTGAAGGGCTATAATTAAATACGAGTCGGCTGTTGTGGCGGCACAGTAACGACTGGCGGTCGCCAATCATCAGACATCCGTGCTTCAGTAGCATTCATGCCCTTTAAATTCTTTTCCACTCACGGACGATACCTATCCTCGCCCTGCTCTTTGCGGAAAGCATGTCGGGTTGGTAGGCATTCGATTTGATGCCTGTGATCGCCTCAGTTCCCACGTACCGCGCACCAGTGACAGCATGGGTTCATAAAAATCGGTACAAAGGGATGGATCCGAGGATCAATCAGGCCGAGGGCGCATTGATAATGAGGACCGCCATAGATTTGGGAGGCAGCTTCGAGAGCAGCAGGGCGGGGATACAGATAATACGTCGCACCACCTCCGTGGAGTGCGAGAAGGATGTCAGATGCTGGAGGTCTCTCAGATCTCTGGTGGAGTTTGTGCTGCCCGCCTGCTGCGCCTGCACGGCCTCGGCGGACGACGACGACGATGGCGTGTCCACGACAACAGCCACGACCACGCTGGGATCGACCGTTACTGGCACCATCTTCGGGCAGCGCAAGGGGCGCGTCAGCTTCTGCATCCAAGAAGACTCCCGTGGCCCTCCGCTCGTGTTGCTGGAATTCGCGCTGCCCACGCACTCCTTGGCCAAGGAGATGCAGCACGGCCTGCTGAGAATAACCTTGGAATGCTACAAGCACCGATCTGACGGAGCCCCCTCGCTCTCGCTCTTCGCCGTCCCCGTCTGGACCATGTACTGCAATGGACGAAGAGCCGGGTTCGCTGTCAGACGCCAGCCTACCGAGAGGGATCGCGCGATTCTGAAACTCGTCCAGTCGGTTTCCGCTGGTGCAGGCGTTATTCCGAGAAGATCTGGTAATGCGGAGACAGAACAAGGGCGAGGTGGAGAGGTGCTGTATATGAGAGCCACGTATGAACGAGTGGTTGGCTCCCCGGATTCTGAGTCCTTCCACCTTATCAATCCTGTGGGAAGCACCGGTCAGCAGCTCAGTATATTCTTTCTCCGTTCCTAGATGGCAGGCCATCCATCTCTGCAGCACACTACCCAAAAAAATTTCTTGTACCCTAAATTTATGTATAATATTTTCTGTAAATTCGTCGACATAGACAACTGTATCAGGATTTGAATAAGACAGCGGTTTAATTCAAGGAATTTCAACCCAACAATGTCTGCAGCAGACAGTACAAAAATTTTGTACGTTTATTTATGTGCAATATTTTTCCTGTAAATTCATGGACATAGACTACTGTATTTAATTCAGGATTTGAATAAGACAGCCATGTAATTCAAGTAATTTCAACGAAACTGCTCTTATCACTACTCAAATAACTACGGGTTGAAATTAAACTAACCCTTTCATAAATACAATAATTAGGTTTATTGGTGAGTATATTTTTAACTGGAATGAATGCGTAAAATTTGGAAGCGAGGGAGTTTGCAGACAGGTAGGGTTCTTCTATTCAATAGTTTTTTTCCAGAAAGAAAAATCATTATATCATATTGAGGGTATATATACAAAATATTCAGATAGATTTGTATTTAGAAATATTTTTGGAGATGGTCGATAGAGTATAAAGCATATCATGAAACAGATAACCAAAGGATTTATAAGAGATCGCCCTCGGACGGTCAAGTATCAAAATGAACAAAATGGAAACATAGAAAGACAAGCATACAGCACCATTCAGCATATTGGTAGATAGAGTGCAGAAAAAGAAGAGAGAACATATTTGGAGGAGATAGTAGAATCCTCCAAAATTTTGAGGTTCCTCCACTTCCAAAGGCACCATATAGTGATAGGAAGGATTGGACGTAGAACAACCTCTTGTCGTCCCCACCAGGCAAAAGCTGCATCAACAGAGATAAAGCTATAAACATTCAATAGTTATACATGTTTAACCAGTATTGATCTTGTTCCTAAGTCTGCTTTCTCAGCAATGAGTATAGTTCAGTTACATTACTCTTGTGTATAGTTCAGTTACATTACTTTTGTTATGGGGAATTGTTAGCATGCCCACCAGGGCTTTGTATTTATAGGAAAAAGTTGTTTAATTTTGATTTAATGATGAATTTAAATTAAGATTCGAAACGCGTAGACCAATAATTTTTCATATAATTGTCTTGAAAAATCTCTTAATCATGAATGTTAAATTTCTTTCCGAATTCTTAGAACGTTAAGCGCAACACAAAAACATGATTCATGAAGTCTGACGGCCTGTGCGAAATCATTGATTCATGTATTATTGTCCATAGTTCCAAGTAATATGGACATGGAAAAATCATATGATGATCATCAAATTTCTGTTCGGTGATTAATATTTACTTTCACACTTCTCAGCTTTTATTATTCGGTGCCTTACAAATGAGTGCAGCGAATCAGACTCTTGCACACTTATGGATGAAGAAGATAAAATTTTAGGATAATTTTATTTAAAGATACATGAATTTTTAATCGTAAATCTGTGAAATTTATAATATAAAAGAGGTTAAAGATAAACCTTTGTTTGAGTTATATCTTTGATAATCAATGCATAATTTTATTCCGATGATTTTTTTTGTTCTCATTATTATTATTGTTTGTTTGTTTGTTTTTTTTGTTTTAATTTGGATTATTTTTTTGTTATGGTTTAGATTAGGTTTTTGACTGCATATTATTTAATTTTGTCTTTTTTTTTTTCTAAATTATGTTTTGATTACATATATTAATTCAACATTTTAAAATCTCCAAATTGTAAAGGTTCACAATTTAAGTTTGTGATTCTAACAAATCCACAAATTAGATTGAAAAATAGTTTGCAAAAATTTCAAAATAGAATACTACTTTTCTTCAATACCATAATTTATAATTTATATGTTTTTTTAATTTATTATAACAAATAGAAATTAGAATACTACTTTTCTTCACTATCTTAATTTATAATTTACATGTTTTTTTAATTTATTAAAATAATAATAATTTGAATACTTTTATTTTTATTGTATGTAAAATAAAAATCAAATTTATTTAAATGGTAAATTTCTAATAGATGATATATGATTTTATACATAAATTTAAGTTCATAAACATCAGAATATATGATTGAATTATAATTAGTTTTAGAAAAGTGTAACCTTAAGTAGTTTTTAGAGATATTGGGTTTCTTTTAGTAAAGATTATTTAGGAGATATTGTCTTTCTTGTAAACATTATCTGTATTGAAATTTCCTTCTAATTAAGAAGGATCTAAAGACATTTGGCACAAGGGGATATCTACCCACTTACATGTTATTAAGAAATTATTCCAAATGTAGTGGCTTTCTTTAAATAAAAGTGATGAATCAACTAGTATTTATTTAGTTTTAAATAGCAATGATGAATCAACTAGCATTTATTTGGTGGAGTAAGTAAGATCTCTATTCTATTACCATCACATCATGAAAATACTTACATCAAATACTACAAGATATGTTTGCTAGAAGGAAATAAAATCTATTGTAAGAAGGATTCTATGTGTCTCTCTAAGAAGTTAAATCACAAATAACTAATAGAAATAAAAATACTAGGAGCCTCTCCATAGGAAAACCATGCAAGGGAAAAGTTTAATAGTGCACTTAATAAATGCATCAAACAATAGTGCAAAGTTTGCCTAGTGGGAAACCAATTCTGACATTTTCTAGAGTACTATAGTGCAATGAAAATATATATCAAATTAAATAGATCATAGCGACAAACCAAGCATAAAACCTGAAAAATAGAGAGCCTGGCGGAGACCCCTTTGTTGTTGGATAAAAAAATGATATCAATCAAATTGTATTTAGAGCTCACATGGAATATGAGATGAACCCCACCCCATGCTTTTCTGACATCCAGGAACAAAGGGTAACAAGGAGACAACCCTATTTTTCTAGCCTATCCATACAAGTCTTAAGTTCACAGTAGTTTGTTTCTTGAGTGTGAAGAGCATTGACAACAAACAATTTGGTTTACGAGTATAACTTTAGAGACCTGAATAATTTGGTGTCTCTGGTGCCACTATTACCAAATCTAGAACAAAATCTTTTATCTAGAAGAATTTGATGTCTCTAGTGCCACTTTTACCAAATCTATAACAAGTCAATCTCCTCATCATCTCGATAGACGCACTCCACCTTCGCATCATCATCCAACTCCTTAAGCATTTTCCTTGTGGTAAATAGGACTAAGCAATGAAAGACTTGAGTAGCTTCCAATGATGCAAATTCAACCCTGGTTTAATGAATAGGGGTTTTTCTTCACCAAGCAAGTCATGGGCCATAGGTGATAGAGCAAACCAAACATTTCAAACAAGATCATAGGAGAAAAGCACTAAATCAAAGCTAAATATCACTGAATAAACCATAAGAACCTAGGGAAAAGCTACTAATATATCCATTATTGTGTCTAGGAGTCAAGGGAGCCAAACAACCCACATGTTTGATATGTCAATGTTACCCTTTTCCAACATAAATACCTCTTGTTCCTACATCATCATTACGAGAATTTGGTACTTGACACTCACTAAAACTTGTATCCTCTATAATTATAACTCAATTAATAAATACTTTCAATTCAACCCATAAATTGTGGAGCTAACTCAAAATAATGCATCTCAAAAAATAATATGGCATCAAAATAATGCATCTCAAAAAATAATATGGCACCAACTTGAAGGGACCCTAGTCCATCTAATCAAGCTATCAATCACTCAATACAAAAATAAAATAACAACTCAGGATAATTATTTAAATTAACTATTAAATTATAATAAACTTTTATCACTTTTATTGGTAAAATCATTAAAATAGATGTTAATATCCCTACAAATAAACATCTCACCATCCACACATACACGTAACAGACAATGCCAAAGTATAATGCGGACCAACATGTCATGATAAAATTATGCTAACCAGAGAAGTACGCAATTGTCTTTTTCTTTAAATTAGTCTTCTCCCTTTAGAATTAAATGTCCCGTTACCTTTTTTTTCTTAAAGGTAGAAGAAATTTCAACAAAAAGAAAAGGCAAAGATTCGCATGACATTGAATGATCTTTATGGACTGGTATCGAAGAGTACTGGACAATCAAATAGATCTATGCATCTTATTTTGCTTTTACTCACCTGTGTCTTTTTGGGAATTTTTTATAACGCCTCATTTATCTCAAATGATATGACACCTCTTAGTACATTTTGTTTCTTTGAATGTAACGAAAGTTCAAGAATGTTGGGAATTGTTAAATTATATTTATAGATAAGATTTAAAAAAAGTTAATCTGGATAATTTTTCATAAAATTAATGGAAATTATATATTTAAAATCATTTCTGAATTTAGAAATAAAAATAACTTCAATATACTATATATACACTAATACAAAGTTATTGTTATAGGATATATTTATGGTAATAAAATATATATATATATACATATATATATAAAAGTTAAGTTTTTAAAAATTATTCAAAATTCAAAGTCCGAGTTCATTTTTATAACTATTTCAAAGGCATAATTAAAAATTTTATTAATATAAATTTTATAAAATTGTTTAAAATTAAAATTGATTTGTAATAGATAGATAAACTTATATCAAACAAAAGTATATTGAGCACGGGTTTTGTGTATTTTTATTCATTGTTTATTTGGTTTTTTGGTTCTAAGTTTTTTGAATTGTTTTTTATCTTTATCTATATAAAATATACACTTAATCAATATCTCTTTGGGTGAGATACCTACTCAACATCTTTGAGTGAGATGCCTCAAACTTAATGCTCCTAGCTAGCCTTAGATCAATTGATAAAGCATACCATAATTACCTTTCAAATTCCCATTCTAGTTTTATTTGGGTCACAATGCTTTAGCTTTTATTTGGGTCACAATGTCTAATATATATGTAAGCCTTTAACTCTAAGCTTCATCTTCATTAGAATATATATTTTTCAAATTACAAATAGTAACTTAATTATCATTGAGAATCCTATTATGCCTCTTTAGAAGTTTTCTCAACTCCAAGGTTGCACAAGGAAAATAACATCCAAGGTGGTTGTGATTTGTCGTCCTCCTACTTTTCCAACTCTTGCTTGACAACAAACTCTATCCAATGATAGCCCAAAAACAAAGCAGGCTATTGAATACCTAATCCCTAAACAACATCATGATAACTCTAATGATCTAGATAAAGAAAACCCTGTCCACAAATATGTTAAAGCATTCAACTCAAGGGTGATTTCTAGAGCTCTATAAAAACCCACAAAATAATTGTAGTATAAGGGAAGGATAAGAAAAATAAGTCATAGTATTCTCTTACTACATTATATACCAAGGTGAGATTAGATCAAGATGAGAACGAAAATTATCAAATCCTTGTCAAACTAGTTTCATGTATCTCTGCTTAATACCCTAGCCTACCATTGAGGATGATATGTTTAATGTACCTAAATATCAATTGATGTTAATGCCCATCCATTCATTGTAAATGCAATGTGCTACTTGTCTTGTGTTGTGTCCCTGATTATAACCTTGCTCTAACCTACAATAGAAGATGCGGGAAAAATTTGTTAATCTCCCTTTTGTCTTAAGAACTCTTATGTTAAATTTGGTATGTTTGTTTCTTGTATTCCCGGAGCACATGGAAGTACTTTACCATCTCAAATCACTTTTCTTTTTGTTGTACTATGAAGATAAACCTCAATATATTACAGCTCTTAAGAGAAAATGAGCCTTTCCACACTTCATGATACATGATGAATCACCTATAACCAAAAGGTTCCCCCCCTTTTGGGCATGAAGGATCCGAAGGCATTCAAAGAGAGGTAGTGGGGTGAATGCATGGATGGGTTACACTTTTGGGACAAATGTGGCGATGAAATTTAAATTTATTTCTCTTTTATTGAATTGAAGCCTTCAAAATTCATAGAAGCATTGTGAATTTTGATTTGAAGTAAAAAGGCAATTTATGGAGAATTATGTTGTTGTCCTAATGATATTTTTTGCAAAAAAATTTAGTGTCTGTCAAATTTCCATTAAATGAAATATTTGTCCTTGCAATTTTTTTCACATCTTAAGAGGTATTCATGTGTTCACGTAGCATAACTTAGTCTAAAATGTGTAATTTTAAATATATATATATATATATATGAGCATGATCTACACGGAGAGAACTAAGTCTTTCATATTGATTTTTTTTTTAATTAAAAATTATAATTTTTATTATCTTTTGAAGTTGCCGAAGTAATATTTCAATCGCATTTTGCAGGCATATGTGTTCGCATAAGATTTTTTTCGACTGTTTAAATAAATTGAAAAGCCAAGAGTACCCTTTTGAAGAGGACTCATAAACGAAGAAACTGGTATTTTATGAAATTTTTTCCTTGTGTTTATTTTATATTAGTGATTTTCTACCCAACCCCTTTGAAATTGTCCAAAAAAAATTTAAGCATTATGTTCAAAAGAAATTAGATGAAAAATATCATATGAATTCAAAAGTGTCAAACTTGTATGCCATTGAATAGAGGATCCTTTCATGAATCCAACATGATCAACTCTTAAGGACAAATTCTCCCCTAAATCCGCTAGGGTACAAAATGGTGTTGTAGAAAAATATGCAGAAGGGCTGCTAAAATCATGATTATTAGGACCTCACTAGCTTGATTGAATGCTTAAAGCGCTTAATCGAGCGCTTGAGTTCAAAATTCTAATATCTCGATCAAGGGTTATAGAAACCCTCGATCGAGCCATGAACATGGTTAACCAATGGCTCAATCGAGCTATAAGCTCGATCAAACCATTTAAAAAGTGGTCGTGCACCAACTGGACACCAACTTTTATCAATAACATTGATGTTAAATTCTACGGACTAGGAGCTCGATCCAACTATAAGCTCGATCGAGCTCCTAACTCGGGTTACAAAGGATCTTGATCGAGGATTTGTTTAAACGGTCAATCGAGCCATATTTAAGCCCTTAAACAACTCAATTGAGCACTTAAAAAATGCTCTATCAAGCGCTTAAAATTGCTCGATCGAGCTTCTTTTTTTTTTTCCAAAATGCACCCTCACGTTGCCAAAAATATAACCCAACTCCATACTATGACCCAATACCTTAAATTAATTGTTATTGCAAATTTATCTCAATCCCACTTAAATATTTCTTTTTAATTCCCTTTACAATCATAAATAATCCCTACCCCTACCATCCTTTACCTCATATATATTATTAAGAAATGAAATTAAAAAGTTATTAAAATAGAATTTTGCCAGATTGTTTATTATATTAAATTTATTATATGAATAAAAATCAATGAAAACATATCTAAAATTAAAGTTTTAAAAAGTTTTAATTATTCACGATCCTTTCTTTATAAAAAAATAAATTTAAATTAATATTAAAACAAATAATTTAAGTTTAATTCCATTGTTACACTGCCACAATTACAACATTCGCTTTGTGAATTTGTATGTCAAGGAAAAATGCGTATTTAGCATATTTTTTTAAGAATCTACCTTAAATTGTAATTTTGTTAAACCTCATTTATATGTCAAAGAGCATAATGAGCCATAGAGGTAGAGAGTTTAGGTCTAGCATAATGAACCATAGAGGTAGAGAGTTTAGGTCTAAACAGACCAATAATCAAAATTGGGAATGTTATTATTTATATAATTTAAAAGTATTATTGGCTTATTAAAATAAGGTTTTTAGTAACTTTTTAAAAAAAAATAAGGTTTCATTGAGTATTAGTTTATATTTGGGTTTTGTTGTTGATAAGTCCTTGTTTTCTTGGCCATTTTCCTCCTCTGTTGACATGTTGAGTTTTGGGAGCTTATAGGAACTTCCATTTAGTCAACTAATGATTTATAAATTGTTGTAGATATTACAATGGACAATTTGACACAATAGATATGATAAAATTAATCTTTAAAATCCAAAATATACACTATTACAATTTGATATCTCTTTAGATTATTAGATTTGTATATTATTGTTAATATCATATGTATACGAATTAAAATTATAGAGAAAATAGATAACATAAAAATAAAAAGCTCACAAATACATTTGACACAAGATATGACTTGGGAAAACCTTTCAAGAGAAAAACCCAACTGGAAGGTGAGACCAGTTTTCTCTCTTTCTCTAAATAGAAAATGGTTGAAAGTACAAAGAAGTATGTATTGTGGCATGTGGGATACTACATTGCACAAATCCTCTCTATGTGCTCTATCTCTTATCCCTCTTGGCTACTTTTGCTAAACTATGGAAGAAATGCACTTGAAAGAATGGAACCCCTTTTCCTCCTAGCGGCCTAGTTATAACACAACCCAATAGCCTACTAATGTTTAGGTTTGACTATCTCAACTCTTAACCAAAGTTACAATATAGACTCTTCTAGAGTCTTTTTCATCACAATAACGTCACTAGCCCCTTTTCCATGAATTATGGGGGTTGACATGGCATCCTCTCAAATTATGGTGTTGTAAAAAGGAAGGTCAACTTCTAGGTGGCATAACTTTCACATACCATCTCTGACTGACGCGATTCTTGTGTCATTGAAAATTTATCTATGTGTAGAATAGGAGAAAAATGTGCTATGTTAAAGCAACAAAGTTTGACCCCCAAAAAATGTCGTTTAATGCCTCAAAACACTTTTGGAAGGTTTCAATCCCTAATTTGCCAAACTGGGTCTCTCCAGTAAAAAGGGTCATGTGAGTTGATTCTTCCACTTTTTCTTATATGAAAGCATCGAGATGGATGAAAAAAAATATAATGATCCAAACCATATCAACCAATTACTCCACTTGTCTTCATATTTTGAAAGCCTCTTGTTATTTTGGACATGATGATATTCCAATTCTTTAAGGAATCAAACATTTATTTTTACTGTTATTAACTACCAAGTCCCCTTTTTCTAATTTGACTTCATGATTCGCCAACAAGTGAGCCCCTATATTGTTATGCCTTAAACATTAAAGGCTTTCTATTGTTCAAATTTATGAAGCAAGCCTCTTATTCTTGTAAGGAAAGTCTTCAATTTCAAATTATCAAAGGAGAAGTCTTTTTGTGAGTAAGAGATGATGAGAGAAGAGTCCCCTATTATAATTAACTCGGTGGATTTCAATGATAGTTCTTGGAGTAGGCCTTGATAAATGTTATAGTCTTATGCTTGATTGTTTGAGGTTGAACCCAAGCCCTAAGAATACAGAATGTCTTTTTTTTCTCCATAGTAATATATTACCCCCACCCCATGCCCGCTCTTTCCACCCTTGGATTGGATTTTGAGGACATGTTAAACAATAGATCTAGATGAGTTTTTCCTAACTGCAATTTAGCAAATTCCTACTTTGACAATTTATTTTTTCCTATATATATATATTTTTAATTCTTCATTTTCTTTGTTCTTGTAAATTAAAGCCTCGAATCCACGTTTCTTCCACCTAATCCACTTACTAGGAGGAAGATGAGAAGGTACAATGAGAATTTAATGATTTGGTTAGAAGTGATGAGGCATTAATTGCAACCAATGGTCTCTTTCTAGCCAACCATACTTTCGAGCATATAAACTTGGGAAGAGCCCACCAAATGCTTTTTTGAAGTGGTTTTCCTTACAAGGAACTTGCATAATGCTTACCCAACCAATCAAAGAAATGGATGATATTTGACGACCATACAATTCAGTGGGTGATGTTTTTAAAGACACATTCCCATACCCACTTATAAAATTTGCAATTAAGGAATAAGTGGCCTATGGTTTCTTCCTATTCTTTTCACAAAGCACATCTTGAAGGCCCTACTATCCCTCTTTTCTGCAGATTTTTGAGTCTCCGACAAAAAAATATTAATTTGGGAAGACAATTTGAGTTCCATAAATGAGACCACATTCTTGATTTGGGTAGAATACCATTCAAAAAATGGAGTTCCCTATACCTAGACTAGACCCCAACTTCTATGATATTCTTCTAATAAGGAAATGAGAGCATAGCTAGACAACTCAAGTTCCAAATCCCACATCATACGAGACAAATGAGGAGGGACCATTCCCCAATACCAACCATTCCAACCTCCACTTTTTTACCATGTCAATATAGAAAAGAGTGAATTTGCAATATTTTGAAAGCAATTTTCTGAGAGGATTAAACCAACTGCAAGATTTAAGGGGAGAATTCCCCAAAATGGAGGCAGTCTAGATTTTAGTACAAGGAGTCTGAGTGAACTTCAATTTGATCAACAAGATATCAACATAGATTAGTATCCAAATATGGGAACCTCCCTTGATATGATTTCGAAATTCTAGGTAGGTTCTCCTTTTCTTGAGGAAACATTTATTCACCAAGACTTGCTTCTACCAATCATTTTTTCCTAAAATAATCCTCCAAACCGGCTTTCCGCCTAGTTATAAATTCATAAGGGAGATGCCTTTGATGCCTAGGATCCCATGGGTTTTTTTAGTGCACACCACAACCCATTTAATTAAATGAAAACTTTTGGAGTTTGATTTCCTACATTTCTAAACAAATTTCCTTATTTATATAAGAAGGGAATCTTTAACTCCTTTAGGAACCATCAAAGCAATGAATTGATAAAGAGGAAAAGTAGAAAGGATAAATTGGATTAAGATAACTCTTCTAAATGGATTCATCCATTACACTCTCCTTTAAGAAAGCTTTTATTTAATTTTTTCAAGTAACAAAGCCCAAGAAGGATAAGGAAGGGCTTTAGTGAAATGGGGATCCCCAAGTAAGAAAATGTGGAAGAAGACTCTAGAACCAGAAATCACAATGAATGAGTCAAGAGCCTTTGTACATTAGGACTGATATACCATGTGTAGATGAAGCTTTTATTTCCATTAATTAGCCCCCCAATGGTACATCAAAACTATCCAATACCAATTTGAAATGATTTTTAATGACCATGGAAGATCCCCCAAATAGTTAAGTGTCATTAGCAACTCAAAGTGACTTAAACTCTTTAACCCTCTTTTGAATCTAATCCTAGTAAGGTCCCTAGTAGTCTCCTTTCATTTTCCATCTTTCTGCTCAAAGAATATACCATAATAATATACAACAAGGGAGATAGGGCGCATCCTTGTCTTATCCCATAAGTGGCATTAAATAATCCTATCAATCTATTATTGACTAATGGGCATATCCAAGGGCCCTCAACACATTTTTTATTTAGCTAATAAATTCACTGTCAAATCTAAATTTTCTTATAACAACATTTAGGAAGGAGTTTCTTACCCTATCAAAGGCATTAGCCATGTCTATATTTATCATCATTCCATTTTCCTTCCTTCCATTACTTGAGCGAATAGCTTCTTTTTATCCACTATTTGTCTTTTGGTTACAAAACCTCCTTCATTTTATGAAATTAGCTTAAGCAATAAGATATTAAAATGAGATGCAATAATTTTTTACACAATTTTGTAAGAAACATTACAAAGAGAAATAGGTCAAAACCTAGAAAAGGAAGAGGTATTGACATCTTTTAGCACCACGACGACAAAGTTGGAGTTGATCCCTCCACCCATATTAGATTGGCAGAACATGTAAAAGTGCTAATATGCTAGAAGTGCTGGTAAAAGTGAGCTGAAAATCCATCTGGATCGGGAACTTTATCTATCATGCTGAAATATTTTAGAACTGTCCATATTCCTCTATTGTAATTGGCTTTAGTAATAACTCATTATCATTTTGAGTAACTAGAAGAGGATATTTTTCAACATTTCTTCTTCAGCTTGAGGAAAAGGGGATTTTGTTTAGAATACGATTTGTAGCGTTGGTAAGCTTCCTCCTTGATACTGTTAAAGGAGAAAATTTATTTCCCTTCCACCAAAATTGATTTAATATTATTTTCCCATAGCCTCATTTTTGCTTGCTTATGGAAAAAGAATGTATTTTTTTCACCTACCTTGAGCCACAAACTCGTATATTTAAGGCTCCACATTTCTTCCTCTAATTTCAAGGTGGAATGATAAGATTCAAATGTATTTTTATCCTCCATTAAGATCTCCATAGAGAGAGGGTTCTACTCCATTTTTTGATGAATTTTTTCCATATTTGATTTGAGTGGTATTTGTCTCATTTTCTCTAGCTTTATACTTTTCTTTTTGTCAAGGATTTAGGGTTGCTTTGTTGAATATTGAGATAGGGGAATTAATTTTCTTCAATAATTTAATTATTTAACACATTCATTCTCAATGAATTAATATAGTGGAACAATCTTAAGCATACCAATACCATACAACATCAAGCTTTAACATAGAACACAATATTCGAGATTTTAGATGGAAAACTTCAGGAGAAAACCACAAAACTACTTTACCTTTATTAGTAGATGTAGGCACCAACCTATTTTTACAATTGTTGCAAGAACCAACTTACAAGAGACACTAATCCCCTTTCAAATTTGTATGCACCAATTTGCTGGAGACACCAATCCCCTTTCATATTTTTGCAGTTAATTTGTTGTTGATCCATTCAACTCCTATTCAATCATCTTCATTATTCATCAAATATTCAATCTTAACTAGTTTCAACATATTACAGGTATTTTCACTGCTACAACTCTCTATAATACTTTATCTCTCTATTTTGTTGGAAATCCTTGTTCTTCTACAACTCTCAGTTCTGGTATACCTCTTTGTTCCACTATAGCTCTCTATTTTGTTATAGCTCCCTATTTTGCTATAGGTCTTTGTTATGGTATGACTCCTTGTTATACTTCTACCCTCCAAAAAACACACTTCATACAATTTATCCTTTGTCACTCACACTAAATGTCTACCTCCTTGACTTGTTTGGCCATATATTTATTATTATTATTATTTCTCCTATCCAACCTTTGCAATGGTTTAGCAACCATTGTTTAAATCAACCCATGGTATTGTGTCATGGCTATGTTAAAATATTTGGTTCATTTTTACGATGAAACCAAATATGCATTCGACTTCTTTGAATTATTTCTCCCATTCCATTGTGTCTCTACCTCTCTATTAATGCTTTTGAAATGCATTGACATAAGGATTTTTTCTCATAATGTCACAAAGGTTTGAAAGCTCATGAACTTTAGAAAATAGTGGTACAATGGTAGCTTTTCCCTCACAAAATGAATTCGAAATCGAACATAGTTCATTCAAGCACCAACGTGATTCAGCATATTTCTTAGAAAAAATGCCAACACGAAGGAAGGCACTACAAATGGCTCCTTTGATTGCAAGGGAGAAATTATTTCCCTTACGAAATTCCTCATTGTCTAGAAAGACACACAACCCATAATGCTTGAGACAATGGTAGATTAGGTTGGCATGGGTGATCTTGGCATCATGGCCCCTATAGTTTATGAACAAATGGCATGTTTTAGGTTGAAAGGACTCCCTTTTGACCACTTTCAATACAATTTACACAATGTTTTCCAAAAATATCCAATGGTCACTTTCAAATTGATTTGTTTTGAAGATGAAACTATAAAATTTTGAAGCTTCTCTGAGGGTCTCCTTCCATTGGTTCAATTGGGTGAGTCTACCTCTCTGTTTGTGTCGTTCAAAGTCCTTCGCATAAAATCCATTCATAATATAATGAAGGTGTTGATGGGTCAGAATTCTCTACCAACAGTAAAGGGGATCTCCCCGGTGTAGGATCCCAATTAGACCCTGCACCGTTTGATTTAGGGATCTCGTCCGATATGTAGGCCTGACTGCCGCTCAGATGAGTTGAGCTTGCTTTGGAAAAATGTGGAATGCGGGCTCAATTGAACACATGAACTTCAATAAATACAAGGAAATAACCGATTTTTTTTTATAACATGCATACCATGAATAACAAGATTATAAACAACATAAACCTTACATAAATTAATTGTCAACAGACTTCAGATAAGACTCATGTCCATAAAATAAAGTGCTTAACAACTGTAAAGAAGTTCACAGTAATCAAACATCTATAAGCGTAAGTAAGCACACAGTCAATGATAAGATTACGCCAATATCAACGAAACAATTCACCAATACAAGCATAGAGTTAGCAAATCATATACCATCCACGCGTAGCAAAACAAGGTTTGTAGCACAAGGCAACACATTAAGAGACTATGTATAAAATAACTCTTGGGAACATATGATCCATCAAGTGAATAATATTCATGGCATCACGACATAAAAGATCTGTGGAATCCAATAGTGGAAAATAAATTACTCCTTGCATATATCAAAAGAGCATAAGTTCTTCAAAAAATATTGTCCCAAAATAAGTCCTCAGCTAAAAGTGCCAATATAATGTGTCATGAGGGTGTATCTATAAAATGAGGGTGGCTCTTAACCTACCCCTGACTCTTGGGCTTCCTCATGACTTTCCAATTACCTCG
Source organism: Pinus tabuliformis (assembly GCA_031772625.1). NCBI lineage: Eukaryota > Viridiplantae > Streptophyta > Pinopsida > Pinales > Pinaceae > Pinus > Pinus tabuliformis. The sequence continues at coordinate 1,780,049,850 of CM062819.1, read as the reverse complement.
TGACTCTTGGACTTCCTTATGACTCTTTACATTCCAGAAATTTCATATTCTATCTAATTGCCAAAATCACAAAATAAGTTAATAATCTAATCTATCAATTTAACAATAGAAAGTTCGGGAATGTCCAGGTGGAGCTGCTCCATTAGTGTTACCGGGAATAGTGTCTATGCAGAGCTGCTAATCCCACTAAGGCTGGTAGCTACCTTAGAAACAAACAAACTAAAACTACTTTTGTTTTCCTTTATGAGAGATAGATGAGAGAAGAATAAAGGAGACCAACCTCTATCTTGCACTCGGTTCCTTGCTTGATGCCTCTCTCTTCTGATAGTCCTTTGCTACTTGCTTTCTCATGTACCCAGCTTCACAAAGTACCTGCAGAATGAAAGCAGCATAACACTATACGAGAACATAGATCTATTATCATAAACAATATAGGATCAGATGTAAATTGACCATACAAATGCATAAAACATAAATCATACAAGAGTATGGAGGAAAACTTGAATAACTTTATTGATAATCAAGAAAGAGCCAAGAGAATTACAACCAATTGTTCTGACCCAGCATCATTCTCTCAGCAAGAAACCCTTCTTCACCTCATGAAAAGCTTAGATCACCCAACACTATGATGTTGCACCAAGAAACCAACAACACTTCCTTACAAGATACAAAATTCCAGCCCCTGGATCTCTGGGATGAGGGATCCATATATAGATGTCTACAAGGGAGGTGATTCAGCTTGAGATTTGATTAGTGTCGTCCCTCTGATAGTTCTTGATTCCACTTGGATATTGATGATCTCTTACTCATCCCTAGTCGAATTCAGAGAGGCAAGTGTCACAGGAGAAGTTTCTGGAAGATTCCATGCTTCTCCACCTTGTGGATTGACCCTGTAATTTGTCCCTTCTCACCTATCGCACCCCATAGAAGGTCTTTTTGACATGCAACGCATCTACTGTGTGTATTTAGGTGGGATGCAACGCACTTTGCCTATGGAGCAGGTGAAATGGTCCAGTTTTGACCAGTTCTGAGTAGTTTTTCATGGAGAACTTCTAAGAGATGCTGTAATTAGTTGACCTTGTTCTTCTAGGGGTTGGAACAACACCTTTAGGGACTTATGAGCCCTTGGTTTATGGACATTTATGCTTGGGGTTGCAGTGCCCAAAAATGTCTATAACAGTTTCCCCCTAAAGCATGAGGTCTTTAATCTTTTTATGTCGGGTGAAATGCTTTATCATGAGGATCCGAAGTTTTTTCGAGCTGGAAGGAGACCTGTAATAAGATACAATACAATACATTATCTTCATTTTATTTTCATGATCTAGCTGAGGCGGGCATTCCCATGCTCAGCTTTATAAATTCATTTTCATGTACATAGGACAGACAATCGTCTGAGTGTAGACTGATGATTTTGGTAGAGCCATCATCCCTTAGATTGGATGATTATCTGTGCAGCAATGATGTACATTTGATGTCTTTATTTTCCTGAATATATATCGCAGCCCGGATGGATGAAACTAGATCTGGGGTCTTCAATCTCGTTCGATCTTCACTCAAAGTAAGTTGATCCATGTGAGAGATGTTCTGGAGTCAAACATGGAAAGACATCGCCTGATTGCCAACCAATGATGTAAGTTGTTAACAGACGCGAGAGGAATCACCGATAATGATAATGATCCTCAAGGTACTGCAGTACAATTCACGTGGTGTGAATAAGGGACTTGGCATCAAACACCACGTAAAATCTTTCAGTCGAAGGCCATTGATGTAAACCTGTCGTCGGAAGTGAGAAACTTGCCATTGAGGCATGCAAGCTTCAAAGTACTGAAAGGGTTGTTCCTAGATCGACTTCTTGGATAATGAGCTGATGTCGACAAGAAGCGATCTGTCATAGGAGGGCCTTAGTGAATCCCACATCAATGACACGGAACGGAGCAAATGATTTTAATGGAGGTGAAAACAATCTGGTGATATACGGTTCAGGGTGGCGGTCATGAAAGAATGGAGTGAAAATGTATTATAGTGGGTGAGACACAAGTGAATTCTCTGAGCGACTTCTCTTAAACATATCGGCGACACTGACATGATGGATTGGTAGCATTAACCCCAAATGTGGATGGTGTGATGGAACCATGGTGATGTGACCAGTGAATGGAACAACCCAACCCGACTCGGATACGGAGTGAAAGTGTCATGTTCAAGAGCGACTTGCTACCAACAAAGTTTCTTCAAGTTTTCTTCCCAATTTTTCCCCAGTCATTGCTGACCAGTACCTCTTTATTTTTGTCAAGCTTGAGGAGGATAACTGTTACACTAAAAAATGTCACCATGGCTATTTACAGTTAGTATGGCTCTATCAACAGTCATGCTATCCTCCTGGGCAAGTCTTATGCCTCTGCTCTCCATGTCAAACTCCAAAAAGAGAGAAAGTCTTTGTAAATGTGTTTATCTCTGGGTACGCAGGTTCTCTCAACCTTACCTACGGATACGCACCTAATGTTCACAAAAGTTGCGTACTTGTACGCTCTGTATGTAAAGGGGCAGGTGCGTACCCCTGTAAAGGTCAAAATGCGCAAGTTTCATCTTTAAAAAGTTACTTGTGGTTATTTCTAGAGCATTCTAGAAGGTTGTTCGACGTGTATTGAGCGCCTCCAGATGGTTCATGTACCCCTACCAAAGAGGAACTTATCCCATCAATAAGGGAGCTATCCCATCCAAAGAGGGGATTATCCCATTGATGGTGGACCTGAATAACTTCCTCTAGAGCACTATAAATACAAGCATGGACCAGAGGGAGAGGAGGTTGGAAGCTAAATGTTTCTAAGGGTAGATGCTGCTGGAATTAGGACTCCCATTTAGAAGCTTGTGAGGAGAGATTGCCATCTTTGCTTGTGTTCTATTTGGAAGTGGGTGAGCTTTGTCAAAGTAAAGGAGAACTCTTGATGGACCCTGGGAGGGACTTGCACAACACCAAGGCTCAGGTTGTAATTGTTCCTTTTGTTTCCTATTAATGCAAATGAGTCCATTCTTCTCAATAACTTGTTATTTATGAGTTGTTTCATGTACTCCTTGGTCTATGTGTTAAACATGTTTTATTTTGTGAGATTATCAAGTGCTATTTAATCGTTTGATTGTTAGTGAATGCAGGTTTCGAAGTGAAGGAGGAGCTCATCCGGATCAGCGAGGCTGAACTACTGCAATAGCATTGGATTACAGGTAGGATCTAAACACTTGATTTCTTATATAGTAAATGCATGTTTCGAGAAGGATTGCTCTTGTTTGTCTTGTTTGTCACTAGAGAGTCTTAGGCTCCTAGGGAGGTTGGTTGTGTTCGCACTATCGACTCTTTCCGCCTGACAAAATGGCGACTCCGCTGGGGAATCCATTAATGTGAAAGTCTTTTCCTTTGTATGCAACTTTGATCTGAGAAAAGTCATTTATTTTCTGGTTTTTGGCTCTGTGACTTTGTATTTGGGTGGGTTAGCTTAGGGTCAGATTGAATTTAGTTTTTCTTGGTTTTTTCAGTAGTACGCACCCTCTGAGTATTGCACAGTACGTACTTGTACGCATTGTTGCTGTGTGCACAGAGCAGGCCCGCACCTGGCTTAACAGGTTGCCTGCGTACCCTGCTAAAAATTAAGAAATTTCCATTTTTTGCATTTTTCCTCTTAGATTATGCTTTTTCTTAGTTTTTACTGCCCAGATCCATTAGTCTCTTGTCAAAGATCTTCACCTGAACTTGTTTCGATAGCATTGAGTGTTTTAGTGGATTTCGTAGAAGTTTAAGCCCTAGGGTTTGATTTTTGAGTAGGTCCTATAGTGACTTTGGCGGTAGAAGTTGTCAAGCCTTATATCTCTCTGGTTTTGTCAACCTTCTTAGGAGTCGGACCTGTCGTAAAGTCTACCTGTGAGAGCAACTTACCTTTGAGTTATCTCTTTGGCAAATTTCGAAGTGCTTGTTGATTAAGCATTGAATTCCATTTTACAAAAAGAACAAAAAGATTTGAGTTTTGTTTTGACTGGTCTTTTGATTCTGCATTAGTTGGTCCTTGGCTTGATTGTGGTCAAGTAAAACAACCTAGAATCATCCTTGTAGGCTTTTGCCTCGTTAGGTTTGCTTAGAGTAAATTTCTTTTTGATTTGCTTGTGAGTCAATTTTTCATAGATTTTATAGCTTTTGAGATTGATTTTCGTTAAAATAGATTTATATGCTTTGTTAAATAAGAGAAAATACAAAAACGTCTCCTTTGAAAAGTTTTGTTTCAAGTAGCTTTGAGGGATTTTGAAAGAAAAAGAATTTTTCGTGCACGTGAGGAGTGGTCATGTTTGTATGTTTGGAAAGATAAAGAGAATTGTTTCTTTGATTGTCTTTGCTAAGAAAGTTGTTTTCTATAAAATTTGCATTTTCCAACTCTCTTAGTTAGGAGTTTCATTGAAAGAGAAAGGCAGTGTAAATCATCTTAGGTGCATCTTTGTAGTGGTTTGAGTCGAGTCTACACACCATTGGTTTCATTTCTGCTACCTTTTGTCTTTAAGAAAAACCATAAAATTAACGCTTAAAGTAAAATCAACTTAGTAACTTTCATTTACTAGGGCTCTGAAACACCAATTTAGATCAGGCTAGTGTCTTGGAGTAGGAGAGTAATTAACTCTCCAAGACAACAAAACCAAACAAGTAGCTTATCTTGTGATAGAATAAATCCAATTGTCTCATTTGTACTCTGGGAAAGCTCCTCTTAAAGGAGAAGCACGAGTTCGTGTCCGAACCAGTGAGGGGATCAATCCTCCCTCGTTGGGAACGACGCCAGACACGCACGTATTACAAACGGTAAACCTCGGATTAACCATTGTCGAGGAGCCAGGGGTCACTTGTCGGTAAACCTTGGATTATTGTCAAGGAACCGGCAAGGGGATTGAGCTTGATACTCTGCTCTTGCGTGCTGTCGGAGTGTAAACTATTCCCCCAGGTGCATTTGTTGCGGTTGGTAGCCTTAGTGACCATTATCTTTAGGATTCTACCGAGGTGACGGTGGAGGGAAGATCCCACTGTACCTGGAGCAGACGTCGGCAAGACTCACTTGGATTTTCCGGGGGGTTCACTTCACTCGAGACGGTTAAAATGGAGGAACTTGTGTCAGTCTATTCATTAAGCAGGTTGCCAGGGTAACTGTTCCACCCGCCACTTCTGTACTGAATCCGGCGATGTTGGGTTTCATCTCCAACTAGCGTTTTCGGTCTGGAAGGCTACTGTTTGTGCTTGGTTTGACGCCCTAGATTCTTTAGGCGTGTGCTTCAAATTTGTTTGGTTCTTTAGAGACTTTAGGTGGTTTGATTTGAGATTTTACTTTGTTTTTGTGTGTAGTAGTTAAAAGTTTTTAGCTGTGGCGAAATTACCGAGACAGTCCCGTAGACTTCGGGGCCAGTCTCCTGAAGTTGTTTCTGTGGCCGAATTGTTGAGGAGATCCCGTAGACTTCGGGGTGAACCTCCTCGAGACGACCCGAGTAATCTAGAAGGTTTGAAGGTCCTTGTAACTCCTCCTAGTGGCAGTAGAGTAGGTTCACCTGAAGAAGGAGAATCTTCCTTGGTAGTCCATCTAGATTACTAAAGTCTAGAGACATGTTATAATCCTGAAGCTGTTACAGTTTCTGAGCTTGCTGGTAGTTTTTCGTCTACTAGTGATACAGGCGAAGAACCTGAAATATCTGAACCTGTTACTCCAACTTCTAGTGTTCCAGATTCACCAAGAGTAGAACGAGTTATCACCGAAAATCTTCCTACTGGTCTGATTGCTATCGAAGAACTTGCTCCAGAGGAAGAAATAGGCGTCTCTAACCTTGAAGATCAACTTACTATTGAGCTCAGGGAGCGTGAATCTATCTTTTACAGTCCTCCTAGAAGTACTACTTGGTACCTTTCGTTAACCAATTATTTAGACAACTCAGGGGTAGGTTTTTCTACACCTCGTACTCCCTTTCCACCTGGAGGTATTTATACTCCTGTAAATATGTCTGGTCAGTCGTCCGTGTTTACTCAAACTCCTGAATCTTTCTTACACGGCGGTCCTTTTGTTCCCACCGGGTATCAATCACTTTCTGGTACCTTTGCGGGGGCATCTCCTCAACCCATTGATCATGGGTTATTAGCTGGAAACAATGGTAATATACCATTGGGTGTAGGAGACATTTACATGATGTCAGGTTCAGTTCCCGTTTCCCAACCTCAAGGTGGCCAATTACCGCCTGGGGGGCAGCCTCAATTAACGCCTGGGGGGCAACCTCAAGGTACACAAATCGTGTCTGGGGGGCAACCTCAAGGTCAGTATGTACCTATGGTGCAATACATGCCTCAAGGTCAACCCCAGCCTCAATATGTACCCCAGGGTCAACCTCAGTATCAATATCAACCCCAAGGGTATCAACCCCAAGGGTATCAACCTCAAGGGTATCAACCTCAAGGTCAAGGTCAACCCCAGTATCCATATTTACCTCAAGGTTATCAACCTCAAGGTCAATACTCGAGTCAAGGTTATCAACCACCTCAAGGTCAGTCATATGTTCAAGGTATGGGAACTGTACCTTTCAATTATCAATCCTATCCTCAATCCGGTTATGGATCTCAGTATCCTCAACCTGTTACGGGTCAATACCCCGGAATGATAGTGTGGGATCCATCACAGGGTCAACAGGTGTTGCAGCCAAGTATACAGTTGGTACCTCAAGCTGGACAACCCGTAGTTTCTGGTCCACCCCAGCAACCGCAACCTGTCCAGTCAAATGTTCAAACTTCTGTAACTTCGGTAGTTACTCAGCCGCCAATTGCACCTAGTACTCCATCTCAAACGGCTGCTGCAACTACCGCTACATCTGTCACGCTTACTTCTGGAGTATCGACAGCTCCGGTTTCTACTGTCTCTGCAACCACTCCTCAGACATCTTTACCGTTGTCTGGATCTACGATTCAAACCACGGTCCAGATGCCTATAGGTCAGCCTGGTATAAGTACGGTTGTCACTACTCAACCTCAATTTGTTCATCAACCGTACCAGGGACAGTACCAACATGGGCAAGCTGTCCAACAGCCGGTTTACCAGTATCAACCGTATCCTGGGTACACTTATCAACAACCTCAACAACCCCAGTACGGTCCGGTTAATCCTGGTTTTCCAGGAGGATATAATATCCCTAATGCGACTCCTGTTCCTAGTTATCCTGGATATCCTCCTCCTGGGACTGGTCTTGTGACCCAGAGTTTTAGAGATCCTAACCGGCAATTACCGTTTATCGCAACTTTGGATTTACCAGACTTGACGCGCCTAACGAACGATCCAATTCAATATCTTTCGTTCTGGCCGCCAATGCCAAATAAGTTGCCCAGTGATATACCCAAGTTCGAAGGTAAGTCTGGAGAGGATCCGTCCAATCATGTGATGACTTACCACCTCTGGTGTGCTTCAAATTCTATCTCGGATGATTCGATCCGCTTACGTCTTTTCCAGCGTACACTCATTGGTCTCGCGGCCAAGTGGTACATTGAGTTACCACGGGCCTCTTTTTACAATTTCAGCCAGTTAGCTACCTCGTTCTTAACTCACTTTCAGTTGCCGGTCAGATACGATAACGGCACGGAGTTATTAACTTCACTAAAACAATCAACGTCCACGTATATTTCTGATCACATTCATGAGTGGAGACGTCGAAGAAGGTTAGTGAAAGTTTTTATTCCGGACCAAATCTTAGCTGAATGGTTTGTTAAATCATTATTACCGAAGATTACTGAAGATGTAGCTAAGGCCGGAGTAGTTACTGAGGAGCAAGTCATTGCTCAGGCGCAGTACCTTGACTTAGTTTATACTCAGTCGGGTACGTTACACGAGAAGATTCCAGATCTTCCAAAATCGAATCAAATCGCTGCTGCTCCTTCGGGATCTCATGCCGCTGATGGTATGATTGGTATCGTGAATACAAAGAGTAAGAAGAAGTCTTCCAAGGCTTCAACTACTCCTATAATCACTTTGCCCGATTCCCCGACAGGAGAGTCTTCTCCTGAACTTTCCGCCGATATTCACGCTGTAGAGTCATCTACGGCCAAATCAAAAAACGGTGGAAAGAAGAAAGGAAAGAAGAAGGCTAAAGCAGACAAGGCTCCGAAGGAGAAAACAGAAAATTCGGAAACCAATGACGAAAAGCGCAAACCTCGATATCCTTGTCTTATTTGTGAAGAGGATCATTTTACAAGAGATTGCCCTCATCGGGCCGAGGTTGTGAAAATAGTCAAAGGTTCTCCCACTCCTGCTGTGTTAAAAAATCCATTTCCAGAGCAGGAGAATAAGATGATAGGTTCTTCCTCGACTGCCAGTGAAGAACCCATTTTGATGATGTCTCATGTGAGGATTGCGACTCGATCGCAAGATTATGGTAGTAAGAATCCTGTTGATGGTAAGGAAGCAGAATCTTCTCATTCTAATCCATCAACCTCAGCTCCTGGTTCCGATCCACTACAGATCGAAAAACCTAACCCGGACTTAGTAATCAAACCGCCCGCCAAGGGTGTACTTCGAAGGTCTGCTTTCAATCCACATGCGAGAGCGGCCCAGAATTACAACATTGTTGAGGACTTAGCTGTTTCACCCTCAGCAATGTCGGCTTTAGAAGTGCTGCAATCATGCCCAGCACAACGAAAATTACTTTTGTCGGCTATCGGAGCTGTTGATGTTCAGGACCCGAATCTGATAATCTTCGATCTAGAAAATAGTACACCGCGTCTACCCCATCAAATGGCTTTCCAAATTCCAGTGATAGTCAAAAACAGGCCTATTCATCGGACTGTGATTGATGAGGGAGCTTCTACGTGTATTATGTCGATTCAATGTTGGAGATCGCTTGGTTCTCCTTCGTTGAACCAATCCCCGACCATCCTTAAGGCCTTTGATGGCCGTGGGTTCCGTCCGTTTGGTATTCTACAGGAATTGCCTATAGGGGTAGAAGGTAAAACCGTTAGTCTGGATGTGGAAGTGGTTGATGCCCCTCTAGACTACAACCTTCTTTTGGGTCGAAGTTGGTCATATGCTATGACAGCGGTCGTTTCATCGGTCTTCAGAGTAATAAAGTTTCCACATAACGGTAAGATCGTGACAATTGATCAGCTGACATACTTTTCATCCGACCCAGCCTCTTCAGAGAGTATCCAGCATGTCGGTAAGACGACAATCCCTTATAGGGACGTTGGCGTAGGTTTAGTTAAAGATTCCGGTTTACTGGGAACTTTTCCTTTCCCTCCAATCAACGCAGACCCTTCATTTGCATCAATTCATATGATTACATCAGACAACATTATTTATGATGATCCTTGGATTGTCCCATCTGAATCTGAGATAGACTCATTCGGTGATGCTATGCCTTTGAGTCCATATGAAATTGCTTATGAAGCCGTCATGTCTTTTACCGACTCGCGTTCAACCCAAATCGACCAAATGAATGTGGTCAGTGAAGAATCACTTTTCACATCAACCTTAGAACGGATAGCGTTTCCCGAAGTCGTGTCATCTGACGAACAACTTCGCGAAATCCTAAGTGTAGACGATCTACCATGGGAAGATCTCCATCACAGATCTTCGTTTTTACCTAAGGATGATGCTTTTGAAAATGATTTTTCATCTATCTTTACCGCTGAATATGTCAAAGACGCTCAGAATCCAACGAAACATTCTGATTCAGAGTTGAATTTAGGGAATATTTCTCGCACTATTCCCATTGATATTTCAGTGAAGCCCGGAATTGAGGAAAACATTCATATAGGTGCCTCATGTACAGAAGATGAAATCCAAACTTACAAGGCCCTATTCCAAGAATTCCGCGATGTGTTTGCCTGGTCTTACGAGGAAATGCCGGGAATCGATCCTGCCATTGTTGTTCATGAAATAAAGACCTACCCGGACGCTAAACCCGTCCGGCAACGGTTGCGTCAGATTCACCCTCGGAAAGCGGCTGCGATTAAAGCAGAAGTCGAGAAGCTGTTGAAAGCAGGTTTCATTTATCCAATCCCGTTAACGGATTGGGTATCGAATATTGTTCCGGTCAACAAGAAACAAGGAACAATAAGAATCTGTATCGACTATAGGGATATAAATCGAGCTTGTCCAAAAGACAACTATCCTACGCCTTATATCGATCAAATTATTGATGATTGTGCCGGAAGTGAAATGTTTTCCTTTATGGATGGTTTTTCGGGCTATAATCAAATCAATATTCTACCTGCCGACCAACCAAAAACGGCATTCATTTGTCCATGGGGGACATTTGCTTATTGCAAATTACCTTTTGGGCTTAAGAATGCCGGGGCCACTTTTCAACGGGCGATGTCTTACGCATTTCATGACATCAAGCACATTGTGCAACCGTACCTCGATGATTTGCCTGCTCATTCTTTACATCGAGCTGATCACCTTGTCCACTTACGAGCAATCTTTATGAGGTGTAGGCATTATCGAATTCGGTTGAATCCCCACAAGTGTGTGTTCTGTATAGAGACGGGTCGATTGCTGGGATTTGTTGTTTCAAAAGCCGGCATTCGCGTCGATCCCTCGAAGGTCGAAGCTATCATCAAATTGCCTCCTCCTTCGAGTTTGCGCCAACTCCAAAGTTTGCAAGGGAAAGCGAACTTTTTACGCCGATTCATTCCAAATTACGCCGAGGTCACTAAAGGTTTTACACGGTTGTTGAAACAGAACGCTCAATTCCTTTGGGACGAGATTGCCCAACAATCTTTTGATGCACTTAAGCACGCGTTGACCCATGCACCGTTGTTGCATCCTCCCAACTACAACCAGGACTACTTCTTATACCTCGCAGCTTCGCATTCCACCATTGGAATGGTGTTAGTTCAAGAAGATGAATTCGGAGCGGAACATGTGATATATTATCTTAGTAGGACATTAAACCCCACTGAGCTAAAATATTCGCATGTGGAGAAATTGGCCCTGGCAGCCGTTCAAGCTGTCCAGCGTTTTCGTCACTACATTCTTCTCCGTAAAACTACAGTTATTTCGGATTGCAACCCTATGATTTATATTTTGACAAAACAACTGCTAGGGGGCAAGTACTCTAAATGGATCGTTATCCTGCAAGAGTTCGACTTGGAGTTTGAGAAGTCCAAGTCTAAGAAATCCTTAGTTTTTGCGGAATTGATGTGTGATTTCCCGCGTGCTGACACAGAAACTGTGGCAGAGGAGTCCATTGCGGACGAATCTTTGTTTCTTATCAGTACTTTAGATCCGTGGTACGGGGATATAATCATCTATCTCCAAACCCAAACCTTTCGGCCTGAAGCTTCAAATGCGGAACGTCGAAAAATTCGGTTTCAATCCCAGCAATACAAGATTATTGGAGATACACTTTATCGCCGGGGGGCAGACTTAGTTTTTCGACGTTGTTTAACTCACGAAGAGGCTGAGAGGGTTTTGAATGATTGTCACTCTGGAGCATGTGGCGGTCATATGTCTGGGTATGCCACAGCTCAGAAGGTGTTGCGCGCTGGCTATTTCTGGCTGTCCATGTTTAAGATTGTATCATTGCGGTCCGAAAATGCCACAACTGTCAAGTGTTTGATCGCAAGATGCGCGCACCACCTGCTCCTCTCCATCCTATAATTGCCGTTGGTCCTTTCGCCAAATGGGGTATCGATTTTATTACTTGTAACCCTCACTCGGCGGGGGGCATGCGTATATCATCCTCGCGGTTGATTATTTTACTAAATGGGCCGAGGCGATGCCTACATTCGACGCAAGCGGCAAAACAGCTGCAGTTTTCGTATTCAATCACATTATAACTAGGTTTGGTGTCCCACAAGCAATCATCACTGACCATGGGAGCCATTTTCGAAACATCATGATGACTGAGCTTACAAGCCAGCTTGGTTTGCGCCACGATAGCTCTACTCCTTATTATCCGCAAGCCAACGGTTTGGTTGAGTCTATCAACAAAGTTCTGGTTATCATGATCCGACGAACCATTGGTATTCATCGGTCGAATTGGCACAACATGTTATTTTCAGCGCTATGGGCATACCGAACTTCAGTGAAAACTTCAACAGGGTTCACTCCTTTCCAGCTAGTTTATGGCTTGGAAGCTGTGTTACCCATTGAATGCGAAATCCCATCACTTCAAATGGCTGTCGAATTACTCCCAGCTACTTCCGAAGAGGAGAAACGTTTATTATACTTAGCTCAATTAGATGAGACTCGACGTGACGCTGCATTGGCAATCGAGACTCACGCGAAGCGAATGAAAGCTCAGTATGATAGAAATGTGACCCCTCGGAGTTTTTCGGAGGGAGACCTAGTGCTGTTATATGATCAAGCTAACGATAAGCTAGGTGCTGGAAAATTCGTTCCTATGTGGCATGGACCCTACATTGTAAAGCGAAAGCTAGCAAAAGGGGCCTATGAGCTGGTAGATTTTGATGGGGACTCTTTGGGTAAACCCAGAAATGGACTTTACCTAAAGAGGTATTATGCTTAAATGGTGGGTATGGAGAATTTTAGTTAGGTTAGGTTTTCTTTCTAGCTAGTATGTTTGTTAGTTTAGATAGTGTGCTTAGCTTAGAAAGTGTGTTTTTCGTCGTTATTCTGGCTTATCTTGGTTTTACTCTTGATATTGCAGATGTCGACGCCTCTCCAAATGTACATTGGATTTGCTGATGGTGCTTGTCGTAGTACACGGAATATCTCTTCCGCAGCTTGGGTTATCTATTCGCCCTCTGACGAGTTAGTTTCTATGCATGGGGTGAGCCTCGGTCAAACGACGAACAACATTGCAGAATACAGTGCAGTGGTTGAATTATTGTCTGAATCTATTTCATTTGGAATTCGACGTTTGATAGTGAGGTTAGATTCTGAACTCATTTTATTACAGCTTAATAGAGTATATGCCATTAGAAATCCTGTGTTATTAAGGTTGTTTTTGAGAGTGCGTCTCTTGGAACGTGAATTTGATTACATTGAATATCAGCATATTCCAAGGTCTTTAAATACATTAGCAGATGCAATTGCTTCTCGAATGTTGGACAGACATTTGCGATAATCATGCAAGTAAATTTAAAAACATTTCATCACATATGTTAAACAAGATAAGCCGGTAATAATGATATATATATAGATAGGAGTGTGTCAAAAATATACATCGTCTTCGATCATAGGTTGAAAAACACCTTATGATCGGCAAAAATGATAAGTACAAAAAGCCAAAATGTCATATGTGTCTACAAAGTGACTAGTCAATCACTGGTGGTGCTCTCTATACGAGACCACTGCCCGCGCTACCCTACACAAGAACCTCCTAAAAGGTCCTGGGACTGCAACCACATAGCGCTGAAGTCGAATAGGAATATCATCTATGGTGGTCTCTGGTATATCCGCCGTCAGACGCTCTAGATCCTGTTCCAGCTCGGCTAAGGTCTCTGCGGCCGCATCCTGTGGGGCTGGTGCTGGTACAGCTGGTACTCTCCTCTCAAAAGCCCGGAGGTTGGCTGGACGCCGTGGACCTACATCTGCATTTTGAAAATTTGTGCTGTCAGTTTTGAGGCGATATATAAAAACAAAAAAATACATAATTTGAAAACTCGTGAAAAATGAAATACCTCTGTCGTCCCACTGTTCTCCCTGTGGAAGAACCATGTCCGGATCATTCCGAAAATCCATTCCGGCATAAGGAAAGTCCTGAATAGCAAAGACCTGGCTCTCTAGCCAGTGAAAGTAACCATCAGGAAATCGAACAACTGTTGCGCCCTCATCAGGATGCCGGGCCATTACCGCAACCCATCTCATCAACTTAGGCTCCCGAGGCGCCCTAACTGGAACTGTAAGATGCTGGGGGACCAGCATTGGAACTCTCTCTAGGGCAAAGCTTACAACTATAGGCCCATATCCAAAGGTCTTCAGTTGTCCTCTCTTTGCCCTGGTTAGTTGGCCCTTCAAATTAGCCAACACAGCATCACACCAGTTGAAAATGGTGAAACAGTCTATAGCCATCCGCATTTGGGACCCGGTGGCTTGGTGCAAAGCGGTCGCGCCGCAAAGTCTGGTAACAGTAAAGGCTATCACCATAAGTTCAGGTCGGGATATGTACTTGATTTCTATCCCCTTCTCATGGTTTTGGTTGTTGCACCACTCTAGTCGGAGACTAGCAAGGGATTGGCCACCCGGCCTAGTCCCGAATAGAGAAATTTTCTCGCCCCTGTTAGGCAAGCCAGTGAGAAAATATATGTCAGAGGGCTCTATCTCGAGCTGGTGCTCTCCGATGTAGAAACATTGCTCCTGAATGCTCCACCTTTCAACAAGCCACTCAAGAAAAGGCACTTGGCCCCTCATGCCAGGTATGGCCCAGTATTTGTACAGTCCGCATGCTTTTAATGCATCAATGGAAGGTTGATGACCTATCGCGGCCAAATCAACATCCTCATGCTCTCTTTCGCGCCAATCAAGCATGGTGTGCTCCCTGCACATCATAAAACATCAGTGAGAATCCATAAAATTTAAAAATTTTGGTCTATTTTGGAGGGCCAAGGGTTTCAATTTGTGTTTTGCGGGGTACGCACCCCGACCGTTAGGGACAGAGCGCCCAGACGTAGGTTCCCTTAAGGCCGGGTGCGTACACCCCGTAATTTTCCCATTGGGAAAATATCGGGGTACGCAGGTCAGCAGTGCATGACCTGCGTACCCCGAAGGGCGCATTTTGAAACCCCAATGCCCCCAAAAAATCAAATAAAAGCTTAAAAATGAATTCTAAACGGATGGAAAACAAGAGAGGGGTGTTGTAGAATACCTGGTGAAACGGCGTTCGATTCTGACGGTCGGATTCTCCGCAATCTTCACGGGAAGTTTCTTGTCAAAAGCCCTTTTCTCAACCTCAACAGTAAAATGGTAAAAATGACATGGTAAGAAGTCTTTTTATAGGTTTTTTGGATAAATAAATGCTAGATTTGTTTATTTTTCACCATGAAAGGACATTTTCGATGAATTTTTGCCCATCTTAAACAGGTATGAGTAATGTGTTGTTTCTGTGCAGGACAAAAGGACTTTAGGGTAAGTTATCATTTTTCACGTCAGAGTCATCTTTTAAGCTCTTTTCTGACTCCTAAAACATGAAAAGATCGCCGAGCGTTTCTTTTACACTCGTTAAAACGGAATTAAAAGACGGTCCCCTTATAGCCCTTTTCTGACCGTAAAATCAGGAAAAGATTGCCGGGTTTTTGTCGTTTCAAACTCGATACGGAAATAAAACGACGTGTCCTTGATCACTTTTTACTTTTCAGGTCAGAGACACTAATCATGAAAGTACTCCTTGGTCGCAAGATCAAGCGGTTCTCCCAGGTATTATTTTATACTTTTTCGGGCTTGGGGGACACAAATTTACAAAAAAGTTCAACCTGGAGTCTTCTTAAGTTTTTCAGACTCTCTAAAATTGAAAAACGTCGAGTTTCTCCTATACTGGGCTCGTTAAAATTTCACAGTAAAGGACCTGTTCAATTACAAACAGGAACGAACCACTCCTTCCTAGGGTTCGAATCAAAACTAGGTTGGACTCATCCGAAGGATGAGCTTATAATCAAGCATATGTTATCCTCCTCAAGCTTGTTAAAAATAAAGAGGTACTTGCCAGAAATGGTGGGGGAAAAGAGAGAAGAATGAGCCTATTTGTTATCCTTTGTCTCAGAAGAAACCTTATTACCACTCTTGAACACGACACTTTTCATTCACCTGGGTTGGGAAATCCTTTACCTCACAGTTGATCAAACCACTTTGAAAGTCTTCAGCCGGGTTCCGGGGATTAACTTTGAGTCATTCATTACCAAGCCATCTGTCGTGTCGTTATGTGTTCAAGAGGTCTGCAAGAAAAACTTTCATCTGCAAAATACTTGTCATCCATTTGACCATCCCTGAGTCAGTCCTTACAGCAACATTTCTTCAACTTGAACAATGATTTCGTGTTGTGGGCTTGCCTGCAACAGGTCGCTTTCTATCGACATCAGCACATTATCTAGAGAGATGACTTAGAAATCATCAGTACCTTGAAGTCTGCATGCATCAATGGCAGGTTTCTCGCCTTTTACGTCAGTTTACATCATTGACTCTCGATCGAAGGATTCCGTGAAATGTTCGACATCAACTCATTCATTCACATCTCATGGATTGTACTGGGTACTTTGAGAACCATTGACATTACTGGTGGTCTCTCTCACACTTGTTAACAGTTTACATCATCGACTGGTAATCAAGTGGTTTCTACCATGTTCGACATCAACTCATTTATTCGCATGGCTAGAATCGTACCAATTCGGGAAGTAGAAATGAAGACCCTGGATCTAGTTTCCACCATCCAGGCTGCAAGGAGTTTTGTATTCATTATCTAAGTAGACTAATCATAAACAGATGGCTGCGCCCATACTGTGTCTACAAAAGTCTATGATTATGATGTACTGCAAGATCATTCCTGTATCAGAGTAGTTAGTCTGTTAGTTAAAGTTTTGATCTGAGTATGGGAATGCCTACCTCAGCGATGATATAATCTTATACATGTATTTTGTGTTGAAAATTGCAGGTTCTGACCAGGCTCTCCACGAGATAATCCTTGAAATGATAAAGTGCTTCACCCTTCCTAGATAATACAAAACCCGAATCTACTACAGGCTTCGCACTTTAGGGGGCAATCTGTTACACTAAAAAATGTCACCATGGCTATTTACAGTTAGTATGGCTCTATCAACAGTCATGCTATCCTCCTGGGCAAGTCTTATACCTCTGCTCTCCATGTCAAACTCCAAAAAGAGAGAAAGTCTTTGTAAATGTGTTTATCTCTGGGTACGCAGGTTCTCTCAACCTTACCTGCGCATACGCACCTAATGTTCACAAAAGCTGCGTACTTGTACGCTTTGTATGTAAAGGGGCAGGTGCGTACCCATGTAAAGGTCAAAATGCGCAAGTTTCATCTTTAAAAAGTTACTTGTGGTTATTTCTAGAGCATTCTAGAAGGTTGTTCGACGTGTATTGAGCGCCTCCAGATGGTTCATGTACCCCTACCAAAGAGGAACTTATCCCATCAATAAGGGAGCTATCCCATCCAAAGAGGGGATTATCCCATTGATGGTGGACCTGAATAACTTCCTCTAGAGCACTATAAATATAGGCATGGACCAAAGGGAGAGGAGGTTGGAAGCTAAACATTTCTAAGGGTAGATGCTGCTGGAATTAGGACTCCCATTTAGAAGCTTGTGAGGAGAGATTGCCATCTTTGCTTGTGTTCTATTTGGAAGTGGGTGAGCTTTGTCAAAGTAAA
Organism: Pinus tabuliformis; assembly: GCA_031772625.1. Lineage (NCBI taxonomy): Eukaryota > Viridiplantae > Streptophyta > Pinopsida > Pinales > Pinaceae > Pinus > Pinus tabuliformis. The sequence continues at coordinate 1,780,032,522 of CM062819.1, read as the reverse complement.
GGAGAACTCTTGATGGACCCTGGGAGGGACTTGCACAACACCAAGGCTCAGGTTGTAATTGTTCCTTTTGTTTCCTATTAATGCAAATGAGTCCATTCTTCTCAATAACTTGTTATTTATGAGTTGTTTCATGTACTCCTTGGTCTATGTGTTAAACATGTTTTATTTTGTGAGATTATCAAGTGCTATTTAATCATTTGATTGTTAGTGAATGCAGGTTTCGAAGTGAAGGAGGAGCTCATCCGGATCAACGAGGCTAGACTACTGCAACAGCATTGGATTACAGGTAGGATCTAAACACTTGATTTCTTATATAGTAAATGCATGTTTAGAGAAGGATTGCTCTTGTTTGTCTTGTTTGTCACTAGAGAGTCTTAGGCTCCTAGGGAGGTTGGTTGTGTCCACACTATCGACTCTTTCCACCTGACAATAACATATGCTTTTTCTATAATTTTCCCTTCGGTCAAACCCATCGCTATGTTTTAAAGAGCCTAGCGATAGTGAAACTCTTTCTTGTCTGTTATGGACAAGTTTATCGCTATTAGGTTTTAACGAGTCTAACGACAAAGATAACTCGGTCCTTTTCAATTTTAGAGAGTCTGAAAAGGAACGTAAAAGAAACTCCAAAATCCTTTTTTGTCATCTAATCCCTTAAGTCCGAAAAAATACAAAATAATACGAAAGGGATGAATTTTCGGTAATTTTAATGAGCCGAACAAGACATGCACTTGATCTTTTTGTGTGATAATCCCTCAGGTCCAAAAAGATTAAAATCTAAAGGAGGGATAGCACTTCCGGTCACTTTAACGAGCTGGAGAGGCCAATGGCTCGGCAATCTTTTCATTTTTTACGAGTCAGTTGAAAAGAGCTTAAAGGAGACTCATTTTTTGAGGAACGAGTGATAGATTCGGGTAGCAGCTGATTCCAGGTAAGGTTTGGAATTTTCCAATCACGGCAGTGTCACAAGGATGGCTAACAAGATCACTCTTCGTATCTGTTCCTCAAAAGGGGTAAACAATCAAGTGGAGGTGAATGATCGGCCAATACAGAGTGGAGGTGATGATGAGAACACGACCAAGGCTTCAAAGGCTAAAATAATACATTCACGATGGTTATTTACCGGAAATTGGTTCATTTTTTAATGAGCTTAAATGCTAGGGGAAACACTTGCTCATTGCTTATGTTTATTTTTTAACGAGCTTGAATTCCGCGATAAAACTGCTTGATTTAACGGTCATTTCTTGACTTTATCATTAATAGCTTTGTTCCTTCAACGATTGTACTGCATGCTTAATTGCTTCATCAAACTAGTTAGAAATGAACAATATATGTTTGAAAAATGAGTTTAAGACACTAATATTTTACTTGAATTACGTAAAAAAGTAATTTAAAAGTGCTTTTACCCCTCATTTTACCATTTCATTTGAACTTTGGCTTGTTGGATCTTTGGAGGTGCTTTCCTTCTTGATTTTCACCAGCTGATTCCGGGAGATTCTGTGGACAATTTTTGGCGCCGTCTAGACCAGGTAGGAGCTAAACCTGAGCTCTTTCATTTCATCTTTTCCATTTTGCATTCTGAGCCTGATTTCTGGTTTTTCTGAGCCTCTGGGGTTTGAAAAACTCGCCCTGGCTCCATCGCACCCTTTCTATATCGAAAGGTGTGTTGCATGTTGGCCTACCCACTGGACAGTTAGCATGCAACGCACCCAGAACACTGCTGGGGGTGCGATGGGCGCAAGGAGGGAAATTTGTGCACAGATTTCAATGGAAATTTTTGCCTATTTTTCACCAAATCAGGATCTAACTCTTCTCTTGTTTGTTTTCAGAGATTCATTGGAGCAAAATGCCTATTACATGGCGAGAATGTGAGCATGAAGAAGAGGACATGCTTGCTTTACATGATCCAGTTACGGTAAATGCACTGCGGAACTGTTGCCTGTTCAAGTTTTTTCGTATCTCTAGCATGAGGCAACAAATCAACTTGTTGCAGTATTTGCTCGATGCTTGAGACCCTACCAGCCAGGTGTTCCAGATTAGGGGCAAATCCATCCCTTTGACTGTCATGGACATCTATTTTCTGATCGGCTTATCGAGGCGGGGTGCCTCTATCTCCTTATCAGGTTCGGCCCGTGGGGGTGAATCTGTGAGAGATTACATTCACAGGTATTGCAGAGAGGGATCTCAGCTGAGTAAAGATGGCAACATCATTATCCGAGATGTCACTGACAGGTCCCTGAGGACCATTCTGTTCACCTTTGGTAGGATGGCTAGTGGTGCGGCTCTTCATGTGGCCAACCGATCTTATATGCAGTATGCCTTAGAATGTCTCGAACCGAAAGTGTTCAACTGGTGTGATGCAGTACTCTTTGTGATGAAAGAACAGTTGACCAAGGTGAAGAACGGAAGATTGAAGAACTTTGGATATGGTTCTATTTTGACCGCCTTTGCCTTGGAAAAGATCCCGCTGATGCAGCCGCAGTATATTTCACTTGGTTTACCTCCACCGAATGAACCACGGATGTAGAGATGGGTTGACCATATGTCCAGACATGCTGGTCAGTCTCAGATTTCCTTTTCTGATACCTTCTTCGGGTGGTTCGATCATCAGGAGATGGTTTTTTCCGAGTATCCATATGCTGGTATGGACTTCCGGGGTGACCCGGATTTGGTACTGCCGGCTGGCGAGTAGTGGGGTGCCATTGGTAAATTCTTTGACCATATTTCTATTTATCGTTTCTCTTTACAATGTCCTTGTGCTTTATTCTGTCAATACTAATTAGAACTCATGTGCTCATGCAGATGTTGGTCCCGTTCGGCCAGTAGTATGCCTGAGAGTGCCAGCTGCCGCTCTAGCAGGAGAGGCTATGGGAAGGGCTATCCTTCGCGACCTTGATGTGGCTGAGACTCTTTCAGCATTACAGGATCAAGTCGAGGGCCTCACTCTCGGTATTCCAGATGTGAGGACTGACGAGCTACCTCTGAGGTTGCAGCGACATACTACTGGCGTGTTATAGACATTTTTGTGCCTTACAGCATGAAGCATGAAATGTCCATAATCTAAGGGATCCAAAGTCCCTAAACATGTTGTTCCTACCCCTAGAGGAACAAGGTCAGCAAACCACAGCACTGAATAGTAGTTCTCCACCTGAAAACACTCAAAAACAAGCTAATTCTGGATCATGTCAACTGCTCCACTGAGCTTCTGCGCTGAATGTCAACTGCTCCACTGTCCACCTGCGCTGAATGTCAACTGCAAAGAAGGCTACCTGCGCTGGGCGAGTTGGGACATGTGGCACAGTCATTCCTCAAGGTGTCAATGCCCAGGAAGCTTCCAAAATGACACTTGGATCAAGGAATTCGACTAGTGATGAGTAAGAGGGTCTAGATCTCCAAGTGGAAGCAAGAACCTCCAAGTGGACTCAAGAACTGAAGAATAACTAAAGTGGGAGAGGACACTAGTCAGCTTCATGCCAGCTTCAAGCTGACTCATCCTTTCTCCAAAACTCCTATATATAGAGCTCTCTCATGAGGTCTAAGGAGGCTGGAATCTTGTGAATGTAAGGAAGTGTTGTTGGTTTGAGTTTAGAACTATTGGGTGATTTTCTTTGAAGGAGGTGAAGAGGAGATTTCTTTTTGCTGGGAGGTGATGCTGGATTGGGCCTTCTATGGTTGTATCACTTCCTGAACTTTACTTCTTCCATTAATAAAGCATTTGAGATTCTTCTATATGCATGTGTCTCAATGGTGTGTTGTTATACTTGTGTATTTGATTTATTCTAATCCTTAAATCAATTATGAATGTATGCTTCTTGTAGTTTCCCTCTCTTGCCATTTTGCAGGAACTTGGTGTAGCTGGGCCAGTGAAAGAGCAAGGAGCAAAGAGAGAAGATTGGATCAATCATTAGCGGAAGACATCGATTAGTGGATCTCTTTCTCCCCTCTCTTACATCTCATAAAGAAGTAATCTCAAATAGCTTTGCTTTGATTGTTGCTGAGGTACTATCACCCTTAGAGTGGGATAAGGTCATTCCGTATTGGATACTTTTCCCAACAACAAATTAATACAGAAGGGATGAGTTTTCGATAACTTTAACGAGCCGAATAAAATAAGCGCTCGACCTTTTTGTGCAATAATCCCTCAGGTCCAAAAAGATTAAAATCTAGAGGAGGGATAGCTCTTCCGGTCCTTTTAACGAGCTGGAAGGCCAAAACTCGGCAAACTTTTCATATTTTACGAGTCAGTTGAAAAGAGCTTAAAGAAGGCTCGTCTTTTGAGGAACGAGTGATAAACAGGGATAGCAGCAGATTCCAGGTACAGGTTGGAATTTTCCAATCACGGTAGTGTCACAAGGATGGCTAGGTGAAATCACTCTTCGCAGCTGTTCCTCAAAATGGGTAAACAATCATATGGAGGTGAACGATCGGCCAAATGAAAGTGGAGGTGGTAGGTGCAAAACACGACCAAGGCTTTTTATGGCTGATAAATTTACGATCACAGAGGTTATTTACCGGAATAGGTTCATTTTTTAATGAGCTTGAACTCTGGAGGAAACTCTTGCTCACAATCGCTTTTCTATTTTTTAACGAGCATAAATTCCGCGTTAAAACTGCTCGATATCTTGCGTTTATTTTTTAACGAGCATGAACTTTATGCTAAAACTGCTCGAATCTCGCTTTTCTATTTTTTAACGAGCATAAATTCCGCGGTAAAACTGCTCGATCATATGATCAAATTTTGATTTTTTACCATTACTAGCTTTTCTCTTTTCAAGGATAGTACTGCATTCTCAATTGCTGCAACAAACTTTGTTAGAAATGAATAATATTTGCATGAAAATGAGATTATAACCCTAATATTTCACTTTGAACTACGTAAAAAGCCATTAAAAGGTGTTTTTACCTCTCATTTACCATTTCATTTGCATTTGGTTTGTTGGAGCTCTGGAGGTGCCTCTTCCCCCTTGATTTTCACCAGCTGATTCCGGGAGATTCTGCGGACGATTTTCGGCGCCGTCTGGACCAGGTAGGAGCTAAACCCTAGCTCTTTCTTTTCATGGTTTCCTTTTCCAGTTTTATGTCTGTTTTTCAGTCTTTCTGGGCCTCAGGGGTTTTGCCAGGGCGCCCTAACTTCAGCGCAGGTTCCCCATTCGAAACCTGCGCTGAATGTCAAGCTGCCTTAAGGCAGCCTGACCTTCAGTGTAGGTGGGACACTCTCTGCCTGCGCTGGGCTCAGAAAACTGAGTTTCCAGCTCATTTTTTGATGAATTTTCGCCAGTTTTTCATCAAAATCAGGAACTTACTCCTTCTCTTGTTTGCTTTGTAGGGAACTTTGAACAAAATGTCCCTTACATGGCGAGAACGAGAACATGAAGAGGAGGACATGATTTCCCTCCATGACCCTGTCACGGTGAATGCGCTGCGGAACTGTGGCCTGCTGACGTTTTTCCGTGTCTCTAGCATGAGGGCACAGATTACTTTGCTGCAGTATATGCTTGATGCTTGGGATCCTGTTAACCAAGTATTCCAGATTAGGGGAAAGTCCATCCCCTTGACCATAGAGGACATGTACTTCTTGACTGGATTGTCAAGACGAGGTGCCCCCATTTCCTTGTCAGGTACGGCCCGGGGGACCGATTCCACCAGAGATTATGTCCGCCAGTATTGCAGGGAAGGTTCCCAGCCGAGCAGAGACGGCAAGGTTGTTATCCGTGAGATTACTGACAGGTCTCTCAGGTCCATTCTGTATACCATTGGTAGGATGGCCGGTAGCGCAGCTCTACATGTTGCCAACAGATCTTATGTGCAGCACGCCTTGGAGTGTCTCCAACCAAAAGTATTCAACTGGTGTGATGCAGTACTTGTTCAGATGAAAAGTCAGTTAACCAAGGTAAAGGACGGGAAGCTGAAGAACTTTGGGTTTGGTTCTATTCTGACTGCCTTTTCCTTGGAGAAAATCCCACTGATGCAGCCTCAGTACATCATACTCGACTTGCCTTCTCCGACCGAGCCACGCATGCAGAGGTGGGTCGATCACATGTCTAGGCATGCTGTTCAACCTCAGATTACTTTTACTGATGCCTTCTTCAGGTGGTTCGAGCGCCAGGAGATGGTCTTTTCCTAGTATCCATATGTGGGTATGGATTTTCGAGGTGATCCGAATTTGGTGTTACCGGATGGCGAACAGTGGGGCGCTATCGGTAAACTCTTTGACCATATCACTGTTTACTGTTCTTATTTATAATGTTGCTGTGCTTTATTCTATCAAGACTTTTAATCATACTCTTGGGTGCATGCAGATGTTGGTCCTGTTCGTCCGAGACCGCCAGTTGCTGCCCCGGCAATGGAGCCTGCTAGGAGAGCTATCCTCCGCGACCTTGATGATACTGAGACCCTTACAGCTGTGCAGGAGCAGGTTGAGAGCCTTACTCTCGGCATTCCCGATGTGAGGATTGATGAGTTACCTTTACAGCTGCATCGACACATTACTGGTGTGCCTAGACGATGGACTTGTCTCTTGCGCATGATTGCACAGGCCGTGACGTGCTATCATGAGCACCACTAGGCTAGGGTGCCCCCTAGCACTTTTTGAGTTTTTGGGTCATATGACCAATTTTTTCTTGGTTACAGAACATTATGCATGAACTATAAACAGCTTATATATATTTTGATTTTCGAGTTTTATTCTGGTTGAGTTATATGATCCATATGTACAATCTTTGATGATGTGTCCTTTTATAAATGTTGCAAATGTCTATCTAACACATAGTTTGCTAATGAGTCAGTTAATGTGTTTAAGTTTCTGGAAATATGTTGATATTGAATTGAATCAAATCGTCTTTCCAAGATCTTGACCCTTAGGAACATGTGATAAATAGCTGGATTGCGAACAGAATATATACCATTGAGTTGCAGTATTACGAGCTGTGAGTCTAGCCTGACAATTAGTCGACGTATGCCATGTGTGATGGCATCAGAGAGTAGTTCTATCAACGCGCTATACTCAGCGATGTTATTCGTTGATTGCCCAATACACAGACATCTGAAACTTACTAACTCGCCGCTTGGATCAAAAATGGCCCAGGCTGCGGAGGATAGGTTCCGCGAACTACGACTCGCTCCATCGGCATATCCAACACATGTCTCCCGAAGGTTCAACATCTGCAACAAATGAAAAAAGGTGGATCACTCGACCAGAACAAATACTTTAGCGAAAACAAAATACAACAAAAGCATGCAGGTTACTATTTAAGCATAGTAACGCTTGAGGTATAGCCCGTTGCGGGGCTGCGCCAGTGGAATTCCGTCGTAATCCATTAACTCGTAGGATCCTTTTGCTAACACCCTTTTAACAATATAGGGGCCCATCCATAAGGATTTGAATTTACCTGCTCCCAATTTATCGGATTCTTGGTCATAAAGCAAGACCAAATCACCTTCTGAGAAGACACGGGGTTTGACACTTTTGTCGAACTGAGCCTTGACTTGTTTCTTATGGGCTTCGTTAGCCAAAGCGGCATCACGACGGGTTTCATCCAACTGGATTAATTCCAAGAAACGAGCCTCTTCTTCTGAAGTTCCGGGGAGGAGATCAATTGCGATTTTAAGCGACGAAATTTCGCACTGGATTGGCAAGACTGCTTCCAGGCCGTACACCAGTTGAAAAGGTGTGAACCCGGTTGCGTTCTTTACCGACGTTCGGTAGGCCCACAGGGCTGAGTACAGGATTAGGTGCCACCTTCTTTTATGAACCCCGATCATCCTTTGAAACATACGTTTCAGGACCTTGTTGATTGCTTCAACTTGTCCGTTGGCTTGCAGGTAATATGGGGTAGAGCTGTCGTGAGATAGCCCTAGCTTGGCAGCTAATTCGACCATCATGTGATTGCGAAAATGCGACCCATGATCTGTCACTATAGCCTGTGGTACGCCGAACCTGGCGACTACATGATTGAAAAAGAAAAGGGCAGTTGTTTCACCAGTGTTATCCAATGTAGGCATCGCCTCGGCCCATTTGGTAAAATAGTCAACAACGACTATAATATACCCATGCCCCCCGGTCGAGGTGGGGTTACATTGCATGAAATCAATGCCCCACTTGGCGAAGGGCCCAACAACAACTATCGGCTGTAAAGGTGCGGGTGGTCGTCTGGTTTTGCTATCAAAAATTTGACAAGCATGACAACTTCTGACTGCGGTTATGCAATCTTTGAACATGGTTGGCCAGAAGTATCCTGCTCGTAAGATCTTTTGTGCTGTTGCATATCCAGATTGATGCCCCCCACACGCGCCTGAATGACACTCATTCAGGGCTTTTTCGGCCTCCTCATGGGTAAGGCACCTCCTCAGAGCTGTATCGATACCACGACGGTAGAGTGTATCACCGACGATCATGTAGTCTTTTGCTCGGTATCGTATACGTTTTTGTTCGGAGTGAGAGGTGTTTGGCCTGAACTTTTGGGTTTGGAGATAAATTATGATATCTCCATACCACTCATCGCTTGTAGATATCATAAACAAATGTTCGTCTACGATTGATTCTTCCGATGTTTCATCGTTGGACGACGATGGGAAATCACATAATAATTCTGTGAAAACTAGAGCTTTCTTTGATTTGGATTTTACAAATTCCAGATCAAACTCTTGAAGGATCGCTATCCATTTTGAATATTTGCCCCCCAGCAACTGTCGCGACAGTATATAAGTCATGGGGTTGCAATCTGACAAGATGGTAGTTTTCCGAAAGAGGACATAATGTCGAAACCTTTGAATCGCTTGAACAGCTGCAAGCGCTAGTTTTTCAACATAAGAATATTTACTTTCCGTATCATTTAAGTTTTTACTTAAATAATATATAGGATGTTCAATTCCATTGACTTCTTGAACTAAAACCATCGCAATGGTCGTATCCGATGCAGCCAGATACAGGTTAAAATCTCTTTGATAGTCCGGGGCGTACATTAATGATGCTTTTACTAGACAATCTTTCAGAGCATCAAAGGAAGCTTGCGCCACCTGGTCCCAGACAAAAGGTACATCCTTTTTCAAAAGACGAGTATAACCCTTAGCAAGTTCTGCGTAATTTGGAATGAACCTCCTCAGAAAGTTTGCTTTCCCTTGGAGTTTCTGAATCTGAAGCAAATTTGAAGGTGGAGGCAGATTAATGATTGCCTTAACCTTGCAGGGGTCGAGACGAATCCCATCCTTAGAGACTACAAAGCCAAGTAAACGACCAGAACCAACGCAAAACACACATTTGTGTGGATTGAGTCTTATCTTGTAGTGTCGGCAACGTAGAAATATCGCTCTTAAATGCTGCGGATGATCAGTCCGCTTTTGCGAATGAGCCGGAAGGTCGTCGAGATAAGGTTGAACAATGTTCTTGATGTCATGGAAGGCATAATTCATTGCCCTCTGAAACGTCGCCCCTGCGTTCTTTAAACCAAAGGGTAATTTTCGATAAGCGAATGTGCCCCACAGACAAATAAATGCAGTCTTTGACTGGTCCTGTGGGCGGATATTTATTTGATTATACCCGGAAAATCCATCCATAAATGAAAAGATTTCACATCCGGCGCATTCATCAATTATCTGGTCGATGAAGGGTGTAGGGTAGTTGTCCTTCGGACAAGCTTGGTTTACATCCCTATAATCGACACACACTCTAATTGTCCCTTGTTTCTTCATAACAGGGACAATATTCGATACCCAATCGGTTAGAGGAACCGGGTAGATGAATCCAGCATGGAGAAGTTTTTCAACTTCTGCCTTAATGGCAGCGGATTTCTTGGGGTGCACTTTCCGAAGCCGCTGTCTTACTGGTTTGACATCAGGATACATTTTAATTTCATGCTCAATGATACTCGAGTCAATGCCTGGCATTTCATCATATGACCAAGCAAAGACATCTCTGAATTCGCGAAAAAGAGCGTTATATATTTCCAGTTCTGAAGGGGAACAACCTTTGCCGACATAAATATTCTCTACAACATTTTCTTTGGTCGAGATATTTATGGCTATAGTCTCTTCAATATTGGATAGGTTTCGCTCGGAATCCACCGTATTTACAGTATTTGTTAGGAATTCAAAAACTGAAGGGTGATAAAGGTCACTTTGAGTATCTTCTTCATATTGCGGAAGAAGGGAACGATGGTGGTGATCATTCCATGGTGCCCCCTCAATCATCATTGATTGTAAGATTCCTTCGTCGGTCCCATGTACTTTCGACCAAGGATCTAATGGGGTTCCATATTCTCTAGACCTATCTACCCAAACGCTTGACGAGCGTTGATTTGGGTTCGCATCCCATGCTTGAAACATTGATTGCTACAATATTTCTAGAGGGCTTGGGGGCAAAACAATTGCACGATCCATGTCGACCTTCGTGGAAGATATCATGTTGCAGGTTGCTACAAACGGTATATTTCCCATGTAAATAGGAGGTGGTAGCGCGAAAGTTCCCATCAATGTGGGGTCTTTCAATAATCATACTCCGATATCTTGAAGTGAATGGTTGCTCTCATGGATCATGGGAATGCTTCCTGTAACTTGTGAACCATTAGGGAGGAAGTTCTGTTGGTCGACGATCGTAATCCCTCCTTCAAACGGAATGCGATCTTCCTAAAATAAGTCGACACAACAGCTGCCATGGCATAAATCCATGGTCTACCCAGTAGGATGTTATAGTCAAGATTTCCATCAATGACCTCAACATCAATTTCCACTGTTTTTCCTCCTAGTTCAACCTTTAAGTTATTAAGGATACCGTACGGGGTATAAGTCCTTCCGTCGAAAGCTTTTAATGTTGTCGAAGATCGCGACAAGGTTGGAGATCCTAAAGTTTTCCAGCAACTCATCGACATAATACATGTTGATGCTCCCTCATCAATAATTGTTCTGTGAACAGTTTTGTTGAGGGCTTTCACTTGAATAAGGAAAGCTAGTTGAGCTGGTAACTGAGGATCGTATCCTTTGTGATCAAAGGATACAAGATTGGAATCCTTAGGATCAACCCCACCAATTGCTGATAACAACGCCTGCCTTTGGGATGGACAATTTTGTAATACTTCAAGAGTCGACATAGCGGATGGCGATTGTGCCAAATCTTCCACTATGTTATAATGCTGCGCCGCTCTGGCGCGAGGATTAAATGTCGACTTGTGTACTACTCCCTTTGGCGGTTTTATTGTTAATTCAGGAATGATGGGTGGTACAACTTCTGTTGAAGTTGTTGTCGAACTACTTGGTTGATCTTTACCTTTGTCGTTCGACAGCTAAGGATTCCCATAATCTTTGTTCCTTGTCGAAATCAAAGCATCATTTTGTTGTTTTGAAACCGAAAACATAAGCACTTGTGACGGGGAAGCATTTCCACTGTCGACCAAATTTTGACCTAGGTTGGGAAATGGATCAGTTAACACAGCTGAGGTTTGGGAACTTTTAAAGAACCTCTTAAGCTCAGCTTTGAATGGGCAATTCCTTGTGATATGATCCTCATCATCACATATTTGACATGGATAATTTTGTTTCCCTTTCCCAAGAGGGTTTGAAGAATTTTTCCTAGGAGATGATTCACCTTGTTTCTTCTTCTTCCCTTTGTTTTGCTTTTTCTTGCTTCCTGGTTGATTGGTTTCTTTGCCTTTATCTGCTGATACGGCATTTACTTCCGAAGCAAGAATTTCTTCTTTTGCATTTTGATCCAAATTCTTACGGGCTTTCTTTGACGAAGCCTTTATCGATTTCGCATTTTCCATGCCAATCACACCGTCACCGGCATGAGAGTCACTATTTGATTTAGGAGGAGGAGGAATTGAAAATTCTGGTCTAGGGGCGTCGGGTATTTTTTCGTAGAGCGTGCCAGACTGAGTATAAACTAAGTCCAAATACTGTGCACGAGCAATAACTTGCTCCTCTGTTACGACTCCCCCCTTGGCCACATCTTCCGTTATAGCAGGAAGTAACGACTTTATAAACCATTCAGCTAACAGCTGATTGGGAACGTATGTTTTCACCATCCTACGACGACGACGCCACTCATGTATATGATCAGATATATGGGTGGCAGTTGTCTACTTGAAGTTGGTTAATATTTCTGTTCCCGTTTCATACCTTATCGGTAATTGAAAATGGGTTAAGAAAGTCGTGGCTAGGGAGCTAAAATTGTCGAATGAGGCTCTAGGTAGTTCAATATACCATTTAGCCGCTGGACCTGTCAATGTCCTCTGAAAAAGGCGAAGCCTTATCGAATCGTCGTTTAGGGTGTTCGACGAACACCACAGATGAAAAGTCATCACGTGATTCTTTGGGTCTTCACCTGGATTTCCATTGAATTTAGGAATGTCAGATGGAAGTTTATGAGGAATCGTTGGCCACCAAGGGGCATAAGAAATCAGATCGTTGGTTAACCGGTGTAAATTAGGTAACTCTAAAGTTGCCACGAATGGTAACTGTTGATTCAAGTTAGGCGAAGCATAACCAGGGCACGATGGAATCGCTTGAGCAGTGGGCCTTTGCATACCAGCATAATGTAATTGATGTTAGTATGACTGATACGGTTGGTGGACTTGACCACTGTAAAGTGGTTGGTTTTGACCGTTTTGGATATACGGTTGTCCACTGTTCGCAAAGATTTGCTACTCAGAACCTTGGTACACTTGCTGGAATTGCGGTTGTTGGTATTGCACAAGCCATGGTTGTGACGCCATGTTCTGTTGTGCTATGCTAACCGTTGGACCAAGGTGTGGGGTAATTGTACCCGTTTGGACCTGTGTCGTCCCACCAGTTGGCGACTGTGGTTGTGACCCATGTTCAAGAGGCTTTTGCATTACAACCTGAGAAATCTGAGGTTGACATGCAACAGGTATCGCTTGAACTTGTGACACAGTTACAATAGCCGGTGTGGTTGGGATGTTCGTCATAGGTACACACTGTTGCATAGAATATACAACCCTTGGTTGTTGAGGTAGCATAGGTACCCAACTACTTGATGCAATTCCAGTATAACCTGAATACTGTTGAGAACTGCCGTATGGATATCCTCCCGGAGGAGGTAATGAAAAGGCATACTGCCCCCCATACGGTAGCAATCCGGAACTCAGAGGGATTGTTAGTCCTTGAGGACTGGATGGCCCAAATTGACCTCCATGAGGATCAATCTGTCGAGTTTCAATGTAAGAGTTTCCGGATACTACTCCGGATGAACAAACTGGAACAGACCATACTGTCGAAATAGTCCCTTGGTGGACTCCTTCTAGCGGTTGTGAGCTAGTTGGGACAGCTAGTATGTCGGCAAACATCGTTGGAGTGACGGCAGGGGCTTCTGCTGTCACTGTGTCGTTTGACACAGTCCTAGACGATGACGGTTGTTCAGACATTTTAATTCTATCCAATAGATTGCCTAGCGATTCTACAGGAACCTCCACTTGTGGTGGATTAACTTATGACGAAGGAAATAGAGTGACTCCGACTCCAAAATGGGTTGGAGTACTAGCTTGCGTATCCTCTGCAATTTCCTCTATCGCAATCAAACCCGGTGGAAGGGGAAGACCTTCAGGTCCGTAAAATATTTTTGGTGCCGAAGAAGTGGTTGTTTCGACAGTGACAGTTGTTTGAGGAGCAAAACTCTCTGGACCGGTTACAGATGGAACTGGTTCAGTTATACAAGTATTTGCCCCCAGACTAGGATCAGTATTACTGTCCTTCTGTGGCTGTTGAACTTCTTCTATAGAGGCAGGGTTTCCAGAAATGTTTGGAGTAACCGGAACCTCAGATGCAGTTGGAACACTTGTTCTAACTTTTATAGGAGATTTTGAACCGATTAAACGAGTTCGCTTTGTCCGTACTGTTTTCGATTCCGGAGACAAAGAAGGTTGACTCGTAAGCCTCCGCGAACGATGGGGTTTCAATTGACTTTCTTCCACGATTGCGGATTACTCGATCAACCAAAATACTAAAAGGGGAAATTTGTGTTTCCGAATTGAATGAATTTTATTAGACGCTTTTAGACACAACTTGCTTTTTCACTTTTTAAGAGTCGAGAAAAAGCTAAAGATGACTCTAGTCTCCTTCGATGTTTTAACGAGCCCGAAGTGACAAATGCTCGGATGGACTTTTTCATTTATAGAGTTTGAAAAAGGCCAAAAGAAACTACTCTGGAGTTCTAGGCAGAGGGTGTGCCAAACTTTTCGCAAAACCACAGAATATGTTTTACGGTACGGGTGGTCGATCTTCGTGAATGCTGTGTTCACTGCATTGCGATCAGTAGGGCGGCCGACACGGCTTCCTATGGATAAAAGATATATTCCTATAGGGGTCTCCCAATATATACGCGATGGTACGTGGGAGCACAAGTCCGTATTAGTGCCACCGACTCTCAGGAGGAATCACCCACCTTCTTCGAGATCGACAGTCACTACGTTTAACGACGCCGGAACACGTCTCTAGATTAGACCTCTATGTGTTTGCGTTATGTTTCAAAGCGTTGTTAGGTTCATTCAATATATTTTAAGTTGATCTTTTTAAAGTTTGTCTTTGAAGGTTCACCACGAGATGTTTGATACAAATTCCTAAATGCAGTCTAAGATGATAAGCAAGCTTTTTCAATCTTTTCGACTTATGAAAATCTTAACTACTGAGGGAAAAGAAAGACATCATATTTTCACACAGATCAAAGAGCATACACTAATGCACTTTTCCCTAAATCAACATGCAAACTTATCAAATGCACAATGCAGGTATTTCTTTTCTCTTTCTTAATGTTGATGTATTACAAAAAGAAAGTTGTTGTATAACTTTGAATTCAATTTCAAGTGAAAGCAAACAAGCTTTTGTCCAAAATCAAAAGACACCTTAATATTTACTTGTTTCGACACTAGAAATACATAAATTCAAACCATATGACGAAAGCAAAAGCTCAATCAGCTATGAACAGCAAACAAACTAACTCTTAAGACCAAAACGACACTTATCACAGGTCTAGATCTAAGAGGCCACAACAAGACTAGTTCACTTTCGTTATGGGAAACTGTAAATGATATAAGAAATACACAAATAACAAATACAGTTTCTTTATACAACCAAGGCGGAATAGCGGCAAGGAAAGTTGGTTTCAGATAGGCACATTGACTGACAACAGGCTGCAAAAACAAGGATGAAAACAAGGAAATAAACAGCAGGGAACCCCAGTTGCACAAGGCAAAACTGGTTCAGCGCAGGTAGTACACTGTCAGTTTGACATTCAGCGTAGGTAGCCCCTTCGGGACCTGCGATGAAATGCAGACTGCCTTCACAGTGCCTGCAATGAAGAGATAAACTTTCGTTTTTCTTAGTTTCCGGGTTACAGATTGCTAAAAAATTCACAGTTTTTGGCCAAATCAGAAGCTATCAATCAAGTACACACTAAAGGGTAATTAGGAGGATGAAAAGCTATCACTAAGAGCTGTTCAGAGTCCTTGTGGATCAGCTCTTCAAATCATAAACATGCCCAGAAACAAAGCTAGAGTAGTTGCCCTCTACTTTTCATTTGAAAGCTCCAAATGCAGTTCGATTCGGTACTCCCTGTGTTTATGAAATGAATAGAAAAAACACAAATAACCAACAAGATACGATCCCCAGTGGAGTCGCCAATTTGTTGTTGGGAAAAGTATCCAATACAGAATGACCCTATCCCACTCTAAGGGTGATAGTACCTCTGCAACAATCAAATCAAAGCTATTTGAGATTACTTCTTTATGAGATGTAAGAGAGGGGAGAAAGAGATCCACTAACCGATGTCTTCCGCTAATGATTGATCCAATCTTCTCTCTTTGCTGCTTGCTCCCAGCTCCTTGCTCTTTCACTGGCCCAGCTACACCAAGATCCTGCAAAATGGCAAGAGAGGGAAACTACAAGAAGCATATATTCATAATTGATTTAAGGATTAGAATAAATCAAATACACAAGTATAACAACACACCATTGAGACACATGCATATAGAAGAATCTCAAATGCTTTATTAATGGAAGAAGTAAAGTTCAGGAAGTGATACAACCATAGAAGGCCCAATCCAGCATCACCTCCCAGCAGAAAGAAATCTCCTCTTCACCTCCTTCAAAGCAAATCACCCAATAGTTCTAAACTCAAACCAACAGCACTTCCTTACATTCACAAGATTCCAGCCTCCTTAGACCTCATGAGAGAGCTCTATATATAGGAGTTTTGGAGAAAGGATGAGTCAGCTTGAAGCTGGCATGAAGCTGACTAGTGTCCTCTCCCACTTCAGTTATTCTTCAGTTCTTGAGTCCACTTGGAGGTTCTTGCTTCCACTTGGAGATCTAGACCCTCTTACTCATCACCAGTCGAATTCCTTGATCCAAGTGTCATTTTGGAAGCTTCCTGGGCATTGACACCTTGAGGAATGACTGTGCCACATGTCCCAACTCGCCCAGCGCAGGTAGCCTTCTTTGCAGTTGACATTCAGCGCAGGTGGACAGTGGAGCAGTTGACATTCAGCGCAGATGCTCAGTGGAGCAGTTGACATGATCCAGAATTAGCTTGTTTTTGAGTGTTTTCAGGTGGAGAACTGCTATTGAGTGCTGTGGTTTGCTGACCTTGTTCCTCTAGGGGTAGGAACAACATGTTTAGGGACTTTGGATCCCTTAGATTATGGACATTTCATGCTTCATGCTGTAAGGCACAAAAATGTCTATAACATGGCGTGCCAAGTCAATGGACTAGACTTTTACGCATGATTGCACAGGCGGTGACTTGTTATCACCAACATCATTAGACTAGGGTGCCCCCTAGTGTTTTGAGTTTTGGGTCATTTGACCAATTTTTGTCTTGGTTACAGAACATTATGTGTAAACTATAAACAGTTATATATATTTTTTTGATTTTCGGAGTTTTATTTTGGTTAAGTTACATGATCCGAATGCAAATATTGATGAAATGCTTCTTTTTATAAATGTTGCAAATGTCTATCTAACACATAATTTTCCAATGTGTCGGTTAATGTGTTTAAGTTTCTGGAAATATGCTGATATTGAATAAAATCAAATTGCCTTTCCAAAATCTTGACCCTTAGGAACATGCGATAGATAGCTGGATTTCGGATGGAGTAGATACCAGTGAGTTGTAGTATGATGAGCCGTGAGTCTAGCCTGACGACCAGTCGGCGTATGCCATGTGTGATGGCATCAGAGAGAAGTTCTATCAACGCGCTATATTCAGCGATGTTATTCGTTGATTGACCAATACATACCCCTCTGAAACTTACTAACTTGCCGCTTGGATCAAAAATGGCCCAAGCCGTAGAAGATAGGTTCCATGAACTACGACTTGCTCCGTCGGCATATCCAACAAAATATTCCAATAGGTTCGACATCTATGACAAATGTAAAAAGTGGATTTACTTGACCAAAATGATTACTCTTAGCGAAAACAAAAATGTAACAAAAGCATATAGGTTACCACATTGAATCATGCATAGTAACGCTTAAGGTACAACCCGTTACGGGGTTGCGCCAGTGGAATTCTGTCGTAATCCATTAACTCGTAGGCTCCTTTTGCTAATACACGCTTAACAATATAGGGGCCCATCCATAAAGACTTGAATTTACCTGCTCCCAATTTATCGGATTCTTGGCCGTAAAGTAAGACCAGGTCACCTTCTGAGAAGACGCGGGGTTTTACATTCTTGTCGAACTGCGCCTTGACTCGTTTCTTATGGGATTCGTTAGCCAAAGCGGCATCATGACGGGTTTCATCCAACTGGATTAGTTCCAAGAAACGAGCCTCCTCTTCTGATGTTCTGGGGAGAAGGTCGATTGCGAGTTTGAGGGACGAGATTTCACACTGAACTGGTAAGATTGCTTCTAGGCCATACACCAGTTGGAAGGGTGTAAACCCGGTTGCATTCCTTACCGATGTTCGGTATGCCCACAAGACTGAGTACAGGATCAGGTGCAAATTCCTTTTGTGGACTCCAATCATCCTTTGCAGCATGCACTTCAGGACTTTGTTGATTGCTTCAACTTGTCCGTTGGCCTGCGGGTAGTATGGAGTAGAGCTGTCGTGAGACAACCCTAATTTGGCAGCTAATTCGGCCATCATGTGATTGCGAAAATGCGATCCATGATATGTGACTATAGCTTGTGGAACGCCGAATCTGGCGACTACATGATTGAAAAAGAAAAGGGCAGTTGTTTCACTAGTGTTATCTAATGTAGGCATCGCCTCGGCCCATTTGGTAAAATAGTCTACAGTGACTATGATATACCCATGCACCCCGGTCGAGGTGGGGTTACATGTCATGAAATCGATGCCCCATTTGGCGAATGGCCCAACAGCAACTATTGGCTGCAGAGGTGCGGGTGGTCTTCTGGTTTTGCTATCGAAAATTTGACAGGCATGGCAACTTCTAACTGCGGTTATGCAATCTTTGAACATTGTTGGCCAGAAGTATCCTGCTCATAAAAATTTTTGCGCCGTAGCATAACCAGATTGATGCCCCCCACACGCGCCTGAATGGAAATCATTCAGGACTTTTTCGGCTTCCTCATGGGTGAGGCACCTCCTCAGAACTGTATCGACTCCACGACGGTAAAGCGTGTCACCGACGATCATGTAGTCTTTTGATTGGTATCGAATACGTTTTTGTTCAGAGCGGGAGATATTAGGCCTGTATTTTTGGGTTTGGAGATAAATGATTATATCTCCATACCACGGATTGCTTGAAGATATCAAAAACAAAGATTCATCCACGATTGTTTCTTAGGATGTTTCATCGTTGGACAACTATGGGAGATCGCATAATTATTTTGCGAAAACCAAGGCTTTCTTTGACTTGGATTTTAAAAATTCCAGATCAAACTCTTGTAGAATTTCTATCCATTTTGAATATTTGCCCCCCAGCAACTGTCGCGACAATATATAAGTCATGGGGTTGCAATCTGAAAGAATGGTAGTTTTTCGAAAGAAGACATAGTGTCAAAATCTCTGTATCGCTTGAATGGCTGCGAGCGCTAGCTTTTCAACATAAGAATATTTGCTTTGTGTGTCATTTAAGTTCTTACTTAAATAATATATAGAATGTTCAATTCCTTTGTCTTCTTGAACTAAAACCATTGCGATGGTTGTATCCACTGCAGCCAGATACAGGTTAAAGTCTTTTTTATAATCAGGATCGTACATTAATGATGCTTTCATCAGGGATTCTTTTAAAGCATCAAAGGAAGCTTGCGTGACCTGATCCCAGTTAAAGGGTACTTCTTTTTTCAATAGACGTGTATAACCTTTAGCAAGTTCTGCATAATTTGGAATGAACCTCCTCAGAAAGTTTGCTTTCCCTTGGAGTTTCTGAATTTGAAGCAAATTTGAAGGTGGAGGCAAATTTATGATTGCCTGAACCTTACATGGGTTGAGACAAATCCCGTCCTTTGAGACTACAAAGCCAAGTAAACGACCAGAATTGACACAGAACACACATTTGTGTGGATTGAGTCATATCTTGTAGTGTCAGCAACATAGAAATATCGCTCTCAAATGCTGCGGATGATCGGTCCGCTTTCGCGAATGAGCCGAAAGGTTTTCGAGATATGGTTGAACGATGTTTTTGATGTCATGGAAGGCATAATTCATTGCCCTCTGAAATGTTGCCCCTGCGTTCTTTAAACCAAAGGGTAATTTGCGATATGCGAATGTGCCCCACGGACAAATAAATGCAGTCTTTGATTGGTCCTGTGGGCGGATATTTATTTGATTATACCCAGAGAATCCATCCATGAATGAAAAGATTTCGCATCCAGTGCATTCATCAATTATCTAGTCAATAAAGGGTGTAGGGTAGTTGTCTTTTGGACAAGCTTGATTTACATCCCTATAATCGACGCACACTCTAATCGTTCCTTGTTTTTTCATAACAGGAACAATGTTCGATACCCAATCGGTTAGAGGAACCGGGTAAATGAAACCAGCATGGAGAAGCTTTTCAACTTCTACCTTGATGGCAACGGCTTTCTTGGGGTGCACTTGCCATAGCCGTTGTCGTACTGGTTTGACATCTGGATACATCTTAATTTCGTGTTCAACTATACTCGAGTCAACGCCTGGCATTTCATCATATGACCAAGCAAAGACAGCTCTGAATTCGCGAAAAAGAGCGTTATATATTTCCAGTTCTGAAGGAGAACAACGTTTGCCAACATAAATATTCTCTACAACATCCGTTTTGGTCGAGATATTTATGGCGATAGTCTCTTCAATGTTGGACAAGTTTCGCTCGGAATCCACCGTGTTTACAGTATTTGATAGGAAATCAAAAACTGACGGATGATGAAGGTCATCAAGAGTATCTTCTTTACAAGTCGGAAGATGGGAATGATGGTGGTAATCTTCCCATGGTTCCCCTTCAATTACCATTGATTGAACAATTCCTTCATCGGTGTAATGCACTTTCGACCAAGGATCTAAAGGGGTGCCATATTCCTTAGACCTATCTATCCAAACGCTTGATGAGCATTGATTTGGGTTTGCCTCCAATGATAGAAACATTGATTGCTACAATATTTCCATTTGGCTTGGAGGCAACACCAATCGATGATCCATGTTAATATTGTTTTCTGAGATCTTGTTAATAGAAGATATCATATTGCAGGTTTCTATCGCTGCCACTTCCGCCAGATTGATTGGAGGTGGGAGGGAAAAAGTACCCATTAATATAGGGTATTTTAGTAGACCTACTCTGATATTTTGAAGCGAATGGGGGCTTCCATGGATCATCGGAATGCTTCCCGTAACTTGGGAACCATTGGGGAGGAAAGTTTGTTGATCGACGATTGTAATCCCTCCTTTAAAGGGAAATGAAATCTTCCTAAAATAGGTCGACACAATAGCAACCATAGCATATATCCATGGTCTTCCCAGTAGGATGTTGTAATCGAGGTTTCCGTCGATTACTTCGACATCTATTTCTACTGTTTTTCCTCCTACTTCCACTTGCAAGTTACTTAGAATACCATACGGGGTATACATTCGTCCGTCAAATGCTTTTAATGTTGTCGAAGATCGCGACAAGGTTGGAGATCCTAAAGTTTTCCAGCAACTCATCGACATAATACATGTAGATGCTCCCTCATCAATAATTGTTTGATGAACAGTTTTGTTGAGGGCTTTCACTTGAATGAGGAAAGCTAGTTGAGCTGGTAACTGAGGATCATATCCTTTATGAATAAAGGACACAAGATTAGAATCCTTTGAGTCTATCCTACCAATAGCTGATAATAAAGCCTGCTTTTTGGATGGGCAATTTTGCAGTACTTCAAGTGTCGACATAGCGGATGGCGATTGGGCCAGATCTTCCACTATATTATAATGTTGTGCTACTCTGGCACGAGGATTAAATGTTGACTTGTGTACTACTCCCTTTGGCAGTTTTATTGTCAGTTCTGGAATGATGGGCGGCACAACTTCTGTCGAAGTTGTTGTCGAACTACTAGGTTGATCTTTATCCTTGTTGTTCAACAGCTGTGGATTCCCGTAATCTTTGTTCCTTGTCGATATCAAAGCATCATTTTGCTGTTTCGAAACCGACAACATCAGTACTTGGGACGGGGAAGCATTTTCACTAGCAACCAGATTTGTCCCTGGATTTGGAAATGGATCAGTCAATACTGCCGAGGTTTTTGAATTCCTGATGAATCTTTTAAGCTCAACCTTATGTGGACAATCTCTTGTCCAATGATCCTCATCACATATTACACATGGATTTTTTGGTTTACTATCTCCAGGAGGATTTGTAGAAGATTTTTCAGGTGATGATTCCTCCTGTTTCTTCTTCTTCCCTTTGTTTTTCTACTTGCCTCCCGGTTGCTTGGTTTCTTTGCCTTTATCTGTTGAGATGGAATTTACTTCCAAGGCGAGAAGTTCTTCTTTTGCATTTTGACTGGAAATCTTACGGGCCTTTTTAGATATAGCCTTTTTCAATTTCGTGTCTGTCGTAGCAATCACGCCATTTCCGGCATGAGAGTCATTGTTCAATTTAGGAGGACGGGGGATGGAAAATTCTGGTCTGGGAGCATCAGGTATTTTATCGTAGAGCGTGCCAGTCTGAGTATAAATCAAGTCTAAATATTGCGCACAAGCAATAACTTGCTCTTCGGTGACGACTCCTCCTTTTGCCACATCAACCATTCAACTAAAAGCTGATCAGGAACATACGTTTTTACCATTCTACGACGACGTCGCCACTCATGAATATGATCGGATATGTGAGTGGCCATTGTTTGTTTGAAATTGGTAAGAAGTTCCATTCCCGTTTCGTACCTTATCGGTAACTGAAAATGGGTTAAAAAGGTTGTGGCTAGGGTACTGAAGTTGTCAAACGAAGCTCTGGGTAATTCGATATACCATTTTACTACCAGACTAGTTAACGTCCTCTGAAAAAGGCGAAGCCTAATCGAATCATCGTTTAGGGTGTTTGATGAACACCACAAATGAAAGGTCATCACATGATTCGACGGATCTTCACCCAGATTTCCATTAAATTTAGGAATATCTGACGGAAGTTTATGCGGAATCGTTGGCCACCAAGGGGCATAAGCAATTGGATCGTTTGTTAACCGATTTAGATCCAGTAACTCTAAAGTCGCCACGAAGGGTAACTGTTGATTCAAGTTAGGCGAAGCATACCCAGGATAAGATGGAATCGCCTAAGCCATTGGTCTCTGCATACCAGCATATTGCATTTGATGCTGGTAACTTTGGTAAGGTTGATGGGCATAACCATTGTAGAATGGTTGATTTTGACCGTTTTGAATATACGGTTGCCCACTATTTGCAAAGATTTGTTGCTCAGATCCTTGGTATACTTGTTGGAATTGCGGTTGTTGGTATTGCACCAGCCATGGTTGTGAAGCCATGTGTTGTTGCCCAATACTGACTGTTTAACCAAGATGAGGGGTAATTGTACCCATTTGGGCCTGTGTCATTCCACTAGTTGGCGATTGTGGTTGAGTCGTAGGGACAAGAGGCTGTTGCATTACCACCTGAGAAACCTGAGGTTGGCATACAACAGGCAGCGCTTGTACTTGCGACACCGTCACAATAGCTGGCGTAGTCGGTATATTTGACATAGGTAAGCATTGTTGCATCGAATATACAACTCTTGGTTGTTGAGGTAGTATCGGCACCCAACCGCTAGATGTAATTCCAGCATAACCTGAATTTTGTTGTGAACTCCCGTATGGTTGTCCTCCCGGAGGAGACAATGAAAGGGTATATTGCCCCCCATACGGTGGTAATCCGGTACTTAAAGGAATTGTTTGCCCTTGAGGACCGGACTGCCCAAATTGACACCCTGAAGGATCAATTTGCTGAGACTCAACATAAGAGTTTCCAGATACTATTCTGGATGAACAAACAGGAACGGACCATACTGTCGAAATAGCCCCTGAGTGGGCCCCTTCTAGCGATTGAGAGCTAGTTGGGACAGATGGTATACCAGCGAACATTGTTGGAGTGACAGCAGGAAGTTCTGCCGTCGCTGTGTCGGACGACATAGTCCTAGATGTTGACAGTTGTTCAGACATTTCTAGTCTATCCAAAAGATTGCCTAGCGATTCTACAGGAGCTTCTGATGGCAGTAGACTAATTTCTGATGAAGAAGGATACAGAGTGATCCCGACTCCAAATTGCGATGGAGTACTCGATGGAGGATCCTACGCAATCTCTTCTATAGCAATCAGACCAGGTGGAAGAGGTAGACCGTCAGGTCCGTAAAATATTTCAGGTGCCGAAGAAGGTATAGAATCTGCAGCGACAGATGCTTGGGGAATAACACCCTCCGAATCAGCTGTAGATGGAACTGGTTCAATAATACAAGTGTTTACACTCACTCTAGGATCAGTGCTACTGTCCTTCATTGGCTGTTGAACTTCTTCTGTAAAGGCAGGGATACCAGAAATGTTTGGAGTAACCGGAGTCTCTGATGGTGTTGGAACACTTGTTCTAACTTTACCAGGGGATTTGGAACCAGTTAAACGAGTTCACTTTGTCCGTAACAGTTTCGATTCCGGAGACAAAGACGGTTGATTCGTAAGCCTCCGCGAACGACGGGGTTTCAATTGACTTTCTTCCACGATTGTGGATTACTCGATCAACTAAAAATCAAGGGGAAGTATGTTTCCAAATAAGATGAATTTTAGACGCTTTGACACAACTTGTTTTTCAATTTTTAAGAGTCGAGAAAAAACAAAAGATGACTCTAGTCACCTTCGATTTTTAATGAGCCTGAAGTGACAAGTGCTCAGATGGACCTTTTCCGTTAAGGAGTCTGAAAAGGAATGAAAGGCACTGCTCTGGAAATCTAGAAAGAGGGATTACCAAACCAATCGCAAAACTGCAGAATAATTTTTACGGTACGACAATCAATCTTCCCGAATGTTGTGTTCAATGCATTGCGATCGATAGGGCAGCAGACACGACTTCCTATGGATAAAGGATAAAGCCTATTGTGGTCTCCCAAAATATACTCGACGGTACGTGGGAGTTGTTGAAGCCCCGAAAATTGGGGCGACAACAAGGGGGATACCCACCCGGTCCGGACCTTGGTTGGTAGCTCCTTATCCGTTTGGTATAGCGGGTCCGACTAGGGATAATGGGACCAGTTTCCCAATCTAACGGGTGTGTGTGTGTGTAGAGTTGGATGATGCTGATCTAGGAGTATTTAAAGCTAATTTAATTCAAACTTCTAAACTAACTCTATACTATTGTAATCTAATGAGAAACAACACATCTAATCTACGCTAACCCGGGGTGTATTTCTTCTATTATGCGATCTAAAGAGATTTCGAACAATAACTGGTAATAAAGATCATTCAGCTATCATAAAAATAGAAATCAATTGAGATAAACCACTCTGCATAAAAATTTAAGCAAAACAGTTGTGAACAGCATATCGCATAATAAGTTATTCATATATCAAACACAAATATATGACTCCACCATACAGAAGTGCCAAATGGTAACCCACACATTCATGCATTAACATAAAAACAACTGAAAACTGCATATCACTTTAAGAATATAAGCAGAAATTGGTCAAGAGATAAAAGTACCATTTATGACTAATCCTACCCATAAACTTCAAGCAAAAACGATTTATCTCTACTTTTTCTAACATCTACTAAGAGTACAAAAGTGCAACATCAGTAAAAGATATTAAAATGCAAACATTAATAAATCTCGATCCATCCATTCATCAAAACCTCCTCTGAGGGTGCAGAAGTGCATGTTCCGAGGACAAGTTTTTGACAAATTTCTGGAACCTTCTCCAAATGCAATGAGAAGGGTTAAAATACTACTTCCTAATTCTAATAATAGTATTTTTACAAAATTTAGGATGCGGTTTTCAAATGACCGTCCTTTTTCTAATCTAGTTAAAAGAAAAAACAACATTCTAAATAAGGCTACTTCTAAACTTGGTCCTTAAAGTTGCAAGTGTTCAGCATGGGCTTGAGGAGAGTCGGCTAACTGATTTCTGCGTTGAGCTGGGCTATGAAAACAGCATCTACGAGAGTTGGCACTACTTTTTCGGCCGCGTTTGTGATGCATTTCACTGTCATCCATTGACTGTGCGGCTTGACCAAGTATGTCCAGTAACATTCCCAATTCAACCTGTTTAATGCTTGGATTGCTTTCCCCTTTGCCTGCGCTTTCTGCTTCCATTCTGCTTCCAGTTGTAACTTATTTGGTAGGTACCCCGGGGTGGTCTCTACGATTAAATTGGCCCTGTGTAAATTCTCATTTACACAGTCAATAAGAATTCTTGCTTGTGTAGCCATTGTCTCCGCTGCTCGCTCCGCCTGCTTGATTTGATCGTCCCATTTATTAAAGAGAAATTCTTTATGATTTTTGTTTATCCTGGGTGCACCTGCCCTTTTCCCTTCATCATCATCCTACCAAGTTAAGTATTCTGTCACTCTGATCATAGTCACTCCGCAAGTCTACCACTTGATTGGTGATTTTATCGCTTAGCTCGCAATAGTGACTCCACTATGATATTTTACGTCCCAACTCTTCCTGTTGTTGCAGTAGTTCCTCATTTAAGCCAATAGATTCTGAAATAAATTCTGCCAGCTTAGGCTCATCTTTATGCATTTCCTATAAGGTCTGCAATTGTTTTCCTTTCTCGTCTAGACTTCTTTGATAGCCTAACTGCATCTGCTGAAAGTCTTCCTGCAGCTTCTCGAGGTGTTTGGAAGCTTCAATATTAGCATTGGCTTGTTGCAACTGTTGTTGTAGCAGCTGTATCTGATCTTCTTGTTCTTTCAATAGTTGTTGAACTTCCGATGCCTTGTCAATAGTTGCAGAAGCATATGCTCCTGCGATCTGAGACAGCTTAGTGAGATTTTCAGTCGGGTTATTGTTGGGATCTTTCCATAAGACGTCCAAATGTTCAACATCTTGTGACAGTGTATTTTCTAGTTTTCTTTTCTTCCTTTGTCTCCTTACAACTGCTTTTTGTTGGGACTATAGAATACATCCAGTGGGGGAATTTCTTCTACATTAAGTAGAAGCTCAGAAGGTGGAGCGATAGGAATGTGTTCTGCTTCTGTGACACTGCTGACTATGGTTGAAACCACTTCTTGCACTACCTGTGTATTGTTCAGAGGTGTTTTTGGGGCTTGGCCTTCAAGATTGATCAATTCATTGAAGGTTTCCCATTCTTTGTCGAGTTCTGTTGTGACGAGTGGTGTTTCGATGACACGAGGGGGGACATCTCTTGGCGGGGAGGTGATAACTTGCTGTTGAGACATTGCACTTGACTGAGCTGTATCTTTAGTTGTTTCTTCATTTTTTCCTTGGTTGTATCTAGACTCTTTAGGATGCTCAGGCACTCCTTGCGCAGCGTTGGATTTAGATCTGGAAGTGCTAGAGTTTTCGCTGAGGCTAATGCTTGGAGTTGGTTCTCTAGCAGGCAGTCGCAGCTTCTCTAGAGGAATACTGGCCAGCCTTCTTTCCCTGTATAACATGAATCTTTGGAGGTCAGCTGGAGACAACCTCGACCGAGTTTCCCGCAAAATTACTTGGAGTGAACCTCTACTCTGAAACAAATCATCAAACAAATCTTTCTTTCCAGCGAATACTTTTATTTTGACGTTCGTTGTGAAATCTTGGGCAACATCATTTGGGTCAAATGGCCTAGCTGGGAATTTAAATAATTGAAGACACATCACATTCTCCACTTCGGCGAAAGCGTGTCCTACATCGAACAATGAGAAGACCCTACAAGCTATAGGAAATTGAGGCCATATGGCCTTCTTCTTGTCCTTTAGGTCTTTGGTCAGGCTGCCTTCTGAGCAGGTTTGGTAAGCAATTTCCCGAGCCAAAAGTTTATCAGGGATATATAAAGGTAGGACATGTGGAGGTGTCACACGGAATCAGTCAATAGTGCGGACACAACCGACCTTCCTAGAAGTCTAAGACATTCTAATGACAAACAAAACAAACTAGAGCTATCCTTCTCTAAACATGCATTATGATATGAGAAATCAAGTGTTTTGTTCTTACCTTTGTCCAAACGCTGTTGTAGAAGTCCAAGCTTTGTTGATCTGGATGAGCTCCTCCTTTTCTCCAAAACCTGCAATCACCAACAGTCAAACAATTAAATAGCACCTGATTATAACACAAAACAAAGCATATTCAACATATAGACCAAGGAGTACATGAAATAACTCATAAACAACAAGTTATTGAGAAGAATGGACTAATTTGCATTAAAGGTAATCAAAAGGAACCATTACAACCTGAGCCTTGGTGTTGTGCAGGCTCCTTCCAGGGTCCACAAGAGTCTTCCTTTACTTTGACAAAGCTCACCCACTTCCAAATAGAACAAGCAAAGATGGCAATCTCTCCTCACAAGCTTCTAAATGGAAGTCCTAATTCCTGCAGCATTTACCCTTAGAAATGTATAGCTTTCAACCTTTTCTCCTTCTGGCCCAATGCCTGTATTTATAGTGCTCAAGAGGAAGTTAATCAGGTCCACCATCAATGGGATAATCCCCTCTTTGGTTGGGATAGCTCCCTTATTGATGGGATAAGTTCCTCTTTGGTAGGAGTGCATGAACCATCTGGAGGCGCTCAATACACGTCGAACAACCTTCTAGAATGCTCTAGAAATGACCACAAGTGACTTTTTAAAGATGAAACTTGCGCATTTTAACCTTTTCAGGGGGACGCACCTGCCCCTTTACATACAGAGCGTCCAAAGACGCAGCTTTTGTGAACATTGGGTGCGTCCCCGCAGGTAAGGTTGAGAGAACCTGCGTCCCCAGAGATAGATACATTTAGAAAGACTTTCTCTCTTTTTGGAGTTTGACATGGAGAGCAGAGGCATAAGACTTGCCTAAGAGGGTAGTATGACTGTTGATAGAGCCATCCTAACTGTAAATAGTCATGGTGACATTTTTTAGTGTAACAGATTGCCCCCTAAAGTGCGAAGCCTGGAATAGATTAGGGTTTTGTATTATCTAGGAAGGGTGAAGCGCTTTATCATTTCAAGGATTATCTCGTGGAGAGCCTGGTCAGAACCTGCAATTTTCAACACAAAATACATGTATAAGATTATATCATCACTAAGGTAGGCATTCCCATACTCAGATTAAAACTTTAACTAACAGACTAACTACTCTGATACAGGAATGATCTTGCAGTACATTATAATCATAGACTTTTGTAGACACAGTATGGACGCAGCCATCTGTTTATGATTAGTCTACTTAGATAATGAATACAAAACTCCTCGCAGCCTGGATGGTAGAGACTAGATCCAGGGTCTTCATATCTACTTCTCGAATAATCGAATTGGTACGATTCTAGCCATGCGAATAAATGAGTTGATGTCGAACATGGTAGAAACCACTTGATTACCAGTCGATGATGTAAACTGTTAACAAGCGTGAGAGAGACCACCAGTAATGTCAATGGTTCTCAAAGTACCTAGTACAATCCATGAGATGTGAATGAATGAGTTGATGTCGAACATTTCACGGAATCCTTCGATCGAAAGTCAATGATGTAAACTGACGTCAAAGGCGAGAAACCTGCCATTGATGCATGCAGACTTCAAGGTACTGACGATTTCTAAGTCATCTCTCTAGATAATGTGCTGATGTCGATAGAAAGCGACCCGTTGTAGGCAAGCCCGCAACACGAAATCGTTGTTCAAGTTGAAGAAATGTTGCTGTAAGGACTGACTCAGGGATGGTCAAATGGGTGACAAGTATTTTGCAGATGAAAGTTTTGCTTGCAGACCTCTTGAACACATAACGACACGACAGATGGCTTGGTGCAAAATAACTCAAAGTTAATCCCCGAAACCCGGCTGAAGACTTTCGAAGTGGTTTGATCAACTGTGAGGTAAAGGATTTCCCAACCCAGGTGAATGAAAAAGTGTCGTGTTCAAGAGTGGTAATAAAGTTTCTTCTGAGACAAAAGGTAACAAATAGGCTCATTCTTCTCTCTTTTCCCCCACCATTTCTGGCAAGTACCTCTTTATTTTTAACAAGCTTGAGGAGGATAACATATGCTTGATTATAAGCTCATCCTTCGGATGAGTCCAGCCTAGTTTTGATTCGAACCCTCGGAAGGAGTGGTTCGTTCCTGTTTGTAATTGAACAGGTCCTTTACTGTGAAATGTTTAACGAGCCCAGTATAGGAGAAACTCGGCGTTTTTCAATTTTAGAGATTCTGAAAAACTTAAGAAGACTCCAAGTTGAACTTTTTCATAGATTTGTGTCCCTCAAGCCCGAAAAAGTATAAAATAATACCTGGGGGAACCGCTTGATCTTGCGACCAAGGAGTACTTTCATAATTAGTCTCACTGACCTGAAAAGTAAAAAGCGATCAAAGACACGTCGTTTTATTTCCGTATCGAGTTTGAAACGACAAAAACCCGGCAATCTTTTCCTGATTTTACGGTCAGAAAAGAGCTATAAGGGGACCGTCTTTTAATTCCGTTTTAACGAGTGTAAAAGAAACGCTCGGCAATCTTTTCATTTTTTAGGAGTCAGAAAAGGGCTTAAAAGATGACTCTGATGTTTTGGTTCGTGAAAAATGACAATTTTCCCTCTAAGTCCCTTTGTCCTGCACAAAAGCGACACATTACTCATACCTGTTTAAGATAGGCAAAAATACATCGAAAAACATCTTTCCATGGTGAAAAATGAACAAATTCATCCAAAAAACCTATAAAAAGACTTTTTACCATGTCATTTTTACCGTTTGACTGTTGAGGTTGAAAAAGGAGCTTTTGGCAAGAAACTTCCCGTGGTCGCTGTGGAAAATCCGACCGTCAGAATCGAACGCCGTCTCTTCCAGGTATTTTACAACATCCTACTCTTCAATTTCATCCGATTAAAGTTGATTTTTAGGTTTTATTTTTGTTTTTTGGGGGGGTTTAGGTTTTAGAATGCGCCCCTCGGTGGACGGAGGTGCCCTTCGGGTGACCTGCGTCCCCCGACTTTTTCCTATACAGGAAAATGGTCGGGGGATGCAGCCCACCTTCAGGCCAGCTGCGTCCGGACGCCCTGTGTTGTAAACGCGGGGTGCGTCCTCCGTGAAAGGCGGATTTTAAAACCCCAATCTCCACAAATAACCATTCAAATTTCCCCAAATCAGTTCTAATCATTGTTTCTTGGTGTGTAGGGCACTCACCATGTTGGATTGGAGAGAAAGAGAGCATGAAGACGTTGATTTAGCTGCAATTGAACATCAACCTTCCATTGATGCCCTAAAAGAATGCGGGCTATATAAATATTGGGCCATACCTGGCATGAGGGCTCAGGTAAGATTCTTAGAATGGCTGGTTGAGAGATGGAACGTTCAAGAGCAATGCTTTTACATAGGAGGGCACCAGCTCGAGATAGAGCCCTCGGATGTATACTTTCTCACTGGCTTGCCAAACAGAGGCGAGCAACTCAATCTAGCCGAGACTAGGCCGGGTGGTCAATCCCTTGTTAGTCTCCGGGAAGATTGGTGCACACCTGGTGCACACCATTCGAAAGACGTGGAGATAAAACACATCTCTCTGCACGAACTCAAAGTTATAGCGTTCACGGTTACCAGAATTTGCGGCGCGGCCGCTTTACACATTGCTTCCGGGTCCCAAATGTGGATGGCAATTGACTGTTACCAAGGCACCATTTTCAACTGGTGTGATGCTGTGTCGGCTAACGTGAAGAGCCAACTGACTAAGGCAAAGAACGGACGACTGAAAACTTTTGGATATGGGCCTTTAGTCGTGAGCTTTGCCTTAGAGAGAGTTCCGATGCTGATCCCTCAGCAACTCACTGTTGATATCTTGGGTCCTCGGGAGCCAAAGATGGTACGATGGGTTGCGGTGATGGCCCGGCATCCTGACGAGGGCGCGGCAGTTGTTCGATTTTCTGATAGTTACTTTCACTGGTTGGAAGACCAGGTTTTCTCGATCCAGGACTTTCCGTATGCCGGAGTAGATTTTCGAGGTGATCCGGACATGGTTCTTCCACAGGGAGAACAATGGGATGACAGAGGTACTTTATTTTTCACAAGTTTTCAAATTATGTATTTTTTTTGTTTTTTATATATATCGTCTCCAAACTGACAGTAAAATTTTCAAAATGCAGATGTTGGTCCACAGTGTCCAGCCAACCTCCGGCCTTTTGAGAGGAGACATCCAGTTGCACCGGTACCGGCCCCACAGGACGCAGCGGCTGCAGAGGTACTAGCTGAGTTGGAGCATGATCTAGAGCGTCTGACGACGGATATGCCTGAGACTACTATGGATGATATTCCTATCAGACTTCAGCGCTATGTAGTCGCGGTCCCTGGACCGTTTAGGAGATTTTTGCGCAAGGTAGCCCGTGCAGTGGTGTCGTATAGGGAGCACCACCAGTGATTGGCTAGTCACTTTGTAGACACATGTGACATTTTTGACTTTTCGTACTTTATCATTTTTGCCGATCATAAGGTGTTTTTCAACCTATGATCGAAGACGATGTATATTTTTTGACACACTCTTATCTATATATATATCACTATTACCGGCTTATCTTGTTTAACATATGTGATGAAATGTTTTTTAAATTTACTTGCATGATTATCGTAAATGTCTGTCCAACACTCGAGAAGCAATTGCATCTGCTAATGTATTTAAGGACCTTGGAATATGCTGATATTCAATGTAATCAAATTCACGTTCCAAGAGACGCACTCTCAAAAACAACCTTAATAACACAGGATTCCTAATGGCATAAACTCTATTAAGCTGTAATACAACAAGTTCAGAATCTAACCTCACTATCAAACGTCGAATTCCAAATGAAATAGATTCGGATAATAATTCAACCACTGCACTGTATTCTGCAATGTTGTTCATTGTTTGACCGAGGCTTACCCCATGCATAGAAACTAACTCGTCAGAGGGTGAATAGATAACCCAAGTTGCGGAAGAGATATTCCATGTACTACGACAAGCACCATCAGCAAATCCAATGTATGTTTGGAGAGGTGTCGACATCTGCAATATCAAGAGTAAAACCAAGATAAGCCAGAATAATGACGAAAAAACACACTCGCTAAGCTAAGCACACTAACTAACTAACAAACATACTAGCTAGAAAGAAAACCTAACCTAACTAAAAATTATCCATACCCACCATTTAAGCATAATACCTCTTTAGGTAAAGTCCATTTCTGGGTTTACCCAAAGAGTCCCCATCAAAATCTACCAGCTCATAAGCCCCTTTTGCTAGCTTTTGCCTTACAATATAGGGTCCATGCCACATAGGAACGAATTTTCCAGCACCTAGCTTATCGTTAGCTTGATCATATAAAAGCACTAGGTCTCCCTCCGAAAAACTTCGAGGGGTCACATTTCTATCATACTGAGCTTTCATTCGCTTTGCATGAGTCTCGATTGCCAATGCAGCGTCACGTCGAGTCTCATCTAATTTAGCTAAGTACAATAAACGTTTCTCCTCTTCGGAAGTAGCTGGGAGTAATTCGACAGCTATTTGAAGTGATGGGATTTCGCATTCAATGGGTAACACAGCTTCCAAGCCATAAACTAGCTGGAAAGGAGTGAACCCTGTTGAGGTTTTTACTGAGGTTCGGTATGCCCATAGCGCCGAAAATAACATGTTGTGCCAATTCGACCGATGAATACCAATGGTTCGTCGGATCATGATAACCAGAACTTTGTTGATAGACTCAACCAAACCGTTGGCTTGCGGATAATAAGGGGTAGAGCTGTCGTGGCGCAAACCAAGCTGGCTTGTAAGCTCAGTCATCATGATGTTTCGAAAATGGCTCCCATGGTCAGTAATGATTGCTTGTGGGACACCAAACCTAGTTATAATATGATTGAATACGAAAACTGCAGCTGTTTTGCCGCTTGCGTCGAATGTAGGCATCGCCTCGGCCCATTTAGTGAAATAATCAACCGCGAGGATGATATACGCATGCCCCCCGGCCAAGTGAGGGTTACAAGTAATAAATTCGATACCCCATTTGGCGAATGGACCAATGAAAATTATAGGGTGGAGAGGAGCAGGTGGTGTGCGCATCTTTCGATCAAACACTTGGCAGTTGTGGCACTTCCGGACTGCGATGATACAATTTTTAAACATAGATGGCCAGAAGTAACCAGCGCGCAACACCTTCTGAGCTGTGGCATACCCAGACATATGACCGCCACATGCTCCAGAGTGACAATCATTCAAAACCCTCTCAGCCTCTTCGTGAATTAGACAACGTCGAAAAACTAAGTCTGTCCCCCGGCGATAAAGTGCATCTCCAATAATTTTGTATTGCTGGGATTGAAACCGAATTTTTCGATGTTCCGCCTTTGAAGCTTCAGGCCGAAAGGTTTGGGTTTGGAGATAGATGATTATATCCCCGTACCACGGATCTAAAGTACTAATAAGAAACAAAGATTCGTCCGCAATGGACTCCTCCGCCACAGTCTCTGTGTCAGTACGCGGGAAGTCACACATCAATTCCGCAAAAACTAAGGATTTCTTAGACTTGGACTTCTCGAACTCCAAGTCGAACTCTTGCAGGATAATCATCCATTTAGAGTACTTGCCCCCTAGCAGTTGTTTTGTCAAAATGTAAATCATAGGGTTGCAATCCGAAATAATTGTAGTTTTACGGAGAAGAATGTAGTGACGAAAACGCTGGACAGCTTGAACGGCTGCCAGGGCCAATTTCTCCACATGCGAATATTTTAGCTCAGTGGGATTTAAGGTCCTACTGAGATAATATATCACATGCTCCGCTCCGAATTCATCTTCTTGAACTAACACCATTCCAATGGTGGAATGCGAAGCTGCGAGGTATAAGAAGTAGTCCTAGTTGTAGTTGGGAGGATGCAACAACGGTGCATGGGTCAACGCGTGTTTAAGTGCATCAAAAGATTGTTGGGCAATCTCGTCCCAAAAGAATTGAACGTTCTGTTTCAACAACCGTGTAAAACCTTTAGTGACCTCGGCGTAGTTCGGGATGAATCGGCGTAAAAAGTTCGCTTTCCCTTGCAAACTTTGGAGTTGGCGCAAACTCGAAGGAGGAGGCAATTTGATGATAGCTTCGACTTTCGAGGGATCGACGCGAATGCCGGCTTTTGAAACAACAAATCCTAGCAATCGACCTGTTTCTATACAGAAAACACATTTGTGGGGATTCAACCGAATTCGATAATGCCTACACCTCATAAAGATTGCTCGTAGGTGGACAAGGTGATCAGCTCGACGTAAAGAATGAGCAGGCAAATCATCGAGATACGGTTGCACAATGTGCTTGATGTCGTGAAATGCGTAAGACATCGCCCGTTGAAAAGTGGCCCCGACATTCTTAAGCCCAAAAGGTAATTT
This sequence comes from Pinus tabuliformis, assembly GCA_031772625.1. Classification (NCBI taxonomy): domain Eukaryota; kingdom Viridiplantae; phylum Streptophyta; class Pinopsida; order Pinales; family Pinaceae; genus Pinus; species Pinus tabuliformis. The sequence goes on along the minus strand of CM062819.1, from coordinate 1,779,997,638 downwards.
GCAATAAGAAAATGTCCCCCATGGACAAATGAATGCCGTTTTTGGTTGGTCAGCAGGTAGAATATTGATTTGATTATAGCCCGAAAAACCATCCATGAAGGAAAAAATTTCACTTCCGGCACAATCATCAATAATTTGATCGATATAAGGCGTAGGATAGTTGTCTTTTGGACAAGCTCGATTGATATCCCTATAGTCGATACAGATTCTTATTGTTCCTTGTTTCTTATTGACCGGAACAATATTCGATACCCAATCCGTTAACGGGATCGGATAAATGAAACCTGCTTTCAACAGCTTTTCGACTTCTTCTTTAATTGCAGCTGCTTTTCGAGGGTGAATCTGACGCAACAGTTGCCGGACGGGTTTAGCATCCGGGTAGGTTTTTATTTCATGAACAACAATGGCAGGATCGATTCCCGGCATTTCCTCGTAAGACCAGGCAAACACATCGCAGAATTCTTGGAATAGGGCCTTGTAAGTTTGGATTTCATCGTCTGTACATGCGGCACCTATATGAATGTTCTCCTCAATTCCGGGCTTCACTGAAATATCAATGGGAATAGTAGGAGAAATATTCCCTAAATTCAACTCTGAATCAGAATGTTTCGTTGGATCCTGAGCGTCTTTGACATATTCAGTGGTAAAGATAGATGAAAAGTCATTTTCAAATGCTTCATCCTTAGGTAAAAACGAAGATCTGTGATGGAGATCCTCCCATGGTAGATCGTCTACACTTAGGATTTCGCGAAGTTGTTCGTCAGATGACACGACTTCGGGAAACGCTATCCATTCTAAGGTTGAGGTGAAAAGTGATTCTTCACTGACCACATTCATTTGGTCGATCTCGGTTGAATGAGAGTCGGTAAAAGACATGAGAGCTTCATAAGCAATTTCATATGGACTCAAGGGCATAGCATCACCGAATGAGTCTATCTCAGAGTCAGATGGGACAATCCAAGGATCATCATAAATAATGTTTTCTGATGTAATCATATGAATTGTTCCAAATGAAGGTTCTACGCTGAGTGGAGGGAGAGGAAAAGTTCCCAGTAAACCGGAATCCTTAACTAAACCTACACCAACGTCCCTATAAGGGATTGTCGTCTTACCGACATGCTGGATACTCTCTGAAGAGGCTGGGTCGGATGAGAAGTATGTTAGCTGATCAATAGTCACGATCTTACCGTTATGTGGAAATTTAATTACTCTGAAGACCGATGAAACGACCGCCGTCATAGCATGTGACCAACTTCGACCCAAAAGAAGGTTGTAGTCTAGAGGGGCATCAACCACTTTGTTGTGGGGAAAAGTATCCGATGCGGATGACCCTATCCCTACTCTAAAGGTGACAGTCTTTAGCAACAACTGAAAGTAAAGCTTTGATGATTTCCTTTATGAAAGTACAGAGAGAATGAAAAGAAGGCCAACCAACCTGGTGTCTTTCGCTTAGTCGATCCTTGTCCTCTCTCCTTGTCTCTTATTCCCAGCTCCTTGCTCTCTTTGCCGGTCCAGCTACACACAGATCCTGCACAAAACAAGAGAGGAAACTACAAGATACATGTACTCATAACTGAAGCATGGATTAGGGTGAATCAAATATACATGTAAATACAATACATCAATGCAATACAAGTATATAGGAGAACATGCAAAACTTTATTGATAGAAGTAACAGGGTTCTGAGAAGGTTACAACCAATGATGGCTCCAATCCAGCAGCACCTCCCCAGCAACAAGAACTCTCCTCTTCACCTCTAGTAAAACAATCACCCAATAGCTCTAACTGTAAACCAACAGCACCTCCTTGCTTTACACAAAATTCCATCCTCCTTAGACCTCATAGAAGAGCTCTATATATAGGAGAGAAGAAGAGAGGATGAGTCAGCTTGAGACTGACATGAAGCTGCCTTGTGTCCTCTCCCTCTTCAGTTAAACTTCAGTCCTTGAGTCCACTTGGAGATCCTTGCTTACACATGGTGATCAAGTACCTCTTACTCATCACAAGGCGAATCTCATGAACCAAGTGTCAGTTTGGAAGCTTCCTGGGCAGTTGACACCTTGCAGGATGATTGTGCCACTTGGCCAATCTCGCCCAGCGCAGGTAGCCTTCATTAATCTTGACTTCCAGCGCAGGTACAAGGAGGGACAGTTGCATTCCAGCGCAGAAGCTCAGTGGAGCAGCTGACATGATCCAAAATAAGCCTGTTTTGAAGTGTTTTCAGGTGGAGAACTGATTGGAAGTGCTGTTGTTTGATGACCTTGTTCTTTTAGGGGTAAGAACAACATGTTTAGGGACTGAGGATCCCTGTAATTATTGACATTTCATGCTCCATGGCGCGAGGCACAAAAATGTCTATAACAGTTGCCCCCTAAAGTATGAGGCCGTTTATCGGGTGAAATGCTTTATCTAGAGGGTCTGAAGTTCATTCCAGTGCTGAGGAGGCGCCCTATAATACGATACAATACAATACATTATTTTTCATTCTGTTTTCATGATCTAGCTGAGGCGGGCATTCCCATGCTCAGCTTTATAAATACATTTTGGTACATAGAACAGACGATCGTCTGATGGTAGACTGATAATTTTCTGCTGAAATTATCATCCTTTGAGTAGGTTGATTATCTGCTGCAATGATGTACATGGCAAATGCTTTTATATTTCCCGAATATATATCGTAGCCCGGATGGATGAAACTAGATCTGGGGTCTTCAAACTCGTTCGATCTTCACTCTAAGTACAAGTCGATCCATGTGAGAATTGCGCTGAAGTCGAACATGGAAAGACATCGCTTGATTACCGGTCAATAATGAAAACCGTTAACAAGCGCGAGAGGAATCACCAATAATGACGATGACCCTCAAGGTACTGCAGTACAATTCACGTGGCGTGAATAACGGACTTGGCGTCGAACGCCACGCAAAATCTTCTGGTCGAAGGTCATTGATGTATACCTGTCGCCGGAAGTGAGAAACTTGCCATTGATGCATGCAAGCTTCAAAGTACTGATGGGGGTGTTCCTAGATCAACTTCTTGGATAATGAGCTGAAGTCGACAAGAAGCGATCCGTCAAAGGAGGGCCTTAATGAATCCCACATCAATGACACGGAACGGAGCTAATGATTTTAGTGGAGGTGAAAACAAACTGTGACATATGATTCAGGGTGGCGATTATGAATGGATGAAGGATAATGTATGGCAGTGGATGGGACACGGTTGACACTTTCAGAATGACCCCTCTTGAACATATAACGACACTGATGCGATGGATTGGTAGCATTACCCCAAATGTGGATGGTTTGGCGAGGACCATGGTGATGAGACCGGTGAATGAAACAACCCAACCCGATGTGGTACGGAGGAAAAGTGTCATGTTCAAGAGTGACTTGCTACCTTTAAACTTTGATGTTCTCCCAATTTTTCCCAGTCATTTCTGACCAGTACCTCTTTATTTTTGTCAAGCTTGAGGAGGATAACATATGCTTGTTCTATAACCTGCCCTTCAGGCAAGCCCATCGCTATGATTTAACGAGCCTAGCGATAGGGAAACTCGTTCTCGTCTAAAGACAAGTTTGTCGCTATTTAATCATTTTAACGAGTCTAACGACAAGGAAAACTCGGTCCTTTTCATTTTTAGAGAGTCTGAAAAGGTACAGAAAGTCAACTCCATGATTCCTTTTTCGTCATCTAATCCCTTAAGTCCGAAAAAGTATAAAACAATACAGAAGGGATGGCTATTCGGTATTTTTACGAGCCGAACAAGACAAGCGCTCGATCTTTTTGTGCAATAATCCCTCAGGTCCAAAAAGATTAAAATCTAGAGGAGGGATAGCGTTCCGATCGTTTAACGAGCTGGAAGGCCAAAACTCGGCAAACTTTTCATATTTTACGAGTCAGTGAAAAGAGCTCAAAGAAGACTCGTCTTTTCAGGAATGAGTGATAAGCAGGGATAGTAGCAGATTCCAGGTACAATTTGGAATTTTCCAATCACGGCAGTGTTACGAGGATGGCTAGGTGGAATCACTCTTCGCAACTGTTTCTCAAAAGAGGTAAACACACAAATGGAAGTGAATAATCGGCCAAATGAACGGTGGAGGTGATGGATGACAACACGATCAAGGCTCTTATGGCTGATGAATTTGCGATCCCAAAAGGTTATTTACCGGTTCATTTTTTCATGAGCTTGAACTCTGGGGGAAACTTTTGCTCACACTTTTCTATTTTTTAACGAGCATAGATTCAGTCATAAAACTGCTCGAATTTTGCGTTTATTTTTTAACGAGCATGAACTATATGCTAAAACTGCTCGATATACCAGTCATAAAAAGAACGCCTCCCGTAAGGACCAATTTTTATAGAGCTTATGCCTTACCACAGCTATGCTCACTTTTGGCAAATTTTACTTTTGCCCCACAGGCTTCTTTCATGCAAGTTTGGAAACGGCTAATCTTAAAACCAGATAAATAACCGCCCCTAGCTTGCACTCCAGAAGGTTTGCATGCCCCCAGGTATAGGATAGAATTTCGAGGCTGCCCCTCCTCTCCCCTACCTCTGCTTTTCTTTGGGTGTTCACAGTTACTTGTCATCTTGCCAATCTAATGCTAACGATACTTGTCTTCTCGTTATTCTAAGGGGTCTTGCCCACTTTTAATAAATAGCTATTTGTGAATATAGAAGAACACTACTCAAAGACAAAACATTGGTATTATTGAGGGAGGCTTGCCTCTTTCTTATTATTCCAAAGACGGTTCGATTTGCTGCCGCAAATCAATCTCTTTCTTCGGCGGTGTCTATCATTGGGTTGTCCAAAGATGGTTACCCTCTGTCACAACAAAATAGTCCCCTTCTTTGTAGGCTGCCCCTGCTTATCCTTCAAAACATATGTTTTAATGGGCGAGGCTTGAATTCAAAGATGGTTACTATTCGTTGCGATAAGGGAATTCCTACTTGGGCATTGCCCACTTTTTTAGACAAAGGTGAATGACTCCTTGGTCAAACACATAACTTTAACAAAAGATTATTATTCCAGAACAACCCCACTTCCTACGGACGGGGTACGGACTAGTCATATTCTTCTGCGGAAATTCTTCCTTATACCCGGAGTTTCTTCTGCCCGAAGCAGACCAGGGTGCATGCCCCCTGGGTCCTAGTCTTTCTTTCCGAATTACTCGCGCTCATCGGGAAGGAGGACCGGGGGTGGAGGCGTATCTTGAGTGAACAGACCATTTAGGAATGGTATTTGACTATTTGCGATGCGAGATCCCGGAAACGAAAGTTCGTCTACGAGCTTGACCACCCTTCCTTCGTGTGGAAAACACATTACTCTAAAGAGTGAGGAGACTATCGCTCCCATGCAATAAATATAGTCACGTCCAAGGAGTAGGTTATAATCCAAGGGTCCTTGGACGACCATCACGTTCATCTCGACGGTCTTCCCTTTCAATGTAACAGGTACATTGGGGAGGATCCCTAATGGTCGACTGGTTCCTTTATCAAAACCTGAGAGATTTCTTAACTCAGGTAAAAGCGCTGGGGAACCCAGTGCTTTCCAAGCAACAGAGGAAAGGATACTCACAGACGCCCCTTCATCAATGATAGTACCAGCCATAATCATTCTATAGATCTGGACAATGATTCTGAATGGTGTACTGGCTGGTAACCGGGGTCTGCCTAGTTGATTCCAATCAAAGGATACAACCAGGTTGCTTGGTGGTGGGACCGAATATACGGCCGGATATGACCCTGATGATGTTCCTTCCTGCGATAAAGGAATGGGCGCATTGCCCTGACGCTCATCGGAGTCGGTGCTGATGAAAAGAACCTGGATGGTGTCATCCTTATTCTCTTCAGTGAGGGTGTCGCATGAAGACGACTCTTCGGCGACGGTGTCATTTGAAGACGGGTCTTCAATGACGGAGTCATTGGACGATAGAACCTCTGAAGGAAGAACCGGGTCAACTGCCGTTTCGACCTTTAGACTTTCGTCTGGTCTGGATTCAGTAAGTTCATTCTCAATGACCGACACTTCAGCTGACCACTTGAGCGGGCCTGCTGGATTTTCAACTATCGAGGGATTAGGCACGAGTTTTTGGTATCCAGGAGGAAGTCGCAACGGTGAAACCGAGCGATCTTCCAAAACTCTCTTGGCCTCATCTAAGAATGGACATTTTTGGATGGCATGATTGCCTTCACACAATAGACAGGGTGATCTTGGTCCCCTTCGTCCTTCACTCTCGTTAGTTGACGGATTGCAATCAACATGACAACCAGAGGTTGATGCTACCGAATTGTGCAACCTTGGGGACCAGTCCCTTAGTATCCGGGGAATACAAGGACAATCACGATGGAAATGGATCCCTTTGCAAATGACACATGGCAATTTAGGCCCGGTCGGTGCAGTGTGTGGGTTTTTGTCAGCTTTCTTCTGCTTGCCCCCAGTCGCCTTCGCCATAGGCTCCTTCTGCTTCTTTTCTCTCTTCTTCTTTTCCTTCTTCTCCTTGGGAGGCTGGCTTTTGCCAGCTCTACCTTGCGAAGATGAAGGATTAGAGGAAGTATCATAAGAAGTGGAAGGCTGGTGGGTAGTTCTAGATTGTTCTGACTGTTGATTCGACTGCTCAGGATTAGTGGCGATCTGGACTACATTAGTTGAAAAGAGCCATACAGGGAGGCCGATTGTCAACCCTGGAAGTGACAATGTAGCCATATGAGGCGCACCAACATCTCCCCAAGAGGAGAAGGGATTTGGACTTCCGCCAAGGTTACTTCCTTGGTTGGTGGGCTCCATACTTTTCAACTGAAAGATCAACGTGGGAATAACAGGTGATTATGTTCCGCTTAAAATAAATTTTATTTAACGATGCTTTTAGACACAAACTTGCTTTTTCATGTTTTAAGAGTCGAGAAAAAGCTAAAGATGACTCTAGTCGCCTTCGATGTTTTAACGAGCCCGAAGTGACAAATGCTCGGTTGGACTTTTTCAGTTATAGAGTTTGAAAAAGGCCAAAAGAAACTGCTCTGGAGATCTAGGCAGAGGGTGTGCCAAACCTTTCGCGAAACCACAGAATACGTTTTACGGTACGGGTGGTCGATCTTCGTGAATGATGTGTTCACTGCATCGCGATCAGTAGGGCGGCCGACACGGTTTCCTAAGGATAAAGGATAAAAGCCTATAGGGGTCTCCCAATATACGCGACGGTACGCGGGAGCTCAAGTCCGTGTTAGTGCCACCGACTCTCAGGAGGAATCACCCACGTTCGTAGAGATCGACAGTCACTATGTTTAATGACGCCGGAACACGTCTCTACCTAGACCTCTAGATGTTTGCGTTAAATTCCAAAGCGTTGTTATGTAAATTGAGTTTATTTTAATGTTGATCTTTCTTAACAGTTTGCCTTTCAGGTTCGCCACGAGATGTATATATACAACTTCCTATATGCAATCTAAGAATGAGAAGCAAATCTTTTCAATCTTTCAACTTTGAAAACCTTAATCTACTTGAGGGAAAAGAAAGACACAACTTTTTCCACAGATCAAAGAACACACACTAAAATGCACATTTTCCTAAATCGTCAAACACACAGTCAAATGCAAAATGCACAATGCATGTATTTCTTTTCGTTATCCTTAATGTTGATGTAAGACAAAAAGGAAACTGTTGTATAATTTTGAATCTAATTTCAAGTAGAAATAAACAAGCTTGTCCAATAATAAAAAAGACACCTTATGATCGACTTGTTTAAACACAGGAAATGTATAGATTCAAACCATAAAATGAAGAGCAAACAAACTTAAACAGCCATGAACAGTAATAAAACTAGCTCATAAGATCACAAAGACACTTTTACAGTTCAGGATCTAAGAGGTCATAGCTATACTGGTTTGTTTTTCACAATGGGAAACTGTAACTGAAACAAGAAATACTGAAAGAACACTTACAGTTTCATCACACAACTGAGGCGGAATAATGTCAAGGAGAATGGTTTACAGCAAATACAATGACCAGCAAGCAATCAGCAAAAAATCAGTGAAAACAGGGCCAAGACACAATGGGAAAAACTGAGCAAGACAAAGGCTAACTGGACCAACGCAGGCTCTGGTCTGTCAGTTTGACTCTCAGCGCAGTTCCCGAAGGGAGTACCTGCGCTGTAATGCAGACTGCCTGTGGACAGCCTGCACTGACACACGAGAGTTGCGTCTGCAAAGAATTCCGGGTCATAAAAAGCTCAAAAATGCACTGTTTTTGCTTAAATAAAAAGCTATAGGTCAAGTACAGGCTAAGGGATGATCAAGAGGATGAAGATCTATCACAAAGAGTAAAGAGTCTTTTGTAGATAAGCTCTTCAAATCTTGAATTTGCTCAGCAAATGAGCAAGAGTAGCAGACCCTCTACTTCGCTTTTGATATAGTCAAAAGCTTTTCGATTTGGTACTCTTTTCTTCAAGAAATGAATAGCAAAATACTACAAACACCAACAAGATACTAGGCTCCCCAGCGGAGTCGCCAGTTTGTTGTGGGGAAAAGTATCCGATGCGGATGACCCTATCCCTACTCTAAAGGTGACAGTCTTTAGCAACAACTGAAAGTAAAGCTTTGATGATTTCCTTTATGAAAGTACAGAGAGAATGAAAAGAAGGCCAACCAACCTGGTGTCTTTCGCTTAGTCGATCCTTGTCCTCTCTCCTTGTCTCTTGTTCCCAGCTCCTTGCTCTCTTTGCCGGTCCAGCTACACACAGATCCTGCACAAAACAAGAGAGGAAACTACAAGATACATGTACTCATAACTGAAGCATGGATTAGGGTGAATCAAATATACATGTAAATACAATACATCAATGCAATACAAGTATATAGGAGAACATGCAAAACTTTATTGATAGAAGTAACAGGGTTCTGAGAAGGTTACAACCAATGATGGCTCCAATCCAGCAGCACCTCCCCAGCAGCAAGAACTCTCCTCTTCACCTCTAGTAAAACAATCACCCAATAGCTCTAACTGTAAACCAACAGCACCTCCTTGCTTTACACAAAATTCCAGCCTCCTTAGACCTCATAGAAGAGCTCTATATATAGGAGAGAAGAAGAGAGGATGAGTCAGCTTGAGACTGACATGAAGCTGCCTTGTGTCCTCTCCCTCTTCAGTTAAACTTCAGTCCTTGAGTCCACTTGGAGATCCTTGCTTACACATGGTGATCAAGTACCTCTTACTCATCACAGGGCGAATCTCATGAACCAAGTGTCAGTTTGGAAGCTTCCTGGGCAGTTGACACCTTGCAGGATGACTGTGCCACTTGGCCAATCTCGCCCAGCGCAGGTAGCCTTCATTAATCTTGACTTCCAGCGCAGGTACAAGGAGGGACAGTTGCATTCCAGCGCAGAAGCTCAGTGGAGCAGCTGACATGATCCAAAATAAGCCTGTTTTGAAGTGTTTTCAGGTGGAGAACTGATTGGAAGTGCTGTTGTTTGATGACCTTGTTCTTTTAGGGGTAAGAACAACATGTTTAGGGACTGAGGATCCCTGTAATTATTGACATTTCATGCTCCATGGCGCGAGGCACAAAAATGTCTATAACACACTTCCACATCCAGACTAACGGTTTTACCTTCTACCCCTATAGGCAATTCCTGTAGAATACCAAACGGACGGAACCCACGACCATCAAAGGCCTTAAGGATGGTGGGGGATTGGTTCAACGAAGGAGAACCAAGGGATCTCCAACATTGAATCGACATAATACACGTAGAAGCTCCCTCATCAATCACAGTCCTATGAATGGGTCTGTTTTTGACTATCACTGGAATTTGGAAAGCCATTTGATGGGGGAGACGCGGTGTACTATTTTCTAGATCGAAGATTATGAGATTCGGGTCCTGAACATCAACAGCTCCTATAGCCGACAAAAGCAATTTTCGTTGTGCTGGGCATGATTGCAGCACTTCTAACGCCGACATTGCTGAGGGTGAAACAGCTAAGTCCTCAACAATGTTGTAATTCTGGGCCGCTCTCGCATGTGGATTGAAAGCAGACCTTCGAAGTACACCCTTGGCGGGCGGTTTAATTACTAAGTCTGGGTTAGGTTTCTCGATCTGTAGTGGATCGGAACCAGGAGCTGAGGTTGATGGGTTAGAGTGAGAAGATTCTGCTTCCTTACCATCAACAGGATTCTTACTACCTTAATCTTGCGATCGAGTCGCAATCCTCACATGAGACATCATCAAAATGGGTTCTTCACTGGCATTCGAGGAAGAACCTATCATCTTATTCTCCTGCTCTGGAAATGGATTTTTTAACACAGCAGGAGTGGGAGAACCTTTGACTATTTTCACAACCTCGGCCCGATGAGGGCAATCTCTCGTAAAATGATCCTCTTCACAAATAAGACAAGGATATTGAGGTTTGCGCTTTTCGTCATTGGTTTCCGACTTTTCGGTTTTCTCCTTCGGAGCCTTGTCTGCTTTAGCCTTCTTCTTTCCTTTCTTCTTTCCGCCGTTTTTTGATTTGGCCGTAGATGACTCTACAGCGTGAATATCGGCGGTAAGTTCAGGAGAAGACTCTCCTGTCGGGGAATCGGGCAAAGTGATAATAGGAGTAGTTGAAGCCTTGGAAGACTTCTTCTTGCTCTTTGTATTCACGATACCAATCATACCATCAGCGGCATGAGATCCCGAAGGAGCAGCAGCGATTTGATTCGACTTTGGAAGATCCGGAATCTTCTCGTGTAATGTACCTGACTGAGTGTAAACTAAGTCAAGGTATTGTGCCTGAGCAATGACTTGCTCCTCAGTAACTACTCCGGCCTTAGCTACATCTTCAGTAATCCTTGGTAATAATGATTTAACAAACCATTCAGCTAAGATTTGGTCTGGGATAAAAACTTTCACTAGCCTTCTTCGACGTCTCCACTCATGAATGTGATCGGAAATATACGTGGAGGTTGATTGTTTTAGTGAAGTTAATAACTTCGTGCCGTTATCGTATCTGACCGGCAACTGAAAATGAGTTAAGAACGAGGTAGCTAACTGGCTAAAATTGTAAAAAGAGGCCCGTGGTAACTCAATGTACCACTTGGCCGCGAGACCAATGAGTGTACGCTGGAAAAGATGTAAGTGGATCGAATCATCCGAGATAGAATTTGAAGCACACCAGAGGTGGTAAGTCATCACGTGATTGGACGGATCCTCTCCAGACTTACCTTCGAACTTGGGTATATCGCTGGGCAACTTATTTGGCATTGACGACCAGAATGGAAGATATTGAATTGGATCGTTCATTAGGCGCGTCAAGTCTGGTAAATCCAAAGTTGCGATAAACGGTAACTGCCGGTTAGGATCTCTAAAACTCTGGGTCACAATACCGGCCCCAGGAGGAGGATATCCAGGATAACTAGGAACAGGAGTCGCATTTGGGATATTATATCCTCCTGGAAAACCAGGATTAACCGGACCGTACTGGGGTTGCTGAGGTTGTTGATAAGTGTACCCAAGATACGGTTGATACTGGTAAACCGGTTGTTGGACAGCTTTCCCAGGTTGGTACTTTCCCTGGTACGGAGGTTGAACAAATTGAGGTTGAGTAGTGACAACCGTACTTATACCAGGCTGGCCTACAGGCATTTGGACCGTGGTTTGAATCGTAGATCCAGACAACGGTAAAGATGTCTGAGGAGTGGTTACAGAGACAGTAGAAATCGGAGCCGTCGATACTCCAGAAGTAAGTATGGTAGATGTGGCGGTAGTTGCAGCAGCCGTTTGAGATGGAGTACTAGGTGCAATTGGCGGCTGAGGAACTACCGAAGTTACAGAAGTTTGAACACTTGACTGGACAGGTTGCGGTTGCTGGGGTGGACCGGAAACTACGGGTTGTCCAGCTTGAGGTACCGACTGTATATTTGGCTGCAATATCTGTTGATCCTGTGACGGATCCCACACTAACATTCCAGGGTATTGACCCGTAACAGGTTGAGGATACTGAGATCCATAGCCGGATTGAGGATAGGATTGATAACTGTAAGGTGCAGTTCCCATACCTTGACCATATGATTGGCCTTGAGGTGATTGATAACCTTGACTTGAGTATTGACCTTGAGGTTGATAACCTTGAGGTAAATACGGATACTGGGGTTGACCTTGACCTTGAGGTTGGTACCCTTGAGGTTGATACCCTTGGGGTTGATACCCTTGGGGTTGCCATCCTTGAGGTTGCCATCCTTGAGGTTGATATTGATACTGAGGTTGACCTTGGGGTACATATTGAGGCTGGGGTTGACCTTGAGGTATGTATTGCCCCATAGGAGCGTACTGACCTTGAGGTTGCCCCCCAGACACGAATGAAGTACCTTGAGGTTGCCCCCCAGGCATTAACTGAGGCTGCCCCCCAGGCGGTAATTGGCCACCTTGAGGTTGGGAAACGGGAACTGAACCTGACATCATGTAAATGTCTCCTACACCCAATGGTATATTACCATTGTTTCCAACTAATAACCCATGATCAACGGGTTGAGGAGATGCCCCCGCAAAAGTACCAGAAAGAGATTGATACCCAGTGGGAACAGAAGGACCGCCATGTAAAAAAGATTCAGGACTTTGAGTAAACACGGACGACGGACCAGCCATATTGACAGGAGTATGAATACCTCCAGGTGGAAAAGGAGTACGAGGTGTAGAAAAACCTAGCCCAAAGTTGTCTAAATAATTGGTTAACAAAAGGTACCAAGTAGTACTTCTAGGAGGACTCTAAAAGATAGATTCACGCTCCCTTAGATCATTGGTAAGTTGATCTTCAGGATTAGAGACGCCTATTTCTTCCTCTGGAGCAAGTTCTTCGATAGCAATCAAACCAGTAGGAAGATTTTCGGTGATAATTCTTTCTATTCTCGGTGAATCAGGAACACTAGAAGTCGGAGTAACAGGTTCAGATATTTCTGGTTCTTCGCCTGTATCACTAGCAGACGAAAAACTACCAACAAGCTCAGAAACTGTAACAGCTTCAGGATTATAACCTGTCTCTAAACTTTGGTAATCTGGATGGACCACCAAGGAAGATTCTCCTTCTTCAGGTGAACCTACTCTACTGCCACTAGGAGGAGTTACAAGGACCTTCAACCCTTCGTACTAACCCGGAACGTCTTCAGGAGATCCACCCCGCGATCTACGGAGTTTTCTTAACAAATCTGTTCCGGTAACAATTTCAGGTGACTTGCCCCGAAGTCTACGGGACTGTCTCGGTAATTCCGCCACAGCTAAAACTTTTAACTACTACACACGAAAACAAAATAAAATTTCAAATCAAACCACCTAAAGTCTCTAAAGAACCAAACAAATTTGAATCACACGCCTAAAGAATCTAGGGCGTCAAACCAAACACAAACAGTAGCCTTCCAGACCGAAAGCGCTAGTTGGTGATGAAGTGGCGGGTGGAACAGTTACCCCGGCAACCTGCTTAATGAATAGACTGGACCAAGTTCCTCCACTTTAACCGTCTCGAGTGAAATGAACCCCCCAGAAAATCCAAGTGAGTCTAGCCGACGTCTGCTCCAGGTACAGTGGGATCTTCCCTCCACCGTCACCTCGGTAGAATCCTAAAGATAATGGTCACTAAGGTTACCAACCGCAACAAATGCACCTGGGGGAACAGTCTAAACTCCGACAGCACGCAAGGGCAGAGTAGCAAGCTCAATCCCCTTGTCGGCTCCTTGACAATAATCCAAGGTTTACCGACAAGTGACCCCTGGCTCCTCGACAATGGTTAATCCGAGGTTTACCGTTTGTAATACGTGCGTGTCTGGCGTCGTTCCCAACGAGGGGGGATTGATCCCCTCACTGGTTTGGACACGAGCTCGTGCTTCTCCTTTAAGAGGAGCTTTGCCAGAGTACAAGTGAGACAATTGGATTTATTCTATCACAAGATAAGCTACTTGTTTGGTTTTGTTGTCTTGGAGAGTTAATTACTCACCTACTCCAAGACACTAGCCTGATCTAAATTGGTGTTTCAGAGCCCTAGTAAATAAAAGTTACTACGTCGATTTTACTTTAAGCGTTAATTTTATGGTTTTTCTTTAAAGACAAAAGGTAGTGGAAGTGAAACCAATGGTGTGTAGACTCGACTCAAACCACTAGAAAGATGCACCTAAGATGATTTACGCTATTTTCCTTTTTCAATGAAATTCTTAACTAAGAGAGTTGAGAGAATGCAAATTTTAGAGAAAACAACTTCCTTAGAAAAGACAATCAAAGAAACAATTCTCTTTTCATTTTCAAGCATGCAAACATGACCACTCTTTACGTGCACGAAAAAATCTTTTTCTTTCAAAGACTTTTCAAAGCTACTTGAAACAAAACTTTTCAAAGGAGATGTTTTTGTATTTTCTCTTTTTAATAAAGCATATAAACCTATCTTAACAAAAAACAATCTCAAAAGCTACAAAATCTATGAAAACTTGACTCACAAGCAAATCAAAAGAGAAATTATTCTAAGCAAACCTAACAAGGTAAAAGCTCACAAAGATGATTCTAGGTTGTTTTACTTGATCAAAATCAAATCAAGGACCAGCTAATGCAGAATCAAAAGACTAGTCAAAACAAAACTCAAATCTTTTTGTTCTTTTTGTAAAATGGAATTCAAGACTTAATCAACAAGCACTTCGAAATTGGCCCAAGAGACAACTCAATGGTAAGTTGCTCTCACAGGTAGACTTTATGACAGGTCCGACTTCTTAGAATGCTGACAAAACCAGAGAGATCTAAGGCTTGACAACTTCTACCCCCAAAGTCACTACAAGACCTACTCAAAAATCAAACCCTAGGGCTTATATTTCGATGAAATCCACTAAAACACTCAATGCTATCGAAACAAGTTTAGGTGAAGATCTTTGACAAGGGACTAATGAATCTGGGCAGTAAAAACTAAGAAAAAACAAAATCTAAGAGCAAAAAATGCAAAAAATGGAATTTTCTCAAATTTTAGCAGGGGACGCAGGCAACCCGTTAGCACAGGTGCGGCCCGCTCTGTGCACACAGCAAAAGTGCGTCCAGGGACGCACTGTGCAGCACTCAGAGGGTGCGTCCTACTGAAAAACTCAAGAAAAACCAAAATGAATCTAATCCTAAGCTAACCCACCCAAAGACAAAGTCACAGAGCCAAAACCAGAAAAATAAACCAATTTTCTCAAAGCAAAGTTCACACAAAGGAAAAGACTTTTCTCATCAATGGAATCCCCAGTATGGTCACCAATTTGTCACACGGAATCAGTCAATAGTGCGGACACAACCGACCTTCCTAGAAGTCTAAGACATTCTAATGACAAACTAGAGCTATCCTTCTCTAAACATGCATTATGATATGAGAAATCAAGTGTTTTGTTCTTACCTTTGTCCAAACGCTGTTGTAGAAGTCCAAGCTTTGTTGATCTGGATGAGCTCCTCCTTTTCTCCAAAACCTGCAATCACCAACAGTCAAACAATTAAATAGCACCTGATTATAACATAAAACAAAGCATATTCAACATATAGACCATGGAGTACATGAAATAACTCATAAACAACAAGTTATTGAGAAGAATGGACTAATTTGCATTAAAGGTAAACAAAAGGAACCATTACAACCTGAGCCTTGGTGTTGTGCAGGCTCCTTCCAGGGTCCACAAGAGTCTTCCTTTACTTTGACAAAGCTCACCCACTTCCAAATAGAACAAGCAAAGATGGCAATCTCTCCTCACAAGCTTCTAAATGGAAGTCCTAATTCCTGCAGCATTTACCCTTAGAAATGTATAGCTTTCAACCTTTTCTCCTTCTGGCCCAATGCCTGTATTTATAGTGCTCAAGAGGAAGTTAATCAGGTCCACCATCAATGGGATAATCCCCTCTTTGGTTGGGATAGCTCCCTTATTGATGGGATAAGTTCCTCTTTGGTAAGAGTGCATGAACCATCTGGAGGCGCTCAATACACATCGAACAACCTTCTAGAAATGACCACAAGTGACTTTTTAAAGATGAAACTTGCGCATTTTAACCTTTTCAGGGGGACGCACCTGCCCCTTTACATACAGAGCGTCCAAAGATGCAGCTTTTGTGAACATTGGGTGCGTCCCCGCAGGTAAGGTTGAGAGAACTTGCGTCCCCAGAGATAGATACATTTAGAAAGACTTTCTCTCTTTTTGGAGTTTGACATGGAGAGCAGAGGCATAAGACTTGCCTAAGAGGGTAGTATGACTATTGATAGAGCCATCCTAACTGTAAATAGTCATGGTGACATTTTTTAGTGTAACAGGAGGTACAGTGCTTCCAAAAACTCTAATGTAGGTAAACCATTCTTCCCCGAACCATCTTGTGATGGGGATGATATCTATTTGTGCCTCGAGTGAGCACCTAGGGGGTCTTCATCATACATTATTCTATACAAGGGAAAAATAAGCCCGTGGCAAATCTGGTAGAAGTGAGGGACGAACTGAGAATCCTTTAACACCTTATGATAAACATGGATAGGCAATGGGTCCTGGGTAGTCCATTTCCAACCCATAATGGGGAATTTAGACACAAGACAAATAGAATCCATAACATATGCAGACAGATAAAAAGGAGGATAGATCCTTTGAGATGAGGATCTTTTAGACCGGTAATTGATAACAGCCGTGTATAGATTATTAGAAAGGATTTTGGTCCAATCTATAATATCGGCGTTTGTGGCAGCATCAGTTAATGGTAGCCATTCAAACGAAAACTTATTGATATCCGGCATCCCAAATAACCTACAAAGCATGGCCGCATCAAAACAATATGGAGAGGTGAGGGAACCAGTGCTGTACATACCGTTTTTGTCCTTTTTGAGCGTTTCCTCTTTTCTAGACCAATCTCTGGTGGTCTCTGATAGGTCTGGGTTCTCTGCCGCGAATTTTTTAACGAATTGTGTGCTATAAGTCGCCTGCGGTTCAGGAATATGATACATAAGCTTCAAATCTTGCGCAGCAAACGATCCGATGAGCCCGTGTCCTTGAACCTTGAATTGTCTGTTGTTCATGTCTGCATTGTCAAGTATCCACTTGATCATATCCGTATATGGTAGAATTTTGGGTCTTGCCGCTATCCTGTGAAGAAATGAACATGCTAACTCCTCTAAGGACGCCTCGGAAGAGCGTTGTGAGCCCGCGACAGGAGCAACCTTCATTATTCTAGGATTTTCCTCTTCTAGCAGCCTGTACATGCTTTCCCATGTTGATATCCCTGCGTCTCTGTTACAGGCTGTGTCTCTATACAAAGGTGCCATCTCCTTCATCTTTTCCTTCGCTTCGGAGCTTTGAGCTTTATTTTTCTTTCCCATTTCTTCCTGCGTTTGTGTTTGAATCGTCTTAGCTCTTCGTTCTTGCAGATTACGAGTGAAATGGAAATAACTGATCCAGAAAGGTGATGGGAGAGTTTTAAATGCAACAGATGTATCAAATATGCCACCTTGCGTGAAGTAATTCTCTACAAAGGCACGCATCTTTAATTCATTTAATAACTGACAACTAATTCATTTACTATCATTAAAAGCACATGATTTCGAGTCAGATTATGGTAAGTGGCTTTTCTTTCAATGGCGTGCCAAAAGGATTCGTAATGAAGTGATTTATGATTTGCTTATGTAACCTCGCATATCGCGCCATCGCAAATCGCACCATTGCAGATTGCAAGGATGTGATATCGCAGCGATCGCAACATCGCAGATCGCAGAATTTTGATGTTTGCCAAATCTTGTCGGCTCATTTCTGCGATATGCGATCTTGCGATCGGCGTTATCGCAGATTGGTGAATATTTAAGTTTTTCCTTATGAGTATTACTTTGTTGCGATGCGATGTTATTCTTAACACGAGGATCTTGCGCATACCGATATTTAAAGAGAAATGGAGGTATTTCCTATCTTTTTGCAACGCGACTTTAAAGATTTTCTCCTTATCATAGACTTAGGTTTAAAATATTCAAAAGACTTACCTAAGTCTATGATGGTAACCTTATTTTTAGGAAAGGAAACTCTTGTTTTTCCTAAAAAAATTAACTAAGGGTCCCCATTCATTTAGTATTTTGGTCAACACTTAAATGAACAAAGGGGGGGTTGTTGCCGGCCACAACAATTGGCGATTCACTTGGGAGAACCAGTTATCTCTGATCTTCTATTGACGTTTTCAAACTCCCGAATCAAAAATTTTCTCAGAAAACTTAAACTTTATTATAAAAAGATAAAGCATATCATACTTCAAACTGTCAATGATGTTTTGTTTCAACCTCTTTCTATTTTAATTACTTGCATCCTCAGCTTGTCCTTGCATTTACATCAGCCATTACTTGGTCTTGTGAAAATTAAAATAAAGTCTTCCCTATGTAGCAGCCTTTTAAATATGCTCCTTTGTCGCAGGTAGAGCCTCTGCTGCCAGCAGGCGTCCATAGCCTCGACAGGGTTACCTATTACCCAGTAATGATCCTTTATCCTGCTTAAGGCTATTTACAACTTTTCAGAGAAAAACCCATTTTTGACACTTTTTCCTTTTTATTCTCTAAAGAACAATGTCTTGGTTTGGTGGCCAAATTATGACACAGTCATTCACTTGATTTACACTTTTGCTGAACAAGCTGGCTCGTGATGAGACCCCTTGTCTTTTGATTGCAACAATCTTGAGTCGTTGCCCTGTTTTGGTGGACAGTATTGGCAAAGTCAGCAAGTTATAATATCTGTGATCATGATAAGCCGGCTCGTGATGAGACCTCTTATTCTTTGAGATATAGTGTTTTTTTTTTTTTTTTTTTTGGATTGTTCCTCTGAATGCTGCGATTTCCTTTAGCAGGGAGGAAGTCAAATTTTCTTTCCTTAAGAAAGTTCTGGACGACAATGATAGAGTTGTTTGGAAATGGCTGTTTCTACAGAGAATCTTTATTTCATTATTGATACCTTTCATTGTACTGACATAAAACAATTTCTTCACTAAGATAGCTTTCTTCAAATTTCTTGGAGTTGAAATTAGTATCATATCTGGGTTAAAGTTATATTGATAATAAAGATCAAGTTTCCAAAAGATTTGTTGTTCATAGAAGCAGAAGTTCAAAATCTTTGATAGAGAAAAGGTGTCTTTAGTAAATGTCAAATGTTGTTAACCATAGCAAATTTTATTATGGAGAAAAATATTTAACTGTTATGAGAGGTAGACATTCTCTAGGGTTATGTACAGAATAGGGATAATCTCTTCTCTTATTTTGCCTACCAACTATTAAAAGTAAACCTAATAACCTAGCTAAATTACTCCTACTCCTATTCTAACTATATACAGAAGATTAGCTAGGTGAAATGATATTTCCAGTGGAACCATCTCTTCATTTTTATTCCTAGCCGTATGTAACTTCCAAACATCAGTGTTAAGAACAAAATTTTCCTTGGACTGTTAATGTTGGATGTGGAATAAGAATGCGTAACTTCAGTTGGAATTCTGTCTGAACTCTCTTTCTCATGAAAACTTCTTTCCAACTGGGAACCTATTGGATCATAAAAATCAGGATGAATTTCCGTTATGGATTGATGATCTCGTAATAGGAAAGATGACAAGCCAGGTTGTGAATATGATTTTTTAGTTTCAATGGCTTGTAACCTACTGTTCGTTAAAGTTGAGCTTTTAGCGATTTCGTTTAAAAGGAAAGTTTCCATATATAAATCACTAAATAAATCGATGCAGAATAGATGGAAATTCCTAGAAAGAATCTTATCAATTGGCGCGAATTGCCAACAAGTTTCGAAAGGTACTTTCCTTGGTTGATGGTGTTTTGGATGCCAAAGAAGTTTCTTAAGAAAGTCTGATATTGATTGATCTTGGAATTGAGAAAGTTCTATACTTCCTTGACACAACTTAGCTTTCCAAAATGGTGGCACATCTTTCGAATGTTCTTTGATAAGATGCTCAACATGCCACAGTAATCTATCAAAAGTCTGAAAATTTAAAACAAAATCCGATTTTGTACAAAATGAGTGCAAGTGAGAAAGAAAGGAATGATTATCTGTACAAATAGTGTTACAGCACAACTGGGATTTACTTGTAATATCTTGCTTCTCACAAGAACTGGCCAGAATTATGGGATCCGAGCAATTTCGAATTCTGTCTTGTGAATCAGAAGACAAGTTATGATTGTGAACAGGCATGGAGGTTTCCTCATGATATGAATCATAGATCGGGGTATTGTCTTGGATAGTAAAATCATGCAAATGATCTTTTACTTTGAAATGAGGATTGACTGATATGATTTCTGAATTAGGATATCTCTCATTATCTGAGCTTAGTTGAGTTACTTGGGACAAATCAACAACATCATCGTTGTCAAAGTAACTATCATAAATGATTTTACAGGTTTCCCTAGATTTCTCTTTTTCATCATATATTTTCAGACAAGGAAGGTCAAGTGGTTCTTGTTTGAAAATGGTCAAAGGATGTTCTATAGCTGTCTCTTTATCTTGAAAACCTAATGATGGCTCGTTTGAATAATCCTCTGTGTTTTTTGAGATATCTTTAATATTGAGAGGGGAGAAATTATCATCACTAAAAACATCAGGATAAAGAGAAAAATGCGATTCTGGAACAATGCATTTGAAAACATCATGGAAAAATCTTTGTTCATCAGATTCATCATAGACATCGGGCTTTAGATCATACCTTTGTGTACTGATACTTTTTGAAAGAGAAATAGTTTTTTGTTCTAACGTTGGCATCTGCATTTGTTGATTTGCAATGATATTATCTGACCTTGTATCAAAGTCATCTCCTGGTTCCAAGGTAGGCTTTCCTCCGAGATTCTCGCTTTTGTCTTCTTGCATTAGAGCATGCATGACTCCTAGGCTTTGGGGGCTTTCTTCATCATGGCTGATTTGTATATTCAACTTGGAATCCTCATTCATATTAGAAGAAAATGAGACAAAGGTTGAACTAATTTCTGCTTGATCAGACATAGGAGGCAGGGAATACTCAGCATAATCTGAAGATTCTTCATCCATGAGTTCACTTTCAAGATCATACTTTAGACAACTAAGATGAAATCGCATATTAAAATCCCTAACAGATTCATCTTGTTTCCGTAGATAATCGATTTCATCATATACCTGGTCATAGTCATAACAATCAAATTCAAAAATGAAAGTCGTGACGAATTGGTCCCAGCTATGAATTGATGCAATTGGGAGGGTTCTGCACCATTTTCTAGCTTCAGACGTGAATGTAAGAGTAAAAATCCTGCATAAAACGCCTTCATCAATTCTCTGAATATCAGAACTTGAAACTTTTTGAATAAATTGAAGAGCATGATTAAAAGCAGAAGAATTATTCTTACCATTGAATTTTACCTGAGACGAGAGTCTTACCACTTCTGGTGGAGTGTTGGAAGAGGTAGGAACATGGATGCAACTCCAAATAGGAATTTTACGAGCAGCCATCTTGATTCAAATTTTACAATTGAAAATCATTCCAACAGACACCATGTTCAGGACCTCCTTCTAGCGCCAAATATGTTGAAGCCCCGAAAATCGAGTCGACAACAAGGGGGATACCCACCCGGTCCGGACCTTGGTTGGCAGCTCCTTATCCGTTTGGTATAGCGGGTCCGACTGGGGATAATGGGACTAGTTTCCCAATCTAACGGGTGTGTGTGTGTGTAGAGTTGGATGATGCTGATCTAGGAGCATTTAAAGCTAATTTAATTCAAACTTCTAAACTAACTCTATACTATTGTAATCTAATGAGAAACAACACATCTAATCTACGCTAACCCGAGGTGTATTTCTTCTATTATGCGATCTAAAGAGATTTCGAACAATAACTGGTAATAAAGATCATTCAGCTATCATAAGAATAGAAATCAATTAAGATAAACCACTCTGCATAAAAAGTTAAACAAAACAGTTGTGAACAACATATTGCATAATAAGTTATTCATATATCAAACACAAATATATGACTCCACCGTACAGAAGTGCCAAATGGTAACCCACACATTCATGCATTAACATATAAACAACTGAAAACTGCATATCACTCTAAGAATATAAGCAGAAATTGGTCAAGAGATAAAAGTACCATTTATGACTAATCCTACCCATAAACTTCAAGCAAAAACGATTTATCTCTACTTGTTCTAACATCTACTAAGAGTACAAAAGTGCAACATCAGTAGCAGACATTAAAATGCAAACATTAATAAATCTCGATCCATCCATTCATCAAAACCTCCTCTGAGGGTGCAGAAGTGCATGTTCCGAGGACAAGTTTTTGACAAATTTCTGGAACCTTCTCCAAATGCAATGAGAGGGTTAAAATACTACTTTCTAATTCTAATAATAGTATTTTTACAAAATTTAGGATGTGGTTTTCAAATGACCGTCCTTTTTCTAATCTAGTTAAAAGAAAAAACAACATTCTAAATAAGGCTACTTCTGAACTTGGTCCTTAAAGTTGCAAGTGTTCAGCATGGGCTTGAGGAGAGTCGGCTGACTGATTTCTGCGCTGAGTTGGGCTGCGAAAACAGCATCTACGAGAGCTGGCACTACTTTTTCGGCCGCGTTTGTGATGCATTTCACCGTCATCCATTGACTGTGCGGCTTGACCAAGTATGTCCAGTAACATTCCCAATTCAACCTGTTTAATGCTTGGATTGCTTTCCCCTTTGCCTGCGCTTTCTGCTTCCATTCTGCTTCCAGTTGTAACTTATTTGGTAGGTACCCCGGGGTGGTCTCTGCGATTAAATTGGCCTGTGTAAATTCTCATTTACACAGTCGATAAGAATGCTTGCCTGTGTAGCCGCTGTCTCCGTTGCTCGCTCCGCCTGCCTGATTTGATCGTCCCATTTATTAAAGAGCAATTCTTTATGATTTTCGTTTATCCTGGGTGCACCTACCCTTTTCCCTTCATCATCATCCTGCCAAGTTAAGTATTTCGTCACCCTTCTGTCACTCTGATCATAGTCACTCTGCAAGTCTACCACTTGATTGGTGATTTTATCGCTCAGCTCGCAATAGTGACTCCACTGTGATATTTTACGTCCCAACTCTTCCTGTTGCTGCAGTAGTTGCTCATTTAAGCCAATAGATTCTAAAATAAATTCTGCCAGCTTAGGCTCATCTTTATGCATTTCCTGTAAGGTCTGCAATTGTTTTCCTTTCTCATCTAGACTTCTTTGATAGCCTAACTGCATCTGCTGAAAGTCTTCCTGCAGCTTCTCGAGGTGTTTGGAAGCTTCAATATTAGCATTGGCTTGTTGCAACTGTTGTTGTAGTAGCTGTATCTAATCTTCTTGTTCTTTCGATAGTTGCTGAACTTCCGATGCCTTGTCAATAGTTGCAGAAGCATATGCTCATGCCATCTGAGATAGCTTAGTGAGATTTTCAGTCGGGTTATTATTGGGTCTTTCCATAAGACGACCAAATGTACAGCATCTTGTGACAATGTATTTTCTAGTTTTCTTTTCTTCCTCTGTCTCCTTACAACTGCTTTGTGTTGGGGACTATAGAATACATCCAGTGGGGGAATTTCTTCTAAATTAAGTAGAAGCTCAGAAGGTGGAGCGATAGGAATGTGTTCTGCTTCTGTGACACTGCTGACTATGGTCAAAACCACTTCTTTCACTACCTGTGTATTGTTCACTGGTGTTTTTGGGGCTTGGCCTTCAAGATTGATCAATTCATTGAAGGTTTCCCATTCTTTGTCGAGTTCTTTTGTGACGAGTGGTGTTTCAATGACAGGAGGGGGGACATCTCTTGGCGGGGAGGTGATAACTTGCTGTTGAGACATTGCACTTGACTGAGCTGTATCTTTAGTTGTTTCTTTGTTTTTTCCTTGGTCGTATCCAGACTCTTTAGGATGCTCAGGCACTCCTTGCGCAGCATTGGATTTAGATCTGGAAGTGCTAGAGTTTTTGCTGAGGCTAATGCTTGGAGTTGGTTCTCTAGCAAGCAGTCGCAGCTTCTCTAGAGGAATACTGGCCAGCCTTCTTTCCCTGTATAACATGAATCTTTGGAGGTCATCTGGAGACAACCTCGACCGAGCTTCCCGCAAAATTTCTTGGAGTGAACTTCTACTCTGAAACAAATCATCAAACAAATCTTTCTTTCCAGGGAATACTTTTATTTTGACGTTCGTTGTGAAATCTTCGGCAAAATCATTTGGGTCAAATGGCCTAGCTGGGAATTTAAATAATTGAAGACACATCACATTCTCCACTTCGGTGAAAGCGTGTCCTACATCGAACAATGAGAAGGCCCCACAAGCTACAGGAAATTGAGGCCATATGGCCTTCTTCTTGTCCTTTAGGTCTTTGGTCAGGCCGCCTTCTGAGCAGGTTTGGTAAGCAATTTCCCGAGCCAAAAGTTTATCAGGGATATATAAAGGTAGGACATGTGGAGGTACAGTGCTTCCAAAAACTCTAATGTAGGTAAACCATTCTTCCCCGAACCATCTTGTGATGGGGATGATATCTATTTGTGCCTTGGGTGAGCACCTCGGGGGGTCTTCATCATACATTATTCTATACAAGGGCAAAATAATCACGTGGCAAATCTGGTAGAAGTGAGGGACGAACTGAGAATCCCATAACACCTTATGATAAACATGGATAGGCAATGGGTCCTGGGTAGTCCATTTCCAACCCATAATGGGGAATTTAGACACAAGACAAATAGAATCCATAACATATGTAGACAGATAAAAAGGAGGATAGATCCTTTGAGACGAGGATCTTTTAGACCGGTAATTGATAACAGCCGTGTATAGATTATCAGAAAGGATTTTGGCCCAATCTATAATATCGGCGTTTGTGGCAGCATCAATTAATGGTAGCCATTCAGACGAAAACTTATTGATATCCGGCATCCCAAATAACCTACAAAGCATGGCCGCAACAAAACAATATGGAGAGGTGAGGGAACCAGTGCTGTACATATCGTTTTTGTCCTTTTTGAGCAGCTCCTCTTTTCTAGACCAATCTCTGGTGGTCTTTGATAGTTCTGGGTTCTTTGCCGCGAATTTCTTAACGAATTGTGCGTTATAAGTCGCCTGCGGTTTAGGAAGATGATACATAAGCTTCAAATCTTGCGCACCAAAAGATCCGATGAGTCCATGTCCTTGAACCTTGAATTGTCTGTTGTTCATGTCTGCATTGTCAAGTATCCACTTGATCATATCTGTATATGGTAGAATTTTGGGTCTTGCCGCTATCCTGTGAAGAAATGAACATGCTAGCTCCTCTAAGGACGCCTCGGAAGAGCGTTGTGAGCCCGCGACAGCAGCAACCTTCATTATTCTAGGATTTTCCTCTTCTAGCAGCCTGTACATGCTTTCCCATGTTGATATCCCTGCGTCTCTGTTACAGGTTGTGTTTGTATACAAAGGCGCCATCTCCTTCGTCTTTTCCTTCGCTTCGGAGCTTTGAGCTTTATTTTTCTTTCCCATTTCTTCCTGCGTTTGTGTTTGAATCGTCTTAGCTCTTCGTTCCTGCAGATTACGAGTGAAATGGAAATGACTGATCCAGAAAGGTGATGGGAGAGTTTTAAATGCAACAGATGTATCAAATATGCCACCTTACGTGAAGTAATTCTCTACAAAGGCACGTGTCTTTAATTCATTTAATAACTGACAACTAATTCATTTACTATCATTAAAAGTGCATGATTTCGAGTCAGATTATGGTAAGTGGCTTTTCTTTGAATGGCATGCCTGAAGGATTCGTAATGAAGTGATTTATGATTTGCTTACGTAACCTCGCATATCGCGCCATCGCAAATCGCACCATCGCAGATCGTGAGGATGTGATATCGCAGCGATCGCAACATCGCAGATCGCAGAAGTTTGATGTTTGCCAAATCTTGTCGGCTCATTTCTGCGATATGCGATCTTGCGATCGGTGTTATCGCAGATCGGTGAATCTTTAAGTTTTTCCTTATGAGTATTACTTTGTTGCGACGCGATGTTATTCTTAACACGAGGATCTTGCGCATACCGATATTTAAAGAGAAATGGAGGTATTTCCTATCTTTTTGCAACGCGACTTTAAAGATTTTCTCCTTATCATAGACTTAGGTTTAAAATATTCAAAAGACTTACCTAAGCCTATGATGGTAATCTTATTTTGAGAAAAGGAAACTCTTGTTTTTCCTAAAAAAATTAACTAAGGGTCCCCATTCATTTAGTATTTTGGTCAACACTTAAATGAACAAAGCGGGGGTTGTTGCCGGCCACAACAGGAGTACAAGTCCGTACTGGAACTTATCGTCTCAAAGTGGAGGAATCACCCAACCAACAGTGAAAACAACAGTTACCAGGCTTTACAACGCCGGAATACGTCTCTAGCCTAGACTTCTAGATGTTGTGCGTTAGGTTCCAAACCGTTTTTAGATTCATTAAATTTATTTTATAGTTGATCTTGCTTAAGAAATTTTCCTTTCAGGTTCACCGCGTGATGTAGATGTACAATTCCTAAAATGCAATCTAAGATGATAAACAGTCATTTAGTCCCTTTTTGCAAATGAAAATCCTAGCTACTAAGGAAAGAGAGATGGCATTCTTTCCACAAAGAGCAAAGAGCACACACTATATGCACTGTCCTAAATCAAACCAACAAACAGTCTAAATGCAAATGCACATGCATGTATTTGTTTTTAGCCTTCTTAATGTGTAAATGATAAAAAGAAAGCTAAGTGCAAATCTGAATTATTTTTCAAAGCGGCAATTACTAACAAGTTTCTTTTCAAAACAAAATGAGGACAATGACAACACTTTGCGATTTAGAATTGAAAACTTGCTTTCGACACTAGAAAAACTACTAATTCAGATCAAATACAATAGTAACAGTGTAATCGACTATCAAGAACAATCAAATTCTCTTCTATGACTGAAAACGACACTTGCGACACTTTCAAATCAAGAAACAACAGTACAATTATGCTACTTCTTTGTAAAGGAGAGCTGAAAATGACTCAAAAAATACATAAAAACATTTATAGTTCTTTGCACAATGGAGGAAGAATAACAGCAAGGAAAGGGGTTTCAAACAGAGGTGTACTGACTACAGGTAGCAAAACCCCTGAATAGATCTAAAAAGAGTGAACACAGAAACCAAAATTTAGGAACAAGGCCTTGTTTGATCAACGCACCTATAACACAGTGAAACTGAAATGCAACGCACCTACTACACTCGGGAATTGCGTTGCATTTGAAGTTCACAGAACAGACAGTGCGCTGGACCAGGGACGAGACTTTGATTGGGTTCTGGGTCACAGTTTGTAATTCAGTTCAGGGATTTAGGCCGAGCAAGTGGCAATCAGTAAATCAATCACAGGGGTAGATCTAAGGAGGTTACTAGAGCCACCACGAGGGCAATTAGAGAGCTTGTAAATCAATTGTTTAATTCATAAACAAAACCCGGAGATTGACTAAAGCATCGTTGATCTACTTTTCACTTGCATAGCAAATGCAGTTCGATGGCTACTTGACTTGACTTCAGGCTCCGTCTGTAAGTTTATAAAGTAAACAAATGCAGATGAACAAACAATCTATTCGCTCCCCAGTGGAGTCGCCATTTTGTTACCGGGAATAGTGTCTATGAAGAGCTGCTAATCCCACTAAGGCTGGTAGCTACCTTAGAAACAAACAAACTAAAACTACTTTCGTTTTCCTTTATGAGAGATAGATGAGAGAAGAATAAAGGAGACCAACCTCTGTCTTGCACTTGGTTCCTTGCTTGATTCCTCTCTCTTCTGATAGTCCTTTGCTACTTGCTTTCTTGTGTACCCAACTTCACAGAGTACCTGTAGAATCAAAGCAGCATAACACTATACGAGAACATAGATCTATTATCATAAACAATATAGGATCAGATGTAAATTGACCATACAAATGCATAAAACATAAATCATACAAGAGTATGGAGGAAAACTTGAATAGCTTTATTGATAATCAAGAAAGAGCCAAGAGAATTACAACCAATTGTTCTGACCCAGCATCATCCTCTCAGCAAGAAGCCCTTCTTCACCTCATGAAAAGCTTAGATCACCCAACACTATGATGTTGCACCAAGAAACCAACAGCACTTCCTTACAAGATACAAAATTCCAGCCCCTGGATCTCTAGGATGAGAGATCCATATATAGATGTCTGCAAGGGAGGTGAGTGAGCTTGAGATTTGATTAGTGTCTTCCCTCTGATAGTTCTTGATTCCACTTGGAGATTGATGATCTCTTACTCATCCCTGGTCGAATTCAGAGAGGCAAGTGTCACAGGAGAAGTTTCTGGAAGATTCCATGCTTCTCCACCTTGCGGATTGACCCTGTCATTTGTCCCTTCTCGCCCATCGCACCCCATAGAAGGGCTTTTTGACATGCAACGCACCTACTATGTATTTAGGTGGGATGCAACGCACTTTGCCTATGGAGCAGGTGAAATGGTCCAGTTTTTACCAGTTCTGAGTAGTTTTTCATGGAGAACTTCTGGGAGATGTTGTAATTAGTTGACCTTATTCTTCTAGGGGTTGGAACAACACCTTTAGGGACTTAGGATCCCTTGGTTTATGGACATTTATGCTTGGGGTTGCAGTGACCAAAAATTTCTATAACAATTGGCTATGTGCGCCACATCTTGTATTCAGTTGCAATGGGGGTGATCTACTATTGTTCTTCATCATGTTTGTGCATGCATTCGAGGGAATCCGGTATGAGAGTGTTCCTTTTGGCGTTCACCTTATTCCCCAAGGTTACCATTTTGGTGTACATTCTCACTAGTTCCACCACATAGCGTGTGACGTTCTCATTTGTAACGGGCATATATTATGCTAGGGTTTCCTGTCTATATGTATTGATGAATGCCTGAACTTCCCGTGAGATATCTTCCTACTTTCTTACATGGCCAACTTCCCCGATGGATGAAACTCCATGAATTTCGATCATAGACTCTAGACTGCTAAAAGGGTGCTTGTATGAAGCCAACACCCTATCCACATCTTTGGTTAGTTTGTCTTTTGACTGGATCTTGATGTGTAGTTGGACCTTTGCATTTTGCATGGTGATCCAATCCTTCTTTGGGACTACCATCGATGCTCCTAGGTACTTGACGAGCCACTCGTGCATACTATCTAGAGCGACCACAGCTTCGTTCAACATAGCATCCCTCTCTTTTGTGTGAGACTGTATAGCCAATATCGGGGCCACCGTGTGATGTAGCTTTGACATCTCTTCGTAGACCATCTCCATCGCTTCCCCGAGCATCTCTACCTCTCCCTTGATTTGATCCGAACTTAAACAAGAACACAAAAACTTACAGATATAATCATAACCACAGAGATGCAGCCGAAAAACACTTCATTTCATTAATAGAAAAATATTGAACTATGCTTACAAACAGAATGGAAATAGGATAGCTCAAGCGATGGTAGCTTATCTCTGAGAAGAGATGTGGTGGCTACATGCCTCTAAACTGAGTTAAAATGAGGCTCAAGGGCCTTTTTATTATTGAACAATAAGATAAAACCCTAAACAACCAAAATCCTAACTCGAGGAGATGTAACACCAAGATTTTATGGGCCCTATTGGGGTTAGTTGGGCAGCCAACTTCCCAGGTTCGTAACTTGGTCATATTATCTCTGTTTGATGCATATGATACCTCGTTGGAAAGATCTATTTGAGGAATATAGTTGTTAATGTGATTGCCAATGCCATAAATAAATTAATTTTGCCAAAAAAAAATGTCGTTTAGGGCTTCAAAACAACTTCAGAAGTTAAGGACCTAAAAAACTCCCAAAAATAGTAAATTGTGCTACAATTAATGAAACAAATGAAACTAACTCTGGAGTCTAGGTGGAATAGGTGGGTGGCCACCAATATCCACCTAGATCATGATTTTTTCATGGAATTCTATTGTGTTAGAGTGAATTAAACGGAGGGACGCGTTCTCTGCTTTTGCTCTCTTTCTCTCCTGCTCTACTCTAGCGACCTTTTGCTCCGATGTGTAAAGCCTATTCTGGAGATCTATGATCTGTTTGCTCATCCAAGCCACGCTATGTTTCATCACTGTCACAAAATGCATTCTAGCTGAGGCGATCATCTCAAGATTCACGTGGTGTCAAGCATAATCTCCTTGGCTATGCTGACCGACAAGGGCTCCGTTGGGTTTACTACTTTTTTCTCTCCTACATGATCTTGAGGCTAACTTGGTTGAAGGTGAGCTTAGTGAGGTCTAAGACTTCTTCTTCTTGCTCCTCCAAGAAGCCTAGCTCTTGTAAGGGAAGGTGCCCTCCAGTGAGGGGAGTAGAAGGAGGAACATCTAATGGGGCTAGTTCACCTTGTTCCATGTCTGGCTCAGATGTCTTACTAGCTTCTACCCATTCAACCTTTCTGCTTTCCTCTTCTTTGCTCCTCCTTTTTTCTTCCTCCAACCACCTCCTCTCTTATTCTGCTAGCACTTGTTGCTTCTTGAGCTCTTCGGCCTACTTGAGTTTTCTTCTTGCTCCTTTAGCTCTTGTTCTCATTTCTTCATCTCTTCCTCCACCCTGGCTATATGCTCTTCTTGTTGTCTTTTCTTTTCTGCCTCTTCCTAGGCCCTTTGTTCTTCTCGTTAGTTTTCTTCTAGCTATTTCTTCCTTTTCTCCTCTCCCTATCGCCTCTTCTTTTCGAGTTGGCCCTAGTCACTGGACTCTTGTGATTGCTTGAGCTCCTCCTCCCTTTTTCTCTTGATCTCTTATTTCTTCTTTTCCAGGGTAACATTCCTTTTTTTCCAATGTTTCATTATCATCCCCCTTTTCTGGGTCACTTGGGACATCTTTGACCTCTTTCTCCTTTTGCTTCTTGGATTTCCTGGTGGCTTTCTGTTTCTCCTATTGTTTCTTCTTCAGGATGGAGGACCTCTCTTGCAAACTAACATTATCCTAGGAGTTTTCGAGGAGCTCATCGGCTCTTGCATGTTGCTCACTGGGGCCGAGTTCTCTAGTGGCATTATACCAATTCTTGACCTCGTCTTCATGATCCTGTCTGACGTGCGAATATGACCAGTTAAAATTAGCTCTCTTACAGTGAGCAGCCACAACTTTCTAAGGGTCATACGTATGATAATTCAGGGTCATGAAGTGACTACCCTTCATCTTCAGTCTCTGCCTCTACTTTCTTCAAGTTCTCAACTGCATATGCTCTGATGACGAGCGGGAAATCCGACCACAGTTTCTTCTTGCCTTTTCTTAGTACCCTCAAGAAACCTTGTGTCATCTGGTAGCGTGCTTCTCACAAGAGTGCTTTATCTGTGATGAACTTGGGTAAAGCATGCGGGGCCTTATGTGAACCAAAAACTCTAATGAACGTACCTTCCTGGATGGGGAACCAATGTGCCACCTTGACAATGGTTTCCATGGCTCTCTTCCACATGCACGGGGGCTCCTCTTTGAATAGTCGCTCATATAGTGGGGCGATAAAAGACTTGGAAATGACATTGATCATAATCTTATAGGTGGTGTCCCAGAAGATCTTATAGTGGTGGTGCATAGGGTTGGCTGTAGACGTATCCCAATTATAGATCCAATTATCAAACTAGCATCTTGAGCAAACAACATCTAAGAGGTATGAAGCCATGCAGAATTTTGGTGGTTTCTTTGGCTCTAGCTACTTTGCTGCAATGATGTTTGTCCTCAGGGTCGACACAAGAATGCTCACCCAGTTGAAGATTGTTCCACAGGTGGCAACGACATACATGAGAGGGACCCAGGTACCGTGGAATACATCACAATCTACATTGCCATAAAAGCGACACATCATGGCGGCAATCAGTTGATAAAATTTTCTTACACCTTTTGTCATATACACCTGATATGTTCTAACCCGGAATTTAGATGGATCTTTCCACCATTCCCTCAGGATGTCTTTGGTAGGCATCACGAAGATGGAGAGTCACCTAGTGTTGAAAGTTTCCTGATTCTTGTTTGGTCAATTTAGTGTGTCCTAAATTGCTATATAAATTGTCAATCTGGGAGTCGTAAACTGCTGAAGTGAAGTGCACTATATATGCAAGATAACCGATTTCTTACTTCTTTGTCATTTTTTATTTTTGGTTTGTTTTTGGGTTTATCTTTTGTTGGAACAGAAGCAAGAGTTGGGAATTTGGATTTTGTTGAGAAGGTTGTTGTTGTTGTGGGAATGGCAATGAAAGTTGTGGGTCTTGATTTGGAAGTTGTGGAGCTTGTTGGTTTTGAAAAGATGGAGGATATTGATAAAATTGAGCAAATCTCCCATAAGGATTTTGCATACCTTGTACCCATGATTGAAATGGATTTTGAGGTTGGGACCAAGGTTGTTGCCAAGGATTCCAATTTGGTGGGGGTTGAAAGTTCGTGGGGTTGTTAAACCCTTGATTTTGTTGCCCCTGCCAAGGTCTCCTTGAAACAAAACAAAGAGACTCGATTGAATTTGGGTCTTCTTGAAAGACAGCTTTGAGCCCAGGAATTGAAGGACAATCCTTGGTCTCATGGCTTTTTGAACAAATTATACATGTTTCTACAACTTTTGCATCCAAGGGGCATTCCCTTAGAGCATGTTTCTTCCTACATTTCTGACAAAAGATGGCCAAAGCTTCAGCTTCTGCTTTCTGCTTGTTTTGTATCTTAAGGGTGTCTAGTTGCTCACTAAGGCTCCCTAAAATATCAGTTTTAAACTCATCAAGCATGTTTCCAATCTCAGCCCTACTTACTGATCCAGTTGCAGATTTGTTTGCTCTAATGAGAGAAGGATCTCTAGGCCCTTTTCCAGTTTTAGATTTTCCCCTTGAGAGATGGACACATAGCTCTGTTATATCATGAAGTGGAAGTTGAGATATATCTCCTTTTCCCATCATGTTCAAAATATCTATCCATTCATCTCTATTGGCTTTTAATAGAAGGGCTTTCAAGGTTTCCTCATCTAGGTTATTCATTTTTGCTCTTTTCAGGTTGTATTGAAATCTTTCAAGTAAATCCTCCAAGTTTTCATCTTCTTTTTGCACCATTTTGAATACCTCATCCTTATAATTGGTGGGCATACAATAGTCCAGGTATCTATCCAAAAATGTTTGTTTCATATCATTCCAAGTCCTAATAGATTGAGTGACTAATCCCATGAACCATTTTAGAGCAGCTCCCTTCAATGTTGAAGGAAACAATTTGAGTTTTTGAGAGTCTTCCATATAATCATAAGTTCAGCACACGACTTCAAACTCAAATAGAAATGTTTCAAGATCCTCACTTCGCAACCCATAAAAGTTTGGGAGGACAGATGGTGAGATGTCTTTCGTTGTTGTTCGGGATTCCTCATCAACTATAGGAAATCCAAATAAGTTATCTCCAAAACCTATAGGCTTCTCATGGAGCCTATAGTAGGTGGCAATATTTGTAGAAGAGATCACTGCTAAGAGTGTGCCAGTATGGTCCCTCACTGTCCATGAATCTGTATCTTTTCTTTGCAGGATCCAATCGATAGTTTCGGCACACAGAAAAATGGGAGGGTGTGATGCTATCTTGTGGAGCTTGGACCTCTTGTGTTAATATTGACGTGAGAAAAGCAATATTGATAGATAATTTTGAGAAGTTCCCCTTTTTTTATGTCCCCTACAATGATCAAATCATAGCTCTAATCAATGATAACCCTTTCTTTGACATCATGGACAACACATTCAAAAATCACCCTCATTGGAATTGATGGAAACACCACCAGGCATAGTCTAATAATTGATGTTCCAATATATGTTGGTTGGATCCTCTTCTCCTTATTCTTTCACTGACTCTACTTTTCCTTATATCTACTTATTCCTCCCCCTTTAACGTCCATCGAAAAGTGTTGCATGAATAATTCTTCTTGGATCTACAATTTTGTTATCCATTGCATGGCTATCACTCCCCCTATGATGTATATTAACTGTTATTATGAGAATTATTTTCCTATAGTTCACTTTTTTAAGATGACATGGATTGATGTATTACAGGTGAACACTACTCCTTTTATTGAAAAAGTGAAGGAGAAAACACTCCCAACCTCTATCTAAGGTACTCGAAAGTATCTCAGGGTAGTGGTTTGGTAAATATATCTGCAAATTTCTCCTTGGAGGAAAAATTTTATAATTTGACAATTTGATAAACAACTTCTTCTCTGATAAAATGATACTTGATGGCTATGTTCTTTGTCTTAGAGTTCATAATAGGGTTCTTAGAGATATTAATGGTACTAGTGTTATCACACATAATAGGCATAGGTTGATCAACATTTACCTGTATATCCTTGATAT
Organism: Pinus tabuliformis; assembly: GCA_031772625.1. Classification (NCBI taxonomy): domain Eukaryota; kingdom Viridiplantae; phylum Streptophyta; class Pinopsida; order Pinales; family Pinaceae; genus Pinus; species Pinus tabuliformis. The sequence goes on along the minus strand of CM062819.1, from coordinate 1,779,963,372 downwards.
TTTTCTTCATCAATAGAACCTAGATGAAACATGATGTTGTTGCAATATACTCTACTTCAATTGTGGATAAGAAATTTGAAGTTTGTTTCTTCCTGAACCAGGAGACTAGACAACTTCCTAGAAATAATGTTCTTTCACTAGTTCTTTTCTTGTCATCAACAATACCAAACCAATCTATAAATGTATAAGCTTTGAGACTGAAGCATGATCCTCTTGAATATCATAAGACAAAACCTATGGTCCCTTGCAAGCACCTAAATATCCTCTTGACCACATTCACACGAGTTTCCTTTGGATTTGACTGGAATCTGTCTGTTAATCCTCTTGCTTGCATAATGTCTAGTCTTAAGGATGTCAGATACATTAAATTTCCAATCATAGACCTATACATTATCTGATCTACCTTTCGAGATTCGTCAACCTTGCTCAATTTATAACATGTTATGATGGGTGTGCTCATAGGTGCACAACTCTCCATGCCAAATTTCTTCAATATTTCTTTAAGATATTTATCTTGAGAAATAAAAATACTTTTTTCTAATTGATGAACTTGAAATCCAAGGAAAATTAACAATTCTTCTAGCATAGACATTTCAAATCCTTTTGCATATCAACTGCAAAACTTTGACTCACTAAATTAACATCACTACCAAAAATGATATCATCTACATAGACAATAAAAATTAACAAATTAACATTCTCATATTTTATATAAATATTAATGTTTGGGTTACCTTGTTAAACCCTTGTTGTTGTATATACTTGTCAACTATGTAATACCATGCTCTAATGGCTTGTTTCAATCCATAGAGGGCCTTCTTCAATTTGCAAACATAATTTTAATTATAAGACAATTGGAAACCCTCTAGTCATTTCACATATACTTCTTCTTCTAACTCTCCATTCAAAAAGGCTGACTTGACATCCATTTGATACAATTTGAACTTTCTATGACATGCAAAAATACAAGAACATTATGATCACTTCATTCCTGACAACTAGAGGAAAGGTTTCTTCAAAGTCTATATCTTATACTTGTGCCCCTCATTCAATTTATTCTTGAAAACCTACTTGGTGCCAATCACATTCTTATCTTTTGGTCTTGTAACTAACTCCCATGTCTAATTTTTATCAATTTTATCTAGTTCTTCCTCCATGGCATCCACCCAATGTTGATCTTGACTAGTGTTATCACAAAATCTAATCTTGATAGGCTATTAATCAATTAGACTCTGAGTAACTCTTTCAAACCAATCTTTTGGTTGAGTCTTAGCCTCCTCAACCTGAGAGGGCTCTCTCAATAGGTTTAAGATTTTTTATTAATGATTAGATGGCTAACTCTAGGAACAAAATGGGAAAATGTATAACTAGTTGACTGGTTGAATCAAGGATAAGCAAACATCTATTGGGCTATGGAGTCAAGATAGTCTTCAACAAAACAACATGATCAACAAAACATGGAAGTCAAGGCACTTAGAGTTTAGGTTTATAAATAAAATAGTAACACAGTGAATCAACACAGTTTATAAGCATGTGAAGGAAGTTAGAGCATTTTCCAATGAATTCTAAGTATCACAAGCTCATACCACTGTAAATAAGTAATTGAAAAAGGCCATAAGAACATCAAACACATAAACTCCTTGTGAATCTTGAGTAGTCAAACTGATCTCTGTACTAAGTTTGAAAAACCATAGTTTCTTAAAATAACACAACTTTCTTTTGCTAATGAAATTCCCCACCATGAGGAATTCAATTCTCATGCTTTATATAGAGTTTTTACAACCTTGGATACTATGATCCATCTTTAGGGGAATTCGAATTCCTAACATTGGCACCTATCTGTTCATAAAACAAACTACTTAATTACAAATTGACAACTAGTTGTCTTTAAGAGTCCTAATATGAATAGGAGTGAAACTCCTAGAACATGATTTCAACAACCTTATATATAACTTAAATACATTCTTTAATCAGCTTCTAATCCATGTCTTCGAGCTTTATGACGTCTCCAGTATTGTTGCAAACCCTGCTGAGTCATGACCTAACTGTCCTGAAAACAAGGAGACAGAGTTTCTCCCTTTAAAACCCTAAATCCTTTATGCTTATCTTCGAGCAGTTTCATATAAGTGGCATGTGTTAGTAATCTAGTTAAACTTCATTTGTCCACCTATTCAAGAAATGGAATCTCGAATAGATGAAAAAGAGAATGAAACATGATTGTGCTACGAAAATAGCTTGTTTTCGTAGCACAACTTTTATATCACTTATGGAATACTTATGTGAACCATTCTCCATCACTCCCATCTGAAACTTCATCAATGATTCTCATATGTCTACTAGCAATCATCAAACTTGGAATTTATCAGACCTTATATTTGAAATACATCTATAAGGTGCTAAATGGTCACCTTCAGCAGTTTTGTAGCGCGCTATAAAATTGTTGTGTATGCTCTTTTTTCAACACAGCCTTCAAAAATTTAAAGTTTGAAGATATTTAACATTCTTCAAGGATTGGTGTCAACATCAAAAAGCATAACAACTTGCCCTTTAAAAGTGTTTTTCCTCAAAATTTGGTCTTCACCTTAATGAAAGACTGACCTATAAATTTATCATTTTCTGCACTGTTTTTATCTGAAAAATAGGTGTTGAGACAGAGCTTATATCTTTTGATCCCTGATAGTTGTTACAAAAATGGAGGAGGTTTTTGTAGATAAGAATGTTTATAAGAAAAACCTCTCTCAGTTTTTTGAAAACCAGCTTCAGTTGTCCGGAATCTGCATTATAAAATCATGTATAAAACAGGAAAATTCAGAATTCTGCAAATAGGTCTCAAAGGAAACTTCGAATCTCCAAATTGGTAGCACCTGGGAGAAATTTGAAAGAGGTTTTTGTTCTTTGTTATTTTGTTAGAAAAAACCTCCTTTAGATTTTTGAAACTCATCTTCATTTGCCTGAAAATTCCTTTTGAAACCGGGCTCGGTAGTTCCTCCTAGCGGTTATAGTGGCAGCCGGTGAGATTCGACCCCGTGTAACGCGAGTACGATACCACCGTCGTTGCTGATTCCACTAGATATCAATGAAAAAAAAAATTCCTTTTAAAACCAATAGCTCAAAACAGTCCAAAAAACACACAAATCCCCTTATAGCTCCTGGTAGAAATACATGGAACCTGTCTGGATGAAAGCTTGTGTTAAGTTGAGGTCATCCATGATCAGTTAAAGCTATATAGGATCCTATCCAAACACATAGCCTTCTTTTTATGCTTTCATCTTCATGGAAATTTCCCTTTATAACCCAAATTGTCCTCTTAAAAATATGACAACTGTAAAGAACTTTTTGGACAACAAGTTGTTTGTCACAAAGTTAACTTTTCAAAGGTGACAGCTGACTGATACATGCAAAGGTTGAAACGTAAATGACAAAGAAGAGCTTGGGTAACTTGTTTAAGGAATTATATTCAAATGTGAAGAGAAAGGTGAGAAAATGAGGGAGTGGAAAGCAACAGTCACTTCATCAACCAATAAACATAACTCTATTTTTCCTGAAAAAGAAGGTTGCACTCCTGAGCTTGATCAGGGGCTCATGTCCCAAGTGTCGTAAAATGCTCAAAATTTAAAATGCTCAAAACTAGTTCAAACCTAAATTACCGGATAGAGCTTGTCTTCCTGATTCCGGCGCTGCAAACGGTTTGAAAAACGGTCGCCGTATGAGAAAGTTATGCCAAAAAGAAGAATTTCTCAATAACATTGAAATTTTGAATGTTTCAAAAAAAAATTAAAAAAAAAATATTCCACAAAATATTCCTTGGAATATTTCATTTGGGCAGCCAATTGAAATCTGCCACGTGGCAGGCTCGGAGGCCGCCATGTGGCCTAGGTGACATCAGCAGAGGGATGTTAAAATTTTTGGTGGCAGCAGAGAGGTTTGGACCCGCGACCTGCCCAGAATTAACCAAGCGCCTTACCAACGCGCCACCAGGGTTACATTGGTTGTATTGCCGGCGGAAATTCTTAAGAAGTTTAAATTTGTTTTGGCGGGGCCCCAAGGGAGCCAGCCCCCCATACCACGTGACCTTATGCCAAGAACCGTGGGCCAGAACACTAACCACCAGTCAGCGCGCAATCCGAGGAAAACTGCAGTTAATATAAATGCGTTCACATGCGCATTAAAGAAACAGTTAAATCCGGTGGTCAGGTCAAGATTTGGTGGCGGAATTGGCGGACCGCCAAGATTGGCGAGCCTATCTGGACTCTAACTAAAGTTAGCTGGGGTTCTTTTAGGACCAGCTGGCAGTTGGGAGTAAATGGCCATAACTTTGGCTAGGAAAGTCCGTTTTGGACGATTTTTTTTTTTGGGTATTTTGGACCTTCTGAAGCCATTGGCATAGGTCTTACAGCATTCTGAGGTCATTTGCAGAGGTTTTGGAGCCGTGGAAGTTCTAGGAGCCACTAGGGCCCAGTATTGGGAAGACTGTATAGGGTTGCAGGTACCCATTTGAGGTGAACCAATAGTCAATCCTGAAGGATTCAAGTGTTCTGAATCCTTTTTTACCGTCTATTCCACCTGTAGATGCTTCTATTAAGCTATATATTCAATTTGAGCATTTAATTAAAACAAGGACAGTCTCATTTGGGAGCCTTGGACCCAGCAGACGTAGCCCAGGAGTGGTGAACTGCTTTATCAACTTCTTTTGCATCTGTGGTTGATTTATTTTGCAGAACAAATTCGTTTTAGTCTGTTAAACAGTAAAAGAAAATAAATCTGCTATACTTAAATGGGTCATGAACAACTGAATATTTCATTTGTTTCTTTTCTGCAAGACATGGACATTTTTTAAACATGTATATATCTGAATTGAATATCTTGCAAACCATTTACAAGTAGTTTCAAATTCAGATCAAGTTGGTATCAGAGCTATGTTGTTGCTTCTTTGTATCAAAAGCAGTCAAATAAGCTATAGACAGAGCCTGAAACGAGCCAGGAAGCCTTTGAAATGCTCTTGTTATACAATTGCAAAGTAGATAAATGGTCTTTCAGTCAATCTCTGGTGTAGTTGTCTTTTGATTGTTTTTGTGCAAAGATATTCTAACTGTCTTGCAAGTATTGATGCTTACCAGGTTGAAACTTAAAAGAGGGGAAGGATAGTTGACTAGAGAACGAGAGAATCCTCAGTCAAGGAAGGCCAGAGAGCCATCACCTCCACCTTCAATTTAACCCTCAAGAGTCTCAACAAAAGCTTCAAGAATGTCTGCACATGAAGGAGAAATTCCTGTAGACATGGATCCAAAAGAAGAAGAAAGAGTCTTCCGAAAGGCTTTCTTGGACCTCACTGAAATGGTGAGGATATTGTACCAAGAAAGAAATGAGAAATTGGCTGGAGAAGGGTCCAAACATCCACATGAAGGAGAGGGCTCTTCAGGAGGTAAGAAGGATGATGATCATTCCAAGAAAGGACATGGAGGTAATGGTGATCCACCACCCCCATCGTCACCTTCTTCCTCTTCATCCTCGTCTTCTTATTCTGTGCATAAGCATAGATCCTCTGGAAAAAGCCCTTTTTTGAAGCTTGATGTAAAATTCGAATTACCTATGTTTAATGGTGAAGTGAATGCAGAAAAGCTTGACAACTGGATTAGGCAGTTGGAAGTTTACTTGAGGATCCAGAATATGCATGATGATGCCACAAAGATTTAGTTGGCTTATTTGAGAATGGATGGAGCAGCATTGGTCTGGTGGGAGGCCAAGACTAAAGAGGAGATCAAGAAAATTGGTAAGTTTACCTTAACATGGCCTGAATTTCTGTTAGCCATTAAAAAACAGTTTTATCCTCTTGCTCACATGTAGAAAGCCATTATGAACTAGCAAAATTTCAGACAACTTAAGGGTCAGAGTGTCCAAGACTACACCCAAGAATTCAGGAGAAGAGCTCTCTTGTTAGGGGTATATTTACAGACCCAGGAAACCTTGCTGAAATACATTGGTGGCTTGCATAGCTACCTTAGACACACCATCTTGATGTTTAACTCTACTAGCCTGGACGAGGTTTGTGTCCAAGCTACACATTTAGAGGCAAGGGGAAAAAACACATTTGAAGAGGGTAGAAACAAGCCCCCCAAGGGGAAAAACAAAGAGAAAACCTCCAAGGGAAAGGGCAAAAAGAATGCATCTATCAAACAGGAGAGTGAGAAAGTGATCTGTAAACATTGTTCTAAACCAGGCCATGAGGAGAAAAATTGTTGGAAATTACATCTTGAAAAAAGACCTCAATTTAACAAATCCAAAGGGAAACAGAAAACTGTTGCTACTACATCTACACCACAAGATTTAGGGGATGATTCAGGTGATGAAACCAAAATTGCAGCCATGGGTTTGAAAACTTGAAGGGAAAAGAAATTGAAACTCAAGCCAGCACTAGTACCTCAAACTGTCATGTACAAGCTCCTAATGAGGAAGAAAGAATTGAACTGTTTCATGTGAGGGTGATTTCAAAACATACTAAAATTGACACACTTTTTGATAGTGGGTCACAAGCAAACCTTATATCAGAGGACTTGGTCAAGCAGCTTAAACTTGAGACCGTTCCACATCCGAAGCCATATCCACTTGGATGGATTTGCAAGGATGCAAATTTACAAGTTTCAAGAAAGTGCACAGTGCACTTTGCAATCACTGCACATTTAATTGACACAATTGAACTTGATGTGGTACCTTTTGATATAGCAGGAATTGTTTTGGGAAGTCCTTACTTGTTTGACAGGAAAGCTATCTTTCATCGCCATGAAAACAAATATCATCTTTTCAAAGATGGCAAGGAGTTCATTGTTAGAGCTCATCGCAAGAAGACAAATATAGCGATGGTGAATGCAGGACAGGTAAAAAGGCTGGTCAATTCAAGTAAGAATTTTGTTCTTCTTATGATTAAGCCCAAGGTTGATGTGAATCATGAGTCATTTGACAATTGTGATCCAAAACTTAAGTCAGAACTGTATGATGTAGTTGATGCATATCATGAGATGTTTCAGGAGCCAACAGGTTTGCCTCCTAAGAGGGAGATTCAACATGAAATCAATTTGCATCCAGATTGTCCTCTTCCAAACATAGGCATGTACCGCATGTCTATTATGGAGAATGCTGAAATAAAGAAGCAAATCAAGGACTTGTTGGACAAGGGTTTCATAAGGCCAAGTACTTCGCCATGTGGGTCACCGATTGTATTGATTCTAAAGAAAGATGGCACTTGGCGTATGTGTGTTGATTTCAGGGCCTTGAACAAGATAACGGTAAAGAATCGTTACCCACTCCCAAGGATAGATGATTTGCTAGACCAGCTGAAAGATGCTCGATATTTCACTAAGTTAGACTTGCGCAGTGGATATCATCAAGTAAGAATTGAAGAAAGTGACATTTGGAAGACAGCCTTTAAAACCAAACAAGGACTCTTTGAGTGGCTTGTGATGCCGTTTGGTTTGTGCAATGCACCTGCAGCTTTCATGCGGGTAATGGATGATGTCTTGCATCCTTTTCTTGATGATTTCGTTATTGTCTACTTAGATGACATCTTAATTTTCAGCAAGTCTAGAGAAGATCATGTCATGCATGTTAGGAAAGTACTTGATGTTTTGAAGAAGAATCAGTTATTTCTTAAAATGTCAAAGTGTGAATTTGGAAAGACTTCTTTGGTTTATTTGGGACACATAGTAGGAGGAGGTGCTTTGAGAATAGATCCTGCTAAAATAGAGGCTATTGTGAATTGGCCTACTCCCAAATCCATAACAAAGGTAAGAGGTTTTTTGGGTGCAGCTCAATATTGGAGGAAGTTCATCTCTAACTTCTCTTCTATAGCAGCTCCTATGCATGTAGTGACAAGTGTGAAGCATGCTTTCCAATGGGGAGGCAAGCAGCAAAAAGCTTTCGAATCTTTGAAAGAAAAGATTAGTTCAGCTTTGGTCCTTGCATTACCGGATTTGAGACAACCATTTGAGATACAAACCGATGCTAGTGATTATGCCATGGGTGCAGTTCTTCTACAGCATGGTAAGCCTATTGCTTTTCATTCTGAAACTTTTAATGGTGCTGTTGTAAATTATCCTACATATGATAAGGAATTGTATGCATTGGTACAAAGCGTCAGAAAGTGGAAACACTATTTGATGGGCAAAGAAACTGTTATACATACCGACCATCAGCCCTTATAGTGCTTGCAATCACAAAGCAAGTTACAACAGTCATGACACTTCAGATGGATGGGCTTCTTGCAACAGTTCCATTTGGTAATAAGGTACAAGAAAGGTACTCTGAATAAAGTTGTTGATATGCTTTCAAGGCCTATTATTGGTGTTGTTACTTTACTTAAGAATGATTCCATTGTACATGATAGTTACATAGAACAATATGCATCTGATGATGACTTTAAAGATGTGTATGCTAACTTGAGTAAAGGGAATCATGTAGAGGAAAATGACTATCACATGCATAACAATTTGTTGTTTCATTTGGGCAAGTTGTGTATACCACAGGGGGAGAGAATAAATGTCATAAGAGAAGCTCATTCTTCTCTTATTGCTGGCCATTTTGGGGTAAGAAAAACAGTTGCACATCTACAGAGGTATTGCTATTGGCCTCGCATGGTAGATTCTGTTTCAAGGTTCATAAGAGGTTGTTCATTATGTGCTACAAGCAAGCCTAGTAATAGGAAGCTTGGCTTGTATACTCCTTTGCCGGTACCTTCTAGACCATGGGAGAGCATCTCTATGGATTTTGTAGGAGGTTTGCCAAAATCTAGAAAGCAGCATCATTATTTATATGTAGTAGTTGATCGTTTCAGCAAAATGTGTATAATTATGCCTTGTAAGAAAACTATAACTGCTGAACAAACTGCTGAATTATTTTTTCATCATGTATGGATTCACTTTGGTTTTCCTACTTCCATTATTAGTGACAGGGATTCCAGATTTGTGGGGAATTTTTGGTCCAACCTATGGGAGATGATGGACACAAAGTTGAAGAAAAGTACTGCTTTCCATCCGCAAATAGATGGAAAAACTGAAGTTGTGAACAGAACCATTGTGCACCTCTTGAGAGGATATTGCAGCAAGCATCCCAAGCTTTGGGATGAACATTTGCACTACATACAGCATGCTTACAACCGTGCCAAGCACTCTTCCACAAATACCTCACCGTTTGAAGCCTGTTTTGGTTACTTGCCAAAACCACCTCTTGATTTCATTCTTGAGAAAGATGTTTCCATTGAGGGACATAGTGATATTGACAAAGCCCGTTCATTCATTGAAAGAATTCAGCAAATACATCAGCAAATTCAAGAACAGCTTGAGAAGAGTCAAGGCAAGTACAAGGAAAGACACGACAAGCATAGAGTCAATCACAAGTTTCAAGAAGGGGATGAGGTATGGCTGTACATTACTAAGGAAAGGATGCAAGGAGAAGGTAAAAAGCTGAAGCCTATTCGTTATGGTCCATTCAAAATCCTCAAGAAGGTTGGAAATAATGCTTTTCAATTAGATTTGCCTTCCTACATGCAAATGTATTCTGTTGTCAATGTGGAGAACTTACGTTTGTATGAACCTCCTTTGATTTTTGATCATGAAAGTGTTGTTCAGCTGCCATCTATAGAAGATTTCTCGCCAGAATTCTTAGATGAGTTGAAAGAAGATACAATCCTTGACAGAAGGACACACACTTCAAGGAGGGGCAATGTAGATTATGTTCGGGTTGGTTTCAAAGGCAACAAACCGAACAAGGCAAAGTGGATGGAGGTGGACAAAGTGAGGGAGCTATACCCTCACCTCTTTAACAGGTAGTTGAAGGCTTTTGGGGTCCAAAAGCTTCCCAATGGGGAGGCGTGATCAGGGGCTCATGTCCCAAGTGTCGTAAAATGCTCAAAATTTAAAATGCTCAGAACTAGTTCAAACCTGAACGACTGGATAGAGCTCGTCTTCCTAATTCCAGCGCCACAAACGGTTCGAAAAACGGTCGCCGTATGAGAAAGTTATGCCAAAAAGAAGAATTTCTCAATAACATTGAAATTTTGAATTTTTCAAAAAAAAATTAAAAAAAAAAGAATATTCCACAGAATATTCCTTGGAATATTCTAGGGAATATTCCATTTGGGCAGCCAATAGCAAGCTGCCACGTGGCAGGCTCAGAGGCCGCCACGTGGCCTGGGTGACGTCAGCAGAGGTATGTTAAAATTTTTGGTGGCAGCGGAGAGGTTTGAACCCGCGACCTACCCAGAATTAACCAAGCGCCTTACCAACGCGCCACCGGGGTTACGTTGGTTGTATTGCCGGTGGAAATTCTTAAGAAGTTTAAATTTTTTTTGGCGGGGCCCCAAGGGGGCCAGCCCCCCATACCACGTGACCTTATGCCAGGAACCGTGGGCCAGAACACTAACCACCAGTGAGCGCGCAATCCGAGGAAAAACTGCAGTTAATATAAATGCGTTCACATGCGGAGTAAAGAAACAGTTAAATCCGGCGGTCAGGTTAGGATTTGGTGGCAGAATTGGCGGACCGCCAAGATTGGCGGGCCTATCTGGACTCTAACTAAAGTTAGCTGGAGTTTTTTTAGGACCAGCTGGCAGTTGCGAGTAAATGGCCATAACTTTGACTAGGAAAGTCTGTTTTGGACGAATTTTTTTTTTTTTTTTTTGGGTATTTTGGACCTTCTGAAGCCATTGGAATAGGTCTTATAGCATTCTAAGGTCATTTGCAGAGGTTTTTGAGCCGTGGAAGTTCTAGGAGCCACTAGGGCCCAGTATTGGGAAGACTGTATAGGGTTGCAGGTACCCATTTGAGGTGAACCAGTAGTCAATCCTGAAGGATTCAAGTGTTCTGAATCCGTTTTTACCATCTATTCCACCTGTAGATGCTTCTATTCAGCTGTATATTCAATTTGAGCATTTAATTAAAACAAGGACAGGCCCATTTGGGAGCCTTGGACCCAGCAGACATAGCCCAGGAGGGGTGAACTGCTTTATCAACTTCTTTTGCATCTGTGGTTGATTTATTTTGCAGAACAAATTCGTTTTAGTGTGTTAAACAGTAAAAGGAAATAAATCTGCTATACTTAAATGGGTCATGAACAGCTGAAAATTTCATTTGTTTCTTTTCTTCAAGACATGGACATTTTTTAAACATGTATATATCTGAATTGAATACCTTGCAAACCATTTACAAGTAGTTTCAAATTTAGATCAGAGCTCCTATCTCTTGATCCCTGATATTTGTTACAAAAATGGAGGAGGTTTTTGCAGATAAGAATGTTTATAAGAAAAACTCTTTCAGTTTTCAAAAATGAGTTTCCAATTTCTCAGGAACTCCCTTGGAATTTGACTACTAAAAACAGAAAAATAGGGTTTTTGCCTCATAGTGCGCTACGAAATTAGCTTGTTTCCGTAGCGCAAATCACCCATTTTGAACTAGCTATGTTACGAAACTGTGGATTCCTATATGATTGGAAAAATTTAACCCTAAACTTAGTGGAATGAATTCTAAATGGAAAATGTGACCTATCTGACCATGAAGTGAACCTAAAGGACTTTATTTGGAAATGAAAGATGACATTTTAAGACTTCAAACCCTATCACTTACCCTTTTATCAAGACCAAAATGACCTTTAGACCTCCTTGAAATCATGACCAAAAGCAGAGTTGACACAATGATGTTTTGAGAATTTTTGGGTGATAACAGTGGCTCCACTAGGGATAGTGTGCCCTAGTGGTACACTAAGAACCGGTAGCTCCAGTGCCGCTATCCATCCTTTAGAATAGAACTCTGAAATTCTGCCCAATCTGCTCCCCAAGATTTAATGGCCTTCACCTCGGGCTCAAGCTTGATGATCACTGCAGAAGAAACAAATCTGTATCTACTGAAAAGATGCTCAGTCAACTTTGAGCTTATTCACACACTCCTACCTACCCTATCAACTACAACCTCCATTTGTAGCTCAAGGAACATGAAACTTCCAATGAAGCTAGTCATTGATCTGATCTGACACTTGAATCTCTTGATTGTGCTTGAAGCAAAAATAAACAAGATACTGAAATAACTGAGTCAGCATGAGATGTAACTGATCTTCAAGATGAAAATATATTGGAAATCTGAACATTAAATCTTTTCCATGTAATCAGCTATAGGGTAAAAAAATACATGATTAGTTTGATGATTCTCATAACATTCTATATCTTCAGACAAATGATTCTTAGCCACACAATTTCTTTGATATGCTATCCAACTGCTTTTCTGAATGATTCCCGCAAACAATGTAATTTTCCTCATTATTATGATCATTCTTTGATGTAAGTTGTTGCAAAGTATGACATAAAAAATCAACCTTTTCCTCTGCCTAAGGGTTATAAAAGTTATCATCCAATATTTCTTCTTGGTGTTTGTGTTATAAACATATTTGGGCACTGAAACCCCAATCACATATTTCCATAAACCAAGGGATTCTAAACCCCTAAAGGTGTTGTTTCATACCCTAAAGGAACAAGGTCAGTTGATTACATCATCTCCTAGAATTTCTCCATGAAAAACTACTCAGAACTGGTCAAAACTGGACCATACAGACTGCTCCATGCATAGGGTGCGATGCATCTCACCTATTACACACGGGGGGTGTGATGCATACTGGAAATCCCTTCTGTAGGGTGCGATGAGCGAGAGCAGACAAATGGTAGAAGCAGTGTGCTAGGTGGAAACCCAAAGAATCTTCTAGAAACTCCCCATATGACACTTGCCTCTCTGAATTCGCCCAGGGATGAGTAAGAGATCTGAAATCTCCAAGTGGAACCAAGAACTATCAGTGAAATGACACTAATCAAAACCCTAGAAGCTGACTCACTCTCCTGTAAACATCTATATATGGATCCCTCATCTAAGAGATCTAGAGGCTGGGATTTTGTAATTTGCAAGGAAGTGTTGTTGGTTTCTATTTGAAGACATTGTTGGGTGATCTTGCTTTGTATGAGGTGAAGAGGGCTTTCATGCCGGGAGGATGATGCTGGATCAGACAACCTGGTTGTAATCCTCTCTTCTACTACTTCTATCAATAAAGATATTTGAGTTTTCCTCCATATGCTTGTATATATCTGAATCTTGTTTGTGTATGCATTTATATGGTTAATGTACATCTGATCCTACATTATTTATGGTTATAGATCTATATGCCTTGATGGTATTTTGTTGCCTTGACTCTACAGGTGTTCTTTGAAGCGGGACAAGCGAGAAAGGAGTGGCGAAAGCTCTATCAAAGGAGAAGAGGAAACAAGTAAGGAGACTAGCGAAACACTGAGGTTGGTGCTCTTTTCTTCTCTCTCATCTATCTCTCATAAAGGAAAACACAAGTAACTTTAATCTGTTTGTTTCTAAGATAGCTACCCATCTTAGTGGGACTAGCAGCTCTAAATGGACACTAGTTTTCCCGATAACAAAATGGTGACTCCACTGGGAAGCGAATAGTTTGTTTGTTTTGTTACTGTTGTTTGCTTTATAAACCACAGACAGAGCCTGAAGTTAAGCCAGCTAGCCTTCGAACTGCTTTTTCTATGCAACTGCAAAGTAGATCAACGTTGCTTCAATCAATCTCTGAGTTGGTTTATGAACTGAACATCTAGCTTGCAAACATCCTAAGTGCCCTGGTGGTAGCTCAAATAACCTCATTAGATCAGCCCCTATACTTTGTGTTTACTGACTATCATTAGCTAAGCTTAAACCCCTGAACTTAGCTGCAAACTGTGAGTGAAAACCAAGCACAGTCTCATCCCTGGACCATCGCACTGTCTCTTCTTGGCAACCTGGATGCATCGCACCTCCCATGTGTTGTAGGTGAGATGCATCCTTGTTTCCCTGTGTTACAGGTGTGATGATTGACTAAGACTGTTTCTGCCTCCATATTTTGGTTTTTTCTTCATTGTCTTTAGCATTATTCAGTAGTTTTGTTGTCTGTGATTAGTATATCTCTGTTGAAACCATCTTCCTTTGCATTATTCAGCCTCCATCAGAAGGAATTGTGAATGTTTTTTTTTGTGTATTTTTCATCATTTAAAGTTCTCCTTTGCAAATAGTAGCTTAATCGAACTGTCGTCCTTTGATTTGAAAGTGTCAAAAGTGTCGTTTTCAGTTAAGAAAAAGAGTGTCACAAAGCATTCCTCTTTTAGATAGTCGATTACACTTTTGCCATTGTATTTGATTTGAATCATTAGTATTTCAAGTGTCGAAAGCAATTTTAAATTCGAAATTGCAAAGTGTCGTCTTGGCTTTACTTTCGTTTTTGAAAGGAAAATTGTTAGTACTGTCGCTTTGAAACAAGATAGTTCAGATCTACACTTTGTTTTCTTCTTGTCATTCTCACATTAAGGAAACTGAAAAACAATACATGCATGTGCATTTGCATTAAGACTGCATGCTGAAGTTGATTTAGGAAAGGTGCATCTAGTGTGTGATCTCTGCTCTATGTTGAAAGAATTTCATTTCTCTTTCCTTAGTAGCTAGGATTTTCATTGCAAAAAGAAAGTAAACGACTGTTTATCATCTTAGATTGCATATTTAGGAATTTTATATCTACATCACGTGGTGAACCTTAAAGGCAAACTTCTTAAGAAATATCAACTGTAAAATAAACTTCAATGAAAATAAAAATGCTTTGGAACTTAATGCACAACATTTAGAAGTCTAGGCTAGAGATGTATTCCAGCGTCGTAAAGCCTGGTAACTATCACTTTCATCGTAGGTTGGGTGATTCCTCCTCTTTGAAACGACAAGTGCCAGTACAGACTTGTGCTCCCACGTACCGTTGAGTATATATTGGGAGACCACAATAGGCTACATCCTTTATCCTTAGGAAGCCATGTCTACCACCCTATCGATTGCAATGCACTGAACACATCATTCAGGAAGATTGACTGTCGTACCGTAAAAATTGATCTACAGTTTTGCGATTGGTTTGGTAATCCCTCTGTCTAGATATCCAGAGTGGTCACTTTCGTTCCTTTTCAGACTCCCTAAAAGAAAGGGTCCATCTGAGCACTTGTCACTTCAGGCTCATTAAAAATCAAAGGCAGCTAGAGTCATCTTTAGCTTTTTCTCGACTCTCAAAAATTGAAAAAGCAATTTGTGTCAAAGTGTCATAAAATTCATTTAATCCAGAATAGCATTTTCCCCTTTTTTATTTTGAGTTGATCAAGTAATCTGCAATCGTGGAATAAAGTCAATCAAAACCCCGTCATTCGAGGAGACTAATGAGTCAACCGTCTTTGACTCCAGAAACGAAACTAGTTCGGGCCAAGCAATCTCGTTTAACTGGGTCAAAGTCTGCTGGTTTGTTTGAAACTTGTGTTTCAACATCCTCAGAAACTCCAGTTACTTCGACTATTTCTAGTAACCCTGCCTCTACAGAGGAAGTTCCACAGTTACAAGAGGACACTAGAACTGATCCTACTATAATGGTAAACACATCTATTCCTGAACCAGTTCCATCTAGGACTAATTCGGAAGGTGTTAACCCTCCAACATCTGTCGTTGCAAAGTGTGTACCTTCTTCGGCACCAAAAATATTTTACGGACCTGACAGTCTGCCTCTTCCACCTAGACTTCTTGCAATAGAAGAGATTGTGGAGGATATTTCATCCAGCACCCTTGTGCATTTTGGAATTGGGATCCACCTATATCCTTCTAATATAGAAGATAGTCAACCTTCATCGCAAGTTCCTGTAGAATCGCTAGGAAGTCTTTTGGATAGACTCAATATGTCTGAACAACCATCGACATCTAGGACTGTGTCATCCAATACAGCAGTAGCAGAACTTCCTGCCACTACTCCGACAATGTTCGCTGGTGTACCATCTATCCCAACTAGCTCTCAACCACTAGATGGAGTCCACCCAGGGACTGTTTCGATAGTATGGTCTGTTCCCGTTTGTTCATCCGGAATAATATCTAGAATTTCTTATGTTGAGTCTCAGCAAATTGATCCTCCACAACAGTATCAATTTGGGTAGTCTAGTCTACAAGGACCAATTTTTCCTTTGAACACTGGATTTTCGCCATATGGGGGGCAGTATGCCTTTTCATTGTTCCCTCCAAGAGAACAACCATATGAGAGTTCACAACAAAATTCGGGTCAAGCTGGAATTGCATCCAGTGGTTGGGTGCCAATACTGCCTCAACAGCCAAGAGTTGTATATTCAATGCAACCAAATCTACCTGTGTCAAATATTCCCACTACACCAGCTATTGTAACGATGTCGCAAGTACAAGCGCTTCCTGTTGTATGTCAACCTCAAGTCTCTCAGGTCGTAATACAATAGCCTCTTGTCTCAACGACTCAACCACAATCACCGATTAGTGGCTCCTTAACTGAAGCGACTCAGGCTCAAACGGGTACTATCACCCCTCATCTTGGTCAAACATCTAATATTGGACAACAACAAATGGCTTCACAACCTTGGCTGGTGCAATATCAACAACCGCAATTCCAGCCAGCTTACCGAGGACCTGAGCAACAAAGCTTTGCGGGTAATGGGCAACCGTATATTCAAAACGATCACCATCAATCATATCATAATGGTTATGCCCAAGACCCACTGCTAAGGCAATCCCATCTTATCCTGGGTATGCTTCACCAAACCTGAATCAACAGTTGCCTTTCGTCGCAACGTTGGAAATACCAGATCTAAATCGGCTAACAAATGATCCAATTGCTTACGCCCCTTGGTGGCTGGTGATTCCTCATAAACTTTCGTTAGATATTCCTAAATTCAATGGAAATTTGGGTGAAGATCCGTCGAATCGTGTGATGACCTTTCATTTGTGGTGTTCGTCCAACACTCTCAATGATGATTCGATTAGGCTTTGCCTTTTTCAGCAAACGTTAACTGGTCCAGCAACAAAATGGTACATCGAATTGCCTAGAACTTCATTCGATAACTTCAGCGCCTTGCCACAACCTTTTTAACCTATTTTCAATTACCCATAAGGTACGAAACAGGAACGGAGCTTCTTACCAATTTTAAGCAAACGACAGCCACTCACATATCTGAACATATTCATGAGTGGCGACGTCATCGTAGAATGGTAAAAACATATGTTCCTGATCAGCTGCTAGCTGAATGGTTTATTAAGTCATTATTACCTTTTGTTACAGAAGATATGGCAAAAATGGGGGGTTTTCACTGAAGAGCAAGTCATTGCTCGTGTGCAATATCTAGACTTGATCTATACTCAGTCTGGCACGCTCTATGACAAAATTTCTGATGCTCCTCCTCCTAAATCAAGCAAAGACTCTCATGCCGGCAATGGCGTGATAGGCACAACTAGCGTGAAAACCACGAAGGCTGCATCTAAGAAAGCCCGTACAGTTTCTGGTCAAAATGCAAATGACGAACTTCTTGCCTCAGAAGTTAATGCCGTGTCGACCGACAAAGGCAAAGAACCGAAGCAACCAGGGGGCAAGAAAAAAGGGAAAAGCAAAAAGAAGAAACAGGATGATTCATCTCCTAAAAAATCTTCTGCAAACCCTTCTGGGAAAAAGAAACCTAATCAGCCATGTCTCATATGTGATGAGGACCATTGGACGAGAGATTGTCCATATAAAGCTGAAGTTAAGAAAATCTTTAAGAGTTCAAGAACTTCAGTGGTATTGACTGACCCGTTTCCAAACCTAGAAACCAATCTGGTTGCTAGCGACAATGCTTCCCCATCCCAAGTGCTTATGTTGTCCATTTCGAAACAGCAAAATGATGCTTTGATATCGAAAAGGAATAAATATTACGGGAATCCACAGTTGTCGAACAACAAGGCTGCAGATCAACCTAGTAGTTCGACAACAAATTCAACTGAAGTTGTGCCACCCATCATTCCTGAGCTAAAAATAAAGCCGCCAAAGGGAGTAGTACACAAATCGGCATTTAATCCTCGTGCCCGAGCAGCACAAAATTATAATATAGTATAGGATTTGGCCCAATCGTCGTCCGCTATGTCGACACTTGAAGTACTGCAAAATTTCTCCTCCCAAAGGCAGGCTCTATTATCAGCAATAGGTGGGATTGACCCAATAGATTCCAATCTTGTGGCCTTTAATCATAAAGGATTTGAACCTCAGTTACCATCTCAACTCACTTTCCTCATCCAAGTGAAAGCCCTCAACAAAATTGTTCATCGAACAATTATTGATGAGGGGGCATCTACCTGCATTATGTCAATGAGTTGCTGGAAAACTTTAGGATCACCACCCTTGTCAAGATCATCAACAACATTAAAAGCATTTGATGGATGAACATACACCTCGTATGGATTTTAAGTAACTTACAAGTTGAACTGGGGGGCAAAACAGTAGAAATTGATGTCGAAGTTATCGATGGAAACCTCGATTACAATATCTTACTGCCATGGCTGTTGTTGTATCAACTTACTTTAGAAAGATTGCATTTCCTTTCCAAGGAGGAATTACAATTGTTGATCAACAAACCATTCTCCCAATAGTTCACAAGTTACAGGAAGCATTCCAATGATCCATGGAAGCTCTCATTCGCTTCAAAATCTCATAGTAGGCCTATTGAAAGGCACTACCTTGATGGGTACTTTTTCCCTACCACCTATGAGTAATCTGGTGGAAGTGGCAATAGTAGGAACCTGAAACATGATATCACCCTACCTTGATGGGTACTTTTTCCCTACCACCTCTGAGTAATCTGGTGGAAGTGGCAACAGTAGGAACCTGCAACATGATATCTTCCATTCAAAAGATTTCTGAACATTTTATTAAAATGGATCATCAACAGGTTTTACCTCCAAGCCCAATAGAGATTTTATGGCAATCAATTTTCTCAGCCTGGGCGGCAAACCCAAGTCAATGCTCATAGAGTTTTTGGGTAGATAGGCCAAAGGAATATGGCACCTCTTCAGATCCTTGGTCACATGTACATTCTATAGATGAAGGAATTATTCAGTCGATGATGATAGGCGAGGCACCATGGGAAGATTACCACCATCGTTCCAATCTTCTGGATTACAACGAAGATTATTCCAACGACCTTGATCATCCTTCAGTTTTTTATTTTCTATCAAATAATGTAAATACGGTGGATTCCGAGCGAAATCTGTCCAATATTGAAGAAACTATCGCCATCAATATCTCGATTAAACCTAATGTTGTAGAGAATATTCATGTCGGCAAATCTTGTTCTTCTTTAGAACTGGAAATATATTGCGCTCTCTTTCGTGAATTCAGAGATGTCTTTGCATGGTCATACGAAGAAATTCCTGACATTGACTCGAGTATCATTGAACACGAAATCAAGATGTAGCCAGATGTCAAACCGGTACGACAACAGATTCGGTAGGTGCACCCGAAGAAAGCCGTTGCCATTAAAGCAAAAGTTGAAAAACTTTTACATGCTAGTTTTATTTACCCGGTTCCTCTAACTGATTGAGTATCAAATATTGTTCCTGTAATGAAAAAGCAAGGAACAATTAGAGTGTGCATTGATTACAAGGATGTAAATCAAGCTTGTCCAAAGGACAACTACCCTACACATTTCATCGACCAGATAATTGATGAATGCACCAGATGCGAAATATTTTCATTTATGGATGGATTTTCTAGGTATAATCAAATAAATATCTGCCCACGGGACCAGTCAAAGACTGCATTTATATGTCTGTGGGGCACATTCGCATACCGCAAATTACCTTTCGGTTTAAAGAACGCAGGGGCAACCTTTCAGAGGGCTATGAATTATGCCTTCCATGACATCAAGAACATCATTCAACCATATCTCGACAATCTTCCGGCTCATTTGCGAAATCGGACTAATCTTCCGTGGCATATGAGAGCTATATTTCTACATTGCCGACACTACAAGATACGACTCAATCCACACAAGAGTGTGTTTTGTGTCTGTTCTGGTCATTTACTTGGCTTCGTGGTTTCTAAGGACGGAATTCGAATTGACCCATGTAAGGTTCAGGTAATCATCGATATGCCTCCACCTTCAAATTTGCTTCAGATTCAGAAACTCCAAGGGAAAGCGAACTTTCTAAGGAGGTTCATTCCAAATTACACAGAACTTGCTAAAGGTTATATGCGTATTTTGAAAAAATAAGTACCCTTCAACTGGGATCAGGTGGCACAAGCTTCCTTTGATGCTCTAAAGGAATCCCTAATAAAAGCATCATTAATGTACGCTCCTGATTATCAAAAGGACTTTAACCTGTATCTAGCTACAGCAAATACAACCATCACAATGGTTTTAGTTCAAGAAGAAAATGGAATTGAATATCCTATCTATTATTTAAGCCGAAACTTAAATGATACAGAAAGAAAATACTCCTATGTTGAAAAGCTAGCTCTTGCAGCTGTTCAAGCAGTACAGAGATTTTGACACTATATCCTCTTTCGCAAAACTACCATTTTATCAGATTACAACCCAATGACTTAGATCCTGTCACGTCAGTTACTTAGGGGAAAATATTCAAAATGGATAGCTATTTTTCAAGAGTTTGATCTGGAATTCGTAAAGTCCAAATCAAATAAATCTCTAGTTTTCATGGAGTTATTATGCGATTTCCCATCGTCGTCCAATGATTCAACATCCAAAGCAACAATCGTGGATGAATCTTTGTTTCTGATATCATCAAGCGATCCATGGTACGGAGATATAATCATCTATCTCCAGACCCAAACATACAGGCATAATACCTCTCGCTCTGAACAACGACGTACTCAATACCAAGCAAAAGACTACATGATCGTCGGTGATATGCTTTACCGTCGTGGTATCGATACAGTTCTGCGAAGGTGCCTCACCCATGAGGAGGCCGAAAAAAGTCCTGAATGATTGTCATTTAGGCGTGTGTGGGGGGCATCAATCTGGTTATGCTATGGCGCAACGGATTTTACGAGCAGGCTACTTTTGGCCAACAATGTTCAAAGATTGCATAACCGTAGTTAGAAGTTGCCATGCTTGTCAAATCTTCGACCGTAAAACCAGAATACCACCCGCACCTTTGCAACCAGTAGTTGTTGTTGGGCCATTCGCCAAATGGGGCATAGATTTCATGACATGTAACCCCACCTCGGCCGGGGGGCATGGGTATATCATAGTCGTAGTCGACTATTTTACGAAATGGGTCGAGGCAATGCCTACATTAAACAACAGTGGCGAAACGGCTGCTCTTTTCTTTTTCAATCATGTAGTCTCTAGGTTCGGTGTTCCACAGGCTATAGTCACAGATCATGGATCGCATTTTCGCAATCACATGATGGTCGAATTGGCTGCCAAACTAGGATTGTCCCACGACAGTTCTACTCCGTATTATCTGCAAGCTAACGAACAAGTTGAGGCCATCAACAAAGTCCTAAAACGCATGTTGCAAAGGATGATTGGAGTCCACAAACGGAGTTGGCACCTGATCCTATACTTAGCCCTGTGGGCATACACAACCTCGGTAAGAAATCTGACCGGGTTTACACCCTTTCAGCTGGTGTATGGCCTGGAAGCCGTCTTACCCATTCAATGTGAGATTTCATCTCTCAAGCTCGCAATCGACCTTCTCCCCGGAACTTCAGAGGAAGAGGCTCGTTTCTTGGAACTAATCCAATTGGATGAAACTCGTCGTGATGTCGCCTTGGCTAACGAAGCCCATAAGAAATGAGTTAAGGCGCAATTTGAGAAAAATGTCAAACCCCATGTCTTCTCAGAAGGTGACCTGGTCTTGCTTTACGATTAGGAATCCGATAAATTGGGAGCAGGTAAGTTCCAATCTTTGTGGATGGGTCCCTACATTGTTAAACGAGTGTTAGCAAAAGGAGCCTACGAGCTAGTAGATTACGATGGAATTCCACTGGCGCAACCCTGAAACGGGTTGTACCTTAAGCGTTACTATGCTTGACTAAGTGTAGTGACCTCTTCATATGCTTTTGTTACATTTTTGTTTTCATCAAGAGTGATCATTTTTGTTGGATATGCCGACGGAGCTAGTCGTAGTACGCGGAACCTATCTTCTACGGCCTAGGCCATTTTTTATCCAAGCGGCGAGTTAGTGAGTTTTAGAGGAGTATGTATTCATCAATCAACGAACAACATCGATGAGTATAGTGCGTTGATAGAACTTCTCTCTTATGCCATCGTGTGTGGCATACGCCGACTTTTTGTCAGGCTAGACTCACAACTTGTCATCCTACAGCTTACTGGCATATATTCTGTTTGGAATCCAGCTATCTATCCTATGTTCCTAAGGGTTAGGATTTTGGAAAGGCAGATTGATTCTATTCAATATCAACACATTTCCAGAAACTTAAACACATTAACTGATTCATTAGCAAATTATGTGTTAGATAAACATTTGCAGCATTTATAAAAGAAAGCATTTCAATCAACATTTGCATTAGGATCATATAACTTAACCAAAATAAAGCTCCGAAAATCAAAAATATATATAATTGTTTATAGTTTGTCAAAATATTCAGTGTCCAAGACAAAATCGGTCACATGACTCAAAAACTCAAAAATGTAGAGAAGCACCCTAGACTAATGGTACTGGTGATAAAAAGTCACCGCTTGTGCGATCATACGTAAAAGCCTAGTCCATCGACTCGGCACGCCAATAGTATGGCGCTGTAATCTCAGAGGTAACTCATTGGTCCTCACATCCTGGATACCAAGGGTGAGACCCTCAACATGATCCTGCAAAACTGCAAGGGTCTCGGCTACATCCAGATTGCGAAGGACAGCCCTCCCTACAGCCTCTCTTGCTGGAACGGTAACTGCTACTCTCAAGCACACTGCTGGTCGCACTGGTCCAATATCTGCATGAATATATGAGTTTGATTAGTCTTGATATCATTTAAAAGACATAAGAACATTATAAAAACAATAAACAGAGATATGGTCAGATCTTTTACCTATAACACCCCACTGCTCGCCAGCCGACAGCACCAAATCTAGGTCACCCCGAAAATCCATCCCAACATATGGATACTCAGCAAAGACCATCTCCTGACGGTCGAACCACTCAAAGAAGGCATCAGAGAATGAAATCTGCGACTAACTAGCATGTCTGGCCATAAGATCGACCCATCTCTACATCCATGGTTCTGTCGGTATTGGCGGTCCGAGTGAAATGTACTGTGGCTGCATCAGTGGGATCTTCTCCAAGGCGAAGGTAGTGAGAATATAACCATAACCAAAGTTCTTAGATCTTTCGTTCTTCACCTTGGTGAGCTGTTCTTTTGTAATTGGAAGTACTGCATCACACCAGTTGAATACCTTTGGTTCAAGGCATTCCAGAGCATACTGCATATAAGACCTGTTGGCCAAATGAAGAGCCGCACTACTGGCCAATCTAGCAAAGGTGAATAAGATAGTCCTCAAGGATTAGTCAGTGACATCTCGAATACTAATCTTTCCTTCCCTGCTCGGCTGAGATCCACCTCTACAGAATCAACGAATATAATCCCTCACGGATTCCAACTGTCAAAGGGATGGATTTACCTCGAATCTAGAATACTTGGTTGGTAGGATCCCATGCATCGAGAAAATATTGCAACAAATTGATTTGTTGCCTCATGCTGGATATGCGGAAGAATTTGAGCAAACCGCAGCTCCGCAATGCAGTCACCGTACCCGAATCATGTAAAGAAACCATGTCCTCTTCTTCATGCTCGCGTTCACGCCATGTAATCTTGATCCAATGAATCTCTGAAAAACAAACAAGAGAAGAATTAGGATCCCGATTCAGGAAAAAACAGGAAAAATTTCCTTGAAAAAATAGTGCATAAACTTTCCTTTTTGCGCCCATCGCACCCTAGCTGTGTACTGGGTGAGATGCATCCTGACTGGCCAATGGCCAGCTCAATATGCATTGCACCTTTCAATGTACATTAGGTACGATGGGGAGAGAACAAATTGTTTAAACCCCAGAGGCCCAGAAGAATAGGAAAGCATGCTCAAAAGCAAAAAAGGAAAAAATGCAATTGAAGAGCTCAGGGTTAGCTCCTGCCTGGTCCAGACGGCGCCGAAAATAGTCCACAGAATCCCCTGGAATTAGCTAGTGAAAATCAAAGGGGAAAACACCTCAAGAGCTCCAAAAATCCCAAATTTGAATGAAATGGTAAAATGAGAGGTAAAAAAATTTTTATGTTACTATTCACGTAGTTCGAGTAAAATATGGTTGTTTAACTCATTTTTCAAGCATGTATTCACATTTCTAATCAATTTGATGGATTAATTGAACAGGCAGCACGACCGTCAAAAGAACATAGTGTTAATGGTGAAATCAGCGTCTCTGACTATTATCACGAGCAGTTTTGCACAAAGTTCAAGCTCATTAAAAAATAAACCTCGCCATGAGCAGCTTTACGCGAAGTTCAAGCTTGTCAAAAAATAAACCTAGCATTGAGAAAGTGTTCCCATAGAGTTTAAGCTCATTAAAAAATGAACCCCACCTCCGGTAAATAACCATTTTGATCGCATGACTATCAGCTTTTGAACCTTGGTCGTGTTCTTACCGTCACCTCCACTCCTTTTTAGCCGATCATACGCCTCCATTTGATTGTTTACCCTTTTGAGGAACAGCTGCAATGAGTGATTCTATTAGCCACCTTCTTTACACTGTCGTGATTGAAAAAGTTCCAAACCTTACCTGGAACTAGCAGCTATCCAAAAAACATCACTCGTTCCTCAAAAAACGAGTCTCCTTTAAGCTCTTTTCATCTGACTCGTAAAATATGAAAATATTGCCAAGCAATTGGCCTCTCCAGCTCGTTAAAGTGACCGGAAGTGCCATCCCTCCTCTAGATTTTAATCTTTTTGGACCTGAGGGATTATTACACAAAAATATCGAGCGCTTGTCTTGTTCGGCTTGTTAAAACTATCAAAAAATCATCCCTTTCGTATTATTACACTTTTTTGGACTTAAGGGATTACATTACGAAAAGGACCACTGGAGTTTCCTTTACGTCCCTTTTTAGACTCTCTAAAATTGAAAAGGATTGAGTTATCTTTATCGTTAAACTCGTTAAAACAATAGCGACAAACTTGTCCATGCAGACAAGAGCGAGTTTCACTGTCGCTAGGCTTGTTAAAACATAGCAACGGGTTTGCCCGAAGGGAAAATTATAGAACAAGCATATGTTATCCTCCTCAAGCTTGAAAAAAATAAAGAGGTACGGTTAGCAATGACTGGGGAAAAAGGGAAGAAAACTTGAATAGCTTCATTGGTAGCAGGTCGCTCTTGAACATGATACTTTCACTCTGTCACCATGATTGAGTCGGGTTGGGTTATTCACCGGTCATATCACCATTGGTCCACTGTACCATCCACCTTGGGGTTAACGCTACCAATCCATTTCAGTGTCGCCGGTATGTTCAAGAGAAGTCACTCAGAGAATTCACCAACCTAGCTAATGTCTCATCCACTGCAATACCTTCACTCTCCATTTTTCATGACCGCCACCCTGAACCTTATATCATCAGATCGTTTTCACCTCCACAAAATCATTTGCTCCATTCCGTGTCATAGATGTGGGATTCATTAAGGCCCTCCTACGACAAGTCACTTCTTGTCGACATCAGCTCATTATCCAAGAAGTTGGCTTAGGAACAACCCTTTCAGTACTTTGAAGCTTACATGCCTCAATGGCAAGTTTCTCACTTCTGGCGATAGGTTTACATCAATGGCCTTCGACCAAAAGATTTTACGTGGTGTTCGACATCAACTCATGTATTCACACCACGTGAATTGTACTGCAATACCTTGAGGGTCATCATCATTATCGGTGACTCCTCTCGCGCCTGTTAACAGCTTACATCATTGGCTGGTAATCAGAAGATGTCTTTCCATGTTCGACATCAGAACATCTTTTCACATGGATCGACTTGTACTTTGAGCGAAGATTGAATGAGTTTGAAGACCCCAGATCTAGTTCCATCCATCCGGGCTGGGATATATTCAGGAAAATAAAGACATCAAAAGTACATCACAGCTGCACAGATAATCATCCAAACTAAAGGATGATGGCTCTACCAGAATCATCAGTTTTCCACACAGACGATTGTCTGTCTTATGTACATGAATATGAATTTATAAAGTTGAGCATGGGAATGCCCGCCTCAGCTAGATCATGAAAATATTGTGAAGATAATGTATTTTATTGCATCTTATTACAGGTCACCTTCCAGTTAGAAAAACCTCGGATCCTCATTATAAAGCATTTCACCTGACATCAAAAGATTTACGACTTCATGCTTTAGGGGGCAGCTATTATAGACATATTTGGGCACTGCAACCCCAATCACATATGTCCATAAACCAAGGGCTTCTAAACCCCTAAAGGTGTTGTTTCATACCCTAAAGGAACAAGGTCAGCTGATTACATCATCTCCCAAAAGTTCTCCACAAAAAACTGGTCAAAACTGGACCATATAGACTGCTCCATGCATAGGGTGCGATGCATCTCACCTATTACACATGGGGGGTGCGATGCATACTAGAAAGCCCTTCTGTAGGGTGTGATGAGCAAGCACAGACAAATGGTAGAAGCAGTGTGCTAGGTGGAAACCCAAAGAATCTTCTAGAAACTGCCCATATGACACTTGCCTCTCTGAATTCGCCCAGGGATGAGTAAGAGATCTGAAATCTCCAAGTGGAACCAAGAACTATCAGTGAAATGACACTAATCAAAATCCTAGAAGCTGACTCACTCTCCTATAAACATCTATATATGGATCCCTCATCCAAGAGATCTAGAGGGTGGAATTTTGTAATTTGCAAGGAAGTGTTGTTGGTTTCTCTTTGAAGACATTGTTGGGTGATATTGCTTTGTATGAGGTGAAGAGGGCTTTCATGCTGGGAGGATGATGTTGGATCAGACATCCTAGGCGTAATCCTCTCTTCTACTACTTCTATCAATAAAGCTATTTGAGTTTTCCTCCATATGCTTGTATATCTCTGAATCTTGTTTGTGAATGCATTTATATGGTTAATGTACATCTGATCCTACATTATTTATGGTTACAGATCTCTATGCCTTGATGGTATTTTGTTACCTTGACTCTACAGGTGTTATTTGAAGCGGGGACAAGCGAGAAAGGAGTGGCGAAAGCTCTATCAAAGGAGAAGAGGAAAGAAGCAAGGAGACTAGCGAAAGACTGAGGTTGGTGCTCTTTGCTTCTCTCTCATATATTTCTCATAAAGGAAAACACAAGTAACTTTAATCTGTTTGTTTCTAAGATAGCTACCCATCTTAGTGGGACTAGCAGCTCTGAATGGACACTAGTTTTCCCAATAACAGTTTGCAATGATTTTCATACTCTTTATGATCAAAACACTGGCAAGTTTGCTTCATCTTTACATTAATCTCAGAGGATGTAACATGGTCTTCATAAGTAAACCCCTGTTGATTTTCATGTTGCATTTTATGGGATGTTATCCTTTCTTCTTGGTGTTGAAATGTATTGTTATGAAGAGCCTCTAAAATTTCTTCATCCATGAATTCATCATCATCATAACAATCCTCAAAATATTTAATAAAACTCACAGAATGTTTACAGCAATCTTTGACCATCAATAAGGAGGGATGACACACTTTATACTTCTCATAGGATACATCATGGAAATTAGCAAGAGAATATAATGAACCATTTTCCAAGCCTTTATACCAAGACCATGCTTTTCCTTCTAACATGGTCATAAACATCTTCATGAGACAATATTCAGGGAACTGAACCTTAAGACTGTGTACATGCATATGGAACCTAACTAAATGAAAAGCATCATTGTCTTTCTTTTCATCTTTGAATATTGGAAGATCATCTAACCATTCGACCTTTGGCATAGGATTTAGAAAACTAGGGATATGAGATCGATTCATAGGGGCATACCTGGCATTCATTCTTGCAATGGCACTCATCTTGAAACTTCATCAAGCTACTGATCTTCTAGCAGTGGAGTCACCTTCCAATTTTTTATTTGATGTGTGGAGTCACCAAGGTAGATGCAGCCTCGAACAACTTCCTCAGCTCCTGTTACCTTCAAAATTTCAGCTTCTTGATTTCGGGAATGAGTAATCTTCAGGCTCCTGGCAGACGCACCAAAATGTTATCACAAAATCTAACCCTGATAGGCTATTGATCAAGTAGACTCTGAGTAACTCTTTCAAACCAATCTTTTGGTTGAGGCTTAGCCTCCTCAACTTGAGAGGGCTCTCTCAATAGGTTTAAGATTTTTGATTAATGATTAGATGGCTAACTCTAGGAACAAAATGGGCAAATTTATAACTGGTTGACTGGTTGAATCAAGGATTAGCAAACATCTATTGGGCTATGAAGTCAATATAGTCTTCAACAAAACAACATGATCAGCAAAACATGGAAGTCAAGGCACTTAGAGTTTAGGTTTATAAATAAAAAGTAACAAAGCGAATCAACGCAGTTTATAAGCATGTGAAGGAAGTTAGAGAAATTTCCAATGAATTCTAAGTATCACAAGCTCATACCACTGCAAATAAGTAATTGAAAAAGGCCATAAGAACATCAAACACATAAACTCCTTGTGAATCTTGAGTAGTCAAATTGATCTTTGTATTAAGTTTGAAAAACCACAGTTTCTTACAATAACACAACTTTCTTTTGCTAATGAAATTCCTCACCTTGAGGAATTCGATTCTCATGCTTTATATAGAGTTTTTACAACCTTGGATACTATGATCCATCTTTAGGGGAATTCGAATTCCTAACATTGACACCTATCTATTCATAAAACAAACTACTTAATTACAACTTGACAGTTAGTTGTCTTTAAGAGTCCTAATACGAATAGGAGTGAAACTCCTAGAACATGATTTCAACAACCTTATCTATGACTTAAATACATTCTTTAATCAGCTTCTAATCCATGTCTTCGAGCTTTATGACGTCTCCAGTATTGTTGCAAACCCTGCTGAGTCATGACCTAACTGTCCTGAAAACAAGGAGACAGAGTTTCTCCCTTTAAACCCTAAATCCTTTATGCTTATCTTCGAGCAGTTTCATATAAGTGGCATGTGTTAGTAATCCAGTTAAAATTCACTTGTCCACCTTTCAAGAAATGGAATCTCGAATAGATGAAAAAGAGAATGAAACATGACTGTGCTACGAAAATAGCTTGTTTTCGTAGCACAACTTTTATATCACTTATGGAATACTTCTTTGAACCATTCTACATCACTTCCATCTGAAACTTCATCAATGATCCTCATATGTCTACTAGCAATCATAAAACTTGGAATTTATCAGACCTTATATTTGAAATACATCTATAAGGTGCTAAAAGGTCACCTTTAGTAGTTTCGTACCGCGCTACGAAACTGTTGTGTATGCTCTTTTTTCAACACGGCCTTCAAAAATTTAAAGTTTGAAGATATTTAACATTCTTCAAGGATTGGTTTCAACATCAAAAAGCATAACAAATTTCCCTTTAAAAGTGTTTTTCCTCAAAATTTGGTCTTCACCTTAATGAAAGACTGACCTATAAATTTATCATTTTCTACACTGTTTTTATCTGAAAAAATAGGTGTTGAGACGGAGCTTATATCTTTTGATCCCTGATAGTTGTTGCAAAAATGGAAGAGGTTTTTGTAGATAAGAATGTTTATAAGAAAAACCTCTTTCAGTTTTCAAAAATTATTTTTCAATTGCTCAGGAACTCCCTTGGAAGTTGACTATTAAAATAGAAAAACAGGGTTTTTGCCTCATAGTGCGCTACGAAATTAGCTTGTTTTCGTAGCGCAAATCACCCTTTTTGAACTAGCTGTGCTACGAAACTGCGGATTCCTGTATGATTGCAAAATTTAACCCTAAAATTAATGGAATGACTTCTAAATGGAAAATGTGACCTATTTTACCATGAAGTGAACCTAAAGGACTTTATTTGGAAATGAAAGATGACATTTTAAGACTTCAAACCCTATCACTTACCCTTTTATCAAGACTAAAATGACCTTTAGACCTCCTTGAAATCATGACCAAAAGCAAAGTTGACACAATAATGTTTTGAGAATTTTTGGGTGATAACAACTAGCTTGAAAGAAATCCTTGGGTTTTATTATGGACAAGAGTGAAAAATTTGCATGACTAGACGTGCCTATGAATTTCCTTCTAGTTGGAACCCATGTTTCTTTATTACCAAGAATTTGACTCTCATGATGATGTTTTTGAACATACCATGATGGAATATTTGGATGTGGTAAATCAACTCTCTCTTCTTCCTCCTCCTAGTCTTCTGGTCCTTCTAGTTCTTCCTCTTGGGGCTCAAAGTTGATTGGATCCTTTGATCTGTCACAATTTTTTTGTCTTCCTTTGTGTATAGGTGCCTCATCCATTCTCGCATTAATTCTTCCAACTATCTTGCAAAGTCTTTTATAGAATTTGTAGCCTTTACTCTTGGAGGAGTAGCCAAGCATAATTCCTTCATCTTCTCTTAAATCAAATTTTCCTAAGTTGTCCTCATTTCTTTTGATGTAGCATTTACTTCCAAAGACCTTGAAGTTTTTATTGAACTTGGTTTGACATAGCATAGTTCATAAGGATTCTTTTTTTTTTCACTCTAATGTGAGCCTTATTAAGGATGTTGATTGCTATTTGAACTACTTCTCCCCAAACTGTATTTGGCACCTTTGACTCATCAAGCATTGTACTAGCCATTTCTTGAACAATCATGTTTAGTTTATCAGAAAAATCATTGGATACATCAAATATGAATTATGATCCTTTGTTTGGTCTTAAGCACTTAATATTCAAGTCCATTTCATTCTATATATGTTCTTTGAAGGTCTTGAACTTATCAAAGGCTTTAGATTTCTCTTTTACTAGACCAACCCATGTCATTCTAGTATAATAATCAATTATGAGCATGAAGTATCTCTCACCTCATGGATATTGGGTTCTTGTGGGTCCACAAAGATCCACATGAATAAGTTCTAAAGGTCTTGTTGTTGAATTCTCCTTTGCCTTGAATTGAACCTGTGTTTGTTTTCCAATTAAAATAACTTGTAAATAATATTCTCTAGTTTTGAGATCTTGGGAACATCTCATACACAATACTTTTTTCCTAACTTGAAAAACTGATCAAAGTTTAGATAGCCTCTTGTGCCATAACCAACTCTTATCCATTTTTCCCATACAACAACTCTCTTTGCCTCCATCCAGTACATATACATTGCTTAAGGTTCTAATTTATTTCACAATTATTTTACTTGAATCTTCCTTCTTTACTTCATAACCATCTACATGGAATATGAAATCATATCCTTGGTCACACATTGGTTAACACTTAAGAGCTTATGTTTAATACTAGCTACATAGAATACATTATGAGCTTTGGTCCCTTGTCCGAAGAAATTGTCCCTTTTCCCATTATTCTTGTTGGTGCATTATTACCAAAAGTAACATTACCTCCTCTATCTTCATTCAGAGATACAAACTTGTTCTTGTCTATTATCGTGTGCTTTGAACATCCACTATCAGGGTGCCTTTGGTTTCCTTGATTTTGAGCATAGAGAGAAAATCCAAATTCTTCTACATTATTAGGCTTCTTCTTCCATACCTTAGTGAATTATTCTTTCCTGTCTTGCTTATAAGAACTTATCATCTTGCTTCTACACTCATTCTCCTTATGTCTAAATTTATTGCATACATAGCACTCAATTTCATCCAATGGAGGAGAAAATGCATTGTTATTTTTAACATTATTAACATAGGAATTTCTAGATCTAGGCATTAAGAATTGAATAGATCTAACATTTATATTTCTGATATATCTACAAGATTTGAAATTTACGGCCTTGTGACCAAATTTATGACATGATAAATAGTAGCCATAAAAGAGATCTAGGTACCTTGGTGTGAAGAATATTCTTGAAGGGATTGATCTTTGAGACTTTCTTTGTTTGCTAGCTTGAGGAGGCTCAAGCTTCTGTTGATTACTTGCTCCATTTTTATTTGTGAGGTTGGTATGATATTCTTTTCGTATAATTTTTTTAGTCCAATTGCTTGTTCCTTTGAGCTCATTAGCATAGCCCTTGGGTTCCTCTATTCTTGACGCGTTAGAGCTTGATACTCCTTTGACAATTTCATGAGTTTCTTTGTAGCCAAGTC
Organism: Pinus tabuliformis; assembly: GCA_031772625.1. NCBI lineage: Eukaryota > Viridiplantae > Streptophyta > Pinopsida > Pinales > Pinaceae > Pinus > Pinus tabuliformis. The sequence continues at coordinate 1,779,931,223 of CM062819.1, read as the reverse complement.
CTATCTTGATTCCTAAATATCTTTGGCTATTGAGGATATTATCTAAAATTTTAGACCTATTTTCAAACCTTAGGTTCAGATTAATTTGAGCCTCGGTTTTCTATATATATTTTCTTAGATAAACCACCTATGCTTCTAATATTTCACAATTATTTTAAACTAATTTATTAGAATACCTTCTATTCTTTTGGCCTCTTCAGGTTTTGTTTTTAGCATAATTTTTCCTCATGATATTTCTCCTCATAGGCTTGTAGTTGTTCCCTCTGTTTTGGTTCTTCCTTCATATTTTGTGTATTTCATTTAAATAAGTTAGGATTTCTCCTTCCATATCTACCTCTGCCTCACACTTTTCATCTTTCAGATCAACCTTTTCTTGTTCAGAATTATGATTCTTAATAGCTATGAGAATATTTTCATCTTGACTTGCATCAGATTTGTAGCCTTCATCATCTTTTGATGAGCTACCATCTTCTTTGGAATATAATATTTTCTTTCTAAGATAATTTCCTTTATTATTATTCCTAAAATTCTTCCTTTATTTTTCTTCTTTTTCCTTATTAATTTGTCTTTATATGGACATTTAGAGGAAAAATTACCTATTCTACCAAAATTGAAACATTTAAAAGTTAACTTACCTTTATATTTTCCAGAGCCTCTTTTTAGCTTCCTTACAAGTAAGCCTCCTCTTCATATAAATCATGGCTAGAGTAATCATGATCTCGATGTCCTTTTGATTTATTTGAGGTTTTGAATGCATATTTCTTTAGTTTTGGTTGTTCTTTCTTTGTCCTCATTTCATATGTAGTGAGAATCCCATGAAGCCCATCAATAGTTAGTTTATCTAGTTCTTATAATTTTTCTATGGAAGAAACCTTTGCATCAAGTCTATAGGGGAGAGATATTAACACCTTTTGTACCACTACAACTTCATCAATATTTTCACCAATTCCTTTAATTGTATTCACAATCTCATCTACTCTAAGGGAAAAACTAGATATATTCTCATCCTCATTCATTCTTAAACTTTCAAATTGCACTCTATGAGTTTGAAGTTTTGCACACTTTACTATGCCATCTCCTTCATAATTGCTTAGAAACTTGTCCCTCATCTCTTTTTCTAAGTCACAATGCATCAAATGAACTCTGATTTTGCAAGGCCACATAGGATATCATTCATAGTTTTTCTAAAAACAAATCTTACCAGCGTCATTAATTGGAGGAGTTGTTGGACTTTTGTAACCATCCATCACAACTTGCCAAACTTCCACACAAAGAGACATCGGGTAGGTCCTCATTCTAATTTTCCAATATGCAAAATTTGTTCCATTGAACAAATGAGGTCTCTTCGAGGAAGAACCATCTTGGTTGGCCATTTTTCCTTGTAAGATATTCCTTCCAGTTGTTAGATTATCACTGAAGGAACATGCTCTTATACCAATTGTTGAATACTTAGGGGTGTGGAGGGGGGGGGGGGTTGTGGGTGGGGGCGGGAGGTTAATCAATATTCTTAAATAATTTACTTATTTAGCACATTCGTTATTAATGAATTAATTCAATTACATAATATTAAGCATACCAATACCATAAAACATCAATCGTTAACACAAAACACAATACTCTGAATTTTATGTGCAAAAACTTCCAGGAGAAAATCACAAACTACTTTGTCTTTATTGATGGATGTAGGTACCAACCTATTGTTACAATTGTTGCAAGCGCCAAATTGTAGGAGACACCAATGCCCTTTCAAATTTGCAAGAACCAACCTGGTGGAAACACCAATCCCCTTTCAAATTTGTGAAGGCACCCACCTGCAATAAATTCCAATCCCCTTCTAAATTTCTGATTTGTAGTTAATTTGTTGTTGATCCAAACGTCTCCTCTTCAATCACCTTGATCATTCTTCATATATTCAATCTCAATTGGTTTCAACATCTTATAAGTCTTTATTCTGCTACAACTCTATGTTTTGTTATAACTCCATATTATGCAACAACTCTTAGTTTTGTTGCAACTCCTTGTTCTACTACAACTCCTTGTTATCCTTCTCCAAATAACACTCTTCATACACTTTATCCTTCAGTAGTCACACAAATTATCTACCTCCTTAATTTGTTTTACCATATATTTTTTTGTTAATATTAGTATTATTTGTTTTCTCCTACCCAACCTTTACAGTGGTTTGGTACCCATAGTTTAAATCGACCCATGTTATTGTGTCTTGACTATGTCAAAATTTTTGATTCATTTTGATGATGAAACCAAATATACCTATGGCTTCCTTGAGTGCTTTATCCCATTCCATGGTGTCTTTGCATATTTGTTGGTGCTTTCGAAAGGCATGATCATAGGGGTTTTTTTTTGCAATTTCTTGAAGGTCCAAGGCTCAACTTTAGAAAATAGTGTTACAATGGTTTTCCCCTCACGAAATGAATTCAAAATCGAACATAGTTCATTTAAGAACCAACATAATTAAGCATATTTATAAAATAAATGACAACATGAATTGAGGCACTATGAATGACTCCTATTATTGTAGGGGCGAAATTATTTCCCTTGCGAAGTTCGTTGTTATCTAGAAAGACACACAACCTATAGTTGTTGAGACAATGGTAGATCAGGTGGCATGAGTGAGCTTAGTGTCAAGTCCCCTATGGTTTTTGAACACTTGGTATGTTTTTGGTTGAAAGGACTCCCTTTTTACTACTTTCAATATATTTTTTACAATGTTCTCCAAAAATATCCTATGGTCACTTTCAAATTGATCTTTTTGACGATGAACCCAATTTTTTTTGAGGCCTCTCTAAGTGTCACCTTACATCTATCCAACCTAGTGAGTCTACCTCACTATTTATGCCTTTTGAAGGCCTTGGCATAACATCCTTTCTCAATGTAACAAAGGTTAATAAGTTCAATGTTCCAATATGTAGGTATAATCATGTGCTCAAGTGATGATCTCAAAATTAAACAGAACTCATCCAAACTCCAACTTGATTCAGTGTAACATTCAAAAGAGAAGATAATATGAATGGCGGTAGTGTTAATGGCTCTCGAGATTGCATGGATGGTCAATTCTCCTTCTTGAAGTTCCTCTTTACTAAGAAATATGTGCAACCCATGGATTTTGAGAGTAAGATAGATGAGGTTGGCAAGAGTACATTTAATGTTGGGTATGCCATGGTTTATGAAAACTTGGAATGTTCTTGGCTCTAGAACTTGATAGATATTGGATACCTCTTATCAATGGGATCAGATCACATGAGAGATAAATAAAACACTCCACCTAAGAGAGAGATTGAAGAAAACAATTGTGAGCATAGAATAGGAAGACACAATTATAAATATGCGAAGGTTTCCATGGATTTTAGGAGATATAAATGCCTTCAAAATATTTTGCAGAGGAGCATATTATCCAAATGATGGTCGTAAATCACTTTCATGCACTACTCCAAAGTTGTTTTCTATCATACATGACATACATTTTCAATTCTATAAAAATCTAGAAAGAGCACATTGGTGTTTGATTAACACTCATCATTGCACTAACACAGTTAAATTCTCCACAATAATTTTGAACTGAGAAGATTGTAATAAATTGTCCATTATAAGAATATTCATAACCATCCTCCACCACCTGATGTGCATGACATATGAGATCTATATCAATTTTTGGGAGAAATTTGGACACCTTGTTAGAACTAGATGTGTAAGAAACACTTCTATCATTTGAACCCCATCCTTGAATTCCATTGCAAGGGTTTGGCCAAAGAATATTGCATAAAAACCTTGTATCTAGTACCTCTCTAGGTTGAGGTATATTCTTTATTTGTTCCAAATTGGTTAGTTTAGGTGAAATGCCACCATGCATGCATAGGATATTTCCATCTATAAGAGCAACAATAAGCAGGAAATTGAAACATTTTGTAAAACAAATTCCATAGTCTAACATTGAATCTATGCTTACACTCATCATAATATATATATATATATATCTATATATATATATATATATATATATCTATATATATATCTATATATATATATATCTATATATATATATATATATATATATCTATATATATATATATATATATATATCTATATATATATATATATATATATATATATATATATATATATATATATATATATATATTACAAACATGAATATGAATGCAAGAACTAAATGTACCTAGGCTTCTTCCATAAATTTAATGAGAGAGGCTAAAAAGTATAGGAACTCAATTGGTCCAAGGCAGAGGATAACGAAATGAAAAAAGTACTAGTGAGTAACTTTTGTGTTACTAGTGACATGAGAAAAGAAATCTTGATTCATAATGGTGAGAAGCGCCCCTTTGTTGAAATCCACTACAATGATCATATCATAGCTCTAATCAATGACAACTCTTCCTTTAACATTAATGACAACATATATTGAATAGGTTTAGCCACTTTAATATTCTGCTCCCAGACATAGATAGGGGACCCAATGACTCAAATGCTCCAGGACTTGGAGACAATACCAAAGATGCCATATGAAGGAATCCAAAGATGATTGAAACACAATGGAAGAGGGACATTAGATATTAGTTCATGAAGTTATAAAGCAATGGGGTTATGGTCTGAGCTTCCCCAAGCCAATTCTTCAGAGGACAAAGAGAAATATTCAACCTAAAATTCACTAGTTACTAAAAACCTATCTAGCCTTGCCATCACATTCTCCATCCAACTCTCTGGTTGTTCTATGTGATTTTTTTTTTCAAGTTTTATACTAGCAAGTCCACATGCATTATTAGATATTTTATATGTTCTCTAGATGGCTCTTCAACTTGTGATCCACCTAATATTTTATCCCATGGATGCAAAATTGTATTAAAATCACCCCCAAAAAATGATAAAGGAGGATTAAGTTATATCACCCATACTATGAAAAAAATTCCAAAAAAATAATTTAACTTCATCACTTTCTTATGGAGCTTCTACACCCCCTTTGGGGAGGAACCATGCCTATCTATTTCTTTGAACTTCTAGTGACTTTAATCAATGATTCTTTGATTAATTTTGAGTCTCTGACTCTATATCCTTATCATCATGCTTATAGTGACTATCTTTTTTCTTTTTTCTTTTTTTCATTCTTTCTTGTGTGGCCTTTCCATAGGAATAGCACAAACAATATCAATTCTAGAGAGCTCATGGTATGATGGAACATAGTAGAGAGGATTTATGGAGGTATTTGGGAAGAGAAGGGATTCTCCTTCTCTGGGTTCTTATTCCTTTAGAATTTGTATAGGGATTAAGAAATATTCAAGTGGAGGCCTACCTTCTTCTTCCTCTTTTTATCTAGGGAAGCTTCCTTCTCATTAATAGCTTCAAAAATCTTTTAATTTTCCTCTACATTCTCTCGTCCATTTATGACTTCAAGCCAATTGTTGATAGATCTTTTACGACCCACTTGTAGATTCAATGAAGATCAATTCCTTGAAGCGCATCGAGGAGGAAGTGATACCTTACGACCAATCAAATTCTTAGGGGCATGAGGGGGAATTTGTAGCTTTTAAGGACCTCTTCTTCTCTTGGAATTCTGCTAGCTATCTACTTTTTACTTTTGCGAGGGAGCATATGAATATTTTGGAAAATTTCTAGAAAAATGACCATATTCATGAAAGACCTCGCATTTGAAGGGAAGTTGATCATAGTCAACTTCCTGAAGGAAGGTCTAGTTATCTAAAGATAGTTGTATTTCTCATGGGAGGGCTTTCTCCAAATATAATTCAACACAAATATGGGTACAGGTAAACATCCAATCCTTGAGTTCTTCTCTATCTATATACTTTCCTAGGACATTGCCAATATTTTTGAATGTTTCATCATCCCAAAAATGGAGGGGGGATGTAGGGTAGTTTTACCCACATGGGGACAACATAAGGAACATCATTTTCAAGGTGGAAATTTAGACTCAATCTATCTGTATATAATCCTCGAACTCCCATAAAATAAGGGAAACATTTGAATATAAAGCCTCTGTGAGATTTATCTTCAAAATAAAAGATAAAAAAGACCCTTCCACACAAGGAGGCTAAGGATTTTCCTTTAATCAAAGGCCTTTAGTTCTTGTCCAATGAAAGATTCAAGGATTTAGGGGAGGGTCAAATCCTTGTGAATTGGCCCACTGGATCTCGATCCACCAACCAAAGCACCAAAGTGCACAATTTTGCAACATTCACCTTGAATTTTGGAATTTCTTCAATCTTCTTCATGAATTCGGTAGGCCACTACCTTGAAATTTTGGACCACATCAATATAAAAGAAATAAACACATTGATATCAAGGCAGCGAAAATCTTTTGCAATCATTACACTAAATTATAATTTAAATAATAAGAAAAAAAAGAAATTTCAATTAAATAATAAAAACAAAGGAAATTTTGATTATCATTAAAAGAGAGGTAAAATACATATATATTATAATTTTTAGTAAACCTAATATTTACAAACTTAAAAAATTATTATTTTATTGTAGGATATTTATTTTCTTATTTATTTAATTATTATATATATAGCTTTTAATATATAAATACATTTAATATGTGTGTGTTATAATTACTTCCCTCTATGATTTACATATATCTACAACCAAATCAAATCTACTGTATACTGCAAAAATTGGAAACCAGTAATATAGTAGGGTATCATAGAGTGGCGAAAAAATATGATATTTAAGATACCTCTCGGAGATTAACTAGTTGTTTCTTGGTCTAGATCAAACAAGGTGATATCAAAATATTGATAGTTCCGTAAGAAAAACACTAGCATGCACACAAATGAAAATTGAAATATGTGACCGACATAATCATAAAGAAATAGAGTTAGCCCGAGGAGTTGGACACCTCATTGTGGATTGTATTGTTGGCTGGGGCTGCAGGACCGCGAGTCTTCTTGCAGCTGAGTTGTGCCTCTAGATGTGTCAACTTTGACCTAATGTTCAATACATGAGAATGTAGGTGTTTAATCTCTTGTTGTATCTCTCGTAAGGCATCGACTGTCTCCTCTTGAGCCTCCATACAATGTTCCAAATGAAGGACTTAGACCTTCCCAACCAACACCCTAGAGATATCACCAACAATAACTTAGGTCGTCATCTAGTTTCCTTGGTTCTCCACTTTTTCCATTCAAACTTGCATATTTTTGCAGGGTTTCCTCTGTGACTACCTTTCTCTTAGCACCACTGCATTGCTAACCCCAAATGAATACCTCATTGTAGAACTTCCTTGACAGGTCTTTTTCCAACTGACTTCCATCAAATCAAATGGATATGTTTACTTCTCGCATGAGAGGGAAGGAGGGAGCTTCTCCTCATGTGTTTAATACTCTAGGAAGTAGAGACATCACTGCCCTCCCATTTGTCTCATTACATGCCACCAGAACCACACCCCTTGGGGAGCCCCTATCCTGGGTTTTGATGTTTTCTATTTGGGTCTGCCATTCTTCCCAACCAGGCTAGGGATTAGCTATGTGTAGGTCCACCATTCTTCCCAATCAGGATAGGGATTAGCTATGTGTAGGTCCCGTGATCGTGGTCCAAAAGTTAGGTGGGGAAGAGTTTTGGTGCTCACAAGTCTAGTGGTCCCATCCAGAGCAGGAGTATGTAACCCTGAGATGCTTTAGAAGTGATTTATTCACTTGGAAAAAAATTATTATCTATGTGTAGATTGGAATTAATGCATCCCAGATTGGCCAACCTGTCCACCGGTTTATTTCTTGACTGACAAACCTACGAGGGAATGATAACTAAAATTGATTTAGTTTTCTTATTGATTCTCGAAATAAGGTTTTCCAATCTCTAAATTTTTCAGATGTGTTCCATAGGAGCTCCATTTATTAGCTTTCAAAGGATATCATTGTGATTATGGAGTCTCCTTCAACAAAAAATTTGTTGAATCCTTTCTTGGAAGCAAAACGCAGACCTACCTCTAAAGTTGAGAATTCCATAATGTTATTATTGTTGAATCCCATGCTTTCAACAAAAAGGTTAAGGATTATATTTTTGGCGATGGTTTCAACGATATCTTTAATATTGCGGTCATTCCTCTCGAATACCTACCTAATACACTCCCATAAATGATTCATAAATGGACTAGCATTCAAGATATGTTCCATATATTTTGATTTTCCTTTGCATAAAAACATATCGATGGTCCCTCAAATCCCTTATGACAAATTTTGTCCCAAGTGAGCCCTCTCTTCCTGGCTACCAACCACAGGAACATGGAGATTTTTTTCCATAGATTGTTGCCCTAGATATGATTCCAAATTTTGTTCTTTGGAAGGTCGTCGAATTTCAATAGTAGGAAATAAAATTCCTTCATGGAGAAGACTCCCGATGGCTTTTATCCCCATCATACTTTATCAGGGCCATCTATAAGAGGGTTTTCCTGCTTTATAGTTCATTTTTTAGCTCAAGCCAACTTACCTAGTTTTGAAGGAATGGCCAATCTTCCACATTTTTCCAGTCTCCCCATTGTGAACCTGGTTCTTGATTTTTCCAGTAGTGTCTAACTAGATTCTGGTTATGACTTGTCATTATTCCCTCAAGTTATACTAGATGATCCATAGTATTTAATTTTAGAAGTTATTTCCACTTGCATTTTTCCAAAATAATGTAGTATTACTATCTTTGATCTCCTAGAAACTATGTTGTTAAATAAGGGAATTTTTTTCTTTGGCTAAATTCCAAATGGATAACACAGGAACAAAATTTTGTGCCCTCAATTTCTCTTGTAGTGTGGATTTTGGGTTATATTTCTGATTCCAAATTTGACACCAAAGCTCAGAGCCCTCTTGCAACCATCTCCACCAAAGCTTATCCCCATTACTTTGTTTATTTCCTCCATATCTCACATCCCTAAAACTCTCACTAATTTGGGAAAACATACTTTTTCCGAGACTGCAAAGGACCATTTTTTTCCTTTGTTGTGCCTCCCAATAAGAGAGATTTGAATAAGATTCAAATATTTTGAAAGGCCATTTGAGGTGTTTCCATGATTGAAAGTCGATACATAGGAAGCACCTAGACATGCACCTAGAGTACAAATTTTGAGAGGACCAATCTTCCAACTAATTTGAAAGATCTAAATTTCTAATTGTCCAATTTAGTTGGGATGCATTGGATGAGATCTTTCCAATGCTCCGATCTTAAGGAGTTGTCTCTTCAGAGAGCCCCCAAATATTTTGCTCATAGTGTAGTTCTCTAGAGACTAAGTAGCACCAGATGGGCTTAATCGAAAAGATCATTGTTGAATAAATAGACTTGAGATTTGGAAAAGTTTATATCCATACCTAAAGTAGTCATAAAATCATCGAGGATACGCTAAAGGGAATTTTCTTCCCGGATCATCAAAAACCCTTATGAGCATGGTATTATCTACAAACTATTGATGGGTAAGCTAAAGATCCTCTCCATACATAAGGGCCTTGGAGATTCTACAAAGAAAAGCCCAAAAAGATTGCCCATATATAGTTTGAAGGTGTTTGAATACAATTCTTCATAGCCTCTCTAAATCTAATTATATATTTATTTCTTTTATGCATTCCTTCTATAAATATTGAAATGATAGATCTAACACAAACATGCATAATGTTCTCAACATTTTCAGTCTTATTTGAACATACATTACATTTTTCAGACAATAGAAAAAAGTTATAAATCTAGAACTAAAATGTGTTATGCAAGTAGATAATTTTTTTTTAACAAAAAAACTGGACAATAAATTAACTTAATCTAATTGAAATAGTTGACGATTTCCCTTTATTAACATTTTGAGGTTACATAAAATATTTTGCAAACATGGATAAAGACAGTAAGTAAACCATATACAAGTTCTTTTAACGAAAATATTAATGAGTAATAGTAAAGAAGACTTTAATCTAGTAAATTTGGTTTAGCATTTGATAAATAAAATGAAAATTAAATTAAATAGATGCTTCATATATGCATAACATTTAACATTGAGATCAAATTTAAGTTTCATTTCTATGAAAGTTCAAATGTAATGTAAATAGTTAAGCTTTGAATTTTTTTCATTTAAGTTTGGATTTTTTTAGTATGATGGCTCTTCTATCATGTCTCTAAATTTTGAGAACTACTAAACAAAATACTTTAAGCAAAGTTTTATGTGTATTTTATATGATTATAAATATTGAATCTAAGTAAATAGACTAATTTGTATACAAAGTAGAACAAGTAATAATAAAATGAAAGAATTTAATATTTTACTTGTAAAACCGACAATGGTATTGTTTTTTTTTACAAGATATATATTTTTATATTTATATAAGGAATATACATGTTTTTGTTTAAATTGAACCGATAAATTTTAAAATTATTATAATAAAGTTAACAATTTAATATGAATGCGAAAAATAATAATCATTTCTCAATACTCATAATAAACTTAAAAAAAAATAATATTACTTATTATTACTATAGCATAAATTAATACCTAATATTTATACACTCCTTTACGCTACACCATTTGATGCAAACTGGAATGTTTAAAGTTAAAATGTCTCAACCTGGAAAAGAAAATTCATGTGAAAACATCATATATATATATATATATATATATATAAAACAATTGGACCTTCGAGTGGGTTTGCTCTTACGAATTCCATTGCACAAAACGCAAACGACTTGCCTCCTAGATGTTTGCATTAAAACATAGCAACATCTCATTGTCTTACATTGGATGTATGCCAACAACAATTTGTTTATGCCTATGGATCGTGTAAAGTAAATGTTATTCATTAAAATATAAATGAACATTTGTTTGGGATTGTTATTTGATAATGTGATGCATTGTCATGATATCACATTATACTCAGTAAAATATTTGAAATTAAGGTAATTAATAGAAATGGTCTATTTGCTAGGCATCTTAAATTGTTCTGGTTGATTATTTGTCACATGTGTTAATGCATGGACATAGCATAGACATATATGATGGCTTTGTCAACAAAGTGGATCATGGTGGAGCTAGTGTTAAACTTTAAAGTTCAAAAGTGAGCTCAAACATAATTGATATATGGATGGATGATTGCAAGGGCCTCTATTTGTCTAACTATTATTAAATACTTGTGTTTTATTAATAGGTGAATGCATTTAGTATATTGAATAGAGGCAAATTGTAGTGATACAGACCCATCCACTCAAACAATGTTTCATTTTGTATAGGTAAGGCATATGAACTTTCATTAGAATGCATTCGAACGTTTAAAGATGATATTCATATCATTATAAGAATACTTACCATAAGACAATTTTAGGTTTAAATAAGACTAAGTTTAGCATTCATATGTGTCTCCAACTTATACTCTATGTAAATGTGATGAAATCAATATCCTATTCTATATCTCCATGAATCCACCTTTCCTCCTATTTCCTTCTTCTTAACTATTGTTGGGACTTATATATGAAACCAAATGAAAAGAAAACAAAGGAACTACGACTATTAGCTATTATGATGTTGTTGGTCATGATGTGGCTTGGCACTTTCTCTACCCTTGTCTATGCCCTTGATGGATCTGATATTGGGCTAGCCTGGACGCATTTGTCTTCGACAAGACAAGAGGAAAATCATTAGACAACTAAATTCACGCTCTAGAAGATCACACCAAGTTGATTGTTCTTGGACTACATAGACTTATTATTACCTAAATATTAGTTAATAACATTGTTAACTACTTCAATGGTAGTTTCATCAAGATTTGGCTATTTCGATATGGTTTTTGCTTTGCAGGAATTCCTTAATCATCTAGAACAACCCCACCCATTTTCTATGGCTAGAAGACTTGAGTAAGTTGTGCTTATTTTTGGATTTTAGAATTGGTACGGAACTCAAGGGCAGAATCCTGTGACTTTATTCACCCTCCTTTCTAATACCCATCTTAGGATTTCCCGACTTTGCCTCCCAATTTAAAGGGAGTCTTCCTTGAACCTAAGCCCTATAATAGCTGCAAGAAGAATGACTAATTCCTTCTTCCTAACTTATAATTTCATTCACAAAAATACTACTTCTTCAATTACTTCTATCTACAATGAAATATATGGGTTTCCTTCATTCATGGTTCCTGCAGTAGACACATTGTTCTTTACATTTCATCCTTTCAAATTAAAATTGTTCTTTACTTTGCATCCTTTCAAATATAATGGTGGGATTATAGACTCAAATTCAACTTTATATAAAATAAATGCATTCAACTGCGATCAAACTTTTTTAAATTAGAGTTATTGTCTTTTCTTACTCGGTATGACTATATGAATGTATTCTTTGCATTGTCACCTGTTGTCTTCTTAAAAATTCTTGGCTCCTTGGGATGTTATAGATTCATGATTCCATCATTATAAATTAGTGGCAAGACTTGAGATATTCAAAGCAATGTATTTTGAGATTATTATCTCATCACAAGGCTATAGATTCATGCTTCCTAGCAATATAAATTAATTACAAAGTTTGGCTCCATGTAGCTTGTAAGGTGGACAACCATCCTCGAAAACTTGCATGCCTACTCTTCTTGAAAACTTGCATGTCAGGTAGAGGAAATAGAAAAGCTATATTTTCAATGTTAGATGATGTCAGATGATGAACAATGCAAGGCGTTGGGGAATTTTGAGAACATTGGGAGCCTTGAGGAGGTAGAGAGGCTAAAGCGAGCTAGAAATTAGGGATGTATGTTAGGACCAAGCTTTAATGCATGTTAAATGCTAATAAATGAGATGTTGCATTTTTCAATGCCAATGTCGCCATCTCTATAATAAGAGATTGATGTTTTTATTTAATCAAACATTTGGAAAAAATGAATTTTAAACAATTTTAGATATAAATTTTTGTTAAAACTTTGGTTAACTTGGAAGTATTGAAGTAAGACAATTCAAACAAATTGACTATTATATACTGCTTTCAACAATTATAATAAGATCATAACTACTATCCATCAACTTAAAGCCCTTTAAATCTACAGTTCGACAAAAAAATGAGAATCAAATCTTTAGCTACAATCAACCAATTTAAATCCTTTTAAATTTACTATTCAACCACCATCCTCAACCCCCCCAACCGAAATAAAAATGAAAATTATACCTCAATAAGTTAGTCCACTTGAAAATTATGCCTTGTTAAATGGAAAGTAACTTAATATTGCATTTTTTATCACTTTGAATGGTGAATTGCAATAGTCATATCTCCCTAGATGCTTCTTCAAACTTCATGAATATGTAGTCATTAGAAGTTATTTGAATCAATTTTCAACAAAAAAAAAGAAGCAATCACTTCAATCTTCCTTTCTGATAGAATGTTAAGACTTTGCAACATCAAAACCTTTCGTTGCCTTAAAGAATTAAAACAAACTCTTTTTTTTTTTATATTTGTTTTGAAAATATGTAACAAAAATGAAGTCAACTTATTTTGAATCTACTTGAAGTATTTTAATACAAGTGTTGAGCATTGAATGGAGGTTTAGTCTTTAATAAAAAAGGTTTGAAAATATATAATGAATAATTAAATTTAATATGACGAAATAAACAAGTAATGAGCGCTCTTTGTCAAAAAATAACTCATATAATGAAAAATAATATCATTGTTTTTGTGTTCAAAAGGACGAGAATGATAATATCAATATTAAATTTGTTAATGATATCAAGGATGGAATACACACTCCATGTCTACAATAACTCTTATCAAATACAAACACAATAGATTATATTTCACCCCCTTAAGCATGATATGCTTAGGTCTATAGTTGACAAATACAATTGCTTGAAGAAATAATAGATTCAACAAGGCCACCTTGTAAAAAGTGATTGCTAGTGGTCTCAAAAAAGAAGGTTGATGTGAATTGAGAAATTTTTATTAAAATTTAGAAATTAGATAAATAAAATGTATATAGAATATATATGATATTGTATACTACTGTAAATGTATAAATGTACTCCATGTTTAAAGAAAAATGTAGAATTAATAGCACAAACTAGCTTCAAATCACCGATAGAGAAAATAGATTGTGCATTGAGTGGAAAAAAATATTTTTAAAGGAGTCATAAAACATCCATAGGGTTGTAACTATTAGCATCAGATGAGGAGGTCATCAACATTGTCATATCGATGCTCAATGCCTACTGCAACCATTTTCTAAAGAACAAAGATTTAATAACCAATTTGTATTAAATGCCTTCCATGCCCCTGTGTCAAGTACTGTGAGTCTAGTTAGTACATACATTAGGATGTTGTGGTAAACCTAGAGCAAGGATTTAATGCAATTGAGGTCATTGTTATAAACGTTGAAGAGATTCAAGCAAAAAAAACCAAAACCACTTTTTCTCTTGAAAAGACAAATTAAATGCTATTTAAATATAAGTCTCGAATATATTATGCTTTCAAACATAATACCAAAAATCAAAATACATAAATTTTATATTCTTAAAACATAATATAAAAAATTATAACATAAATTTTAATTTTATACTTTAATGACAAGAAACATATTATACACTTAAGTACTGAAAAATAAAAATTTTCCTATTCAACAAAGTCCACCCTAACACATCAACTCTCTTCATCAAAGTACACCCTAACCCATCAACTCTCTTCATCAATTGAGTGATTAAAATATCAAATTTAAATACCCCAATTAAAGAAAAAATAAAAAAAATTAATATAAAAATAAAAAAATGTTAGCCTTATTCTTTATAAAAAATATTTGGAATGAAACAATTCTATAATAACCTAGACTTCCAATGGATTAAAAATAAAACAGCTTCAACAATAATAAAATGAAATAAACAAGAAAAAGAATCAAAGGTTCGTTGGTTGGAATGTACCTGTGATCCCTGAACGACGGGGTTGAAATGATCTCCTCTATCTACTTTACAAATATATAAGAAAGAATGAGTACCATTCAGAGTAAATTTTTTTGGGAAAAAAGTATTATAGTGTTTCCTACAATCTGAAGAATAGGAGTTCCCTCGTTTAAACTTTGAATTTCATGAGAAATATAGGCCTAGGTTTGAAGGTGCCGTTCTTTTGAAATATAATCAAAGCAAGCATTTTTGGACTTTTAATACAGACAAGGAAGAAGGCCACTGGATACGTTGTATGGAGATTGGTAAAATGCTACTGAAAATACAAGCTCCATGGCCATGGCGATGGTACCGACACGTAGAAATCAAAACAAGGTATATCGGTGTCTGGGTACACCCTTGCAGGGTCGAATCACTACTGGAACACACGTTAAAATTGATGATACTTATGCCAATGGCTGTAATATGGATGCGGAGGAGCAAGTGAGAACGCTATGCAAGCATGGCCGACTGAAAGAGGCACTACAGGTTTTGCATGTTATGGACCTCAGAGGGGTTTGCGTGGACGTTGCCACCGTTGATTCTCTCTTGCAGGGTTGCCTGAGTAGAAAGGCCCTGCAAGAAGGCAAACTGGTTCATGCTCACATCATTCAAACTGGGTTCAGATGGCATGATATCTTTTTAGCGAATAAACTTGTGACAATGTATGCCAAGTGCGGGAGTCTGTCCTATGCACGCAGAGCCTTGAACCAAATGGATGAACGGAATGTTGTGTCATGGACTGTGATGATTGCAGCTTATGCCAAGAATGGAATGGATAAAGAAGCCTTAGAGTTGTTCTACCAAATGCAGCAATCTGGTACCAAACCTAACCAATATACGTATGCCAGTGTTCTTCCGGCTTGTGGTAACCTGGAAGCTTTGCAAGAAGGCAAGGAGATCCATGAAGAAATAAATAGAAGAGGATTTGAATGTGATGTATTTGTTGTGAATGCTCTTATAGATATGTATGCCAAATGTGGGTGTATGGAGATTGCATGCGATGTGTTTGGCAAAATGCCGTGGCCAGATGTTGTATCTTTTAATACTATGATTTCAGGGTACGCCCAAAATGGACGTATTGATCAAGCTTTTAAAATCTTTCAGAAAATGCCTCAACGTGATGTGTTTTCCTGGACAACAATGGTTGCAGCTTATGTCAAGCATGGAATGAGTAAGGAAGCCTTAGAGATGTTCTACCAAATGCAGCAATCTGGTACGGAACCCAATCGATATACGTATGCCAGTGTTCTTCCTGCGTGTGCTAACATGGAAGCTTTGCAACAAGGCAAGGAGATCCATGGAGAAATAAAAAGAAGAGGATTTCAATCTGATTTATTTGTTGGGAATGCATTAATGGATATGTATGCTAAATGTGGGTGTATGGAAAATGCATGCAGCGTGTTTGACAAAATGCGTTGCCGAGATGTTGTATCTTTTAATACTATGATTTCAGGATATGCCCAAAACGGACATATCGATGAAGCTTCTAAAATCTTTGAGAAAATGCCTCAACAAGATGTTGCAGCTTGTAATACGATGATTTCAGGATATACCCAAAATGGACATATTGATGAAGCTTTTAAAATCTTTCAGAAAATGCCTCAACGTGATGTGCTTTCCTGGACAGCAATGGTTGCAGCGTATGCCAAGCATGGAATGGGTAAGGAAGCCTTAGAATTGTTCCGTCAAATGCAGCTATCTGGTACCGAACACAATCAATTTACATGTGCCAGTGTTCTTCTGGCTTGTGCTAACATGGAAGCTTTGCAACAAGGCAAGGAGATCCACGAAGACATAAAGAGAAGAGGATTTGAATCTGATGTATCTGTTGGCAACGCTCTTATAGATATGTATGCGAAATGTGGGTTTATGGAGAATGCATGCAAGGTGTTTGACAAAATGCATTGCCGAGATGTTGTATCTTTTAATACTATGATATCAGGATATGCCCAAAATGGACATATTGATGAAGCTTTTAAAATCTTTCAGAAAATGCCTGAACATGATGTGTTTTCCTGGACAGCAATGATTGCAGCTTATGCCAAACATAGAATGGGGAAGGAAGCCTTGGAGATGTTCTACCAAATGCAGCGATCTGGTATCAAACCCAATCAATATACGTATGCCAGTGTTCTTCCGGCTTGTGCTAACACGGAAGCTCTGCAGCAAGGCAAGGAGATTCATGAAGAAATAATTAGAAGAGGATTTGAATCTGATGTATTTGTTGGGAATGCTCTTATAGATATGTATGCTAAATGTGGGTTTATGGAGAATGCATGCAATGTGTTTGACAAAATGCATTGCCGAGATACTGTATCTTATAATACTATGATTTCAGGATATGCCCAAGAAGGACATATTGATGAAGCATTTAAAATCTTTCAGAAAATGCCTCAACGAGATATTGTATCTTGTAATGCTATGATATCAGGATATGCCCAAACTGGACATATCGATGAAGCTTATAAAATCTTTCAGCAAATGCCTCAACATGATGTATTTTCCTGGACAGCAATGATTGCAGCTTATGTAAAGCATGGAATGGGTAAGGAAGCCTTAGAGACGTTTCACCAAATGCTGCGATCTGGTACCAAACCCAATCAATATACATGTGCCAATGTTCTTCCAGCTTGTGCTAACATGGAATCTCCCAACAAGGAAAATTAAATCTGTGAAGAAATAAATGGAAGAGGATTTGAATCTGATGTATGCTAAATATCAGGCCCGAGGGTTAGCTCAGTTGATCCAGTCCGCATCGTTAAAGCACTTCTGCTATTGAAAGGTCATGGGTTTAATTGTTTAATTTTCTCTACATTTTAGGCTCCATGGTTGAGCTGACAAGAAGTGATCTTTTTGGGTATATCTGCTTGGTACAAATATTCCGTGGACCTAAAAGTCATTGATCTCCAGAAACCATGAACCACATTGAAAAAAATAAATATATATGAATGCATGCAATGGGTTTGACAATATCTTGTAATACTATGATTTCAGGATATGCCCAAAATGAACATTTTGATGAAGCTTTTAGAATCATCCAGAAAATGCCTTAACGTGATGTCTTTTCCTGGACAGCGATGATTGCAGCTTATGCCAAAGGTCAGCATGGTCAGGAGGCTTTGTCATTCTTTTTTGGAATGCAACAAAAAGTCATGCAACCCAATCAGGTCGCCTTTGCGAGTGTCCTCACTGCTTGTCCCAACACAGCAGCTCTTGGAGAAGGCAAGGAGCTTCATGAAGAAGTAATTTGGAGTAGATTTCTGCTTGATGTTTCTGTGGAGAATGTTCTCGTAGACATGTATGTAAAATCTAGAGCATAGAAAATGCACGTGAATGTGTTTGATATGATGGTTCACAGAGATTTAGTGTCATAGAATTTAATGATTACATGATATCCTATGCATGGAAATGACAAGGAAGCCCTAAATTTATTTGATCAAATGCAGGACACTGGCATGAACTCAAATCACGTTGCCTTCATTGGTGTTCTAGAAGCATGCTGTCATGCAGGCCTGTTGAATGAGGATTAGCAGTACTTTGCACTGATGCATCAACATTATAACACCACAGCCACAATTCAGTACTGTGGCTGTATGGTTGGCCTTCTTGGATATTCTGGGTGCTTCGACGAAGTACACGACTTCATTAACAAAACACTAATAGAGCCTGATGCCTGCTGTATGGGGATCATTGTTCAGTGCCTGTAGAATCCCATATTAATATAGATCTAGGCAAACTTGCAGTGGAACGACTTTTTGAATTGGTTCTAAATGATGCTGCATCCTATATGCTGTTATAAAACATCTATGCTGCGGTTGGCAGGTGGGATGTCATTGGAAAGAGGTGGAGGCTGATGGAAGAGAGGGAGATAACAAAGAAACCAGGATGAAGTTGGATTGTGGTCACTGAAGAGGTGCATGCATTTGTCGTTGGAGACAGATCACACCCACAAAGGAAATTTTGGAGAGCTGAAAATATCGTCTGCCCAGATGAAGGCATCAGATTATGTCTCCAACACAAGATATGTGCTGAATGATGTAGAGGAGGAACAGAAAGAAAAGGTTCTTGGTCACCAGTGTGAGAAGCTGGCAAATACATCTTGAGTCTTGACATATTAGCAGTAGCACAGCTATCTACATCATCAAGAACCTTTGGGCGTGTGGTGACTGCTACTCTGCCATTAAGTTCATCTCTACGTTCGTTGTACAAGAAATTGTGGTGAGGGACGGCAGCCATTTCCATCATTTCAAAGGACACTGTTTCATGGGATTATTGGTGATGCTAAGTAACACAAGAAGTTAACATAAGGTTGCTTAGTAAGTCCCCAACATGAGATTTGTGCAGAATCTTTTAGAGGAGGAACAAAGAATAAGTTCTTAGTCACTGCAGTGAGAAGCAGCAAGACCAGAACAACAAGCTTCTGCATCTTGTGAACTTCACGATGGCAGGCAACTACCATGCATTACTTTTTGACTATTGCACGTCTTAACAGGGCTAGCAAATATTTTTAGCCTTGAACGGATAATCAATTGTTTTGAAATGATACTGTATGTCAAACTTGTTTAGATATGTAAAAGACATGACATGTTCAAGCATGTGGTAGGTTAGTCAGACATATTTGGGACTTGTTCTGCAAATTCTAGAACTGAAACTTAAAATCTTAATTTGATGGTTTCCGGGGCATTTCTCCTATTGTGTGATGTTTACACTTGATTCATTGAATGCATTTAATGAGACAGAGAATCACATTATAATAACACAATAGAGTGCTCAAGAATGCTCTGTAATCATATATTCTTGCCTAATTTGCATTCAACTGCTGATGCTTATTCAGTGTCGGTTGTCTATTTGCTTACGTAAAAGCCGGGGTTATCCTCATCCGGATGTTGGAAGGATTAAGTTTGTTATGGTAATTAAAATATCTAAGTGTTTTAAAAAGATAGCAATCTAAAGAATCATGTGAATATTTTCTCTGAGATTGCAATTCATTTAGGCCGAGCTCGGAAGTATGGCATGTTCAATGATTCTGTATATAATGATATCATAACAACACACACTACAGTACCTGAATGGCAGAGACTACCTACTATCGTCTACTGCCAACAGGTTTGAATTTTAACAGTCAATCCTGCCTGTAAAACTAAAGTTTGATGACTGTTTCACTGAACACTTCCTTCTTCCGCATTTTATAGAGCTGATCCAACTTTGAAGATAATGTCTTGATTAAATAAAAAACCATCGATGATAAACTAATAAAATCAGAAAATACCATTATTTTATATATCTACATACAAAACCATAATATTATAATGCTGGGAAAGATCTTACAATAGTTAGTTCCCCTGAACACAAGGGAAGAGAGTAAAAACCAACGTGGCATATAACTAGGCACAAGGAAAAGATGCTCCGAGCTCAAACAGCGGCAGGAAACAAGATAGACATTCCAAAAGGAAATTAGTTGGAACTTGGTATACAGATTACGATGCCAACAATCATGTTTCGAACAAATATGCAAAAGTTGAATGAATCACTTTTCAAACATTGAATCAATGAACTCATCTGAACATTCAGGAATCCTACCAGAAAATCAACCCCGTGTAGCACAGCAGATTCCCAAATAATTTGCTAGAAACTAATGATAATTATATGTATATCCAGGTGCTAGAAGTTGTGACATGTGACCATGACTCAGCAGATGTGATGTGTTAGCACGAACACTGTGAGAATGATGTCATCAATGATAACTCAACAAATAATGTAGCCTTCTGTAAGAGGGGTTTTCTTGTAACAGAAGTAACCTGTGTCTTAGAGAAACCACCTCTCTTGTAATTGTATAAACATAGGTTATGTTTATTTAAGGTGTTTCCTCACTTGAGCACTGCCTTCAAAATTGTATGTAATTTGTGATGAATCAGCACAGACTCTGTCAGAATTATGTCATCAATGATAATTTCAACAAATAATACAACCTTCTAATAGATGGGGTTCCTTGTAATAGAGTAACTTGTGTCTTAGGGAAACCACCTATCCACCTTCTAATAGATGAGGTTCCTTTTAATAGAGGAACTTATGTCTTAGGGAAACCATCTTGTAATTGTATAAATATAGGTTATGTTTATTTCAGTGTTATCAGGACCGGACTGGTTAGAACCAGCTGGTCCAACCAGTTGGAGGCCAAAATTGATTTGGACGGTGAACCAGGCTGGAAATGGCTAGTTCGTTACCAAACCGGCCATTTTGACCAAACTGACCAGTTTTGTATGGATCGGTCCTGCTAGAACTGGCTGGTCCAACCAGTTGGAAGCCAAAACTGGTTCGGACTGGTGAACTAGACCAGAAATGGCTGGTTTGGTACCAAACGGGTCATTTCCACCAAACTGGTCGATTCTGTATAGCTGCATTTGACGCAGCTTGTGGGGCCTCAAACTCTTCTTTTCCCCTTCAACTCTTATTGCAGCCTATTGGTGGCAATAATTCGGTAGTCAATGCTCTAATTTGCAAATAGGATATTAAACCAAACATGCAGTGCTTTGGGGCAATAGTTTTCGGTAGTCAATGCTCTAATTTGCAATTAGGATATTAAACCAAACATGAAGTGCTTTGGGGTGTGAACGGAATTGGAGCGTTTTTGAGCGTACACACGCCAATAAGAGGAACTGTTTGGAGCAAAAACTGTTGAATGACATAGTTTATGTTTAGTACAACCTCAGGTTGAGGCAAAACCAATTGCTGAACAAGGCACTTGAATCGACCAACATAACTTTGGATGACTTTGATCCATCATGATAGTGGGTTGTGGAGACTCAGAAACCAGCATTTGTCAATGAAGATCTTTCTTAGATGGACTTGGACCCACCTCCACCTTCAGGGCCACAAGAATCAAATCAGAATCTCACTATATATTCTCAGTCTACTAATTCCAAGGATGAAGATGATGAGGACAAGGATGATGATTCTGATTAGTACTATGCTTATTTTTGGACTCTTGAGGCCATTTAGAGCCTGTTTCTTGATGTATTTTGTTTCAGAGATGTATTGCACTTAGTGCTATTTTGATATTATGCATTCTTCCTTGCTATAAAATGATAACTTTTTCATATTTGTGTATAAGTGGTTTGAATTCATATTGATGCACGTGAATATATATACGTTTTTCTTTGAATTTTGAATATTTTATGTATTTTAAATTTTTGGTCAACCAGTTTTTTGGTTCAGTTTTTTTACTGGTTCTGGCTGGTTCCTGGTCTGGGGGGTGTACTGGTTCGATGACTGGTCTGTTCTGGTAACATTGGTTTATTTACATTTGTATGTACGGTAAAGACAAATATATTTGCTGCTGCCATATGTTGAAATAAATTCTGGTTTTAATTCTGAGACAGAATTTTATCATTCATGTTGATTTTTCTACATCACACCAGAGCCATTGAGGTGTTGTGAGCCTGAAAATTATGGGACTTGCCCACTTGGAGATTTAAGCATACGGCTTCGAAATATATTTTCAGTAAGAAACTGTAGCAGCATAAATAGTGGGGGCAACAGCTATTATGAAAGGTCTGAGATAGCAAAGAAGACCTGGATACAACAGCAGCGTTTCTATGGGAATTCAGGGTGCTCCCAAGTCCTGTCAGCCTGCCAGACCATCCACTTTTCCCCAAACACAACCCTGGTCCTGCAAGAAGTTCCTACCTTCCAAATAGATTTGCCTCTCCAGATATCAGCTGGGATTGCATGTTTAAGAAAGATGTAGATTCTCTTGTGCTTGGAGCCAATTCAGATATGCTAGTGCTCCTTGCATATGTTGGTAGCTTCTGGTATGTGCCCCGTCCTCTTTTACTCCAGGGTGTGGTGATTCCACATGTACATGTATATTTATGACAGAAAAAGACAACCTGTATATGGTGGTAGAAAAGTGTGATAGCAAAGGCAGTGTTAAAGGGAACTAGAATAAGCTAAGCCAAGTTTATTAATGTCTAAGTGAATGGCTGCAAAAGTAGGTCAATGGGACTAACAAAATGTTTGAAACAGAATTGAAAGACTAGTAGCAAAAGAAATCAGAATGCTCAAAACTTTGATTACTGAAATCAGTGTTGAACTGAAGAAATGAAAAACATGGTAAAACATAGAGTAAATGTAACTATTGGGAAAAGTTTATTCATTATAAAAAGGATTTTATCATTATAGAATATCCAATAAAGATTAGAATTGAAACTTACTATTATAATCTTCATGAAGGAGAAGATATGTCTGATGATGGATTATTTGTCACTTCTCTTGTTGCATATCGTGGATAATTTGATGCTTTGTAATATAAATTAGGTGTCTGAAAAGTTGTAACACGTGACTTCCAAAAGAAAGTGGTTCACAGAATTCGTAGGCGCAGAATGGTTCACAGCATCAAACCATCAAACCATTGTGGAGATGGTTACATGCATCAGGTATGCTTGATGGCAATGTAATGTCCTCTTCTAATTAAGTCACCCAAGGAAGGACAAGGTAGCCTATCTAACCCTGTAGGTTATAGTCTATTGTAAATGAGGAAACCCATTATTTGATGTTATTACGATAACATTAGATAATTTGGGTTAAAAGGAGGGAAACTTTCAATAGTAGTCAAATTGGGGGCAAATGGAGGGAAACTTGTGAACCATTCCAAATTTAAATTAGGAAGGAATAAACCCCAAAAGAAATCTATAAAAAGGAGGGAGGAGATTCATTTTGATCATTCTGGATTGTAGATGTAACATCCTTGGCCACCAACTGGGTAATACTACATAACCATAACCTGAATTTCGCTTGTTAATTCACCAATATTCTTGCTGTAGCTCTTTATTTATGGTTTTAATTTATCACTCTTTCTCACTATCCGTACCCGTGTAATCTCACGCAAACCCTGCTGTAACACTGAAACCTGGGTATAAACCATAGCTTTGGGTTCCATAAAACCATGTGAAATTAACGAATAAATTGGGTTGTACTTAAGCCATTATCTATTACACAATAATTAGGGTTTAACTTTACATTTAGTAATTCAAGGTCCTGCACAATAGATATATTTACCACACTGAAAACCCAAAAAAAGGGGTTTGTACGAAAGGCACATAAACCAAATAAAATGGCACAGTACCATTTTATACTCACGTTAATCAGCAATTATACTCCTATCAAGTAAATTATGAACAAAACATATATACACATGAATGCGAGACCCAAATTAGGGTTTATATACAGAATATATAATGCATATAAAAATACACACGAACACATAAACACATACAGTTGCTCAGAACCCTGAAACCAGGGTTTCTACATAAATTCAATTATATATGAAAAGGGCACATAAAGGCATAACAATAACCATGGACACTTATCTGAAATGAGATAAGCAAATGGCTGTGGGCTCTCCACATTCCACCCAATCATAAACCTTGTGGTTCATCAATCTCAACCATGGGTTGCCCTTGAGCTGGGGTTGCAACTCCATAGGGAGTGGTGAAAACTCGAAATATCACATGTCCATGGCCAAGGCACCAACCCAACAACCATGAGTCCAACCACTCCGCTTTGCTTCCCCAAACCTGCACCCAAGTGGCACACCCTTCTTTAGGCCTTGCTAGTCCCTTCGTGGTGCCCACCTTTCAGGGCACCTTATGGCCAATCTGGAAATTCTCAGCACAGAGCTCTAGGAACTCTTGTTGCTTCTAGGGCTTCCAGGCCATAACCAACTCAATTCTTGGTCAGTTCCAGAACTCAAGCCCAAGGCTCACCAAGCTATCACCAAAACCAAAAGAACTCCGAGCCAGTTCTAAAACTCAAGCACAGGGTTTTCCAGCTAGATGCTAAAAATTGTGATCACCAGAGCTCTAGTCGGTTGCAGAGTCCAAGCACAGGAGTCACTGACTAAAATCCCTAATCAGTTCGAGAACTCAACACTGGGTTCACCGACTGGTTCATAACTAAAGCCACTATTCATCTTCCAACCATCCCTATATGAATGAGTCCATAATGCCCACCACTGGAAAAGTATCATCATTTTAAATATACATGGCTTTTCTCTGCCATGTGGCATGCATGGCCTTTCTTTGCCATGTGGCACCTTCTTGAAGTCACGTGTGCCTCTAGGTGCCCTTTTCCCCCACAACCGAACACAACACCCGTTGCCTATCGCTATGGAGTTGCACTGCCCCCCATACTCTTTCCATGGAGTGGGCTCCGCAACTAGTCTATTTTATTATTAGAATATGTACAACAATTACATTGTTTTTACAATCCCCTTTTGACTACTTATCCAAAATGACACATACACTTGGGCATGCTGGCCCCAAAACATATATAACATATGTCATAAATACATAAACACATGGGCACGTGGGCCCGCAACATAACTCTGGCTCTCCAACCTAACAATTGTACATGATTATTACTTTAATATCTTAGGGGTAGGACTAGGGTGTTAAATTCCTCTCCCCCTTAGATTAACACTGTCCTTGGTGTTCCTTACATTGAGCAATAGACACCTGCTATGAGGTCCCTGGTCTTCATTGGTCTTTTGTTCATGTTCCATAATTTTTTTTCCATTGCTGTAGGATGCTTTTCAACAGTTGTAGTTGTCCAACATACACCTACAACATCCAACAGAAAAATCAGCATACTATAACCATGTCCATAAAACAAGTATTCTATTCCTAAGAATTTCCATTCATAACTAGTATATTCATAACACAAAAGAATAAAACATGTAGACTAAATCAATATTTATTTGCATCAGTAGATGGAATGTTTTCTTCATGGGGCATTTACTTGCCCATCACTGGGTACATACCCAATATCCATCAGTGGTGCCTGTTATCTCTCAAACTAGCAGGGGACCTAAGGGGAATCCCTATAGGGGAAATGCTAGGTCAAGGGCAACAAATGGAGTCTTAGCCCACTGTCACCTTAGTTAAGGCTCCCTTCTATTTATGGACTTTCACCGATGGGAGGAGACCCGATATATATGGAGTCACAAATGAGTGATATGTCAATGGATATGAGTGACCCAAACCCTTTTCGAGAAGGTTTTGAAGGATGGAACTTGCTTGCTTTCTTGTAGGAATTTACAGGGTAAGTTCCTCAGACAAAACACCAAAGGACACCGCTCACAAACAGATCACAGATCAATACACCAGTGTTTTGACGTGGTTAAAACCCTCAAAGAGGGAAACAGTCCACGGCCTGAGCCAACGCGGCCACTTCAGGCAATTTATTAATAAAAGAATGAAAATTTACATAAGCTTCTCTCATGGACGGTTAAACTACAAATGACCCTCCATGCTCTTTAAATAGAGATCATGGACCAATCGGGTGTTAAGCCATGGATCAAGTGTCGGTAATACCGAAGAGAGAATGAACCGTCGGATCACTACATATCGTGACCGTCGGATTGTAAGTTACAAAATGTATATAGTAAAGAAACACACTTTACCTAACTCTATACTAGACCAAGTTATACTTAACTATTTCCTATGTGTCGGAATATCCTAACATCCCCCCTTAAGAACAACTTGGGATAGGATTGAAGGATTTACAAATATGACACAATAGGAGAAGGAAGGAGGCACTAGAGCCTATCCCCCCTTAGTGACAACTTCCTGAACTCCAACCATAAATCGAAGTTTAGTGAACTTTGCCTTTGTGAGAGCCTTTGTAAAGATGTCTGCAACTTGATCATCTGTTGAACAATATTGCACTTCAAGAACATGGTCGTGGATGAGCTTTCTGATGAAGTGCATGTGCAATTCAATGTGTTTGCTGCGCTGATGTTGGACTGGATCTTTGCATAGTTGAATGGCACTTTGATTATCACACCAAAGTGTAGTCGAATGTTGCTGCTGAAAGCCAAAATCTGACAGGATCTGACGAAGCCACAAGGCTTCCTTACTAGCTTCTACGGCACCACGATATTCTGCTTCTGCTGAAGAAAGAGAAATGGCACCTTGTTTCTTGCAAGCCCATGTAATAGGTCCTGAACCAAGAGTGAACACATAACCTGCAGTAGACTTCCGATCATCAGGGTCACCAGCCCAATCGGAATCAGTGAAACCAACCAATAGAGGAGATGCTTCGGCACTGTAATGAATCCCAAACTGAACTGTACCTCGAACATAACGAAGTATTCTTTTAGCTGCTTTCCAATGACTTTCACGTGGGTTTTGCATAAACCGAGCAACAAGGCCAGCAACAAAGGAAAGGTCAGGACGAGTATGGGTTAGATACAAAAGTTTTCCTACAAGTTGACGGTATAAGGTAGCATCAACTTCAAGAGAAGTACAAGTGACTGAAAGTTTGACTCTAGACTGAAAGGGAGAAGGGGCTGGCTTACAGTCTTCCATGTGAAAATGGCATAGAATATCACAAGCATACTTGGACTGGGAAAGGGAAATACCTTCCTTGGATTGCAAGACTTGAAGACCAAGAAAATAATGTAAGTGTCCTAAGTCTGTCATTTCAAACTTCCTTTTAAGGCTAGACTTCACATGGTTTATGAGGTTGGGATCACAACCAGTTAGGATAAGATCATCAACATAAAGAACAAGAATGATAAGAGACTTGCCCACTTTTTTGGTGTAGACAGTATTGTCAGAATGACACCTAGAAAAGCCATTTTCTAAAAGAAAGTTATCCATTTTGGCATACCAAGCTCGAGGAGCTTGCTTGAGACCATAAAGGGATTTCTTAAGCCGACATACAAGGCTGGAGTCTGTTTGTATAAAGCCAATAGGTTGTTCCATATAGATTTCTTCATGCAAGTCCCCATGCCAGAAGGTAGATTTAACATCCATCTGATGGACTTCCCATTTGAAAGAGGCAGCAAGGGAAAGAACAAGGCGGATAGAGTTCATTTTGGAAACAGGGGAGAAGGTTTCAGTGTAGTCAATGCCTTCAACTTGTGAAAAACCCTTAGCAACAAGACGAGCTTTATGTTTATCAACTTTCCCATCTGGTCCATACTTGGTTCTATAAACCCATTTGCATCTAACAAGTTTTCGTCCCTTTGGTAGAGGAACAAGATCCCATGTATCATTTGCCAATAATTAATGATATTCTTCATTCATAGCTGCTTCCCAATCTGGATGACCTGAAGCTTTTGCAAAGGTGTCAGGATCATAATTCACTGAAGCTTGAGCCAGTAAAGAAGAGGCTCTCTCGAACTGAGAACGTGTATGTCGCTGATCTGTAGGATCACCGACAAGATCACTTGCTGCATCCCGAGTAGCACGGACCCATTTTGGAAGCTGAGGAGCTGAAGGAGGATCCTGAGAAGGTGGGGGAGGATTGTCATCCTCGCTTTCATCATCTGAAGAAGAAATATTTTCAAAAGTAGAAGAGATAGGAAGAGGTGGCACATCCGCTGAACTAGGCTCGTAGGCCGATATATTTTCAGCAAACTTTACATCTCTTCTAATGATAACATTCTTGGACTTAAGTGGAATAAGTCTATATCCTTTGACATCTTCAGAATATCCAACAAAAATACATTTTTCACTCTTAGGTTCTAAAGCTTTATGTTTCTTATCTGGAATATGGGCCCATGCTTCACTTCCAAAAACACGAAAGTGACTTACATCTGGTTTAATTGAGCTCCATGCTTCTTCTGGAGTGATATTCTTTAAAACCTTAGTAGGAGTGCGATTTATTAGTTTGCACAGTTAATTGCTTCTGCCCAATAATTAAGACTAAGTCCTTTAGATTGAAGCATACAATTAGCCATTTCCTTTAAGGTGCGATTCTTCCTTTCAGCTACACCATTTTGTTGTGGAGTATATGGAACAGTATGTTGCATTTGAATTCCATGCTCAGTGCAAAAGTTGATGAAGTTGTTTTTAATATATTCTCCGCCATTATCAGATCTTAGCTTAAGAATTTGATGTCCAGATTGTTTTTCAACAAAGGCCTTAAAGGCCAAGAACATGTTAAATACTTCACTCTTGAGTTTTAAGAAGTATACCCAAGTGCGTCTGGAGAAATCATCAATGAAAGTTAAGAAATACTTGTAGCCAGAGAAGGAAACAACTGGAAGTGGACCACATAAATCACTATGCACGAGCTGTAAAGGGGCTGAGGCGTGCCAAGAGGCAAGTTTTTCAAAACTGTCCCGATGATGTTTTTCGAGTACACATCCGGAACAAACACCATCTCTGCAAGATACCATTGGAAGACGTGTCACCATATTTTCTTTACATAGATTCTGAAGAGAGCGATAGTTTAAGCGACCAAATCGCTCATGCCAAAGTTTGCTCACTTCATCATTATGAGCAACAAATACTGGGGAAGATTTGATGACCCAAAGTTGTGAAACTTATACAACCTTGTAGAATCATCAGCAATGCCAGTAGCTAAAATCTGTCTAGGATCTCTTAGGTCCTTAATTACAACATTGTGAGGTGAAAATTCAACGATTTTACCTTCACCTGAATGAGTTATCTGATATACAGATAGAAGGTTGCAGGATAAGGTTGGAACACATAATACATCATTAAACTGACCATTGTCTAGATGAACAGTTCCAGTCCCTACAACACTAAGAGATCTATCATCACCAACATATATATTTTTGGTGTTACAATCATTTAAAGAAGAAAACATGGCTTTGTTTTTGGCCATGTGATAAGAAGCTCCAGAATCAATGAGCCACTCATGAGAATGAGAAGAAGAAGATACATTTAGTGCATAGCCAGACCGAGATGCTTGACAACCACATGCAGAAAGTGCCATTCCTGAAGATGAAGTTGAAGTTGAAGAGTGCTCCAAATGGATGTTATGCTTCTTCATTGCTGCTTCCAAGGCTTCCATCTTCTTAAAGCATTTGGATTCTAAGTGGCCATCTCGATTACAAAAGTTGCAATGTCTATCAGTGTTCTTCCCTTTGTTTTTATTTGTCTTATCATTTTGTTGAAATGATTTTTCATTTTGAGGTTGAAATTGCTTAGGACCCTTGTTTGGGTTAGGACCATTCCTTTTAGGATACAACTTCTTAGGACTCTTTGGATTTGGTTGCTGCTGGGCGGCTAACGCTTTCTTAGAAGAGTTTCCAAGATTAAGAAGACCAAGGTGTAAGAGTTTTTCTTGTTCTCTTATTAAAGAATCACAAAAAGAA
Source organism: Pinus tabuliformis (assembly GCA_031772625.1). Lineage (NCBI taxonomy): Eukaryota > Viridiplantae > Streptophyta > Pinopsida > Pinales > Pinaceae > Pinus > Pinus tabuliformis. The sequence continues at coordinate 1,779,901,198 of CM062819.1, read as the reverse complement.
TCAAAGGAAGGGGACTTGTAGTCTTGTCCTTGAGAAATGAAGGATTCTCTTGTAGAATGGAAGGTGGAAACAAACACAGAGTAGGCTGGTCCCAACTTAGTAAGAATGGAATAGATAAGGTTACTATCTTCTTTCTTAACCTTAACACCTTCCAAGAGAAGTCTAAGGGTCTTTAACTTGGACAAAAAATCTTCAATGCAAGAAAAATTATTGGGGTCCAATGTAAGCAACTCATTTTCAAGTTGATGGGCTCTAAGTTCATTTTTGATTCCAAAAACTTTAGTAATCTGTTTCAATGTTTCATCAAGAGTATCAAGTTCTGCAATATGGAATCTAAGATCTGGAGAAATAGACATCCCTATCAACCCACGTGCTTGATCTTGCCTATTTTCCCATTTAGCTGCCTTATCTTCATCTTTCGGTTTGGTTTCTTGGCTTGTGGCCATTCTGTAAAGACCTTTACTTCTAAGTAAATCCACAATGTAGGACCACCATTGAAAGTAGTTGGTGCTGTCAAGAATAACTGGGCATGGACTTTCCATTTTAACAGAAACTGAAGCTATAGATGCTGAAACTAAGTGTTCTAATGGAAAGATCTCGAAAAATTAAGGCGTTTAAAAAAAACGGTTCTGAAAACGGCTTCCAGATGAAGAAGTTATGGCTTTTTGAAGAAAATTTGATGAAGTCGCCGACGAAGTGCGGGAAAGTGCGGAAATGAAAAATCCGCCCCCACAAAAAGGAGACTTGAACTCAAGACCTTTACTGTCATAAATTAGCTTTGGACCAAGTGAGCTATACAAAATGTTTGAGAGAGAGAGAGAGAGAGAGAGGGGTTGAAGCTTTGGGTTGCGTGCTTGCTTTGAGAAAGCTCTTTTTCCCTACAAAACAAAAAACACAAAACCCAACACGGACATAAAAAAAAAACGAACCTTGTGGCCCGAAGTTAGTTTTAGCCGGAAACTAAATATTTTCCTCAATGTTTCTGATTTTCCGAGATCACACTAAGGCGCAACGGAAAAGAGCATACGCATGAGAAAAATCCTTCCTTTCTGTTTCTGATTTGCCCAGAGCGCACAGAGTCGCGGGGCAAAGAGCATACGCAGAAATGAAAGGTATAGATCCGGTAATAAAAAAGGCTAAATAAACCAAAACCGAAATAAACAGAGAGAAAATAACTGTAAACTGCAAATAAACACTGTATATCTCCAGATCTTAAAAATGATGTAGCTAGGGCTACCGAAAACCTTTTCGCGTGAAACGAAAGGGTTTCCTCACTGGAACAGATGCTCCCAACACAACAGAGCAGTGCTCTCGGCCCGAAAGCAGTCAGAAATAGTAGATCTAGGAAACGGTAGTCGGATGCAGTTCTATCGGCTTCAAATTTGGATCACCAACGGACACGACCCTCAAATAGCTCTGATACCATGTAGGAATTTACAGGGTAAGTTCCTCAGACAAAACACCAAAGGACATCGCTCACAAACAGATCACAGATCAATACACTAGTATTTTGACGTGGTTAAAACCCTCAAAGAGGGAAATAGTCCACGACCTGAGCCAACACGGCCACTTCAGGCAATTTATTAATAAAAGAATGAAAATTTACATAAGCTTCTCTCATGGACGGTTAACCTACAAATGACCCTCCATGCTCTTTAAATAGAGATCATGGACCAATCGGGTGTTAAGCCACGGATCAAGTGTCGGTAATACCGAGGAGAGAATGAACCGTCGGATCACTACATATCGTGACCGTCGGATTGTAAGTTACAAAATGTACATAGTAAAGAAACACACTTTACCTAACTCTATACTAGACCAAGTTATACTTAACTATTTCCTATGTGTCGGAATATCCTAACATTTCTAAGCAAGGTACTGTGTGCTTCTAGGGAAAGGAAGAGGATTTTAGGGGTTAGGGGTATGAGAATAGGCTTTGAAAGGGGTTTCCCACACCCTAAATCCTTGTTAAAGTTGGTATCCCGGATGGTTTTTGCAAAATAGTCCTTTGAAGGAGTGGGACCACACTGGGCCAAGTGGACCGGGTTTGGTGTATGAGGAAAGTATGAAATAATCAATGATTTTCTTACCCTAGACAAGGTGGGAAGGATCAAAGAAAGTTTTTCAATTAATGATTGCTTTAAACTTGGGAAGTGCTAGCCTTGGGGATGGCAGGGCAAGATTTGGTCCCAGAGCAAGGGCTTGGCTTTTCTCCCAATTCCATCGTCAAAATGTCTTCAAATCTGGAGGAGGGCTAGAGGAAAGGGCAGCGCTGGAGACCCTAGGAGATCAAAATTTTTCAGTGGCTAGCTTGGTGGGAAATTGATGCCCTAGACACCCCAATGTGTCTAGACTTGAGAGGAGGTGAAAGGATGGGAGTTTTGGTGACCACCCGTGGTAGATCAGTGCCTTAATACTTGGGAGAATGGAGTCTATGTTGATTATGTGTAATATTTCTTGGTTCCCAGTCAAGGAGGCCTCAAAATTACTTCACAAACCCTCTAGGTCAAGTGAAAGCAATCTTGCAGTTTTTATATTTCCATTGTACAAGAGGAATGGCTTATCGAGGTCAGATTTACCCCTAGGATATTTCGCTCATACTGCATGGGCCAATACATGGAGAGAACGTTATAATAGAGACAATCCCACAATATTAAGCAATAATTTGCATGCAACAATTAGCCTTAAAAACAACCAAAATATCATCAAGTATATGTGACAAAAGTAACAAGAATAACATCAAAAAATTCGTACTTACATGCAGGAGAGTATATCCAACCATTCACAAATGGAATAGAGAAGCTCCAAGAGAAGATAAACCAATAACCATACATCAAAATTCATTCATAAATGCTCCAATTCATCCTCCAACAAAACGTGCGAAATTCTCTAAAGAAGAGAGATTCAATCCAAAGTGATGATGAGAAATGGTCTCACTTTGTTTGCATTTATACACATCTAAGGAGTTCGAATTAGCCTCCTTGGCCTACATAAGCCCCAAAAATAAAATAATGTGCTAATAATACAACCTTTTGGTGACAAGCCCACCAAACTAGCTCACAAATGAAAAAGTAAGCCTCTCAAGAGGTCAAATAATAATCTATGCATGCCATAGGGCCCTCTAAGAGGCCTAATGAGGTCCATGGGTGCCACAACGAAGAATAGGGCCCTAAAAAGTAGTGGACAAGGGGTTGGCCCCTTGTAATAACTTGTGGTGCTCTAAATGATTGTGGGGGCACACAAGTGTCCTCATGGGTCTCCAAACGAATCGAAGATGCCTATAGGTTGCCCTCAAGGGCTAGGATGATAATGTAGGAGATGCCACATCATCATAGAAGTCTTGGAACATCTGCCAAGTGTATGGTGTAGATCTGGGCCCATCTGGGCATGATGGATCAGGTGCATCCTCCTCATCCAATAAGTGAACCACTAGCAATCTTTGAATGGCTGTGGGGATCCATGAAGTGAATTCTGCTGTTGTGGATGTCCATGGCTCTTAACGCTCACCCTATATGTGCCAATGTAGCCCTCTAGAGGATTAGGACCCCGTATAGGGAGACCAAACCCAAAAGGAAACAATTTGCAATCTGGTATAAAATCCAATGCGTCCCTAGCCTTCCAGTACAACAGGTCATTAAAGAAATCGAGTAAATGAGCTTACCTAATCATGGACCACAGGTGGGGACTTCATAATGGCCTGCCCTTCCATAATGGGCTTCGGGATTGTGCCAATGTCTCCTGAACTCCTAATGGGTTAACCAAGCACCCTATTAGATGGTTTCCACCTCTAAAGGGGATAATATAGTCATGGTAAATCCGTCAAAAGGTGGTGGCATGTGATAGATAGGTGAATGAAGTAGGGGATGAGAAGGGGCAACCCTGGGTCACATGCTGGGGTACAAGGGTAGCTAATAAGAGGGAAGCCCACACTTGGGTTTATAATGTGTAAGAGAGAGCAATCATGGTACATGGGGTGCCCCTTCCTTGATTTTTCCACCCTTCTTTGTATGCCCTTTTTCCTTTTTATAATTTTCTCTGATTAACTGCTCTAGGCTCAATGGGTTAGAGCATGATGTATAAGATATAGCAGTGAATTCCCCTCTTCAAGGTGGGGCGATTCATCACCCACTAGGGGTTGGGACAATCATGGGTTCCTATATGATGAAGAAGGCTCATAGAACTTGTTGGAACCAGTGTGATGGCCATGATGATGTGGTAGAGCTCATGCATTAGCTTTTGCCCATGTGCTAAATGTTTTTGCCCCGACCATCTTTTGCATTTTGTGGTACTTTTCCTATTGAATGTGGCCATATATGCTTGAACTTTCTTTTTAGCTGCATCAACCTCCAAGCTTCATTCCAAGCCATGACCCAAGGTGTGAGTAATGGGAAGGGGTGAGCTGACCCTATGTGGACCCGATGGAGGAATGTGGACCCAGGTGGGAGAAATGATGGATGGGGTAATAATGAATGGAAAGAGGGTAATATAAGCGGATAAGGGAGCGGGACCACGCAACCAAAATTGGGGTTTCCTGTGAAATACCATCCCTGAAACCAAATGGTCAGTAAAAGAGATCCCATGGGACTAGAATCCAAGTTTAATTCCTAAAAGCGGTCTAGGGGATAGAAGCACAAACCTAGCCCATTCTTTCCGCTGAATCCCCCCATTAATCCATGCCCAGAAGTGTCCATGATAAGCAAACTACAAACTCAATTTCAAAATGACAAGGCATACCTTTAGATTCGGGAAGCCCACCTTCAAACATACGATCATGGCAGATGGGTGAGGGACCACATGGCTGGCTCAGATGGCGGAGAAATGACACAATGAGCTAGCTGATGGCTACAAGGTGCTGTTGGCTGCCGGCTGTGGGCCATCTTGGAGAATTTTTTTCTCCTAGGGTATTACCCACAAAATGGTGGGTAACAGTGCCCAAGTGGTGCACCCCTTTACTACACCTAGTGGTCCCTCGGGCCTCGCGCTACCACCTCCAGGGAAATTGATTGCTGGACATGAACATTCCAACACATAGATGATTCAATTGAATAATCTCTTTCTTATCATACTCGCCCTTCTAGGCTGAAGCATCCCCTTCACTGGTTAATAGTCCCTGGAGTGATCCATATTGCCAAGGCCATCATTTCAAAGAAGAATATAGACCTATAAGGCCTTTTCTCCGTAAGTTTGCTGTTCGAATGCCCCTGAGAAGTTCACATTTTTTCTCCTAGGGATATTTCCCACAAAATGGTGGGTAACAGTGCCCAAGTGGACCCCTTTACTACACCTAGCGGTCCCCTCGACCTCGTGCTACCACCTCCAGGGCAATTGATTGCTGGACATGAACATTCCAACACATAGATGATTCAATTGAATAATCTCTTTCTTATCATACTCGACTTTCCAGGCTGTAGCATCCCCTTCACTGGTTAATAGTCCCTTGAGTGATCCATATTGCCAAGGCCATCCTATCAAAGAAGAGTATAGACCTATAAGGCCTTTTCTTTGTAAGTTTGTTGTCCTGAAAAACTGTGTCATCAACAACAAAACAACTATAATTAGTCCTGATATCATATACTATATTGATACCACAACATATTACTGTCAAACATGCAATCACCACACACATGCTCATTCATCACGAACATATATAGGCATATGCATCTCACACACACACACACACACATATAAGGACATATACATGTACACATATTCTTTCCTTCAAGAGAAGTAACAACCATACATATGCAACATGCATTAAACAAAATATGGAATACAATTTTCATGTAGCACAACAACTATGCAACATTTGTGGAATGCTTGCATTTATGTGCCTCCACTATGAAGCATCATCCCTGCATGTCAGCACAATATATTATCCTTTTATACAGTGTCACTATAGTCTCACAAACTGTGGTTCCTGTATACAATTCCGCTATGCAACAAGTATCCTTGCTCACTGTTTCGACATCTCTGGCTAGTATTATTGTTGATGCTCTATCTGTATTTCAAATAATAATCAACCTGTTCAAACTATTATAAAACTTGACTTGCAGCCAAGTGTTTATTTCCTTAGTACTTATCCTATGTCCTTACACAACTACTTCACATTGTCATTATCAATAATCAACAATTAATATTATATCTATGACGACATCCTACACAATATCGAGCATGTTTCAATCCAAACATTTAGCTATCTTAGAGAACTCTACCTTCAGTCAATTAATTACAACCCTCCAACAATTACACTCAGGTTTCTACTATAACGTGCAGGGATCAAGACAAATCCTCTTAAATGTGTTGAATCATGCTTCCTAAGGCCAAGGAAGTTAACTCAACCTCCCTATGTTGGTAGAATTAGCATTTAGGAAACTTGTCCTAAGTTTCCCTGATCATCCTCCAATCACAGTCCCGTTAGGCCTTTGTAACCTTGTAACTTTCTTGAAAATTTTCCTCAAAATTCTTTCCCAGATTCAAATTTTGGTTCTACCAATGGGTTCAGTTCGTCAACATCTTTCTGTGCATTGCTCACTTGCAAAATTCTGACACTTGAGTGGAAAGTTATGCCCTTCGAAAGTTTTAATTGAGCACAAATTCTTCTTTCCAAACTCTTGTAGCTTTCTCCTTGATTCTTGGGAAATTCTTGCCTTTGAATCCGCTTTTTATCTTACTATATATGTTTTGCTAAGAAATCTCTTTCTTTTGACTACTCATACGCCATATTCTGACTCCTGAGTGCAAAGATATGCCCCTGAGAAGTTCAACTTCTCTCGCTCTCTACTCTTCAACCATTACAATCCTAAAATTCAATTAAACTCCCAAATTAATTTAATCTTTAACACTATGCCCACTTCATCCTTATTAGTCCTTGCCCTAAGGCAACATGGACTATAGGAATCGATCTGCATCGATTTGCGCATGAATATTTAGTCACTATTATAAATCAAATGACTAAATCGAAAGTTTCAAATGATTAAATCCAAAGTTTTGGTTCACATGTTTCAGTTCACCTTTTTGCAGCCTATTAAATACTGACAAGGTTTTCTGTTAGCAAATGAAAATATTTGAGGTCTTATTTGGCCTCTTCTCGAGGCCGGGGGAAGAAAACTTAGTGTTAAAATGCATATTCTGAAGAAATTTTTGCTTAAGGAAGTGATGTTAGTATTAGAGTTAACATTATTTAGTTAATATCAAATGTTTGTTGCGTATAATGTCTCGTTGGAATTTGCATGTGGCTCGTGACTCCGTGATTACACGCAACTGCCTAATGAATTTGATGTGTTGATCACACAACTGCCTAACCCATCGGTATTGGAAGAACAATAGCTAAACACTCGCTTCTTACCTCACGGTTCTCTTGGTTGCTTGCTCACATGTATGGCTCTATGTAACCATTTTTTCCTGAGCCCTCAAGTAGGAGCTTCCCTTCAGGTGACAACGACAATTCACTACTATCTCAGTGGCTCAGAGGAAATAATCGGAAGCTCGGAGTAAATCACACTTTAGAGGGGAGCTAGCTTTGCTTTCCAACCCTAGGTGTCAGTTTTTGAGATATTCGAACTCTCCAATGGGGCATCTCTCAGTTGGGTTCTTCAGATTGTTTACGGTATTTTCCTAGGCCAAATATTCGCCTTATGTGAGCAAGACCTCTCGGCCTATAGCCCACATTATTCTCAGGTGGGAGTTTTAGATTTAGGGTTCTCAGGACAATATTAATAGGTGGTACCTCGGAAATTAATTTTAAGTTTGCCCTCACCTTCACTTGGGCGCTTTAAAACGGGAGCCCGATTGGCTCGTGGAATGATTTCGAGCTGATATAATAAATGGTGGGCGGGCTGGTCTGTACTAGCTCTTGGGTTTGTATCTCGATCTGGACCTAGTACTAGATATGGGTATAAAACTACCTTCGCTCCATCAGCGTAAAATACTTCTTCAACGATTGGATCAACTACTCGTACTCAGTAAACTATATATGCTCTTTATGCTACTACTACTGTTGGTGTTGCTTCCATTGTTTATGGATATGCTCTAGATACCTATGCTTGCTTTGATGCTACCTACTGGTTCTATTTGGTTCCATTCATTTTCTTTTTGACGAATGCCCGCCAGACCTTAACTCTTCCTTTATGAAGTGTTCGCCTGGGAAGTCTTTGAATGGCTCTTCCCTTTCTATCAAAGATAATTACTTGCTTTCCTAGCGTACATTCAACCCAGTTCCGGAGGGAATGTGCCCTCTCGATGGTCACCTTGCCAATTGCGTCAGAGAGTCCATGCTAGGTTATTTGTCTTGATTTAGCAACTCCATTTTCGGAGCGAGGCTTTCCCTCTTGGTTTAGCAACTCCTTCATTTTAGGAGTGAGGCTATGGGTTCGACTCCCATAATGTGCGATGCCAAATGTAACTCAACCAAGTGCTTTTGTGTCCCATAGCCTATCTCTTTAACCCTAATATTGGGGTTTTACTCTATGTGTTTCTCTTACTAGGTGCTTTTACCAGTTATGCTGCTGTTGTACTTGGAATTGGAACTGCAACATGGTCTTATGTTAATTGGAACTGCAACAGGGTTTTATGTTTCGCTGTAAGTACCTGTTCTTTCTATGGTGTTGTGTTCTCTGGCTGCATTGTTTCGTTTGTCTGTTCTCAGAGTCTTGGTAGTGTGAAGCAAGTTCGCAATGCATGCCAAGCGAGCTCTAGCATGCCCGAATTATTCCTGCCATGCCGAAGAGAAGGAAGGCATAATATCCACCCAAAGTATTAACTCCGGAAGCTGAACTGCTCGAGACTGGTGAATGATGGACCTAATGAAGGAAGCAACTTTTAATGTGCTTTTTCTCTATAAGAGAGGATTGAGCAACTTTCCTTCTGGATCACAACCCAACTCTTGACTTTGTTAAAAATTAATAGATGCCCTTGAATATATTGGTGAAAGGAAAGAAGCTAGGCATAGATCGAAGCATCTTTTCTAAGTAAGGAGTCTCAGTCTGTTGGTTCAACTTGAACTCAACCACCTAGGGAAACGAGTTACCGCATATTACTGCTTCCTGAACCTAGTTGTTCCAAGACCATTATGCTTAGGTGTGTGAGGGAACTCATTGCTTCCCTGCTGCATGTTGAGGACATGTAGGGTTTATAAATAGTTATGACATTTGTAGATGGCATATGACATTTGTAGAGTGAATGTACGACAAAGAACCACAAACACAATTACATGATATACATTAATATTTAATAATATAAATTAATATTTAATAATATACATCACATTTATTTATTTTTTGGGCTTCCAGAAGTTTTAGAGTTGCTTGATTTGGTGGTAGATCCCCAAGGCTTTGAATTACTTCTGGTATGGATCGATTGACATTTTTGTCATTAGTAGATTATATGCTGCAGACATTTACAAGTGTTTGTTATTTTGTATATGTTCTTTAAATGATCTGAGAATTTTGATCTCCTCTCCAAACGTTTATATAAGCTCTGTAATTAATGATTTAGCATTTCCTATCTTCTGTACATGGTTAAGCATTCTTCATCTTCATTCAGATAGTTGAACTATTTTAGCTATTTCAAAATATTTAGGATCTTTTTTCACATTCCTCATCAAGATCTTCTTTCACATTCTTCATCTTCATTTGTACGGTGATATAATGGTACTGTTAAAAGGAATTTAGGCTTCTATGGATTAAATGCAACCTTAGTTGTAAATTCCGCTGAGGTTTCGATTATTCCCGAGGCGAACTTGCTTGGCCTTGCTGGCGAGCCTAATTAATTTTGTCCCAAGTTTGACTCTATTCTACCGAGTCAAAAATAGTAGTAGCGATTCAGACACTCATGTATATAGGTCAGATGCTGATACATAACTAACTTTTAGGTTATTTGCGGTCCGCTAAATCAAACTTGATTGAAAAAGATTTATAGGTCCATTGAGTAAAAATGGAAAATAGGGAAAAACTGTTTTAAAACTCTTACACTCTGGATTCTTTCTGTCACTTGCTGGAAGGGTTTTTAAAATTTTTGATATGAATAATGTTTAGGCTGATATGAATAATGTTTAGGCTTATTTTTTTTCTTTTGACACCCTTTGGGACTTGTCATGTTCCTACAAGCTCTTTTACTAAGGATCAAGACCTGACATCGTTTGGGACTTGTCTTGTTCCTACGAGCTCTTTTACTTAGGATCAAGACCGGTAAACGGAATTTAATCAAGAAAGTATTGGAAACTATTGAACTCTCAGTGACGAAACTTTGGTTCATTTTCATTCTTGTTGGTTTACAACTTTTGAGGTTATAGTTTTTTTCTTTTTTTTGCACATCAAGTGAAAATATTATTCCTTAGTGAACTGAACTATTGGGATGAGATGTTTTTCGTTATGCATATATGATCAACTTTTGGAGCAAGTATTAGGAAATGATTTGATTTCTTCTAATTAGGTTATGTCTTTGGTGTTATGCCTCTGGAGTTGGATTTGTAGACCTCATATGAAAAGCAACCTGATGTTCAGTTGATGCGATTTGGGGATTACTTTGCACGTGCATTTAGTTTGGTCAACTCTGCCCAATTCCCTCTGAACAAGATACTGAAGGAGTCTACTGTGGCCAGCTTGCAGAAGTAAGTTTAAAGTTTTTTACTTATCACAATATATTTATGATGTAATAAAAAATTCCATCTTCTTGATGGTCTAGGGATGCTTATTATTTTCAAATATATGAATCTGTGTCATATGTGTTGTATATTTAAAATAACTTATTCAGTCATATTGCTGTAACTCATTTTCTGTTATAGAGTTTTGGATGATTACTTAAAGTGCAAACATACTGTTTTTTCTTCTTCATTCTTAGTTTCTAACTAGCAGCCTAGAGATTATTTTTCTTATGGCATAAGGGATGCAAGCATGCTTTGAGACTCCACTTCCCTTCTCAATTTATTATTCACATCATGCTATCTTCCCGTATTCTACAAAGCAGATGAATCATTTAGCATGGTATTTTTAGTTTTTTTTGAGAATCTAGAGTTAGCATATCCCATTGTGTTAGTATTAATTTTTCAGAACAAAGATCCATGATCCTAGGATTACATTAAAAAGTTAAAAACACATTTAGGAAATAACTGAACTTAGCATACATTCTACTGTGTATGATGGTGATTACATGATTGGGATATCTTATACCTTATTTATGTCTCTACAAATGCAACGGGTATGCTTGCAATTATTCGATTTGTGATATCTGATTATTATGTGTCTTTTGTGCAAATTTCAGATACCTCTTTGTTACATTGCAGAACAAACAAAAGTGTACAGTGTAATCCTCCTCAACTCTGAGTAAATCTGCCTCCAACCCTACTGCCCAGGGGAACCTACAGGCTGGTATTTTGAGGTGTTGCTAGATGCTGGAAACCTAGATCATTATGGCCTAACAAATCTCTTGCATTGGAATTGAACGAAGAGAATAAAGGAAAATTCTAGTATGTATGTGTATTCTCAAATATCTAGCACAATATTAAACTGGTCTATAACACTCCTAATGAACAATTAGGGTTTCCTTGTCATAATTAAGGTTTCCTTGCCATATCAATATGCCATATATCAATATGAATACTACAACAAATCATGCATGATATCACTAACTGAGAACTACCACTGTGGCTACTGTGAAGTTCTGCATCTTAAACTAATTGCCCAGTCTTCTTCTAGGTGCCATATATTGGAATTATCACTGCTTCTAGTTGCTATATCTAGATCAAACATTTTCTTGCCTTTAATCTCAGACAATTCAGACTTGAACTTGGATGACTTGACTGAGCTGACGAGATACCATCTTGGGTCAGCCCTCTATTTGGGTTGGGGGCTGGTTCAGTGCTAAAGTAGTCCAAATCAGCTGGGTTTGTACCTACTCGGCCAAGTTGGTCATCTCATAATGTCTTCTATTAAATCCCAGTACTAATTCAACTATCAATGAATCAAAACATAGAGAATGGTGTGTACTTGGTGTTGTATATGTAGTTTGTAATTAGTTGACCCATATCATCTCCATATTAATCCACAAAACAACATACAACTGAAGTAATTTGAATGTAATGTATATCCAACTGTAATGTATATCTAACCCAATGTTGACTGGATTTACTTGGAAGAGAAAATCAAGTTGCAAAATTCAATGTATCACACTAACTCGGTAAACATCTAGAGCCCCCACTACCCAACACTTGGTGGCAGTGGCAATTACAATTGAAGGGGCCAAAATCTGCAGGTGGTCTAACTACCTAATTCAAAATGATGCCTCTGTTCTCGACATTAGGATTGTAGTAAATGCTACCATGCATCAATTGAGAAAGCAAGTTAGGGTTAGACTAGTGATCTCCACCACCCATCATTCAATAGTGGAACTGATCCACAACAGAGTATGGTTGACAACTCCACATCCCATTGTCTTTTCAAAGCACAATGCACCAAAATTGAATGCAAGATCTATATTTGGCATGGTTGGCATCGTTGATACCAATTCATGAACCATTTGATTATCACCTAACTCACTGGCTGGATTTGACTCAGTGATGACTGAAAATTTCAGCCCATCCAACATCAATATAGAATCTGGTTTGTCCTCCAATAAATGTACCTTTTTACATCTTGGTAGTGTTGTCGCGCAGATTGACACGACAACGCTCAGACCGGGGGCTGTCACTCTGATCCCCGATCCCTCCGTTTAAGCCTGTCTCCCGCGGCTAAGGGGGGTAGACCCTGCGAGATAATGAAGACCAACTGCCAAACAGTTGGGTGGGAGACACGACACACGATATGATAAGCACTAGATGAATTTAGAGATTTAATAGACCAGTGCCTTGTGGAGTTAATGTTTAAATGATTACTTTTTAAATGGTATAGAAACATAAACCGTGAACAGTAATCATTTGTCATCAGCTAAATCACATGACCAAAAATGATATCCTGGCAACTGGAAATTTTTGAAGAGATGAAAGCCTGAGAACCATGAATTGTTAACCAGACATCATATTTCGTGTTTCGACTTGAAAATTTCAGATCTCAGCATGAAAGATATGACAATTACTGAAAATAACTGGATCTAAAAAAATTCCACAATTTTTTTTTTTTTTTAAATATTAAAATGAAATCTAAAGATTATTCTAAAACTAAACTATTTAAAAAAAAATAAAACTAAATCTAAAAAAAAAATTATAAATCTTTTTTATTTTTTTTTATTATTTATTATTTTTATTTTTTTTTTATTTTCCATGTTATAAAAACTGAAAATTAAAAAATCTAAAAAATATAAAAACTTAACACTTAAAATCTATTATAAACTAAAACGTTAAATTAAAGCCTAAGCTTAACCCATTAAAAAAAAACTAAATAAAACAAAACAAATTAAAATCTAATTAGAATTAAAATCTATCTAACCAAGCCTAAGTTCTAATGTCTAAACCATGCTATAATCCGAATAACCCAAAGGAAATCGAAATTTATCTGAACGCACATATAACTCAGAACTGAAACTGAACCCTTGACTAAAATGTAGCCCTTGCATATATCGTTACCTTGGCTCAGTGAAAATTTCGGATCGCGTGGAAAAAAACCTGGGCAGGGATAGAAGGCGGCGGACAGAGAAAGACTTAAATCAATTTGAAACTTACCTGAGCGTGATTTACCTGGCCCGATGGAATTTGTCAATGCGATTGAATGATTGAATGATTTTGATACGCAGCAAAACTCGTGAGGAAAATTGTAGTCACGCCTGGGTATGCCTTTGCTTTCGATGGATAAATCAAATTCATGAATCGCTTGACCCGTAATTTGAAACGCAGTCATTAAAACGCCATCGAAACCCTGGACCAGCCGACCATTGATACCTCCTTACAGCTTCGATTCACACGCACGATGACATCGATCCGCAGAAATTTTGCAGGTTCAATCAGTGTTGAACGCATGGGTATCCGAATCGTGTTGATTGTGGATTGATTTTGGAATGCAGGTGAAATGGCTAGACATTGACGGCAGACAGAAAGGAAACTTGAATCGGCTTGACGCTGGATACGCTGTCTGACAGATTGTGGTGATGCGTCTCAATTTATGTCTTTTATATAAACGGATTTTATTACTTGAGGCAGTTCTGCGTTGAATGATGTCGGACACCTTCGATTTAAACCTGGTTTTGCTACGGGATCATTCGAACTGTGCAGACTTTTGAGTTTTCTTGTCTTTTGGCTGCTTAGATTTGAGACGGCTTTGGTGACCGCAGAATTTCAATGGAGCCACTATACAAAGGCCGCTACAGAAGCTTGATCTAATTGCCAACGTGTATCTGCATCCTTCATTGCCTTGTGCGGGCTTCTCATGGCATAATTTTTCAGTCGTAGTACCAGCAAACAACAATGCTCTCCCTTTCAAAACGTTTCAGCACCACCTTTGCCGGCAGAAAGTGACGCAAGTCTGGCAGTGCACTGATAAAGAGAACACATTGACTGAAAATAGATTTGCAGGCTGGGCAGCCGTAATTGCAAGAAAACAAAACCCTATACCTGCAAACACAAAGAAAACAAAACCCTAATGATATATGCACAAAATCAAAATCAAAACCCTAGATCAACTGACTAATTTACAGATCTTGGCCTCTTAACTGCCAGATTTAACAATAAGAGCAGAAGTGTTTTCAGTATATCAAAAATTTTGAACTTCACTGTGAACAGAAAGAAAATCTCTCAATGTAAAACAGAAAAGAAACTCTTAATGATTAACCCAGGGAACAATCAGCTGGGCTCTGCACAGAAAAGCCAGTGGGAGTCGGCTGGTTCAGCCTAGAACTTCCCCAAACGCCCACAATTTCCTTCAGAAAGGTTTTCCTGCACACCTCAAGCAACCATCAGCACAGAGAGAAAGAGTGCTGCTAGATCTCAGAAAATAATGGAGATACCTGCCATTATTTCAGAAACCCTAGCAGCCCTCAAACCCTAGCAGGTGAACAAGATACCTGTGCTCACACTACTCTTAAAAAAACAAGCTATGATTAACGGCTAAAAACTGAAATATGCAGAAAATTAAAGATCTCACAGCAATCCCAGAGAGTAACACCAGCACGATTTGGATCCCAAAGTCTTTTTATTAACCAGAAAATCAGATTACAAGAGAGCTTTTCAGTACAGACTCACAGATCAGATGATTTGAAATGACCCCCTAAGACCCTATATAAAGGAAATGATCCTAACGACTAGTTCGAGTGATCCATGTAGAAATGATCTCGACCGCTGATGAGGATCAAGACATCTCTTGATCTCATCCGTCGATTTATTAACTTAAAATATTATTATTTTATTAGTTAGGGTTTTTGCTTCATTTTTTAATTCATTTTAAAATGGATCACTGAACTAAGCCTTTCGGAAACATCACCTAGGACCTAGGACTTAGGACTCATGAGGGGATTTAAAACATTTCTCGACCCTCAGGACACATTACATCATGACTTTTACAAAATTACATCTTAAGGGACAAACCCATTTAATACAGACCCTCACAAAACACTCAGTTCTGCGACACAACTATAATCTAGCAGATTTAACACACTAGGATTTTCCTAAAGTTCTAATGACAAAATCCATCCCGGCTTTGGGGTCAGGTTTGAAGGAAAACTCTGCCGATCCATGGATCGGTGAGATGAAAAACCTTCCGGGACATAGATTATCATAGAAAATTAGGTCCACCTAGGAAGTTTACATACATGACTCATGTCTGCTAAGATTATTTACAATCAATACATGCAGACTGAGTTTACAATCAAAAAGATCAATTTGCTGATCATGGCAGGATGGCATGGACATGCTGATCAGGTGCTTCCCCTTTTTGCCAAGAAAAGGGGGATGTACTGCATGGGTAGTTGACCAGTAGAGGTCAACATCTGGCTCTACTTGGGGACACGTTGCTGCTTGCAGGATTGTGAGAATCCAGAATCTGCATCCATACAACACAAAAATAAGTAGTGTCCATCCATAAATCAGCATATACATTAAGCACAGGAAAGAAAAAAGCTCTTCATTTATTAACTATCTAAAGCAGAAATGAAAATGCGGAAAAAAAACAAGGAGTAGGGTTAGAAATACGCTACAAAGGATGCCCTACGGCATCAGATGTGTTCAATATAGTGCATACTGAGCATTTGCCTGCTTTCAGGCAAATCTGTCGGCTGCTTGTCGGATGTGCCATGTCCAATTTTGCATATGGTAGGACTCTTTCCTATCCGAAAATCAAGCTGCTCACGGCCGTCTGATGCATCAAATCTTCGTCTAATCTTCTTCCTCTTGCGCTTCTTCTTTCTGGCAGGATGAATTACTGATGATCTGGAACTTTCTGTTTCGAAACTATCAGATGAAGTGTGTAAGTTATGCATGCTAAGTCTTTTTGTGTCTTGCATCTGATTTTTATCGTTTTTAAGCTTATCTGGATCACCTTCAATTATCCACTTAATGACCTCCTCATAGTAAGATGGAACTTGTTGCGGCAAATGAGAAGGCTCCTGGTTTCTCTTATCATCTGACCATTGTTGAATCTTTTGAACTTGTATTCTAATGGCATCCACCTGACTAGAGCATTCATCCCTTATAGCGCTGATTTGCATGGCATGGTTCTCTTGCATGTGTTTTATTACCTTATCATTCTTTTCCTCTATGTCCATCAAGCAATGTTGCATGAAATTTATCTCTTCTTTATGATTCGCTTGCATGTCAGCCAACTGATTGTTATGATTGAATGTCATAGAGTCAATTTCCCTATCATGATCAGCTTTCATGGTCACCATATTTTCCTCTAAAACTGACATCTTGCTTTGCATGCTTCTAATTTCTGTTTCATATTTAATTTTCATGGCCTCAATTTCCTTAGCATGCTGATTTTGCGTGTCCTCAATCTCCTTATTACGTTTTTCCAGATGGGTGCGTAAAGTTTTAACATCATTGATAAGATTAGTTTGGTTGCTTTCCATATTTTTCACCATCATCTTTAAATCTTGTATTATTTGCTTTTGCTCATCCTTTTCATTGTCATTTATCCCCGATTTTTCACTATCATGAACTTGATCTGCAATAGTTCCAGCTGATGACATATTCTGATCTTGAACTCTTTCTTCAACAGCTTGACCTTTAATATGATTACTTTCTTCTTTTTGCACAATTTTAGAGGTAGAAGGCAAGCTGTTTAGACTATTATATCTATCTTTAAAAGCATCGAGAATGTCTTGTAAAGAAGTGAAAAAATCATTAGGAAAATTATTAAACCAATTCAAGGCATCACCCTCTAAAGAATGGACAAATAGACGCATCTTGAAATCTTCATGATTATATTGAGGAAATCTACAATATAAGATCTTTACACAAGTAAACATGTTTAAATGATGTTTAACAGCGACCGGATCATCACCCGAGAACTTAAATAATTTAGAAATGGCCTCTTTCGGAAGATCATGGAGATTATTAGTAAAATGACATGGTTTACATGAATAATCCATGATGAACAACAGGGGATGAAATGGATGATAAAAAGAGATTTCTGCTCAAGAAAATTAAGAGATGAGAGAAGTGGAGTCGCCACTTGAACAACGAATCTGATTCTAGGATCCAAAAACTAAACACAAGCAGATATGAGGAAAGCTTCTTGTCTGGGAAAAATGAGAAAAATGGAGTCGCCACCCAAACAAGAAACAAAACCGAAGAGATGCTGCTGATATGTGATGAAAAGATGCCAAAATATTTGAATCTGCCAACTCAAATGAGAGATGAGAAGATGAGAAGCTGAATGTCGATGAAACCCCAAGAACAGAAAACTCTGTCCCCGGCAACGGCGCCAAAAAATGTTGTCGCGCAGATTGACGCGACAACGCTCAGACCGGGGGCTGTCACTCTGATCCCCGATCCCTCCATTTAAGCCTGTCTCCCGCGGCTAAGGGGGGTAGACCCTGCGAGATAATGAAGACCAACTGCCAAACAGTTGGGTGGGAGACACGACACACGATATGATAAGCACTAGATGAATTTAGATATTTAATAGACCAGTGCCTTGTGGAGTTAATGTTTAAATGATTACTTTTTAAATGGTATAGAAACATAAACCGTGAACAGTAATCATTTGTCATCAGCTAAATCACATGACCAAAAATGATATCCTGGCAACTGGAAATTTTTGAAGAGATGAAAGCCTGAGAACCATGAATTGTTAACCAGACATCATATTTCGTGTTTCGACTTGAAAATTTCAGATCTCAGCATGAAAGATATGACAATTACTGAAAATAACTGGATCTAAAAAAATTCCACAAATATTATTATTATTATTTTTTTTAAATATTAAAATGAAATCTAAAGATTATTCTAAAACTAAACTATTTAAAAAAAAATAAAACTAAATCTAAAAAAAAAAATTATAAATCTTTTTTATTTTTATTTTTATTTTTTTCCTTTTTTATTTTCCATGTTATAAAAACTGAAAATTAAAAAATCTAAAAAATATAAAAACTTAAAACTTAAAATCTATTATAAACTAAAACGTTAAATGAAAACCTAAGCTTAACCCATTAAAAAAAAACTAAATAAAACAAAACAAATTAAAATCTAATTAGAATTAAAATCTATCTAACCAAGCCTAAGTTCTAACGTCTAAACCATGCTATAATCCGAATAACCCAAAGGAAATCGAAATTTATCTGAACGCACATATAACTCAGAACTGAAACTGAACCCTTGACTAAAATGTAGCCACGCCTTGCATATATCGTTACCTTGGCTCAGTGAAAATTTCGGATCGCGTGGAGAAAAACCTGGGCAGGGATAGAATGCGGCGGACAGAGAAAGAATTAAATCAATTTGAAACTTACCTGAGCGTGATTTACCTGGCCCGATGGAATTTGTCAATGCGATTGAATGAGTTTGAATGATTGAATGATTTCGATACGCAGCAAAACTCGTGAGGAAAATTGTAGTCACGCCTGGGTATGCCTTTGCTTTCGATGGATAAATCAGATTCATGAATCGCTTGACCCGTAATTTGAAACGCAGTCATTAAAACGCCATCGAAACCCTGGACCAGCCGACCATTGATACCTCCTTACAGCTTCGATTCACACGCACGATGACATCGATCCGCAGAAATTTTGCAGGTTCAATCAGTGTTGAACGCGTGGGTATCCGAATCGTGTTGATTGTGGATTGATTTTGGAATGCAGGTGAAATGGCTAGACATTGACGGCAGACAGAAAGGAAACTTGAATCGGCTTGACGCTGGATACGTTGTTTGACGGATTGTGGTGATGAGTCTCAATTTATGTCTTTTATATAAACGGATTTTATTACTTGAGGCAGTTCTGCGTTGAATGATGTCGGACACCTTCGATTTAAACCTGGTTTTGCTGCGGGATCATCCGAACTGTGCAGACTTTTGAGTTTTCTTGTCTTTTGGCTGCTTAGATTTGAGACGGCTTTGGTGACCGCAGAATTTCAATGGAGCCACTATACAAAGGCCGCTATAGAAGCTTGATCTAATTGCCAACGTGTATCTGCATCCTTCATTGCCTTGTGCGGGCTTCTCATGGCATAATTTTTCAGCCGTAGTACCAGCAAACAACAATGCTCTCCCTTTCAAAACGTTTCAGCACCACCTTTGCCGGCAGAAAGTGACGCAGCTGGATTGCAGGTGGGGATAAGGTAAATACGCAAGTCTGGCAGTGCACTGGTAAAGAGAACACATTGACTAAAAATAGATTTGCAGGCTGGGCAGCTGCAATTGCAAGAAAACAAAACCCTATACCTGCAAACACAAAGAAAACAAAACCCTAATGATATATGCACAAAATCAAAATCAAAACCCTAGATCAACTGACAAATTTACAGATCTTGGCCTCTTAACTGCCAGATTTAACAATAAGAGCAGAAGTGTTTTCAGTATATCAGAAATTTTGAACTTCACTGTGAACAGAAAGAAAATCTCTCAATGTAAAACAGAAAAGAAACTCTTAATGATTAACCCAGGGAACAATCAGCTGGGCTCTGCACAGAAAAGCCAGTGGGAGTCGGCTGGTTCAGCCTAGAACTTCCCCAAACGCCCACAATTTCCTTCAGAAAGGTTTTCCTGCACACCTCAAGCAACCATCAGCACAGAGAGAAAGAGTGCTGCTAGATCTCAGAAAATAATGGAGATACCTGCCATTATTTCAGAAACCCTAGCAGCCCTCAAACCCTAGCAGGTGAACAAGATACCTGTGCTCACACTACTCTTAAAAAAACAAGCTATGATTAACGGCTAAAAACTGAAATATGCAGAAAATTAAAGATCTCACAGCAATCCTAGAGAGTAACACCAGCACGATTTGGACCCCAAAGTCTTTTTATTAACCAGAAAATCAGATTACAAGAGAGCTTTTCAGTACAGACTCACAGATCAGATGATTTGAAATGACCCCCTAAGACCCTATATAAAGGAAATGATCCTAACGGCTAGTTCGAGTGATCCATGTAGAAATGATCTCGACCGTTGATGAGGATCAAGACATCTCTTGATCTCATCCGTCGATTTATTAACTTAAAATATTATTATTTTATTAGTTAGGGTTTTTGCTTCATTTTTTAATTCATTTTAAAATGGATCACTGAACTAAGCCTTTCGGAAACATCACCTAGGACCTAGGACTTAGGACTCATGAGGGGATTTAAAACATTTCTCGACCCTCAGGACACATTACATCATGACTTTTACAAAATTACATCTTAAGGGACAAACCTATTTAATACAGACCCTCACAAAACACTCAGTTCTGCGACACAACTATAATCTAGCAGATTTAACACACTAGGATTTTCCTAAAGTTCTAATGACAAAATCCATCTCGGCTTTGGGGTCAGGTTTGAAGGAAAACTCTGCCGATCCATGGATCGGTGAGACGAAAAACCTTCCGGGACATAGATTATCATAGAAAATTAGGTCCACCTAGGCAGTTTACATACATGACTCATGTCTGCTAAGATTATTTACAATCAATACATGCAGACTGGGTTTACAATCAAAAAGATCAATTTGCTGATGATGGCAGGATGGCATGGACATGCTGATCAGGTGCTTCCCTTTTTGCCAAGAAAAGGGGGATGTACTGCATGGGTAGTTGACCAGTAGAGGTCAACATCTGGCTCTACTTGGGGACACGTTGCTGCTTGCAGGAATGTGAGAATCCAGAATATGCATCCATACAACACAAAAATAAGTAGCGTCCATCCATAAATCAGCATATACATTAAGCACAGGAAAGAAAAAAGCTCTTCATTTATTAACTATCTAAAGCAGAAATGAAAATGCGGAAAAAAAACAAGGAGTAGGGTTAGAAATACGCTACAAAGGATGCCCTACATCATCAGATGTGTTCAATATAGTGCATACTGAGCATTTGCCTGCTTTCAGGCAAATCTGTCGGCTGCTTGTCGGATGTGCCATGTCCAATTTTGCATATGGTAGGACTCTTTCCTATCCGAAAATCAAGCTGCTCACGGCCGTCTGATGCATCAAATCTTCGTCTAATCTTCTTCCTCTTGTGCTTCTTCTTTCTGGCAGGATGAATTACTGATGATCTGGAACTTTCTGTTTCGAAACTATCAGATGAAGTGTGTTAGTTATGCATGCTAAGTCTTTTTGTGTCTTGCATCTGATTTTTATCGTTTTTAAGCTTATCTGGATCACCTTCAATTATCCACTTAATGACCTCCTCATAGTAAGATGGAACTTGTTGCGGCAAATGAGAAGGCTCCTGGTTTCTCTTATCATCTGACCATTGTTGAATATTTTGAACTTGTATTCTAATGGCATCCACCTGACTAGAGCATTCATCCCTTATAGCGCTGATTTGCATGGCATGGTTCTCTTGCATGTGTTTTATTACCTTATCATTCTTTTCCTCTATGTCCATCAAGCAATGTTGCATGAAATTTATCTCTTCTTTATGATTCGCTTGCATGTCAGCCAACTGATTGTTATGATTGAATGTCATAGAGTCAATTTCCCTATCATGATCAGCTTTCATGGTCACCATATTTTCCTCTAAGACTGACATCTTGCTTTGCATGCTTCTAATTTCTGTTTCATATTTAATTTTCATGGCCTCAATTTCCTTAGCATGCTGCTTTTGCGTGTCCTCAATCTCCTTATTACGTTTTTCCAGATGGGTGCGTAAAGTTTTAACATCATTGATAAGATTAGTTTGGTTGCTTTCCATATTTTTCACCATCATCTTTAAATCTTGTATTATTTGCTTTTGCTCATCCTTTTCATTGTCATTTATCCCCGATTTTTCACTATCATGAACTTGATCTGCAATAGTTCCGGCTGATGACATATTCTGATCTTGAACTCTTTCTTCAACAGCTTGACCTTTAATATGATTACTTTCTTCTTTTTGCACAATTTTAGAGGTAGAAGGCAAGCTGTTTGGACTATTATATCTATCTTTAAAAGCATCGAGAATGTCTTGTAAAGAAGTGAAAAAATCATTAGGAAAATTATTAAACCAATTCAAGGCATCACCCTCTAAAGAATGGACAAATAGACGCATCTTGAAATCTTCATGATTATATTGAGGAAATCTACAATATAAGATCTTTACACAAGTAAACATGTTTAAATGATGTTTAACAACGACCGGATCATCACCCGAGAACTTAAATAATTTAGAAATGGCCTCTTTCGGAAGATCATGGAGATTATTAGTAAAATGACATGGTTTACATGAATAATCCATGATGAACAACAGGGGATGAAATGGATGATAAAAAGAGATTTCTGCTCAAGAAAATTAAGAGATGAGAGAAGTGGAGTCGTCACTTGAACAACGAATCTGATTCTAGGATCCAAAAAGTAAACACAAGCAGATATGAGGAAAGCTTCTTGTCTGGGAAAAATGAGAAAAATGGAGTCGCCACCCAAACAAGAAACAAAACCGAAGAGATGCTGCTGATATGTGATGAAAAGATGCCAAAATATTTGAATCTGCCAGCTCAAATGAGAGATGAGAAGATGAGAAGCTGAATGTCGATGAAACCCCAAGAACAGAAAAACTCTGTCCCCGGCAACAGCGCCAAAAAATGTTGTCGCGCAGATTGACACGACAGTGCTCAGACCGGGGGCTGTCACTCTGATCCCCGATCCCTCCGTTTAACCCTGTCTCCCGCGGCTAAGGGGGGTAGACCCTGCGAGATAATGAAGACCAACTGCCAAACAGTTGGGTGGGAGACACGACACACGCTATGATAAGCACTAGATGAATTTAGAGATTTAATAGACCAGTGCCTTGTGGAGTTAATGTTTAAATGATTACTTTTTAAATGGTATAGAAACATAAACCGTGAACAGTAATCATTTGTCATCAGCTAAATCACATGACCAAAAATGATATCCTGGCAACTGGAAATTTTTGAAGAGATGAAAGCCTGAGAACCATGAATTGTTAACCAGACATCATATTTCGTGTTTCAACTTGAAAATTTCAGATCTCAGCATGAAAGATATGACAATTACTGAAAATAACTGGATCTAAAAAAATTCCACAAATAAATATATATATATATATATATATTTTTTTTTTTATAAATATTAAAATGAAATCTAAAGATTATTCTAAAACTAAACTATTTAAAAAAAAAAAAAACTAAATCTAAAAAAAAAAATTATAAATCTTTTATTATTTTTTTCCTTTTTTATTTTCCATGTTATAAAAACTGAAAATTAAAAAATCTAAAAAATATAAAAACTTAACACTTAAAATCTATTATAAACTAAAACGTTAAATTAAAACCTAAGCTTAACCCATTAAAAAAAAACTAAATAAAACAAAACAAATTAAAATCTAATTAGAATTAAAATCTATCTAACCAAGCCTAAGTTCTAACGTCTAAACCATGCTATAATCCGAATAGCCCAACGGAAATCGAAATTTTTCTGAACGCACATATAACTCAGAACTGAAACTGAACCCTTGACTAAAATGTAGCCACGCCTTGCATATATCGTTACCTTGGCTCAGTGAAAATTTCGGATCGCGTGGAAAAAAACCTGGGCAGGGATAGAATGCGGCGGACAGAGAAAGACTTAAATCAATTTGAAACTTACCTGAGCGTGATTTACCTGGCCCGATGGAATTTGTCAATGCGATTGAATGAGTTTGAATGATTGAATGATTTCGATACGCAGCAAAACTCGTGAGGAAAATTGTAGTCACGCCTGGGTATGCCTTTGCTTTCGATGGATAAATCAGATTCATGAATCGCTTGACCCGTAATTTGAAACGCAGTCATTAAAACGCCATCGAAACCCTGGACCAGCCGACCATTGATACCTCCTTACAGCTTCGATTCACACGCACGATGACATCGATCCGCAGAAATTTTGCAGGTTCAATCAGTGTTGAACGCGTGGGTATCCGAATCGTGTTGATTGTGGATCGATTTTGGAATGCAGGTGAAATGGCTGGACATTGACGGCAGACAGAAAGGAAACTTGAATCGGCTTGACGCTGGATACGCTGTCTGACGGATTGTGGTGATGCGTCTCAATTTATGTCTTTTATATAAACGGATTTTATTACTTGAGGCAGTTCTGCGTTGAATGATGTCGGACACCTTCGATTTAAACCTGGTTTTGCTGCGGGATCATCCGAACTGTAACAACTGTGCAGACTTTTGAGTTTTCTTGTCTTTTGGCTGCTTAGATTTGAGACGGCTTTGGTGACGGCAGAATTTCAATGGAGCCACTATACAAAGGCCGCTACAGAAGCTTGATCTAATTGCCAACGTGTATCTGCATCCTTCATTGCCTTGTGCGGGCTTCTCATGGCATAATTTTTCAGCCGTAGTACCAGCAAACAACAATGCTCTCCCTTTCAAAACGTTTCAGCACCACCTTTGCCGGCAGAAAGTGACGCAAGTCTGGCAGTGCACTGATAAAGAGAACACATTGACTGAAAATAGATTTGCAGGCTGGGCAGCCGTAATTGCAAGAAAACAAAACCCTATACCTGCAAACACAAAGAAAACAAAACCCTAATGATATATGCACAAAATCAAAATCAAAACCCTAGATCAACTGACAAATTTACAGATCTTGGCCTCTTAACTGCCAGATTTAACAATAAGAGCAGAAGTGTTTTCAGTATATCAGAAATTTTGAACTTCACTGTGAACAGAAAGAAAATCTCTCAATGTAAAACAGAAAAGAAACTCTTAATGATTAACCCAGGGAACAATCAGCTGGGCTCTGCACAGAAAAGCCAGTGGGAGTCGGTTGGTTCAGCCTAGAACTTCCCCAAACGCCCACAATTTCCTTCAGAAAGGTTTTCCTGCACACCTCAAGCAACCATCAGCACAGAGAGAAAGAGTGCTGCTAGATCTCAGAAAATAATGGAGATACCTGCTATTATTTCAGAAACCCTAGCAGCCCTCAAACCCTAGCAGGTGAACAAGATACCTGTGCTCACACTACTCTTAAAAAACAAGCTATGATTAACGGCTAAAAACTGAAATATGCAGAAAATTAAAGATCTCACAGCAATCCTAGAGAGTAACACCAGCACGATTTGGACCCCAAAGTCTTTTTATTAACCAGAAAATCAGATTACAAGAGAGCTTTTCAGTACAGACTCACAGATCAGATGATTTGAAATGACCCCCTAAGACCCTATATAAAGGAAATGATCCTAACGGCTAGTTCGAGTGATCCATGTAGAAATGATCTTGACCGCTGATGAGGATCAAGACATCTCTTGATCTCATCCGTCGATTTATTAACTTAAAATATTATTATTTTATTAGTTAGGGTTTTTGCTTCATTTTTTAATTCATTTTAAAATGGATCACTGAACTAAGCCTTTCGGAAAAATCACCTAGGACCTAGGACTTAGGACTCATGAGGGGATTTAAAACATTTCTCGACCCTCAAGACACATTACATCATGACTTTTACAAAATTACATCTTAAGGGACAAACCCATTTAATACAGACCCTCACAAAACACCCAGTTCTGCGACACAACTATAATCTAGCAGATTTAACACACTAGGATTTTCCTAAAGTTCTAATGACAAAATCCATCCCAACTTTGGGGTCAGGTTTGAAGGAAAACTCTGCCGATCCATGGATCGGTGAGACGAAAAACCTTCCGGGACATAGATTATCATAGAAAATTAGGTCCACCTAGGCAATTTACATACATGACTCATGTCTGCTAAGATTATTTACAATCAATACATGCAGACTGGGTTTACAATCAAAAAGATCAATTTGCTGATGATGGCAGGATGGCATGGACATGCTGATCAGGTGCTTCCCTTTTTGCCAAGAAAAGGGGGATGTACTGCATGGGTAGTTGACCAGTAGAGGTCAACATCTGTCTCTACTTGGGGACACGTTGCTGCTTGCAGGAATGTGAGAATCCAGAATCTGCATCCATACAACACAAAAGTAAGTAGCGTCCATTCATAAATCAGCATATACATTAAGCACAGCAAAGAAAGAAGCTCTTCATTTATTAACTATCTAAAGCAGAAATGAAAATGCGGAAAAAAAACAAGGAGTAGGGTTAGAAATACGCTACAAAGGATGCCCTACGGCATCAGATGTGTTCAATATAGTGCATACTGAGCATTTGCCTGCTTTCAGGCAAATCTGTCGGCTGCTTGTCGGATGTGCCATGTCCAATTTTGCATATGGTAGGACTCTTTCCTATCCGAAAATCAAGCTGCTCACGGCCGTCTGATGCATCAAATCTTCGTCTAATCTTCTTCCTCTTGCGCTTCTTCTTTCTGGCAGGATGAATTACTGATGATCTGGAACTTTCTGTTTCGAAACTATCAGATGAAGTGTGTTAGTTATGCATGCTAAGTCTTTTTGTGTCTTGCATCTGATTTTTATCGTTTTTAAGCTTATCTGGATCACCTTTAATTATCCACTTAATGACCTCCTCATAGAAAGATGGAACTTGTTGCGGCAAATGAGAAGGCTCCTGGTTTCTCTTATCATCTGACCATTGTTGAATCTTTTGAACTTGTATTCTAATGGCATCCACCTGACTAGAGCATTCATCCCTTATAGCGC
The DNA here is from genome assembly GCA_031772625.1 of Pinus tabuliformis. Classification (NCBI taxonomy): domain Eukaryota; kingdom Viridiplantae; phylum Streptophyta; class Pinopsida; order Pinales; family Pinaceae; genus Pinus; species Pinus tabuliformis. Next base: position 1,779,874,085 of record CM062819.1, on the reverse strand, counting down.
TGATTTGCATGGCATGGTTCTCTTGCATGTGTTTTATTACCTTATCATTCTTTTCCTCTATGTCCATCAAGCAATGTTGCATGAAATTTATCTCTTCTTTATGATTCGCTTGCATGTCAGCCAACTGATTGTTATGATTGAATGTCATAGAGTCAATTTCCCTATCATGATCAGCTTTCATGGTCACCATATTTTCCTCTAAGACTGACATCTTGCTTTGCATGCTTCTAATTTCTGTTTCATATTTAATTTTCATGGCCTCAATTTCCTTAGCATGCTGATTTTGCGTGTCCTCAATCTCCTTATTACGTTTTTCCAGATGGGTGCGTAAAGTTTTAACATCATTGATAAGATTAGTTTGGTTGCTTTCCATATTTTTCACCATCATCTTTAAATCTTGTATTATTTGCTTTTTCTCATCCTTTTCATTGTCATTTATCCCCGATTTTTCACTATCATGAACTTGATCTGCAATAGTTCCGGCTGATGACATATTCTGATCTTGAACTCTTTCTTCAACAGCTTGACCTTTAATATGATTACTTTCTTCTTTTTGCACAATTTTAGAGGTAGAAGGCAAGCTGTTTGGACTATTATATCTATCTTTAAAAGCATCGAGAATGTCTTGTAAAGAAGTGAAAAAATCATTAGGAAAATTATTAAACCAATTCAAGGCATCACCCTCTAAAGAATGGACAAATAGACGCATCTTGAAATCTTCATGATTATATTGAGGAAATCTACAATATAAGATCTTTACACAAGTAAACATGTTTAAATGATGTTTAACAGCGACCGGATCATCACCCGAGAACTTAAATAATTTAGAAATGGCCTCTTTCGGAAGATCATGGAGATTATTAGTAAAATGACATGGTTTACATGAATAATCCATGATGAACAACAGGGGATGAAATGGATGATAAAAAGAGATTTCTGCTCAAGAAAATTAAGAGATGAGAGAAGTGGAGTCGCCACTTGAACAACGAATCTGATTCTAGGATCCAAAAAGTAAACACAAGCAGATATGAGGAAAGCTTCTTGTCTGGGAAAAATGAGAAAAATGGAGTCGCCACCCAAACAAGAAACAAAACCGAAGAGATGCTGCTGATATGTGATGAAAAGATGCCAAAATATTTGAATCTGCCAGCTCAAATGAGAGATGAGAAGATGAGAAGCTGAATGTCGATGAAACCTCAAGAACAGAAAAACTCTGTCCCCGGCAACGGCGCCAAAAAATGTTGTCGCGCAGATTGACACGACAACGCTCAGACCGGGGGCTGTCACTCTGATCCCCGATCCCTCCGTTTAAGCCTGTCTCCCGCGGCTAAGGGGGGTAGACCCTGCGAGATAATGAAGACCAACTGCCAAACAGTTGGGTGGGAGACACGACACACGATATGATAAGCACTAGATGAATTTAGAGATTTAATAGACCAGTGCCTTGTGGAGTTAATGTTTAAATGATTACTTTTTAAATGGTATAGAAACATAAACCGTGAACTGTAATAATTTGTCATCAGCTAAATCACATGACCAAAAATGATATCCTGGCAACTGGAAATTTTTGAAGAGATGAAAGCTTGAGAACCATGAATTGTTAACCAGACATCATATTTCGTGTTTCGACTTGAAAATTTCAGATCTCAGCATGAAAGATATGACAATTACTGAAAATAACTGGATCTAAAAAAATTCCACAAATATATATATATATATATATTTTTTTTTTTTCGATTTTTTTTTTTTTTTTTAAATATTAAAATGAAATCTAAAAATTATTCTAAAACTAAACTATTTAAAAAAAAATAAAACTAAATCTAAAAAAAAATTATAAATCTTTTTTTATTTTTTATTTTTTTCCTTTTTTATTTTCCATGTTATAAAAACTGAATATTAAAAAATCTAAAAAATATAAAAACTTAACACTTAAAATCTATTAAGGAGTTTAGACTTCTGTGATCCATAACATTGTTTAGAAAATCTTCGGCAAAATCACATAATCAATCTTTTGTCGACGCGTTTCGAACCAACCAGTGTGGTTCATCGTCAGGACAAGTTGAAGAACAGATCCAGCTTCGCCTGTTTAAATAGCTAGAGCAGAGACCCCAACGGTTACCTGGCCAAAGGTTGACTTAAGGAGCAAGGTCAAATTTAGTTATATTAGGTAAGAAAGAAAGAAATAAATATCTAAATATATCAATGATAAATTATAATATACTAATAAATAAATCCAAATTTAATAAATATATATAAATCTATATAAATTTTAGTTATATTAGGTGTGAGATAACCAAATAAATATATAAATATATAAATAAAACAATAATAAATTATTTATTTATTAACTAAATATATAACTATATAAATCATAATAAATTATATTTACGCCGTAAGGCGTTTCCCTTTGAAATAGACTCCCTCTCCATACCACTTGTCTCATTGTGCATCGTCGATCTTACATGTTAGACGATTAAAACAAATTCTACCGTTCGATCCTGTTAGGTTTGTAACTACCCAAACATGAGTATTTATTGTTCAAAACATTACCGCTACGAGGCTCCATGCCACTGGTAGGTTTATGTGGCAGTTAGGTCTCGCTTGGTTTTTCTGACAGCTAGGTCTTGCTACTCCGCGCCGTGTCACTGTGTGCGGTTGTGCATCATCCAATCGTTTTGTTAGACCATCCGATTGGATTATTATATCAATCGCCTTGTGACATATCTGTATTCTTCCGTTCGTATGTTTTAATAAGTGAAGGGTTTGCACAACATTCAAAGTTGCAGCCATAGTTTCAAAAAGGATTCTGGAGGAGCTCCAGGATTTGTAGTGGTATCCCCAAACATCTTGCAACGCAGTTATTTTTACACCCATTTCAGATTTTCCCCTTAAATTGATTCTTGGGTTTTCAAGCGAATGTTTGTTTTGTTTTATGCAGCTTTCTGGCGCAAAGAATATGTAACTGTTCCATCTTTTTGTATGTATGATGTTCTAGCTTTTTGTATGTGGGTTGCGATTTTTTACATGTGACTTCACGTGGCTTGTAAGCACATTTCTTGTGAACGATTGAGATTTCAATGTTCAATCAGATGGTAGGAGTTCATTAGGGTAAGTCAAAACCCTGCTACCCAATTTAGATTTAGATTTTTGTTAATTTGTTTTGCTGGGTTGGCTGGAAGGCCTCTGTGCAACAACACACATTATTTCGAATTCTTAACCAGCGTCATTATGCTCACGGTGATTTATTTTCCTCCAGCGTAGTAGTATATGGAGATTTGGATGGATGCTAACTCCGAATGAGGTAAAGACCCGTATGGTATTTTCTTTTTGTTTTTTCATGACATTCGGCTTGACACTTTAATTTTTGGTTCTTGTTTACTGTATTTATGGAGATTTACCTTAAGCTCAGACTTTTCGTAGTGGTTAACCGTCTTGATGTGGCGGCGTTAGGGGAAGCCCTGTCCGTCGGGACTTGAGAGGAATGGAATTCTTATTCCACGGAGGCTAATCTTCAGGTCACAATTTGTTAGGATTGAATCTTTTGAATTCGATATCAATTGCATTGCTTTCATTACAATTACTGACTTAATTTATATATTTAGACTCTATTGATCTGCAGTGTATTGGGTTTTTCTTCTTGTTAATTTTAATTAAATTCGTGGCAACGACAACTCTAGTGCTTTCACTATCCCATTTAACAATTTCATTCTGTTATGCTAAGATATTCTCTTAATATCTCCAGATTAGCCAAGAGGGAGTGACATGCAGGTTTTACTTAGGTATACCGTTCTGGTGAAACTCTTTGATTTTGTTCTTATACAAATTCTTTTCAGGTCACAATTTGTTTGGATTGATTCCTTTGAATTCGATATCAATTGCATTGCTTTCATTACAATTATTGACTTAATTTATATATTTGTGCCATCTAAGTCGAATTTAGACTCTATTGATCTGCAGTGTATTGGGTTTTTATTCTTCTTAATTTTAATTAAATTCGTGGCAACGACAACTCTAGCGCTTTCACTATCACATTTAACAATTTCATTCTGTTATGCTAAAATATTCTCTTAATATCACCAGATTAGCCAAGGAGTGACATGCAGGCTTTACTTATGTATACCTTTGTGGTGAAACCCTGTTTTTGTTCCTATACACATTCTTTTCATGTTGCCATATATCATTTCTCAGTGGCTTCTTTTTTGACTATAGGTATATCTCTTACCTAAATGTCTACTAATCCATATAATAACTGAGAAGAAGAGGAACCAGAAATCTTACGCCTTAAAATATTTGATGTTTTGGGTTCAACATTACTTATATTTTGCTAATTGTATTTGTTTGTTCATAATTCCTGCAACGTGAACAAAGAAATTCTCAGACTACTTGATAACAGATACCATAACCTCGCGTGGATTTGTTTCTTGTTTATTCCAATCGTTTGGCAGTGTAGTTATCAGATGGATGTTTCCAGAAGTTCGAAAAGTTCTCAGTGGAGTGAAAGGTCAAGTTCTTCCCACTATTTAAAACATAATGCTTTTTCCGTGGATTTGATTATCCAGGTGCGTAATCTTAGTCTTTACGGTTCTTATAAAATTCAATTTTATTTGTAATACTAATTGACGGAGCTTAGTTTCCCATTTAAATCCTTATCATTATACTTAAAAGAGAGAAAATATACTGCAGGTATTCATCAATGTAGTGATTCATTCTGGGTATTATATGGGACACGCCCTTTTCGAGAACAAATAAAAGCGATGTATAAATTGATGGATATGGTGGCGACATATCAGATTAAGCTATATTGTCTGCAGAAGCCTGGCGTGGGATTTTATAGAGTACATATCCATGAAACGAAAAAGGATGGAAGGCCAAGAAGGATAGATCATGGACAACAGTGCCTCAACCGATCACCATATTTATTAATTATTTTACAACAGCCACGTTACCTCAACGACCATTTTTGCTTTAATTACGCCGTAAGGCCTTTCCTTTGAAATAGACTCCCTCTCCATACCACTTGTCTCATTGTGCATCGTCGATAATTTTTGCTTTAATTATTACGCCGGAAGGCTTTTCCTTTGAAATAGACTCCCTCTCCATACCACTTGTCTCATTGTGCATCGTCGATATTACATGTTAGACGATTAAAACAAATTCTACCGTTCGATCCTCTTAGGTTTGTAACTAACCAAACATGAGTATTTATTGTTCAAAACATTACCGCTACGAGGCTCCATGCCACTAGTAGGGTTATGTGGCAGTTAGGTCTTGCTTGGTTTTTCTAACAGCTAGGTCTTGCTACTCCGCGCCGTGTCACTGTGTGCGGTTGTGCATCATCCAATCGTTTTGTTAGACCATCAGATTGGATTATTATATCAATCGCCTTGTGACATATCTGTATTCTTCCGTTCGTATGTTTTAATAAGTGAAGGGTTTGCACAACATTCAAAGTTGCAGCCATAGTTTCAAAAAGGATTCTGGAGGAGCTCTAGGATTTGTAGTGGTATCCCCAAACATCTTGCAACGCAGTTATTTTTTTTTACATCCATTTCAGATTTTCCCCTTAAATTGATTCTTGGGTTTTCAAGCGAATGTTTGTTTTGTTTTATGCAGCTTTCTGGCGCAAAGAATATGTAACTGTTCCATCTTTTTGTATGTATGATGTTCTAGCTTTTTGTATGTGGGTTGCGTGGATGCTTCCTCCCTATTTAACCAGAGTTTCAATTGGAATCGCTCCACAATATCGAGAAATGGCATTCCAATGGGTGATTTGTCTGGGTAATGTCTGAATTGCAACTATTATAGTTTGCCTTTTCCCTATTTTAGTTTACTCAATATGCATGGAATGGTTTTGGTTTTTTTCCATGGTGTGTGTTTCTTAATTTCATTGCTCGCTTTTTTTGGTAGGATTAAGTTTTATTTGTGGGGATTTCAATTTATAGGCTTTATTGTGCTTCTTTCTTTTTTATGGGTGTCAAAAAAGATTCTGAAGGAGCTCACGGATTCGCAGAGGGATCCCCTAACATCTTGCAGCGTTGGTATTTTTATACCCATTTCAGATTTGCCCTTTAAAATGATTCCTAGATTTTCAAGCAAATGTGTGTTTTGTTCCGTAAGTGTTCCAACTTTTTGTATGTATGTTGTTCTAGCTTTGCTGCAGAAAGTGCGGTTGGATAAACTTTCATAATTACGTGTATGATGTCTTTTTATTTGTATTTAAACAGACTTCGGTTTTTGCTGGTTGTGTTGCCCACTTCTAACCATGAAATTCCCAGTGCCATATTATTTTTTCTGTGTGACAATATATGTCACCATAATAATCCATGTAGTGCAATTCTTGCTGAAGAGGTGAATGTAGGATCGATCTTGAGACCTTCTGACCACCAACCCTTCTGGTTGTCTCCGGCTGGGTTCCTACCCATGCTCAACGCTCATTTGCGCATTCCCTTCAGCCTGCAAGTTGACCCTTCCCACCCTGCAACTTACAACAGGAAAACTGGGGCATAGAGGGTTCTGACAGTAGGCACTCTTCTTTTATCTTTAATTTTTGCATAATTTTCTCTTTGCTCTTAATTTTCTATTTGCAATAAAATTTTTGCATAATTTTCTCTTTGCTCTTAATTTTCTATTTGCAGTGATTAAATAAATATGTATTTGAGCCATGGATAGCTGATGGAGTTATTTTTCATCGAGAACTCACTATCGTTGCAGGGTGGACCAAGAAAAGATTGCATGTCTTAACTGATTTTATTTTTTATTATACACAATCAACTTAAACTATTCATCGAAATAATTAGTATAGTTCTTGCCATAAGGAATATCACAGATAAAAAATGAAGTCACTGCACACAACTCAAATGTAAGTTGGATTTACAGAAAAACTGGAGTAATTCTAAAATTGGTAAAATATATGTTTCTGTATTCACGCATATTAATTTTTATTAAGTTTGTAATACAAAATTGGTAAAATATATTTTTTTGTTCATGCATATTAACTTTTATTAAATATTTAGTACAATGCCGGGTGGATAAATTTATCACTAATTTTTTTTTACAGTAATATGTGAATACAATTGCATTATTCATGTCATAATTTTTACATTTAAAATATTTATACTTGCCAGAACAGCTTCCACCGAAATGGATTCCCAGAACATAACCAATTTTCCAAATCTTCAAGTGCCTGGGCGCATCCTGTAATGACTTCTTCTGCATTATTCATGTCATAATTTTTACATTTAAAATATTTATACTTGCCAGAACAGCTTCCACCGAAATGGATTCCCAGAACATAACCAATTTTCCAAATCTTCAAGTGCCTGGGCGCATCCTGTAATGACTTCTTCCTTAGAGCAGAGATACCCTTCTTCAAACCCCAGATGCAATCCTCCTGGAGCAATAAAAAATAAGTGCCCCTGTACACATCAATAGAGCCATAGCTTCCCCTCTTAACACAAGGGAATCCCTTCAAACAATTTTCCGAAGCCTCATCATATGTTTGTAAACCTGTAATTTCAGGTAACAACGACATTTTATTCCATGGAAGATTAACGTTCGTTAAGGAAATTGCATTTCCCACCTAAGCGGTGAGCAAACCCAGAAGGAACTGGCAGTGGCAATCAATGTTTTCTCCACTCTTTCTTTGAAACACGATGTCATTCAACAACGACAAAACATCATAAACTGTTTCAGGACAGTATTCTGCAAGGCGTATTATGAATTTCTTGAGCATCTTTTCTGCTAAAGCTGAGTTGAATATATCTACAATATACTCTTCCAGAGACCAATGCAAGAGAGAAGTACCACTGAAAATCCTATAGAATTTCTTCAACCTTGCAGTATATAATTCTGCCTCGTTGCCATGCGAGATAATGTTAACTAACTCTAATACAGAGTATACAAGTTTAAAACACGACTTCTGTAAATTTAATACCTGCAGAAATCCAGCTGGGCATTTTCTAATGTCTCGCAGAACATTGCTTTTGGTGCGTGGAATGTCTTCTTGGTGAGTTATGATTATTCGTTATGATAATTCAGTTAGCCTACGAGCTAGAAATACTGAAATTTTCTCCAGTCTATTGGCTAAAATCTTTCTCTTGCAAGTTGATTGCATACTGGGTGACAATCCAAGGGCCACAAGTTACATGGTGGAATATGGACCAAAGTATCCTCGTCAGTTCCACAAAAGGGCTTCCTCCATTGCATCACAAAGAGGATTCAACCTTTCTTAGTTGCAAAGGAGGATATTCGATATGGTTTGATTGCTAGTGGAATGACCCTAATGTTTTATTTGGTATTGTTGTTGCAGGACCTGATAACAATGATAACTTCGTAGATGCAAGAGACAACTATAAGCGGACAAAACCTACAAACTACAACAGTAGGCCTATGGTGGGATTTTTGGCCAGACTTTAGGGAGGGAAATGCTGGAAATGGCCTATGGTGGGATTTTTGGCCAGACTTTATAGGGGAATTGCTGGAAATGACCACAGTCTTCCAAGTAGCCTTCTCTTATAGGATGCAATCAATTTGGTTTTAGTTTGTTCTAGTGATGATGTTGTTGGTGGTGTTCTAATGGTTGATTGATTACATATTGGGTGACAATCCAAGGGCCACAAGTTACATGGTGGGATTTTGACCAAAATATCCTCGTCAGGTCCACCACAGGGCTTCCTCCATTGTATCAAACAAAGAGGATTCAACCTTTCTTAGTTGCAAAGGAGGATATTCTATTTGGTTCGATTGCTAGTGAAATGACCCTTACCATATCTTTCTCCTGGAATGCTTTCAATACAGGTCAATAGGCCTTGTAAAATGTAGGGCTTTCAGCTATCACAATATTTGAGCTCGCACACAAGAAATAGACTCCCTCTCCATACCACTTGTCTCATTGTGCATTGTCGATCTTACATGTTAGACGATTAAAACAAATTCTACCATTCGACCCTGTTAGGTTTGTAACTACCCAAACATGAGTATTTATTGTTCAAAACATTACCGCTACGAGGCTCCATGCCACTGGTAGGTTTATGTGGCAGTTAGGTCTCGCTTGGTTTTTCTGACAGCTAGGTCTTGCTACTCCGCACCGTGTCACTGTGTGCGGTTGTGCATCATCCAATCGTTTTGTTAGACCGTCTGATTGGATTATTATATCAATCGCCTTGTGACATATCTGTATTCTTCCGTTCGTATGTTTTAATAAGTGAAGGGTTTGCACAACATTCAAAGTTGCAGCCATAGTTTCAAAAAGGATTCTGGAGGAGCTCCAGGATTTGTAGTGGTATCCCCAAATATCTTGCAACGCAGTTATTTTTACACCCATTTCAGATTTTCGCCTTAAATTGATTCTTGGGTTTTCAAGCGAATGTTTGTTTTGTTTTATACAGCTTTCTGGCGCAAAGAATATGTAACTGTTCCATCTTTTTGTATGTATGATGTTCTAGCTTTTTGTATGTGGGTTGCGTTTTTTTACATGTGACTTCACGTGGCTTGTAAGCACATTTCTTGTGAACGATTGAGATTTCAATGTTCAATCAGATGGTAGGAGTTCATTAGGGTAAGTCAAAACCCTGCTACCCAATTTAGATTTAGATTTTTGTTAATTTGTTTTGCTGGGTTGGCTGGAAGGCCTCTGTGCAACAACACACATTATTTCGAATTCTTAACCAGCGTCATTATGCTCACGGTGATTTATTTTCCTCCAGCGTAGTAGTATATGGAGATTCGGATGGACGCTAACTCCGAATGAGGTAAAGACCCGTATAGTATTTTCTTTTTGTTTTTTCATGACATTCGGCTTGACACTTTAATTTTTTGTTCTTGTTTACTAGTATTTATGGAGATTTACCTTAAGCTCAGACTTTTCGTAGTGGTTAACCGTCTTGATGTGGCGGCGTTAGGGGAAGCCCTGTCCGTCGGGACTTGAGAGGAATGGAATTCTTATTCCACGGAGGCTAATCTTCAGGTCACAATTTGTTAGGATTGATTCTTTTGAATTCGATATCAATTGCATTGCTTTCATTACAATTACTGACTTAATTTATATATTTAGACTCTATTGATCTGCAGTGTATTGGGTTTTTCTTCTTCTTAATTTTAATTAAATTCGTGGCAACGACAACTCTAGTGCTTTCACTATCCCATTTAACAATTTCATTCTGTTATGCTAAGATATTCTCTTAATATCTCCAGATTAGCCAAGAGGGAGTGACATGCAGGTTTTACTTAGGTATACCGTTCTGGTGAAACTCTTTGATTTTGTTCTTATACAAATTCTTTTCAGGTCACAATTTGTTAGGATTGATTCCTTTGAATTCGATATCAATTGCATTGCTTTCATTACAATTATTGACTTAATTTATATATTTGTGCCATCTAAGTCGAATTTAGACTCTATTGATCTGCAGTGTATTGGGTTTTTATTCTTCTTAATTTTAATTAAATTCGTGGCAACGACAACTCTAGCGCTTTCACTATCACATTTAACAATTTCATTCTGTTATGCTAAAATATTCTCTTAATATCACCAGATTAGCCAAGGAGTGACATGCAGGCTTTACTTATGTATACCTTTCTGGTGAAACCCTGTTTTTGTTCCTATACACATTCTTTTCATGTTGCCATATATCAATTCTCAGTGGCTTCTTTTTTGACTATAGGTATATCTCTTACCTAAATGTCTACTAATCCATATAATAACTGAGAAGAAGAGGAACCAGAAATCTTACGCCTTAAAATATTTGATGTTTTGGGTTCAACATTACTTATATTTTGCTAATTGTATTTGTTTGTTCATAATTCCTGCAACGTGAACAAAGAAATTCTCAGACTACTTGATAACAGATACCATAACCTCGCGTGGATTTGTTTCTTGTTTATTCCAATCGTTTGGCAGTGTAGTTGTCAGATGGATGTTTCCAGAAGTTCGAAAAGTTCTCAGTGGAGTGAAAGGTCAAGTTCTTCCCACTATTTAAAACATAATGCTTTTTCCGTGGATTTGATTATCCAGGTGCATGTGGGTTGCGTTTTTTTACATGTGACTTCACGTGGCTTGTAAGCACATTTCTTGTGAACGATTGAGATTTCAATGTTCAATCAGATGGTAGGAGTTCATTAGGGTAAGTCAAAACCCTGCTACCCAATTTAGATTTAGATTTTTGTTAATTTGTTTTGCTGGGTTGGCTGGAAGGCCTCTGTGCAACAACACACATTATTTCGAATTCTTAACCAGCGTCACTATGCTCACGGTGATTTATTTTCCTCCAGCGTAGTAGTATATGGAGATTCGGATGGACGCTAACTCCGAATGAGGTAAAGACCCGTATAGTATTTTCTTTTTGTTTTTTCATGACATTCGGTTTGACACTTTAATTTTTGGTTCTTGTTTACTGTATCTATGGAGATTTACCTTAAGCTCAGACTTTTCGTAGTGGTTAACCGTCTTGATGTGGCGGCGTTAGGGGAAGCCCTGTCCGTCGGGACTTGAGAGGAATGGAATTCTTATTCCACGGAGGCTAATCTTCAGGTCACAATTTGTTAGGATTGATTCTTTTGAATTCGATATCAATTGCATTGCTTTCATTACAATTACTGACTTAATTTATATATTTAGACTCTATTGATCTGCAGTGTATTGGGTTTTTCTTCTTGTTAATTTTAATTAAATTCGTGGCAACGACAACTCTAGTGCTTTCACTATCCCATTTAACAATTTCATTCTGTTATGCTAAGATATTCTCTTAATATCTCCAGATTAGCCAAGAGGGAGTGACATGCAGGTTTTACTTAGGTATACCGTTTTGGTGAAACTCTTTGATTTTGTTCTTATACAAATTCTTTTCAGGTCACAATTTGTTAGGATTGATTCCTTTGAATTCGATATCAATTGCATTCCTTTCATTACAATTATTGACTTAATTTATATATTTGTGCCATCTAAGTCGAATTTAGACTCTATTGATCTGCAGTGTATTGGGTTTTTATTCTTCTTAATTTTAATTAAATTCGTGGCAACGACAACTCTAGCGCTTTCACTATCACATTTAACAATTTCATTCTGTTATGCTAAAATATTCTCTTAATATCACCAGATTAGCCAAGGAGTGACATGCAGGCTTTACTTATGTATACCTTTGTGGTGAAACCCTGTTTTTGTTCCTATACACATTCTTTTCATGTTGCCATATATCAATTCTCAGTGGCTTCTTTTTTGACTATAGGTATATCTCTTACCTAAATGTCTACTAATCCATATAATAACTGAGAAGAAGAGGAACCAGAAATCTTACGCCTTTAAATATTTGATGTTTTGGGTTCAACATTACTTATATTTTGCTAATTGTATTTGTTTGTTCATAATTCCTGCAACGTGAACAAAGAAATTCTCAGACTACTTGATAACAGATACCATAACCTCGCGTGGATTTGTTTCTTGTTTATTCCAATCGTTTGGCAGTGTAGTTGTCAGATTGATGTTTCCAGAAGTTCGAAAAGTTCTCAGTGGAGTGAAAGGTCAAGTTCTTCCCACTATTTAAAACATAATGCTTTTTCCGTGGATTTGATTATCCAGGTGCGTAATATTAGTCTTTACGGTTCTTATAAAATTCAATTTTATTTGTAATACTAATTGACGGAGCTTAGTTTCCCATTTAAATCCTTATCATTATACTTAAAAGAGAGGAAATATACTGCAGGTATTCATCAATGTAGTGATTCATTCTGGGTATTATATGGGACACGCCCTTTTCGAGAACAAATAAAAGCGATGTATAAATTGATGGATATGCTGGCGACATATCAGATTAATCTATATTGTCTGCAAAAGCCTGGCGTGGGATTTTATAGAGTACATATCCATGAAACGAAAAAGGATGGAAGGCCAAGGATAGAGCATGGACAACAGTGCCACAACCGACCATATTTATTAATTATTTTACAACAGCCACGTTACCTCAACGACCATTTTTGCTTTAATTATTACGCCGTAAGGCCTTTCCTTTGAGATAGACTCCCTCTCCATACCACTTGTCTCATTGTGCATCGTCGATAATTTTTGCTTTAATTATTACGCCGGAAGGCTTTTCCTTTGAAATAGACTCCCTCTCCATACCACTTGTCTCATTGTGCATCGTCGATATTACATGTTAGATGATTAAAACAAATTCTACCGTTCGATCCTCTTAGGTTTGTAACTAACCAAACATGAGTATTTATTGTTCAAAACATTACCGCTACGAGGCTCCATGCCACTGGTAGGGTTATGTGGCAGTTAGGTCTCGCTTGGTTTTTCTGACAGCTAGGTCTTGCTACTCCGCGCCGTGTCACTGTGTGCGGTTGTGCATCATCCAATCGTTTTGTTAGACCATCAGATTGGATTATTATATCAATCGCCTTGTGACATATCTGTATTCTTCCGTTCGTATGTTTTAATAAGTGAAGGGTTTGCACAACATTCAAAGTTGTAGCCATAGTTTCAAAAAGGATTTTGGAGGAGCTCCAGGATTTGTAGTGGTATCCCCAAACATCTTGCAACGCAGTTATTTTTTTTTACATCCATTTCACATTTTCCCCTTAAATTGATTCTTGGGTTTTCAAGCAAATGTTTGTTTTGTTTTATGCAGCTTTCTGGCGCAAAGAATATGTAAATGTTCCATCTTTTTGTATGTATGATGTTCTAGCTTTTTGTATGTGGATTGTGTTAGGATATTCCGACACATAGGATATAGTTAAGTTCAACTTGGTCTAGCATAGAGTTAGGTAAAGTGTGTTTCTTTACCGTTGTACATTTTGTAACTTACAATCCGACGGTCACGATATGTAGTGATCCAACGGTTCACTCTCACCTCGGTATTACCGACACTTGATCCGTGGCTTGACACCCGATTGGTCCATGAGTTCTATTTAAAGCGCATGGAGGGTCATTGTTCGGGTAATCCGTGCATGAGAGAAGCTTATGTAAATTTTCATTCTTTGATTAATAAATTGCCTGTAGTACCCACGTTGGGACAGGCCGTGGACTGTTTCCCTCCTTGCACTCTGAGGGTTTTAACCACGTCAAAAATACTGGTGTATTGATTTGAGATCTGGTTGTGAGCGGTGTCCTTTTGGTATTCTTTCTGTGGAACTTACCCTGTAAATTCCTACATGGTATCAGAGCTATTTGAGGGCCGCGTCCGTTGGTGATCCAAATCTGAAGCCGGTAGAACTGCATGCGGCTGTCGTTTCCTAGATCTGTTGTTTCTGACTGCTTTCGGGCCGAGAGGACTGCTCTGTTGCGTTCATAGCATCTGTTCCAGTGAGGAACCCCTTTCGTTTCATGCGAAAAGGTTTCCGGTAGCCCTAGCTGCGTCATTTTTCAGATCGGGAGGTATACAGTGTTTTTTTTGCAGTTTACTGTTAATTTCTCTCTGCTTATTTCGGTCTCAGTTTATTTAGCCTTTTTTTAAACCGGATCTATACCTTTCATTTCTGCGTATGCTCTTTGCCCTGCGACTCTGTGCGATCTGGGCAAATCAGAAACAGAAAGGAAGGATTTTTCTCATGCGTATGCTCTTTTCCCTGCACCTTAGTGTGATCTCGGAAAATCAGAAACATTGAGAAAAATATTTAGTTTTTCGGCTAAAGCTAACTTTGAGATTTTTTTTAAAAATTTCTAGTTTTTTGGCTAAAGCTAACTTCGAGCCACAAGGTTCGTTTTTCTTTGCATATTCGTGTTGGGTTTTGTGTTTTGTAGGGAAAAAGAGCTTTCTCAAGGCAAGCACGCAAACCGAGGCCCCCCCCCCCCCTTCTCTCTCTTCTCTCAAATTTTTTGTATAGATCAATTGGTTCAAAGCTATTTTTAGAGAGTAGAAGTCTTGGGTTCAAGTCTCCATTTTGTGGGGGCGGATTTTTTCATTCCCGCACATTCGCGCACTTTGCCGGCAACGTCAACAATTTTTTTTCAAAAAGCCATAACTTCTTCATCCGGAAGCCTTTTTCAGAGCCGTTTTTTTTAAAACCGCCTATTTTTTCGAGATCTATCCATTGGTCCACTTACTTTCAGCATCTTCAGCTTCAGTTTTTAAAAAAATGGAAAGTCCATGCCAAGTCATTCTTGACAGCACTAACTACTTCCAATGGGTAGCCTACATGGAAGATTTACTTAGAAGTAAGGTCTCTTCAGAATAGCCACAGACCAAGAGAAGAAACCAAAAGATGAAGACAAGGCGGCAAAATGGGAAAATAGACAAGATCAAGCACGTGGTTTGATAGGGATGTCTATTTCTCCTGATCTTAGATTCCACATTGCAGACTTGAGACTCCTCATGAAGCATTAGAAAAACTTGCTAAAGTTTTTGGGATTAAAAATGAAATTAGAGCCCATCAACTTGAAAATGAGCTGCTTACTTTGGATCCTAATAATTTTTCTTGCATTGAAGATTTCTTGTCCAAATTCAAGACCCTTAGATATCTCTTGGAAGGTGTTAAAGTTAAGAAAGAAGATGGTAACCTTATTTATTCCATCCTTACTAAGTTGGGACCAGCCTACTCTGTATTTGTTTCCACTTTCCATTCTACAAGGGAAGCTTTCATTTGTCAAGGACAAGACTACAAGGCCCCTTCCTTTGACTCCTTTTGTGATTCCTTAATAAGAGAACAAGAAAAACTCTTACACCTTGGTCTTCTTAATCTTGGAAACTCTTCCACGAAAGCGTTAGCCGCCCAGCAGCAACCAAATTCAAAGAATCCTAAGAAGTCATATCCTCAAAAGAATGGTCCTAAACCATCTCAGCCTCAAAATGAAAGATCATTTCAGCAAAATGATAAGACCAATAAAAACAAATGGAAGAAGACTGATAGACATTGTAACTTTTGTAATCGAGATGGCCACTTAGAATCTAAATGCTTTAAGAAGATGGAAGCCTTGGAAGCCGCAATGAAGAAACATAACATCCATCTGGAGCCTACTTCAACTTCAACTTCCGGAATGGCACTTTCTGCATGTCATCGTCAATCATCTCAGTCTGGTTATGCATTAAATGTATCTTCTTCTTCTTCTCATTCTCATGAGTGGCTCATTGATTCTGGAGCCTCTTGTCACATGGCCAAAAACCAAGCCATGTTTTCTTCTTTAAATGATTGTAACACCAAAAATATATATATTGGTGATGATAGATCTCTTAATGTTGTAGGGACTGGAACTGTTCATCTAGACAATGGTCAGTTCAATGATGTATTATGTGTTCCAAACTTATCCTGCAACCTTCTATCTGTCTATCAGATAACTCATTCAGGTGAAGGTAAAATTGTTGAATTTTCACCTCATGATGTTGTAATCAAGGATCTAAAAGATCCTAAACAGATTCTAGCTACTGGTCTTGCTGATGATTCCAAAAGGTTGTATAAGTTTCACAACTTTGGGTCATCCCATCTTCCCTCAGTATTTGTTGCTCATAATGATGAAGTGAGCAAACTTTGGCATGAGCGATTTGGTCACTTAAACTATCGCTCCCTTCAGCATCTATGTAAAGAAAATATGGTGACAGGTCTTCCTATGGTATCTTGCAAAGATGGTGTTTGTTCCGGATGTGTACTCGGAAAACATCATCGGGACAGTTTTGACAAACGTGCCTCTTGGCACGCCTCAGCCCCTTTACAGCTTGTGCACAGTGATTTATGTGGTCCTCTTCCTGTTGCTTCATTCTCTGGCTGCAAGTACTTCTTAACTTTCATTGATGATTTCTCCAGACGCACTTGGGTATACTTCTTAAAACTCAAGAGCGAAGTATTTACCACTTTTTTGGCCTTCAAAGCATTTGTTGAAAAACAATCTGGACATCAAATTCTTAAGCTAAGAACTGATAATGGTGGAGAATATGTTAAAAACACATTCATCAACTTTTGCACCGAAAATGGAATTCAAATGCAACATACTGTTCCATACACTCCACAACAAAATGGTGTAGCTGAAAGGAAAAATCGCACCTTAAAGGAAATGGCTAATTGTATGCTGCAATCTAAAGGACTCAGTCTTAGTTTTTGGGCCGAAGCAATTAATTGTGCAAATTATATAATCAATCGCACTCCTACTAAGGTTCTAGAGAATATCACTCCAGAAGAAGCTTGGAGTTCCATTAAACCAGATGTAAGTCACTTTCGTGTGTTTGGAAGTGAAGCATGGGCCCATATTCCAGATGAAAAGCATAAAGCTTTAGAACCTAAGAGTGAGAAATGTACTTTTGTTGGATATTCTGAAGATGTAAAAGGTTATAGACTTATTCCATTTAAGTCCAAAAATGTTATCATTAGAAGAGATGTAAAATTTGATGAAAATAAATCGGCCTGCGAGCCTAGTCCGGCGGATGTGCCACCTCTTCCTATCTCTTCTATCTTTGAAAACATTTCTTCTTCTGATGATGAAAGCGAGGATGATAATCCTCCCCCACCTTCTCAGGATCCTCAACTTCCAAGATGGGTCCGTGCTACTCGGGATGCAGCAGGTGATCTTGCCGGTGATCCTACAGATCAGCGACGTACACGTTCTCAGTTTGAAAGAGCCTCTTCTTTACTGGCTCAAGCTCCAGTAAATCATGATCCTGACACTTTTGCAGAAGCTTCAGGCCATCCACATTGGGAAGCAGCTATGAATGAAGAATATCATTCATTGATGACAAATGATACATGGGATCTTGTTCCTCTACCAAAGGGACGCAAACTTGTTAGATGCAAATGGGTTTACAGAACCAAGTATGGACCAGATGGGAAAGTTGATAAACATAAAGCTCGTCTAGTTGCTAAGGGCTTTTCACAGGTTGAAGGCATTGACTACACTGAAACCTTCTCTCCAGTTGCCAAAATGAACTCTATCCGCCTTGTTCTTTCCCTTGCTGCCTCTTTAAAATGGGAAGTCCATCAAATGGATGTTAAATCTGCCTTCTTGCATGGGGACTTGCAGGAAGAAATCTATATGGAACAACCCATTGGCTTCATACAAACAGACTCCAGCCTCGTTTGTCGACTTAAGAAATCCCTTTATGGCCTCAAGCAAGCTCCTCGGGCTTGGTATGCCAAAATGGATAGCTTTCTTTTAGAATCTGGCTTTTCTAGGTGTCATTCTGACAATACTGTCTACACCAAGAAAGTGGGCAACTCTCTTATCATCCTTGTTCTTTATGTTGATGATCTTATTCTTACTGGTAGTGATCCCAACCTTATAAACCATGTGAAGTCCAGCCTTAAAAAGAAATTTGAAATGACAGACTTAGGACACTTACACTATTTTCTCGGTCTTCAAGTCTTGCAATCCCAAGAGGGTATTTTCCTTTCCCAGTCCAAGTATGCTTGTGATATTCTTCGTCATTTTCACATGGAAGACTGTAAGCCAGCCCCTTCTCCCTTTCAGTCTGGAGTCAAACTTTCAGTCTCTTGTACTTCTCCTGAAGTTGATGCTACCTTATACCGTCAACTTGTCGGAAAACTCTTGTATTTAACCCATACTCGTCCTGATCTTTCCTTTGCTGTTGGCCTTGTTGCTCGTTTTATGCAAAACCCCCGTGAAAGTCATTGGAAAGCAGCTAAAAGAATACTTCGTTATGTTCGAGGTACAGTACAGTTTGGGATTCATTACAGTGCCAAAGCAGCTCCTCTGTTAGTTGGTTTCACTGATTCTGATTGGGCTGGTGACCTTGATGATCGGAAGTCTACTGCCGGTTATGTCTTCACTCTTGGTTCAGGACCTATTACATGGGCTTGTAAGAAACAGGCTGCCATTTCTCTTTCGTCAGCAGAAGCAGAGTATCGTGGTGCCGTGGAAGCTAGTAAGGAAGCCTTGTGGCTTCGTCAGATCCTATCAGAGTTTGGCTTTGAGCAGCAGCATCCAACCACACTTTGGTGTGATAATCAAAGTGCCATTCAGCTATGCAAAGATCCAGTCCAGCATCAGCGCAGCAAACACATTGAACTACACATGCACTTCATCAGAAAGCTCATTCATGACCATGTTCTTGAAGTGCAATATTGTCCAACAGATGATCAGGTTGCAGACATCTTCACAAAGGCTCTCACAGAGGCGAAGTTCACTAAACTTCGATATATGCTTGGAGTTCAGGAAGTTGTCACTAAGGGGGGATAGGCTCTAGTGCCTCCTTCCTTCTCCTATTGTGTCATATTTGTAAATCCTTCAATCCTATCCCAAGTTGTTCTTAAGGGGGGATGTTAGGATATTCCGACACATAGGATATAGTTAAGTTCAACTTGGTCTAGCATAGAGTTAGGTTAGAGTTAGGTAAAGTGTGTTTCTTTACCGTTGTACATTTTGTAACTTACAATCCGACGGTCACGATATGTAGTGATCCGACGGTTCACTCTCACCTCGGTATTACCGACACTTGATCCGTGGCTTGACACCCGATTGGTCCATGAGTTCTATTTAAAGCGCATGGAGGGTCATTGTTCGGGTAATCCGTGCATGAGAGAAGCTTATGTAAATTTTCATTCTTTGATTAATAAATTGCCTGTAGTACCCAC
Source organism: Pinus tabuliformis (assembly GCA_031772625.1). Lineage (NCBI taxonomy): Eukaryota > Viridiplantae > Streptophyta > Pinopsida > Pinales > Pinaceae > Pinus > Pinus tabuliformis. Next base: position 1,779,854,582 of record CM062819.1, on the reverse strand, counting down.
GTTGGGACAGGCCGTGGACTGTTTCCCTCCTTGCACTCTAAGGGTTTTAACCACGTCAAAAATACTGGTGTATTGATTTGAGATCTGGTTGTGAGCGGTGTCCTTTTGGTATTCTTTCTGTGGAACTTACCCTGTAAATTCCTACAGGTTGCGTGGATGCTTCCTCCCTATTTAACCAGAGTTTCAATTGGAATCGCTCCACAATATCGAGAAAGGGCATTCCAATGGGTGATTTGTCTGGGTAATGTCTGAATTGCAACTATTATAGTTTGCCTTTTCCCTATTTTAGTTTACTCAATATGCATGGAATGGTTTTGGTTTTTTTCCATGGTGTGTGTTTCTTAATTTCATTGCTCGCTTTTTTTGGTAGGATTAAGTTTTATTTGTGGGGATTTCAATTTATAGGCTTTATTGTGCTTCTTTCTTTTTTATGGGTGTCAAAAAAGATTCTAAAGGAGCTCACGGATTCGCAGAGGGATCCCCTAACATCTTGCATCTTGCAGCGTTGGTATTTTTATACCCATTTCAGATTTGCCCTTTAAAATGATTCGTAGATTTTCAAGCAAATGTGAGTTTTGTTTTGTAAGTGTTCCAACTTTTTGTATGTATGTTGTTCTAGCTTTGCTGCAGAAAGTGAGGTTGGATAAACTTTCATAATTACGTGTATGATGTCTTTTTATTTGTATTTAAACAGACTTCGGTTTTTGCTGGTTGTGTTGCCCACTTCTAACCATGAAATTCCCAGTGCCATATTATTTTTTCTGTGTGACAATATATGTCACCATAATAATCCATGTAGTGCAATTCTTGCTGAAGAGGTGAATGTAGGATCGATCTTGAGACCTTCTGACCACCAACCCTTCTGGTTGTCTCCGGCTGGGTTCCTACCCATGCTCAACGCTCATTTGCGCGTTCCCTTCAGCCTGCAAGTTGACCCTTCCCACCCTGCAACTTACAACAGGAAAACTGGGGCATAGAGGGTTCTGACAGTAGGCACTCTTCTTTTATCTTTAATTTTTGCATAATTTTCTCTTTGCTCTTAATTTTCTATTTGCAATAAAATTTTTGCATAATTTTCTCTTTGCTCTTAATTTTCTATTTGCAGTGATTAAATAAATATGTATTTGAGCCATGGATAGCTGATGGAGTTATTTTTCATCGAGAACTCACTATCGTTGCAGGGTGGACCAAGTAAAGATTGCATGTCTTAACTGATTTTATCTTTTATTATACACAATCAACTTAAACTATTCATCGAAATAATTAGTATAGTTCTTTCCATAAGGAATATCACAGATAAAAAATGAAGTCACTGCACACAACTCAAATGTAAGTTGGATTTACAGAAAAACTGGAGTAATTCTAAAATTGGTAAAATATATGTTTCTGTATTCACGCATATTAATTTTTATTAAGTTTGTAATACAAAATTGGTAAAATATATTTTTTTGTTCATGCATATTAACTTTTATTAAATATTTAGTACAATGCCGGGTGGATAAATTTATCACTAATTTTTTTTTACAGTAATATGTGAATACAATTGCATTATTCATGTCATAATTTTTACATTTAAAATATTTATACTTGCCAGAACAGCTTCCACCGAAATGGATTCCCAGAACATAAACAATTTTCCAAATCTTCAAGTGCCTGGGCGCATCCTGTAATGACTTCTTCTGCATTATTCATGTCATAATTTTTACATTTAAAATATTTATACTTGCCAGAACAGCTTCCACCGAAATGGATTCCCAGAACATAACCAATTTTCCAAATCTTCAAGTGCCTGGGCGCATCCTGTAATGACTTCTTCCTTAGAGCAGAGATACCCTTCTTCAAACCCCAGATGCAATCCTCCTGGAGCAATAAAAAATAAGTGCCCCTGTACACATCAATAGAGCCATAGCTTCCCCTCTTAACACAAGGGAATCCCTTCAAACAATTTTCCGAAGCCTCATCATATGTTTGTAAACTTGTAATTTCAGGTAACAACGACATTTTATTCCATGGAAGATTAACGTTCGTTAAGGAAATTGCATTTCCCACCTAAGCGGTGAGCAAACCCAGAAGGAACTGGCAGTGGCAATCAATGTTTTCTCCACTCTTTCTTTGAAACACGATGTCATTCAACAACGACAAAACATCATAAACTGCTTCAGGACATTATTCTGCAAGGCGTATTATGAATTTCTTGAGCATCTTTTCTGCTAAAGCTGAGTTGAATATATCTACAATATACTCTTCCAGAGACCAATGCAAGAGAGAAGTACCACTGAAAATCCTATAGAATTTCTTCAACCTTGCAGTATATAATTCTGCCTCGTTGCCATGCGAGATAATGTTAACTAACTCTAATACAGAGTATACAAGTTTAAAACACGACTTCTGTAAATTTAATACCTGCAGAAATCCAGCTGGGCATTTTCTAATGTCTCGCAGAACATTGCTTTTGGTGCGTGGAATGTCTTCTTGGTGAGTTATGATTATTCGTTATGATAATTCAGTTAGCCTACGAGCTAGAAATACTGAAATTTTCTCCAGTCTATTGGCTAAAATCTTTCTCTTGCAAGTTGATTGCATACTGGGTGACAATCCAAGGGCCACAAGTTACATGGTGGAATATGGACCAAAGTATCCTCGTCAGTTCCACCACAGGGCTTCCTCCATTGCATCACAAAGAGGATTCAACCTTTCTTAGTTGCAAAGGAGGATATTCGATATGGTTTGATTGCTAGTGGAATGACCCTAATGTTTTATTTGGTATTGTTGTTGCAGGACCTGATAACAATGATAACTTCGTAGATGCAAGAGACAACTATAAGCGGACAAAACCTACAAACTACAACAGTAGGCCTATGGTGGGATTTTTGGCCAGACTTTAGGGAGGGAAATGCTGGAAATGGCCTATGGTGGGATTTTTGGCCAGACTTTATAGGGGAATTGCTGGAAATGACCACAGTCTTCCAAGTAGCCTTCTCTTATAGGATGCAATCAATTTGGCTTTAGTTTGTTCTAGTGATGATGTTGTTGGTGGTGTTCTAATGGTTGATTGATTACATATTGGGTGACAATCCAAGGGCCACAAGTTACATGGTGGGATTTTGACCAAGATATCCTCGTCAGGTCCACCACAGGGCTTCCTCCATTGTATCAAACAAAGAGGATTCAACCTTTCTTAGTTGCAAAGGAGGATATTCTATTTGGTTCGATTGCTAGTGAAATGACCCTTACCATATCTTTCTCCTGGAATGCTTTCAATACAGGTCAATAGGCCTTGTAAAATGTAGGGCTTTCAGCTATCACAATATTTGAGCTCGCACACAAGAAATAGACTCCCTCTCCATACCACTTGTCTCATTGTGCATTGTCGATCTTACATGTTAGACGATTAAAACAAATTCTACCGTTCGATCCTGTTAGGTTTGTAACTACCCAAACATGAGTATTTATTGTTCAAAACATTACCGCTACGAGGCTCCATGCCACTGGTAGGTTTATGTGGCAGTTAGGTCTCGCTTGGTTTTTCTGACAGCTAGGTCTTGCTACTCCGCGCCGTGTCACTGTGTGCGGTTGTGCATCATCCAATCGTTTTGTTAGACCGTCTGATTGGATTATTATATCAATCGCCTTGTGACATATCTGTATTCTTCCGTTCGTATGTTTTAATAAGTGAAGGGTTTGCACAACATTCAAAGTTGCAGCCATAGTTTCAAAAAGGATTCTGGAGGAGCTCCAGGATTTGTAGTGGTATCCCCAAACATCTTGCAACGCAGTTATTTTTACACCCATTTCAGATTTTCCCCTTAAATTGATTCTTGGGTTTTCAAGCGAATGTTTGTTTTGTTTTATGCAGCTTTCTGGCGCAAAGAATATGTAACTGTTCCATCTTTTTGTATGTATGATGTTCTAGCTTTTTGTATGTGGGTTGCGTTTTTTTACATGTGACTTCACGTGGCTTGTAAGCACATTTCTTGTGAACGATTGAGATTTCAATGTTCAATCAGATGGTAGGAGTTCATTAGGGTAAGTCAAAACCCTGCTACCCAATTTAGATTTTGATTTTTGTTAATTTGTTTTGCTGGCTTGGCTGGAAGGCCTCTGTGCAACAACACACATTATTTCGAATTCTTAACCAGCGTCATTATGCTCACGGTGATTTATTTTCCTCCAGCGTAGTAGTATATGGAGATTCGGATGGACGCTAACTCCGAATGAGGTAAAGACCCGTATAGTATTTTCTTTTTGTTTTTTCATGACATTCGGCTTGACACTTTAATTTTTTGTTCTTGTTTACTAGTATTTATGGAGATTTACCTTAAGCTCAGACTTTTCGTAGTGGTTAACCGTCTTGATGTGGCGGCGTTAGGGGAAGCCCTGTCCGTCGGGACTTGAGAGGAATGGAATTCTTATTCCACGGAGGCTAATCTTCAGGTCACAATTTGTTAGGATTGATTCTTTTGAATTCGATATCAATTGCATTGCTTTCATTACAATTACTGACTTAATTTATATATTTAGACTCTATTGATCTGCAGTGTATTGGGTTTTTCTTCTTCTTAATTTTAATTAAATTCGTGGCAACGACAACTCTAGTGCTTTCACTATCCCATTTAACAATTTCATTCTGTTATGCTAAGATATTCTCTTAATATCTCCAGATTAGCCAAGAGGGAGTGACATGCAGGTTTTACTTAGGTATACCGTTCTGGTGAAACTCTTTGATTTTGTTCTTATACAAATTCTTTTCAGGTCACAATTTGTTAGGATTGATTCCTTTGAATTCGATATCAATTGCATTGCTTTCATTACAATTATTGACTTAATTTATATATTTGTGCCATCTAAGTCGAATTTAGACTCTATTGATCTGCAGTGTATTGGGTTTTTATTCTTCTTAATTTTAATTAAATTCGTGGCAACGACAACTCTAGCGCTTTCACTATCACATTTAACAATTTCATTCTGTTATGCTAAAATATTCTCTTAATATCACCAGATTAGCCAAGGAGTGACATGCAGGCTTTACTTATGTATACCTTTCTGGTGAAACCCTGTTTTTGTTCCTATACACATTCTTTTCATGTTGCCATATATCAATTCTCAGTGGCTTCTTTTTTGACTATAGGTATATCTCTTACCTAAATGTCTACTAATCCATATAATAACTGAGAAGAAGAGGAACCAGAAATCTTACGCCTTAAAATATTTGATGTTTTGGGTTCAACATTACTTATATTTTGCTAATTGTATTTGTTTGTTCATAATTCCTGCAACGTGAACAAAGAAATTCTCAGACTACTTGATAACAGATACCATAACCTCGCGTGGATTTGTTTCTTGTTTATTCCAATCGTTTGGCAGTGTAGTTATCAGATGGATGTTTCCAGAAGTTCGAAAAGTTCTCAGTGGAGTGAAAGGTCAAGTTCTTCCCACTATTTAAAACATAATGCTTTTTCCGTGGATTTGATTATCCAGGTGCATGTGGGTTGCGTTTTTTTACATGTGACTTCACGTGGCTTGTAAGCACATTTCTTGTGAACGATTGAGATTTCAATGTTCAATCAGATGGTAGGAGTTCATTAGGGTAAGTCAAAACCCTGCTACCCAATTTAGATTTAGATTTTTGTTAATTTGTTTTGCTGGGTTGGCTGGAAGGCCTCTGTGCAACAACACACATTATTTCGAATTCTTAACCAGCGTCACTATGCTCACGGTGATTTATTTTCCTCCAGCGTAGTAGTATATGGAGATTCGGATGGACGCTAACTCCGAATGAGGTAAAGACCCGTATAGTATTTTCTTTTTGTTTTTTCATGACATTCGGTTTGACACTTTAATTTTTGGTTCTTGTTTACTGTATCTATGGAGATTTACCTTAAGCTCAGACTTTTCGTAGTGGTTAACCGTCTTGATGTGGCGGCGTTAGGGGAAGCCCTGTCCGTCGGGACTTGAGAGGAATGGAATTCTTATTCCACGGAGGCTAATCTTCAGGTCACAATTTGTTAGGATTGATTCTTTTGAATTCGATATCAATTGCATTGCTTTCATTACAATTACTGACTTAATTTATATATTTAGACTCTATTGATCTGCAGTGTATTGGGTTTTTCTTCTTGTTAATTTTAATTAAATTCGTGGCAACGACAACTCTAGTGCTTTCACTATCCCATTTAACAATTTCATTCTGTTATGCTAAGATATTCTCTTAATATCTCCAGATTAGCCAAGAGGGAGTGACATGCAGGTTTTACTTAGGTATACCGTTCTGGTGAAACTCTTTGATTTTGTTCTTATACAAATTCTTTTCAGGTCACAATTTGTTAGGATTGATTCCTTTGAATTCGATATCAATTGCATTCCTTTCATTACAATTATTGACTTAATTTATATATTTGTGCCATCTAAGTCGAATTTAGACTCTATTGATCTGCAGTGTATTGGGTTTTTATTCTTCTTAATTTTAATTAAATTCGTGGCAACGACAACTCTAGCGCTTTCACTATCACATTTAACAATTTCATTCTGACGCTTATAATTCTTCAGCTTCTTTACATGTATTGCCACAGTTGTGAATAGCTTCCACCGAAATGGATTCCCAGAACATAACCATTTTTCCAAATCTTCAAGTGCCTTGGCGCATCCTGTAACGAATTCTTCCTTAGAGCAGAGATACCCTTCTTCAAACCCCATAAGAAATCCTCCTGGAGCAATCGAAAATAAGTGTCCATGTACACATCAATATAGCCATATCTTCCCTGATTCTTAACACAAGGAAACCCCTTCAAACAATTTCCCAAAGCCTCGTCATTTGTTTGTAAACTTGTAATTTCAACTAACAACGACATTTTATTCCCTGGAAGATTAGCGTTTGTTAGGAAATTGCATTTCCCGCCTGAGCGGTGAGCAAACCCACAAGGAACTAACAGTAGCAATCAATGCTTTCTCCACTCTTTATTTGAAACACCATGTCGTTCAACAACGGAAAAACATCAGAAACTGTTTCAAGACAGTATTCTGCCAGGCATATCATGAACCTGTTGAGCAGCTTTTCTGCTGAAGCTGAGCTAAATATATCTACAATATACTCTTTCAGAGATCAGTGCAAGAGAGTAGTACTACTGAAAAGTCTATAGAATTGCTTCAACCTTGCAGTATATAATTCTGCCTCGTTGCCATGAGAGTTAATGTTAACTAACTCTAATACAGAGTATACAAGATTAAAACCTGGCTTCTGCAAATTTAATACCTGCAGAAATCAAGCTGGGCGTTTTGTGATATCTCGCAAAGCATTGCTTCTAGTGCTTGCTTGGTATTGGCTCAAAAGTGTCTCCAAGTAAAAAGCTAAATATTCTGAACTTCTTGGCGTGCATTGCACTAAGAGGGCACAAATTTCCCTTGGCTTGTCTGGAAATTCATTGGAAACAAATTCCAAAATATCCCCTACTTCTAGCTGGATCATGCCTGTCTCTTTGAATGATGAAGCTCGTTATGGAAATTCTAATCCGTCTTTTAACATGTTGAAACATGAAATAATATAGTGAAGCAAGACAGTACATAAGGAACCAGGCTACCCTTTTAGACACCCTGTTATCCAGAAAGGCACCACCTGCCATCCTTTTGTCATTTTGATCTATAGGATGACATCTAATAATAATTTATGCGGTTGTCTTGGATTAGCTGTATAATATTACCACTGGAAAAAAGCAAGATTCCCAAAATTCCATGGCATATGGAGAGTGAAGTGGCACAACACATGCTCTTTGGTAATGGACTCAGAAGTTTCCTAATCGATAGCAAAATGCGGACCATTCGTAGTCAATGCATCAACGCATGGTTCTGCGATTATACAAGCATATTGGCATAGAATTCATTGACCCACCGAAGTTTTCTTCCAAACCGAAATGGTCAAATTTGTGGAACAAGTGGAGGAAAAAATCATGCCATAGTAGAGGATTGCAATAATTTATGCATTCTATATTTCCAATGTTAATGGAAATGTTATGTAAATATTGCAAAGTCATAGTGAGAAGCGTAGTTCCTCCCAACTATGATCTTCTCTTGTTGCAGAGCAGAAAATAGAGAGGACACACACTGTACATTGGCAATTGTTGCGCCATCCACTCGCTTTAAGATTTCAAAAATTAGGTCAACATTCAAAGCCATGATCCCTGAAATTCTTGAGAATTCAATCAAAAGCCCAACGTAAGCTGCACTGTCCCTTGTGATGTTTTCCAGATGAACGATCCACACTTTGATGGACTTGGAGTTTTAATTTGCATTCGGAAAGCTCTGGAAGATGCAGGAATTTTACCAAAGGAGGTCAGTGCTTTTGGTTTTTTAATAAAGGATCATCAGTGTTGTAGAATTAGTACAGTTTTAATATTTTATTGAAACTTATAAATTCTTAATGACCAATTATCGTATCCTCAATAACACTGCAATTCAACTATATCAATGCATATGCAACCTCAACCCAAGCAGGAGATCTCGGAGAGATTAATGCTATCAAGAAGGTTTTTAAGGATACTTTTGGTATTAAAATGAATGGAAGTTTACGAGAGTTAAATGGATAGTTTGGGATGCATTATAAATTTCGCAGGCAATGTGGTTTGTGATCAGTTCCTCATGCAATGGTAGGGGTGGGCAAAAACCTAGCAATTTTGCAACAATATCAACAAAAAGACGGGTATTACATGCGTGCATGTGTTAAGAAGAATGGAGACAACATACAAAGAACACCAGTGTTGTTTGTCTTGACATTGTTCTGTCTTCATGAATACGTTAAATACAACTATCCTCTATTTTGATAACAAGTTACAAAGTGGACTAAAGGAGCGTAGGAGTGTTTCTTTGTATTCAGGTGGACTGTTGTACTCGCAGAAATGGAACAATATGCATGTTGTGACAAGTGCCTTGTTCCTGCTCATAGTTTATACTGATTATTTGTCTTCTGCTGGCAAGATGGATAGTTTGGGTTGCATGATAAATTTAGCAGAAAATGACATTTATATTTGGTTTGTGATCAATTCCTCATGCAAGGTAGGCGTGGGAAAAATCTAGCAGTTATGCAACAATACCAACAAAAAGTTGGGTATTGCAAGTGTGCATGTGTTTAGAAGAACAGAGACAATTTACAAAGAACATTAGTTTTATTTGTCTTTGACATTAATCTGTCTTCATGAATACATTATACACCTATGTTTTATCTTGATAATAAGTCACAAAGTGGACGAAAGGAGTGTTTCTCTGTATTCATATTGCAGAGTTCAAAGCCTTGAATTCACTCTCATTAATAAATTCCAAATCTTTGACTTATGACTCTGAGGAATGTGGCCTTCATCAAGGCTTAAAACACCTAGACTCTTTATAAGGTACCTTCCTATCTGCTTTGTTTTGACATTTCTTCATGGGTGAAAGTGTAAAACAAAGAGTAGCTTCGTATCAACACACTTTCCTTCTTATGCCACTCATGTAGCATTTTTATGTTGTAAATATTACATACATGTCTGGGTGCTTTACATGACACAAACATTACAAATCCTCTAAAAGGGGACTCCCTTATTGTGAAGTCTCTTAATTGTGAAATCTCGTAATCGGTGATTTTTTAATGGGCTCAAAATATAAACATGAATGATAACATTCCACTTTTTAAACTCTCTTTGTCATCTAGAGAGTATGCGTTTGGGGTTAATGATTAATGGTTTGCAACTAGAAACATACTCAGAGAACTTTGTACGAAAATTTCTTCTTTTATGTTATATTTCTTATACCGCCTTACGGCGTTTCCTTTGCAACATGTGGTGCAAATGCTAGTTATTTATTTATTAAATCAAAATATAAAACAAAAATAAATCAATTATTTAATTTATATAAATGGTATTATTAGTGAGGTAAATGAATATAAATTCATATATAAATATATAAATTTAGTTATATTAGGGGTGAGATAACAAACTAAATATATAACTAAATTAATAATAAATTATTTATTTAATAAATAAATATATAAAAATAATAATAAATTCTATTTATTTATTTATTAAATAAATAAATAAATATAAAAACATAAATTAATAAATATAATAGGAAAGATAAATTATTTATTTAATTTATATAAATGGTATTATTAGTAAGGTAAATAAATATAAATTCATATATATAAATTTAGTTATATTAGGGTGAGATAACCAAATAAATATATAAATAAAATAATAATAAATTATTCATTTATTAACTAAATATATAAATATATAAAAAATCATATATAAAAAAAAAAAATTATTTATTTATTTATTAAATAAAAAAGTAAATTATTTATTTAATTTATATAAATGGTATTATTAGTGAGGTAAATAAATATAAATACATATATAAATATAAAAATTAGTTATATTAGGTATGAGATAACAAAATAAATATATAAATATATAAATAAAATAATAATAAATTATTTATTTATTTATTAAATAAATATATAAATATATAAAAATAATGATAGATTATATTTATTTATTTATTACATAAATAAATAAATATAAATTAAAAAATATAATAGCAAAGGTAAATAATTTATTTAATTCATATATAAGGGGTTTAAAATCTATTATAAACTCAAACGTTAAATTAAAACCTAAGCTTAACCCATTAAAAAAAACTAAATAAAACAAAACAAATTAAAATCTAATTAGAATTAAAATCTATCTAACCAAGCCTAAGTTCTAACGTCTAAACCATGCTATAATCCGAATAACCCAAAGGAAATCGAAATTTATCTGAACGCACATATAACTCAGAACTGAAACTGAACCCTTGACTAAAATGTAGCCACGCCTTGCATATATCGTTACCTTGGCTCAGTGAAAATTTCGGATCGCGTGGAAAAAAACCTGGGCAGGGATAGAATGCGGCGGACAGAGAAAGACTTAAATCAATTTGAAACTTACCTGAGCGTGATTTACCTGGCCCGATGGAATTTGTCAATGCGATTGATTGAATGATTTCGATACGCAGCAAAACTCGTGAGGAAAATTGTAGTCACGCCTGGGTATGCCTTTGCTTTCGATGGATAAATCAGATTCATGAATCGCTTGACCCGTAATTTGAAACGCAGTCATTAAAACGCCATCGAAACCCTGGACCAGCCGACCATTGATACCTCCTTACAGCTTCGATTCACACGCACGATGACATCGATCCGCAGAAATTTTGCAGGTTCAATCAGTGTTGAACGCGTGGGTATTCGAATCGTGTTGATTGTGGATTGATTTTGGAATGCAGGTGAAATGGCTGGACATTGACGGCAGACAGAAAGGAAACTTGAATCGGCTTGACGCTGGATACGCTGTCTGACGGATTGTGGTGATGAGTCTCAATTTATGTCTTTTATATAAACGGATTTTATTACTTGAGGCAGTTCTGCGTTGAATGATGTCGGACACCTTCGATTTAAACCTGGTTTTGCTGCGGGATCATCCGAACTGTAACAACTGTGCAGACTTTTGAGTTTTCTTGTCTTTTGGCTGCTTAGATTTGAGACGGCTTTGGTGACGGCAGAATTTCAATGGAGCCACTATACAAAGGCCGCTACAGAAGCTTGATCTAATTGCCAACGTGTATCTGCATCCTTCATTGCCTTGTGCGGGCTTCTCATGGCATAATTTTTCAGCCGTAGTACCAGCAAACAACAATGCTCTCCCTTTCAAAACGTTTCAGCACCACCTTTGCCGGCAGAAAGTGACGCAGCTGGATTGTAGGTGGGGATAAGGTAAATACGCAAGTCTGGCAGTGCACTGATAAAGAGAAAACATTGACTGAAAATAGATTTGCAGGCTGGGCAGCCGTAATTGCAAGAAAACAAAACCCTATACCTGCAAACACAAAGAAAACAAAACCCTAATGATATATGCACAAAATCAAAATCAAAACCCTAGATCAACTGACTAATTTACCGATCTTGGCCTATTAACTGCCAGATTTAACAATAAGAGCACAAGTGTTTTCAGTATATCAGAAATTTTGAACTTCACTGTGAACAGAAAGAAAATCTCTCAATGTAAAACAGAAAAGAAACTCTTAATGATTAACCCAGGGAACAATCAGCTGGGCTCTGCACAGAAAAGCCAGTGGGAGTCGGCTGGTTCAGCCTAGAACTTCCCCAAACGCCCACAATTTCCTTCAGAAAGGTTTTCCTGCACACCTCAAGCAACCATCAGCACAGAAAGAAAGAGTGCTGCTAGATCTCAGAAAATAATGGAGATACCTGCCATTATTTCAGAAACCCTAGCAACCCTCAAACCCTAGCAGGTGAACAAGATACCTGTGCTCACACTACTCTTAAAAAAACAAGCTATGATTAACGGCTAAAAACTGAAATATGCAGAAAATTAAAGATCTCACAGCAATCCTAGAGAGTAACACCAGCACGATTTGGACCCCAAAGTCTTTTTATTAACCAGAAAATCAGATTACAAGAGAGCTTTTCAGTACAGACTCACAGATCAGATGATTTGAAATGACCCCCTAAGACCCTATATAAAGGAAATGATCCTAATGGCTAGTTCGAGTGATCCATGTAGAAATGATCTCGGCCGCTGATGAGGATCAAGACATCTCTTGATCTCATCCGTCGATTTATTAACTTAAAATATTATTATTTTATTAGTTAGGGTTTTTGCTTCATTTTTTAATTTTTTAATTCATTTTAAAATGGATCACTGAACTAAGCCTTTCGGAAACATCACCTAGGACCTAGGACTTAGGACTCATGAGGGGATTTAAAACATTTCTCGACCCTCAAGACACATTACATCATGACTTTTACAAAATTACATCTTAAGGGACAAACCCATTTAATACAGACCCTCACAAAACACCCAGTTCTGCGACACAACTATAATCTAGCAGATTTAACACACTAGGATTTTCCTAAAGTTCTAATGACAAAATCCATCCCGGCTTTGGGGTCAGGTTTGAAGGAAAACTCTGCCGATCCATGGATCGGTGAGACGAAAAACCTTCCGGGACATAGATTATCATAGAAAATTAGGTCCACCTATGCAGTTTACATACATGACTCATGTCTGCTAAGATTATTTACAATCAATACATGCAGACTGGGTTTACAATCAAAAAGATCAATTTGCTGATGATGGCAGGATGGCATGGACATGCTGATTAGGTGCTTCCCCTTTTTGCCAAGAAAAGGGGGATGTACTGCATGGGTAGTTGACCAGTAGAGGTCAACAGGTAGTATAATAAACTTATGCTCAAGTATTAGGAGTTTGAGCCTGCAATGACTTCTAAAGACTCTGATATTGTGAACTGCCATGACTTCTAAAGACTCCAATCTTGTCCATTGTACATCCAACTGGACTCTGCCACTCTTTACATTCATTTTGCTACTCCACCAACCACCTGAATTCCATGGCTGTTCTGGATATGTCTTGCTTTGCTGCAGAAGTAACTTTGCCTTCACTCTCGAGGAGGACTTCCCTTTTTAGTTTTCTGTATGGCCATTCTTCTCTTGGTTGAGGAAGGTCTTGCAATGACATATCCTGCAAAGTGCTGTAATACATGTTCTCATTTCCAAACTGGTGTTGCTATGAGTTTTCCTTGGAGCATTTTTCCACCACTTCATTCTTGTGCTCTTCATGCACACTCAACTCTTGTAGACTTGACTGTCCTTAGACCTGCACATTCCTGCCACACAACTTAGGTGAATTTTTAGCCTCAATAACAACTAGCATAAACAAATTTCAGATTAGATTTTGGATCTGAATCACATTGAAAAATCCTTGCACTTTCATTTACAATGACATCACAATTGATTGTTTCCTTGTTAGTAGCCATATCTGATGGGTTGTGGTTTATACCAGATTCAAAAGCATGAAATGAAAAGGGATAAAATCCATAGCTATAGAATATCCCTACTTATATTCTATAGCTTTCCAGCTTGTGAACAGTGCCTAAAACTCAACACTAGATAGAGACCAAAGTTGACCACAACATCTGATAAAATCTCATATGAATTTGTGAGAGATTCTAATATGGGAGTGTGGGTTAAACACACTGTAGAACTTGCAAGAGCATTGTCATTGATGCCTGGTGTATACAGTGTCGATTACTCACATACAAAATTTTCACTCCAAATGTGGATTGGAGCTATGGAGGACCAACAAAAATGTTGTTCCAGGATCTTATGAGTGATAGGAAACAAATGTATCATTTAGGACAAAGGCACTATCAAATCTGTAGCAAATGCAAGTTGTATAGATTGAGAAGTTAAGTGATGAGCAATGTCAACCTGTTTCACAACTGATGTTTCTTAGTGAAGCATGGTTACAGAAAATTGAATTAGATGTGTTTTGAAATAACCTAGAAACTAGAAATAGATTTTGAAAATTAACACTCGCTTTTAACATTCATTCTCTAGTTTAAATTAACACTTGCTTCTAATATTCATTCCCTAGTTTCTTTTCAAGACAGAATTAGTGATCAGTTCCTAATATTTTCATGATGAAACACGTGTTTAGAGAATGCCATTACAACTCATTCACTCTCTAGCTATCCACTTACACTGTCACACTATACAATCTGGACATCTTCGCAGATGCAAAAGCTTCACTCTCCTAGTATCACTCCATTGATATTTCACCATTCAAGTGCTTTTCCCCTCAAGTTTACAGGATTTAACTATTTGTAAACTGATAAACAAGGGAGGTAGAATAAGCAACACTACTACTCATCCCACTTATTAAATTTTGTTGAAGATATTCCAAACCTAAGATGTTAATAATTAATAATCCAAGTACCATACAAATAAATTTTGATATATGTTATTTTAATAAAATTCCTTTTTATTCGTCTTTACTTCATGCATCGTATGCATGATGGAGGTGCATTTAACAAATGGTTCCTATTAAAATGGAAAGTGAAAGAGGTCTCAATATTGAAGCTACGACAAGGCAAGTTTTGTGATGTGGAACTTGGAATATTGCAAGATATTTGGCTTATATTCAGTCATGGAAGACATATTTTTTCCTATAGAGTTGAGGGAAAGCACACTATCCTTTGTGGTTGGAGTTCCTCTCTCCTGGAGCTAATTTGTGGCCATTTTGTCAATCTATTTGCCAATCGATTTGATTTGTGACCATTTGTCAATCTATTTACCAATCGATTTGGAAAGGTGTTGATTATGAATGGATGATGCAATTCATTTTGAGCCAGCCCAAGGATTTGTGTAAAATTCGATAAAAAAAGAAACCACCTCAATTTATTTTTATCATGACAGAGGATGGGATCAAATAGCAAAAGGCTTGTTATGTAAATTTGGCCAATGCTTGCTTTGCATGTTAGGTGCAAGACCACCTTTAAAGCGTTTGCATGTTAGGTGCAAGACCACCTCATCGAAGACTTCCCTCAGTGGAAAACCCCTCGTAATTCTTTCTGAGTGCAAGTGTTACATCTTCGACCATACCGACTTATGAGATTGGTTTGTCATTTGGTTCAAGCAAAGTGGCCAACGAGGATGGCCTATAAGGAAAGGATGATGGCCATCTCTCAATCTATTTGCCAATCAATTGGGAAAGGTGGTGATTATGAATTGATGATGCAATTCATTTTGAGCTAGCCCAAGGGTTTGGGTAAAATTTGATTAAAAAAGAAGCTACCTCATAATTTATATCATGATAGTGGATGGGGTCAAATAGTAAAAGGCTCGTTATCTAAAGTTTCCTAATGCTTGCTTTGCATGTTAGCTGCAAGACCACCTCAAAGCCTTTGCATGTTAGGTGCAAGACCTCCTCGTCAAAGACTGCCCTCAATGGAAACCCCCTTGGAATTCTTTGCCAGTGCAAGTGTTACAACTTTGACCATACTGATTTATGAGGTTGATTTGTCATTTGGTTCAAGCAAAGTGGCCAAAGAGGATGGCTGGCCTATAAGGCAAGGATGGTGGCCATTTGGTGATAGACTTGTGGGATTGTTTGAGGGATTTCAAACCACATTTCAGTGTTGTGAATAGCAGTAACCTTCAGTACTTGTTTGTGACTACTTCTAGGGTCATTGTCAACAAATTAAAACCAACAGTAAAACTTTAAATACCCATCAGTCGGAACAACAATCTGCTTTCCTTCAAGCAACAACCATTTTAAGTCTTCATGTGCCTTCATCTTATTGCAAGTTTGTGGCATAAATGGTGGTGGTACAAAATCTCATAAGGGTTGTTAATATTTTAAAGTTATCTAGTGAAAGTTTTGTTGTAGAAACCCTTGGAAACCTACAATGAGCCCTTGAACAGAGGCACTGGAACCTTCGTGAAAGCCTGAAGTAGAGTTTGAATTGGATGTCATTATAAATATTGGAGCGCTTTGGTACTTTCTGAGGTATTTTAGGTGCCCTTTTCATATCTTGGAGTGGTTTTTGGATATACCTCTCGCTGTTGGGTATATATCAATACAACCTGTTACTAGCTTGCCACCTCCAGGTGGTATCCCCCTCTGCCTTTGAAACCTACAACTAGTGCTTCACTTGCCCTACAGATAATTATAGGACGTTATTGATTGAATTAAATAAAAATTTAAATTAAGGTCTAAACATTAGAGACTGGATAGATGGCCACTGATTTTTGTAGTTATGTTATTAGGAATGGATGAGAACGGTTGATGATCAACCTATCTATCATTCAAGGCAGTTGTGTGGGGCCTCTTTTTTCTTCAAGCGCATCTTCTCTCGAGGGAGGCAAACAATTGTGAAAATTCCTAGACTCTAAGGAACCCCTACTGCAACAAATCTAAATCTACTTCATGTTAGGATATTCCGACACATAGGAAATAGTTAAGTATAACTTGGTCTAGTATAGAGTTAGGTAAAATGTGTTTCTTTACTATGTACATTTTGTAACTTACAATCCGACGGTCACGATATGTAGTGATCCGACGGTTCATTCTCTCCTCGGTATTACCAACACTTGATCCATGGCTTAACACCTGATTGCTCCATGGTCTCTATTTAAAGAGCATGGAGGTTCATTTGTAGGTTAACTGTTCATGAGAGAAGCTTATGTAAAATTTCATTCTTTTATTAATAAATTGCCTGAAGTGGCCGCATTGGTTCAGGCCGTGCAATGTTTCCCTCTTTGAGGGTTTTAACCACGTCAAAATACTGGTGTATTGATCTGTGATCTGTATGTGAGCGGTGTCCTTTGGTGTTCTGTCTGAGGAACTTACCCTGTAAATTCCTACATGGTATCAGAGCTATTTGAGGGCTGCATCCGTTGGTGATCCAAATCTGAAGCCGGTAGAACTGCATCCGACTATCGTTTCCTAGATCTACTGTTTCTGACTGATTTCGGGTCGGGAGGACTGCTCTGTTGTGTTAGGACCATCTGTTCGAGTGAGGAACCCCTTTCGTTTCATGCGAAAAGGTTTTTGGTAGCCCTAGCTACGTCATTTTTAAGATCTGGAGGTATACAGTGTTTATTTGCAGTTTACAGTTATTTTCTCTCTGTTTATTTCGGTTTTGGTTTATTTAGATTTTTGTTTTTTTATTACCGGATCTGTACCTTTCATTTCTGCGTATGCTCTTTGCCCCGCGACTCTGTGCGATCTGGGCAAATCAGAAACAGAAAGGAAGAATTTTTCTCATGCGTATGCTCTTTTCTGCTGCGCCTTAGTGTGATCTCGGAAAATCAGAAACATTGAGGAAAATATTTAGTTTTCGGCTAAAGCTAACTTCGAGTCGTAAGGTTTTTTTTTGCATGTCCGTGTTGGGTTTTGTGTTTTTTGTTTTGTAGGGAAAGAAGAGCTTTCTCAAGCAAGCACGCAACCCAAAGCACCCCCCCCCTCTCCCTCTCTCTCTCTCTCAAACTTTTAGTTTAGCTCACTTGGTCCAAAGCTAATTTATGAGAGTAGAGGTCTTGAGTTCAAGTCTCCTTTTCGTGGGGGCGGATTTTTCATTTCCGCACATTCCCGCATTTTGTCGGCATTTTCATCAACTTTTCTTCAAAAAGCCATAACTTCTTCACCCGGAAGTCATTTTTAGAGCCGTTTTTTTTGAACCAGCCTAATTTTTCGAGATCTTTCCATTGGAACACTTAGTTTCAGCATCTAGAGCTTCAGTTTATGTTAAAATGGAAAGTCCATGCCAAGTTATTCTTGACAGCACCAACTACTTCCAATGGTGGTCCTACATTGTGGATTTACTTAGAAGTAAAGGTTTCTATAGAATAGCCTCAGGCCAAGAAACCAAACTGAAAGATGAAGATAAGGCAGCTAAATGGGAAAATAGGCAAGATCAAGCACGTGGTTTGATAGGGATGTCTATTTCTCCAGATCTTAGATTCCATATTGCAGAACTTGATACTCCTGAAGAAGCAATGAAACAGATCACTAAATTTTTTGGAATTAAAAATGAACTTAAAGCCCATCAACTTGAAAATGAATTGCTTACATTGGACCCCAATAATTTTTCTTGCATTGAAGATTTTTTGTCCAAGTTCAAGACCCTTAGACTTCTCTTGGAAGGTGTTAAGGTTAAGAAAGAAGATAGTAGCCTTATCTACTCCATTCTTACTAAGTTGGGACTAACCTATTCTGTGTTTGTTTCCACCTTCCATTCTACAAGAGAAGCCTTCATTTCTCAAGGACAAGCCTACAAGTCCCCTTCCTTTGATTCCTTTTGTGATTCTTTAATAAGAGAACAAGAAAAACTCTTACACCTTGGTCTTCTTCATCTTGGAAACTCTTCTAAGAAAGCGTTAGCCGCCCAGCAGCAACCAAATTCAAAGAATCATAAGAAGTTTTATCCTAAAAAGAATGGTCCTAAACCAAACAAGGGTCCTAAGCAATTTCAGCCTCAAAATGAAAAATCATTTCAACAAAATAATAAGACAAATAAAAACAAAGGGAAGAAGACTGATAGACATTGCAAATTTTGTAATCGAGATGGCCACTTAGAATCCAAATGCTTTAAGAAGATGGAAGCCTCGGAAGCAGCAATGAAGAAGCATAACATTCATTTGGAGCACTCTTCAACTTCAACTTCATCTTCAGGGATAACACTTTCTGCATGTGGTTGTCAAGCATCTCGGTCTAGCTATGCACTAAATGTATCTTCTTCTTCTCATTCTCATTAGTGGTTCATTGATTTTGGAGCTTCTTATCACATGGCCAAAAACAAAGCCATGTTTTCTTCTTTAAATGATTGTAACACCAAAAATATATATGTTGGTGATGATAGATCTCTTAGTGTTGTAGGGACTGGAACTGTTCACATAGACAATGGTCAATTTAATGATGTATTATGTGTTCCAACCTTATCCTGTAACCTTCTATTTGTATATCAGATAACTCATTTAGGTGAAGGTAAAATCGTTGAATTTTCACCTCACGCTGTTGTAATTAAGGACCTAAGAGATCCTAGACAGATTTTAGCTACTGGCATTGCTGATGATTCTACAAGGTTGTATAAGTTTCACAACTTTGGGTCATCAAATCTTCCTTCAGTATTTGTTGCTCATAACGATGAAGTGAGCAAACTTTGGCATGAGCGATTTGGTCACTTAAACTATCGCTCCCTTCAAAATCTATGTAAAGAAAATATGGTGACAGGTCTTCCAATGGTATCTTGCAGAGATGGTGTTTGTTTCGGATGTGTACTCGGAAAACATCATCGGGATAGTTTTGAAAAACGTGCCTTTTGGCACGCCTTAGCCCCTTTACAGCTTGTGCATAGTGATTTATGTGGTCCACTTCCAGTTGTTTCATTCTCTGGCTACAAGTATTTCTTAACTTTCATTGATGATTTCTCCAGACGCACTTGGGTATACTTCTTAAAACTCAAGAGTGAAGTATTTAACATATTCTTGGCCTTTAAGGCCTTTGTTGAAAAACAATCTGGACATCAAATTCTTAAGCTAAGATCTGATAATGGCGAAGAATATGTTAACAACAAATTCATCAACTTTTGCACTGAGAATGGAATTCAAATGCAACATACTGTTCCATATACTCCACAACAAAATGGTGTAGCTGAAAGGAAGAATTGCACCTCAAAGGAAATGGCTAATTGTATGCTTCAATCTAAAGGACTTAGTCTTAATTATTGGGCAGAAGCAATTAACTGTGCAAATTACATAATAAATCGCACTCCTACTAAGGTTTTAAAGAATATCACTCCAGAAGAAGCATGGAGCTCAATTAAACCAGATGTAAGTCACTTTCGTGTTTTTGGAAGTGAAGCATGGGCCCATATTCCAAATGAGAAACATAAAGCTTTAGAATCTAAGAGTGAAAAGTGTATTTTTGTTGGATATTCTGAAGATGTCAAAGGATATAGACTTATTCCACTTAAGTCCAAAAATGTTATCATTAGAAGAGATGTAAAGTTTGCTGAAAATATATCGGCCTACGAGCCTAGTTCGGTAGATGTGCCACCTCTCTCTATCTCTTCTACTTTTGAAAATATTTCTTCAGATGATGAAAGCGAGGATGAAAATCCTCCCCCACCTTCTCTGGATCCTCTTTTAGCTCCTCAGCTTCCAAAATGGGTCCGTGCTACTTGGGATGCAGCAGGTGATCTTGCCGGTGATCCTACAGATCAGCGACGTACACGTTCTCAGTTTGATAGAGCCTCTTCTTTACTGGCTCAAGCTTCAGTGAATTATGATCCTGACACCTTTGCAGAAGCTTCAGGCCATCCAGATTGGGAAGCAGCTATGAATGAAGAATATCATTCATTATTGGCAAATGATACATGGGATCTTGTTCCTCTACCAAAGGGACGAAAACTTGTTAGATGCAAATGGGTTTACAGAACCAAGTATGGACCAGATGGGAAAGTTGATAAACATAAAGCTCGTCTTGTTGCTAAGGGTTTTTCACAAGTTGAAGGCATTGACTACACTGAAACCTTCTCCCCTGTTGCCAAAATGAACTCTATCTGCCTTGTTCTTTCCCTTGCTGCCTCTTTCAAATGGGAAGTCCATCAGATGGATGTTAAATCTGTCTTCTTGCATGGGGACTTGCATGAAGAAATCTATATGGAACAACCTATTGGCTTTATACAAACAGACTCCAGCCTTGTATGTCGGCTTAAGAAATCCCTTTATGGTCTCAAGCAAGCTCCTCGAGCTTGGTATGCCAAAATGGATAACTTTCTTTTAGAAAATGGCTTTCTAGGTGTCATTCTGACAATACTGTCTACACCAAGAAAGTGGGCAAGTCTCTTATCATTCTTGTTCTTTATGTTGATGATCTTATCCTGACTGGTAGTGATCCCAACCTTATAAACCATGTGAAGTCTAGCCTTAAAAGGAAGTTTGAAATGACAGACTTAGGACACTTACATTATTTTCTTGGTCTTCAAGTCTTGTAATCCAAGGAAGGTATTTCCCTTTCCCAGTCCAAGTATGCCTGTGATATTCTACGCCATTTTCACATGGAAGACTGTAAGCCAGCCCCTTCTCCCTTTCAGTTGGAGTCAAACTTTCAGTTACTTGTACTTCTCCTGAAGTTGATGCTACCTTATTCTGTCAACTTGTAGGAAAACTTTTGTATCTAACCCATACTCGTCCTGACCTTTCCTTTGCTGTTGGCCTTGTTGCTCGGTTTATGCAAAATCCACATGCAAGTCATTGGAAAGCAGCTAAAAGAATACTTCGTTATGTTCGAGGTACAGTTCAGTTTGGGATTCATTACTGTGCCGAAGCAGCTCCTCTATTGGTTGGTTTCACTGATTCCAATTGGGCTGGTGACCCTGATGATTGGAAGTCTACTGCAGGTTATGTGTTCACTCTTGGTTCAGGACCTATTACATGGGCTTGCAAGAAACAAGGTGCCATTTCTCTTTCTTCAGCAGAAGCAGAGTATCGTGGTGCCGTAGAAGCTAGTAAGGAAGCCTTGTGGCTTCGTCAGATCCTGTCAGAGTTTGGCTTTCAGCAGCAACATCCGACTACAATTTGGTGTGATAATCAAAGTGCCATTCAACTATGCAAAGATCCAGTCCAACATCAGCGCAACAAACACATTGAATTGCACATGCACTTCATCAAAAAGCTCATTCACGACCATGTTCTTGAAGTGCAATATTGTTCAACAGATGATCAAGTTGCAGACATCTTTACAAAGGCTCTTATAGAGGCGAAGTTCACTAAACTTCGATTTATGGTTGGAGTTCAGGAAGTTGTCACTAAGGGGGGATAGGCTCTAGTGCCTCCTTCCTTCTCCTATTGTGTCATATTTGTAAATCCTTCAATCCTATCCCAAGTTGTTCTTAAGGGGGGATGTTAGGATATTCCGACACATAGGAAATAGTTAAGTATAACTTGGTCTATATAGAGTTAGGTAAAATGTGTTTCTTTACTATGTACATTTTGTAACTTACAATCCGACGGTCACGATATGTAGTGATTCGACGGTTCATTCTCTCCTCGGTATTACCGACATTTGATCCGTGGCTTAACACCATATTGGTCCATGATCTCTATTTAAAGAGCTTGAAGGGTCATTTGTAGGTTAACTGTTCATGAGAGAAGCTTATGTAAAATTTCATTTTTTTATTAATAAATTGCCTGAAGTGGCCGGGTTAGCTCAGGCCGTGGACTGTTTCCCTCTTTGAGGGTTTTAACCACATCAAAATACTGGTGTATTGATCTGTGATCTGTATGTGAGCGGTGTCCTTTGGTGTTCTGTATGAGGAACTTACCCTGTAAATTCCTACACTTCACCTACTTGATTTTTAAATTACATTCATCAAGTTGTTCTTCTAAATATTGAAGCAAATTACTTTTGCAGCCTACACTAATTTAATATTTGATCTCATGAAACAAAAAACAGAGCAAAGAACAAGATTAATAGGACACTTATTTTTGGACATAATAGTCCCCGGAAAAACCCAATGCGGGAAAACCAGTGCAACAGTTCTGAGGGTTTATTATTATGCAGGAGAAATATCTGAATACAAGTCTAGGATGCTCATCTAGCAATCCTTTACAGAGAAAATACTAGCGGAAAATCAGAGTGAGATTTAACTTTTACCTCAATTCACCCGACAGAATTCTGGTTGATTCAGCACAAGATTGGCTAACCCTGACTATTTCTGTGTCACCTCTTCTGCCCTCTGCATCAGCTTTCTCAACAGTTCTGGCAGTTCGAGGCAGTTCCGACGGCTATTTCCAACAGTTTTGGCTTCTTCCCTCTGTGTCAGCTTTCCCGGCTGTTCTGGCAGTTCCCTGCAGTTCCAGCTGTTCCCGACAGTTCCAACTTTTGCGTGACAGACAACTTTTCTACGCCAGCTCTCCCGGCTACTGCACTGCCTCTGCATCAGCTCTCCCGGCTGTTCCAACAGTTCCTAGCAGTTCGACAGTTTCGGTAGTTCTGGATTCTGCGTGACAGGCAACTTTTCTGTGTCAACTCTCCCGGCTATTGCGCTGCCTCTCTGCAAGCTTTCTCCGCCTCTCTGTTAGTATTCTCTGGAAAGTCCTTCTCCTAGATTCCCACTGCTCCTCTGCTGCTGAATGATCACTTAGTTCGAATTTCTCACCTTCTTAGCCCTAGAAATCGAACTCTAGATCAATTCTTCCCTGTGTGTGTGTGTTTTCAAATGAATCCCAAGTATACATTTTATACTTTTCCTCTTGAGTCTTCAACGACCGAGATTAAGTCTCTAATCAACGACTAAGATTAAAACATGACTTGAACCACCTTCTAGATCATTCTCACCCATATTTTGATTAATATTTTAATTTCCCTATGTTTAGACTTAGGAATCCCATTAAAAATATTAATTTTAATAAAATACAATCCAGATGGAATTTCACCAAATGGTTTTTGGGTTCTTTAGAACTCATGTGCCTTAGCTTCTCCACCAATTTTCAAGGCTAGAGCACTTCCGATGCTACCAAAAACTAACACTCCCTCTTAGCGAGGAAAGTGCTCTAGCAATAATGTCCACTTGCATGTTGCTTTGTTTCTGAAGCACCTCCTTTCTGCACTATTGTTGCCACCAACACTATGCTGCTGCTGCTATTGTACTGCTTCCCTGACACTGCCACTGCCACTGCTGCATATGTACTACAACTCCCTCTCAAACGCTACATTTGCTATGCTGCTAACACTACGATTGCTAACATTACATTTGTACTGCAACTCAGTTATTGAGAAAAGCAACTGAGAAACATCCAAAATTAGTTGAACTTAACTGTGTTCAGCATAATACAATAAATGTTGGAAACTGACTACTGCTGACCCTTTGAATCTTCTGCACTACTGCTGACTTCTGCACTGTGCCATCTGCATTACCGCCAACCTTGCTCTGCGCTGATCAGTCTCTGGTCCCAATCTACTGCATCTGTCCTCCAAACAATCCACTGCATCATTTGACACTAAGTCCATCTCGCTATTGCTAATCCTGGGCCCCCATAGCAAGGAATTGATCCATGGGGTGGACTCCTCAAGGATCTTGCCCACATGTAGTCCTCCCGACTACAGCTCAATATCGCCCCATTTCCCTCCTGGAGACGCGTGGGCACTCATGGAAAAATCATCGTCGTTAATCTTTGCTGAAGTAACCTTAGGATCACGTTTCTCATCCTTGTCCTTTTTCTTCAAAGGACACTGGGATGCATAGTGGCCCATCTCACCACAACTGAAACATTTCACCTTCGAAATGTCCTTCTTCCGCTTTTGCTTCTGCTGTCCCTTCGATGCTAGAGATTCGTTCTCCTCCTTCGTCTTTGTGCCACTCCCACTATTGCCACTGAGGTTGACCTTCACTAGGTCCCTCCTTAACTCCTCCTATTGAAGGTATTTTTTCTCTACCTAATATGCTTTGGACGAAAACTTGCCATTCATCCGAGACTCCATTCAAGGCTATCCTCACCATTTCGGTTGGCTGAGGAGTGGACTCCACTGTGACAAGTTGATCTCTAGCATCCTGAACATGCTGAAGATAGAGGTTCACCCCTTCTCCTTTCTGCATCAAAGTCCGTTGCAAATTTTGCTCTAAGTACATATTCTGCTGTTCGGAAGAGTCTTCATACAGAGAAGACAAGGCTTCCCACATCTCTCGAGGTGTATCCTTGCCCTGCAAGTGTGAGACCACATGATCTCGAAGTCCATCGAGAATGAGCCTCTTCGCCTTCCCCTGCTTGGCCTTGTACTTCTTCTTTTGACTATTGTCAGCAGGAACAACTACAACACTATTGACGTAGGCCTCGAGATTGTATTCTTCCAGAACAACTAAGATTTTGGTCTTCCATATGACATAGTTGGAAGCACCTTCCAACTTGTCTTGATCTCTGAGCCCATGCGATGCCATCTCACCCAACTGTCAAATTTACTCCTCTAGTCATTGCTTAGCATTGCTCAGCTACTCAACACTGCTCAGCTGCTTAGCAAGTGAGAAATTAGAACTTTCCGGCGGAAAGTTCTCTGAGGCTCTGCGTCACTCCCTCTGCCTTTGCAAACTCATGAACTGGAAATCGTACCTCTTTGTCGTCTCACTTAGAGAGAGATTTCCTCGGATTTGCTTCCTGGCAAGGACTGCGCAATCCCTTCAAGGGGATTCGAATTCTTTCCAAGTGCAACTTTTGGCCTCACTGCTCAGCACTGGATTTGCTCTTCCTGTTTCAAAATCAATGCTTTGATACCATGTGAAAATTCCTAGACTCAAAGGAACCCCTAACGCAGTAAATCTAAAACTATTTCACCTATTTTATTTTTAAATTACATTCATCAAGTTATTCTTTTGAATACTGAAGCAAATTACTTCTGCAGCCTACACTAATTAAATATTTGATCTCATGAAACATAAAACAGAGCAAAGAACAAGATACATAAGACACACTTATTTTTGGACACAATAGTCCCCGGAAAAACCCAATGCGGGAAAACTGGTGCAACAGTTTTGAGGATTAATTATTATGCAGGAGAAATATCTGAATACAAGTCTAGGATGCTCATCTAGCAATCCTTTACAGAGAAAATATTGGCGAAAAATCTGAGTGAGTTTTACCTCACTTCACCTGGCAGAATTCTGGCTGATCCGACAAAAGATTGGCTAACCCCGACTATTTCTGTGTCACCTCTTCTGCCCTCTATGTTAGCTTTCCGTGCTGTTCCGACAGTTCCCGACAGTTTTGGCTATCTCCGGTAGTTCCGACTTCTACCCTCTGCGTCAGTTTTTCCCGGTTGTTCCGGCAGTTCCCGACTGTTCCAGTTGTTCCCGGTAGTTCCAACTTCTACGTGACAAAGAACTTTTCTGCGTCAGCTCTCCTGGCTACTGCGTTGCCTCTGCATCAGTTTTCCTGGCTGTTCCCGATAGTTCCGACAGTTCTGGATTCTGCGTTCTGTGTCAGTTCTCCCGGCTATTGTGCTACCTCTCTGCAATCTCTCTCCACCTATTTGTCAGTGTTCTCTGGAAATTCCTTCTCCTGGATTCTCACTGCCCCTCTGCTGTTGAATGATCGCTTAGTTCGAATTTATCATCTTTCTAGCCCCCAAAATCGAATTCTTGATCAATTCTTCCCTCTCTATGTGTGTTTTCAAATGAACCTCAAATCTCCATTTTATACTTTTCCCGTTGAGTCTTCAAAGGCCGAGATTAAGTCTCTAATCAACGACTAAGATTAAAACATGATTTGATCCACCTTCTAGATCATTCTCACTCATATTTTGATTAATATTTTAATTTCCCTAAGTCTAAACTTAGGGACCCCATTAAAAATATTAATTATTTTAATAAAATACAATCCAGGTGAAATTTCACCAAATGGTTTCTATGTTCTTTAGAACTCATGTGCCTTAGCCTCTCCACTAATTTTCAAGGCTAGAGCACTTTCGATGCTACCAAAAACTAACAACAATGACACAAGTTTTTTGTTGTGGCCTGTGCTATGAATTTGGCAGTCCAGCAAGAATTCAAAACTTGAGGGATACGTACCAAACCTATGGTTTAATGCTCATGCCAAGATTTGCAAGAATGTTGCAAACATTGTCTTATTTTGTGTATAAGGAACATCTGTATACTCTCTTAATGTTGTATTTTCAATGGATTTCAAGGAGTTACAGTCCCACTACATTTTTGGTTGAACTGATATCAAATTCCCCTTGGAAATTGAGTTATTTTGCAGTTCTATTTTGAAACTCATTGAGGTTATTGAAACTCCATGCCAGCAGATGGAAAAAGATGCTATTTTTATAGACTCCATCTATTCAACACTTAACAATAGAAGTCCAGTTATTTAGAAACAAGGCTTTTTTTGCTGCTTTTTTTTTCTTTTTTCTTTCTGACAAACAGGTGCTGCAAATTATAGTAATTCACTGATCACTAACCAATATTTTGTTCATTAAAGTGTTTTACATCTCCTGTTAGACAACCAGCCTAGAAGTCATTCCATGTGCATAAACTGTGGATTGTATTAGAAGTATTTTGCTGTCAAGTCAGGCATCCTTGTTCTTGCAAGCTTGTGTATAAATTGATTGAGGGCTAGGAAAGCATGTCTAATGATCTCGCGTTAGTGATACATAATATGTCCATGTGCATAAACTGTGGATTGTATTAGAAGTATTTTGTTGTCAAGTCAGGCATCCTTGTTCTTGCAAGCTTATGTATAAATTGATTGAGGGCTAGGAAAGCATGTCTAGTGATCTCGTGTTAGTGACACATAATTTCTAGCACATATGGCATATTCATTGAACTGTCTGTGATAATGATGCAACCCATCTCATCCCTGACAAATTTAACCTCTCTTTCCAAATCAAGGATCTCTCCCAAGACATTGTTAAGATGGGTAACTGCTGCAATTCTTGTTTTAGTGGATAAGAGCCGACCAAGTGAGTCCAAGCTTGAGCTTAAATCCTCATTCACCTTCCAAAACTTGATAGGGAGGTCTCTCTGTTCTACCAGTTCAACCCATAGACCAACATTTGCTTCTTGATTAGCCTCATGAACAATCGCTTCATCCCCTTCCTTGAGTACGCTGAAGTTTTTTAGGAGTTGTGAAGATGAATACCCAAATGCAACCTCTCCAACTTCATCACCATTCACAAATGTTTTCATAATTTATGAGCAAAGTCCACCACTTCTTTTGCTCTCATGCATGCATTTGGGTGTTGGGAACT
Organism: Pinus tabuliformis; assembly: GCA_031772625.1. Taxonomy (NCBI): domain Eukaryota; kingdom Viridiplantae; phylum Streptophyta; class Pinopsida; order Pinales; family Pinaceae; genus Pinus; species Pinus tabuliformis. Next base: position 1,779,826,461 of record CM062819.1, on the reverse strand, counting down.
TCACAGAGATTTGAAAGACAAATGCTGCCATCTTTGTATGGTTTGCATCCTTTGACGGAAATCACTGTAGAATTTAAACGTACTCCATAGTGCGAGACCAAGGCTTTTGGCTTTATTCATGCAAGGTTGCATTGACTCTTGCATAGGCTTACCCACAAACAACTCACCCAACCCGTTGATGTTCTTTACGCTGGTGAGGTTTAAAGGGTTCCTGATTCGTCCCAGAACCTCAAAATCCCACAAAAATATTTTGCGTCTTAATAATGATTGAATTCTGTTCAAAGTACCCTCAGAGGTTTTGACCTCCACCGATATGTTCATTGCCTCGAAATCGCGAGCAAAAGGCCGCTTTCACTTAATACTACAAGTTCCATTTTGTTGGATTTACGCAAAATATCACCAAATATGCAATGTAAATTACAGCCCTTCAGCCATCTTTGACCATTGCAGAGCCATCAATAGAAAAACGCATAAATTATCGTAACAACAGACTTGCTTTCACATACCCTGCCTATAATAAATGCAAAAGCTGAAAAATTAAACTGGGTCTAATTGTAATCGTCTATTTTCATGAATTAAAAGTCTAAGTGCAACCCTCTATTTTCATGAATTAAAAGTATAACGGGCTTAATTACTCTGTTTATTTGTTTGTTTGTTTTTTTTTATAATTCTTTCAAATAGTTGGCAAACATCCTTCAAACATTGCCCCCATAACTTGAATTTCGCCATTTAATTCACCAATATTCTTGCAGTAGCTTTATATATATATTATTTCACAAAAAACACTTCCTATTTTTTATTATTATTATTATTATTATTATTTTTCACAAAAACCACTTTCTATTGATAATATGAAAAAGTGCAATTCACAGAGATGGAATCCAATTGATCCTCTATGAAGTATTAAACAACAACCAAGAACTATGTCTAATACATTTAATCTCTAATTTGTTATAGCATACATTATGGAGAGATGAATAAATTGTAGTGTGTTTTCCGGTTACAATGATCAAATCATGGAGGCATTGCACAAAAAGGGAGCAGAGTGCAAGCAGTTTAATCAAAATCTAGAAGTTAGATCAAAATATATACCAAGTGTTGATAAGTGCCCACGGTGAAAACTTGGAATTTAATCTTATTAGAGTCCAAGCTGCATTCTTCCTTGGAGAGGTGATCTGCTTTGCCATTCTGACTCCAATAGACGTGTGTGATGGAGACACAGTGGAACTCCATGAGCAGGGTTTTGATTTTGGATTTCCAGGTGTCGAGGTTAGGAGAGTCTAGGGAGCCTTGATCGTTGGCCCAGTGGATGATTGATTTGGAATCCCCAAATACGGTAAGAACTTTGATGCCAAGCCAAGAAGCACAGTGTAGGACCCCCAAAGAGCGAGAAGTTTGACACGAGTATTAGATCCAATTCCACAGTGCCAGTGAAACTTGTAGAAGCTCTCAGGACCTAGATGGATGGCCATGCCACAACCACAAGAGTCAAACAAGGAGGCCCTGTCAAAGAAGCCGACTGGGTAAGATGACCAGATGTTTTGAGGAGGAGAGGGAGAGTATTCAAGATAGAAGGAGAAAATTTTACAGCTGGTTTGCCAGATGTCAGGCTTCACATGCTCAAAGATGAGGGCATTTCTGGAGCGCCAGATCCCCCATATGATGAAGAAGGCCAACATTCTGTGTTGAGGGTGATCCATAGTCCATCTGCGAAGACATGATATAATGTAAAAGCAGTCACATTTTGTAGGGGAGTTTGTCAGTTATAGCACATGTGTCCAGACAAAAGAGGAAAATGGGCAGTGGATGAAGAGGTGGTTGATGTCCTCTTCAGTTGATAAGCAAAGGCAACATCTTCCCAGTCCCTAGTAACCTCTCTTGTAGAGTATTTCCCAGGTCAAAATTTGGTTGTGTGTCACCAACCATGAGAAACACTTGATTTTGAGTGGGAAATTCCTTTTCCAGCATCGAGCCAGCCAAGAGAAAAGTGAAATATTCCTAGAAGGTTGGTAGATTATTCGGTATGCTTCATTTACTGTTACCCTTTCCTGTTGTGAGCCTCCGCACTAGATGAATCTGTCTACTTTTGTGGATAGGACAATCCCAGAGAGTTTTAGATTTGTAATATATGATGCCCATTCCCAAATCAGAGGGATTGCAATTTCCAGCTCTGCAATGTATTTCCAATGTGTAAATGTAGGAGAGAAAAGATATTCATTTTCTATGTCCTGTATCACAAAAAATCCTTGATTATTCAAAAAATTAATGAGTGGAGGGGATAATAGATGTGGACCTGTTAAGCCTCAGAGGGGGCCTAGTCTAATCTTTAGGGTGGATCCTGTACCAACATCCCATTTCAGATTCCCAAAAATCCAATGCTTGGTGAGGAGGAGGCTGCACCATGAAATCAAGTAGTTGGGAGGATCCGGAGCACGAGCACGAATCCATCCAATGAGGTCTCTATTCTGGAGGTATTTTAACTTGATAATTTGGTTCCATAGACTATCATTACAAACTGTTCTCCAATTTTCTTAAGAAGCAGTGCCAAGTTGAAGGAGGTAATGTCTAGGAGTCCCCCTCCGCCCTGTTTGATTTTAAGGTTGAGGATCTCCAAATTGGTAAGATGAAATTTGCGTTTTGGTTGTGTTAGTGTTGAAATTACTAGCCCATATGAAACCTGAGATATTAGCATTGAGATTACAGACAACTCCTTTGGGAAGTATAAAAATGTGCATCCAATAGATGGGAATGTTGTGAAGCACAAACTTGATAAGAATAAGATGCCCTCCTAAAGAGATCCAACGATGAGACCATTGTTTTAGTTGCTTACCAAATTTTTCAAGAAGCCAACCCCAGTCCTTGTTTTTGTATCCATTTGGCTTAAGGAAGAAACCCAAGTAAGTGAAACCATCGTCCAAGTGAGTGACTTTTACCCCGAAGATATTGGCAATCTCCTTGGTCCTGTCTGCGTCAAGCTCACTAGAGATCAGATTGGACTTTAACTGGTTCATGTGAAGGCCCGAGGCGAGTCCAAAATCAGAGAGGGTGTTGAAGATCACCTGGCATTAAAAAGGGTCTTATTTTCCAATTGTGAGCAGGTCGTCCACAAACATTAAATGGGAGAGGGGGACCCTATCAATGATTCTGCATCTAGATATGAGACCGTGATCACGAGCATCAATAAGTTTTTTGGACAGACCATCAATGATGACGAGGGACAATAGAGGAGACAAAGCACAACCTTTTCTGAGTCCTTTGAAGATTGAGAAAACATTTTTGGGTGAGCCATTTATCATTATAGGAAGGGAGGTAGTGTTTATGCAAGCCTTTATCCAATTTATCATAGTGAACCCCAAGCCTATATTTCATAGGATCATCCACATTAGTTCCCAATCGACGCAGCCAAAAGCCTTTGTAAGATCAATCTTCATGAGACATGCGTCTAGATGGAAGGTCTTGATTGAATGAATGCATTCTTATGCGATTGCAACAACATCATGGATCTGCCGATGCTCTAGAAAGCCAAACTGTTCAACAGAAATGTGTTTTGACAAATATGGTTTTAGTCGATTTGCAATGGTTTTCAAGATCAGTTTGTAGATGGTGTTGGAGAAAGAGATGGGGTGATAATTAGAGAAGGTGGAAAGAAGAGGGACCTTTGGGATGAGGGTGATGTATATGGAATTTGTGGCACTAGAGACTTAACCAAGTGTACGAGATTCCTCCACCATCTCAGTGAGCTAAACAATCATGATCTCTTGAAAATGAATGAACAGTTCCATTGTCTAGCCATCCAGACCTGGACTTTTTCCCTGAGCCATTTCTTTTAAGACAAAGAGGACTTCGTATTGTGTAATGGGGTGGTCCATATGCTTGGTATCCTCCATACTAGGTGAAAAAGGGAATACGTCACATATTTCCAACTGCTTGTTGAATGGGACCTGTTCCCGGCAACGAAATATGTTACTGAAGTGTCTGTTAAAATTGGAAACTAGGGCCAAACTCCATGTGGGTCATCTTATTTATGGCAGCTGATATTTTTCTTGGATCTCTTTCATCGAGAGGTGTAGGATTGATCTAAAGATCATCCAATTCCAATAAGTATTCATGGAGTTATGAATTTATTTACGTTATAAGACAATTCGTCAAGGTCGGCCAACAACCAAATAAACCCCACATGTGCTCATCGTTTTAGTATAAATAGAGGTGGCCTTCAAGTCATTTCAACACACTTGGGATCTCTTCCTCTCTCTACTTGTCTTTGGGTTTTAGTAGGAGGAGAGATCCTAAGGAATAATGTTGCCCTGATCCAGAGGGCAGAAAGCCGGAACTGTGGGAAAATCCAGCACTGCGGGAAAAGCTGGAACAGTTGGAAAAGCCGGAACCGCCAGAAAAGTCGGAAAAGTAGGAACTGCCGGAAGTCGGAACTACCGGAAAAGCCGGAAATGTTGGAAAAGTCGGAACTATGAGAAAAGCCAGAAAAGCCAGAACTGTCGGAAAAGCTGGAAATGCCAGAAAAGCCAGAACTGTCGGAAAAGCTGGAAATGTCGGAAAATCTAGAACTGCTAGAAAAGTCAGAAAAGTCGAAACTGCCGAAAAAGACGGAATTGTCGGAAAAGCCAGAATTACTGGAAAAGCCAGAAATTTAGAAATGCCAGAAAAGCTAGAACTGCCAGAAAAGCCAGAAAATACGGAAATGCCGGAACTGCTGGAAAAGCCAAAACTGTCGGGACTGTCGGGAACAGCCGGAACTACCGGAAACAGCAAGAACTGCCAGAATTGCCGAAACAGTCGGAGCATCTATCTCTGAAGGAGAGCAGCATGCAAGGGACAACTAACTAACATTGGGATAATTGTATGGTACTTAGCAGCAAATACATCAAGCATGCAATGTTACAGCTAGCATGCAACAACAAGCATACTAAGGACAAGAAGCATGCTAGGGACAACAAGCAAGCAAGGGACAACAAGCAAGCAAGGTGCAGCCAACACATAGGTCAGGATGGCAACATGGTGCAACAATGGCACATAATGTAGTATAGTGATGGGTACAGTGATGATTAATGAAGCGTTATGAGATACAACATAGTGATGATGGGTGCAACATGGTGCAGTGCGGTGAGGTGCAGCATGATGACGAAATGCAGCACAACGATAGGTGAAGGAGTCACCTTGGAGAGTTGAAGCAGCATGTCTTCAACTGATCTCATGTATCATCTTCTTAGAGATGATCTATGCTCTTATCTAGATAAGTCAAAGTGTTGACTTCTGTTGTAAATGTAATATCTCTCTCTCTCTCTGCTGAACTATTGAAGAACATATAAAAAGAATTGATCAAGGGTTTCCCCACATTGGGGTTTGTCCCTGGCTAGCGCCACATCTTGTGTCCTCTTGTCTTGGCTTGTCTTATGCGATTTATGTTTATGTTCTATCTGCAGTTTACTTTAATGCTGATGTGATTGCTAATCTGGAAAAGATATGGAGCTAACTGTGAAAATTGAAATAAATTTCTCTAAGCATTGAACATACCTAAAATTAACAGTGTCTCATTGCCTCCCTTTTGACTTTCTGCTGTGATGTGGGTTGTTCACCTAATTCTGATTTGATGATCCATATATAGTTTCTTTTTTGCCTCATTTTGATTTGTTTATGGAAAAATTTGTTGTTCTTATCTCCTTCCTCGACCCACATAACGCGACTTTTTTACTACATTTCTTTAGTCTGTCTTATCAAGATCTGTGATCCGCAAATCTATAGTTGTAGGATCTCTTGATTTTTGGGTTCAGAGAAATATGCTGGGTTAGATGGGTCCTCCAATTTTCTGACTTGTTGTTCGATCCAAATTAGCTCTCTAGTCAGATCCCTTTTCTTCTTCTGAGCCCATCGTTTGAACCTTTCTTTAAGAGCTCTCAATTTATAATTGATCTTATCCATTTTCCAGGAGCCAGGGTCTCCAAAAGGTGTATGCCAGAAGGTTTAGACAAGGTTGATGAAGTTTGACTCCTTTAGCCAGAAGTGATTAAATTTGAAAGGTGGAGCTTTTTGTTATTGTTTCCCAGTTCATTTCAGCAAAAGGGGAGAACGATTTGAGATTTTGACTGGGAGGATGTTCGAATTCAGTTCATGTAGTCTGTAACAGTCGATTCTTGAACATGGAATCAGTCCAGTCGTTTTGCAATTCCCTGTGAGCCCCATTGCCCATTTTTCAATGTGGGTCCAATTGGATTTGGTTTGATGTCTCAGAGGCTTTTCCAGATTGAATAAGTCATTGAAGAAAGTCCCCGACGAGTCAGGCCTACAGTTGGAGCCCCATATTTCTGAAGAATTAATGGAGAAGTTGAAATCCCCAGCTAGTATCAATGAGTCAAGCTCAAGGAAACCACTGTGATCTGCTTTGTTCTAGAACACCTTTTTGCTTGAGTAGGGTGCATATATATTGATGATTCGAAGGCGGATTTTGGATCCTCTACAACCCCCCTGATGAGTAAGCCCACTGTTGTGTTGAAAGCCTTGAATTTATATGTTTTTGGATTCCACATTGCTGCTAATCCCCCAGATAATCCACTTGCACTGACTGCACATACATTCTAATTTGGACAGACCTGCGGGAGGTATCCCCACTCCTTGTCTTTGCTAGTCATTGTTTCTTGTAGGAGAACAATATCAGGATTGTGAATTCCAATTAGGATTTTTAGGGATCATCTTTTATGTGCCGACCCCAAAACCCTAATGTTCAGAGACATTGTGGTAATTATGGAAGGTCATGTTCGGGGGGCTCTGCTCTAAGGACCCAAGTTTTTGGGGTAATAAGATCCCCATGGCTATTCCGGGAGGATGAAGGGACATTGATTTGTGGAGGGTAGACTGTTGAAATTGCTCCTGCAGATTGGATGGGGAAATGGTGCAATTTGATATTTTTTTGAGTTTGGCACCTTTCTTTCGTTGAATGGTGACATTTTTATGGGCAGTAGGGCAGGGATGGGGATCATCCAGATAATTTTTTTTTGTAATAGTCAGTGGTTCCAGAGAGAATTGTGACTCCTGAGATAGGAATTCTAGCTCCACGTCTTCTGATAAAGGGGGGAATTTTCTATATTTATAGTTCTAATTTATCAGACTCTTTCTCACTGCTAGTACCCATATAATCCCATGCAAACCCTAGTACCCATATAATCCCATGCAAACCCTGGTGTAACTTTGTAACCTGGGTATAAACCTTAGCTCTGGATTCCATTAAAAACATGTGAAATTAAAAAATAAATTGGTATATACTTAGTCCATATCTATTACACAATAAGTAGGGATTACACAGTAATTCAAGGTCTTGCACTACGAATATATTCATCACACTAAAAACCCAAAAAAAGGAGTTAGCACCAAAAGACACGTAAATCAAATAGAACGACATTGTGCCATTTAATCTCACATTAAAGGACAATTAAACTCGTATCAAGTAAATTATGCAAAAAAAAAGTTATATACACGAATGCCAGACCCAAATTAGGGTTTTTCCCTAGAACACATAATGCATATAAAAATACACAAACAGTCACATACAGTTGTTCAGAACCCCAAAACTAGGGTTTCCACATAAATTGAATAATATATAAAAAAACATAAAAGCATAACAATAAACATGGACACTTATCTGAAATGAGATAAGCAACTAGATGTGGGCTTTCCACATTCCACCCAACCATAGACCTCGTGGTTCACTAATCTCAACCATGGGTTACCCTCGAGCTAAGGCTACAACTCCACAGGCAATAGTGAGAACTCGAAATATCACATATCCATGGCCAAGGCACCAACCCAACAATGATGACTCCAACCATTATGTTATGCTTCCTAAAACCTGCACCCAAGTGGCACACCCTTCTCCGGACCTTACCAATCCCTCCGCGGTGCCCACCTTCCGAGGCGCCTTATAGTCGACCAAGAACTTCTCAACACAGGGCTCCAGGAATTTGTGTTTCTTCCAGGGATTTTAGGCATTCTTCTATGCCATAACCAACTCGGTTCCCAGTCAATTCAAAAACCCAAGCCTAGGGCTCACCAACCTGTCACCAAAACTGAAACAGCTCCTAGCCAGATTTAGAAACCAAGCACAAGGTTCAATAGGTGGTTGCTAAAAAGCAAGTTCACCAGAACTCTAGTTGATTGTAGAGTCCAAGCAAAAGACTCACTGACTAAAATGCCAGTCAGTTCCATAACCCAACACTGGGTTCACCGACTGGTTCATAACTAAAGCCATTATTCATCTTCTAGCTATCCCTGCATGAATGATTCCACAATGCCCCCTAATGGCAAAGTATCATCATTTTAAATATACATGGATTTTCTTTTCCATGTGGTATGCATGGCCTTTCTCTGCCTTATGGCACCTTCTTGAAGCCACATGGACCCTTGGGTTCCCTTTTCCCCCAACATCAAACACAACACCTATTGCATATTCCCATGGAGTTTCATTCCCCCCCATACTCTTTCCATGGAATGGGATCCACAACCAATCTATTTTGTTATTATAATATGTACAACAGTAACATTGTTTTTACAATCCCGACCTTCCAAATACTTAGCCAAAACGAAACATATATGCCTGGGAACATTGGCCCCAAAAAATATATAATATAATTACATAAACACACAGGCATGCGTGTCCTCAATGTTGACATAGATTGTCATTGATGTCAATATGGCAATATTCGAGGAGCCAGAGGAGGCAAAACATAGCATATCGGAGGAGCAAACAGAGCTATCGGAGCTACAGGAGGAGTATTGCAAAGCAGAGCTGTCGGAGGAGCAAAACAGAGCTATTGGAGCTTAGGAGGAGCCATATTGGGAGTAATATATGCCAAAGAAGGACTATCGGGAGCAATATATGCCATAGAAGAACTATCAGAAGACCGATCAGAGGAGCATAGAGGAAGAGCGGAAGCCATAAAGGCTAAAGGCAGAGGCGGAGCAACATATAACATATATATGCAATTTACACTATTGGAGGTGGAAAACATAGTTATATCGGATTACACTATCAGAGCGGAGAAATATGTATATATCGGAGTATAGAGGTGGAGTATATATATATATATATATATATATATATATATATATATATATATATATATATATCGGTGATATTGTAATCGACGGGTTCTACTATGAGCCACTACCCAAAACCCTTGAAAGTGATATACATGTGCGGACCCGATGCTATATCTGTCCGGGTGTATAAGCAGGTGAAGTCCGCTAAGTACTTCGTAGCATGCTTTTAAGTGTATTTCATATATTTGGGCTTTAAGTCTTGCCACGCTAAAACATGAATATTTGCAATATATATATGTATATCATATAATTGCGATATGTTGTGGACCCACTGCAACATTATGCAATGGTCTAATATTATATCGCATCCGCCCATCAGAACTCGCATATCGCAATATACAAAGGGGTGTCACCCTTGAAAGTGCCGATTGCGATATATGTCACGAACCCGATGCAACATTACAGGCTGACTTAATATCATATCGCATCTGTAGGAGAATCAACCATTGACCATCGGAGATGTCATGAGCTCATCTTATATAGGACTTCCGGAAGCTGGGACTACCGATTGCGATTACACAGCGGACCCGATGTAGTTATAGATGCGGGTGTAATAATTTTGAAGTCCGCCCTTGAGCGTTTCGGTCGACTTTTTTTCATATATTCTTGTGTATTCCAATATGTTGTATTGCGCGGGGTTTGAAGGCCAAAATGCATAAAAAATGCTCCCGATAGTTCAGGAGGCCTGAACGATGCCGATTGTTATTGCGATGGTAACGTGGTAGTCCGCTATTATGAATTTACGTGTCCCTAGAGTGTTAGTGAACACGGAGAGACGGAGGAAGTCGAAAAGCCGAGAAGCTGAAGGACAAGCTAGCGCAGAGGAAGCCAAAGCGACATGGAGAATCAGGAAGCCGAAGGGGACAAGCCAGCACAGAGGAAGCTGAAGTGAGTGTTGAGGAAGGCAAAGAGCCAACTGTTAGTCTCCTATACCAATAGGGTTTCATTTTTCATGATTGACAGTGGAAATGCCAAAAATGTTCATCTTTGGTGATACAAAGGTTCCATCTTTTGTGAAAGAAGCAGACAGTTAAAAAATGTAAAGAGGGTATGCCTTAAAAGAATAATCAAAAGGCAAGAAAATGAATTGGTCAGAAAAAATAATTGAAATGAACCCCAAAGAGAGACCAGGAAAGTGGCCAACCAAAATGCCACTGCTATCTTGATGGATGACCCAACAGTTCAAGCTGGGCCATGCCATGTTTTAAATTGCCTGTTCTAGACTAGAGAATGAATACCTGTTCAAACAGTTCAAGCTTGACAGATGATTAGCTGGATAGAGAAAGGGAGGAGCCCAATTGCTTAATCTGGGCCCTTGGAAGATATAAGGGTAGATTTAGATAGGAGGGCAGCAAAAAGAAAAGAGGATTATCAGGGTTTGCAAGGCTAAGTGCACCCATCCAAAAGAAGAAAGAATGTTAGGTCTATTAGGCAGGGTAGGCAGTTGGAGGTTGCAGAAACAAGGTCTAACCACATGATATATGCAGAATCATATCTGATCTCACCAATAAGAGAAAGGCAAGAACAATGGTCTATATGGCAAAACTATCAAAGCATGTCTAACTTTCCTCATCCCCTTCAAAGGATTTCTTATTAACATCCCCTTGAGGACTTTGGGATCTGCCTAAATAGTCCTCCTTGCATTTCTCCTTTGACAAAGTCAAGACAAGTTGTGACCTTCTTCTTCAAAAGGAAGCCACATTTCTTATGTAAATCCATCACTTCATACTTCATCCATCTCTGTTTTCCCACTTCACCTCATATACCCATATTAACTTCTAACCCTATTATATAGCTCCCTAGTACATCCCCATCCCTATTTTCTTACAAAAACTATAAAAAATTCCCAAAAACATATTAAATATCCCCCCCCTTAGCATTATAGCTAAGTAGCATATTATGGGAGACATTAGTCCATCTGGGACTATATTCAACCCTTCTGCGTCCTTACCCTGGAATTAATCTAGCCCCTGGTTAAGATTAATAGCCTATAACTAAACCCCCATTCGCCCAAAAAACCTTTGAAAGTTACCCCGCAGTCTAAACCCAATCCTAAAAAGTTTAAATACTTTTATTAGACATGGTGGCCCCATCGCATACATTAATTTGAACCCCAAAAACCCACCCGAACTAAGGTTTTGAAACCGTGCCATAAAATACCATTTAAATAATGGGTGGGTCCTGCTCCCAAACCTGCACGCCATACAACAGGCCCCGCCAGCCGTTGATCTCCCGCCGCGCCTGATCCAACGGTGGGCGAGTGATACGGGTCGCCGATATGCCGACCTTTAACGTCTAGGGGATGGGCGGTTTTGCCGCCGTACCCCCGCCACGTGGCGGCAGCCCGGGGTGTTCGGAGGCCCCCCCACGAAACCGCTTCTCCCCAAAGGCGGTGCGGGGAAACCAGAAACCACCTCCCGCAAACCGGCCACCCCCATCACGTCACCGCCCTCGTCACTGTGACGTCACGCCCGGGCCCCCGCCACTACCCCACGTCGCCCGCCATGCTGTCTTGACGCCCCCGCATTTTGCCACCGTGTCCCGCCACACTGTCATCCCAGTCAGCATCCACGTCACTCGTCCGTACCCGGGGCCCGCTGATGACGTCATGCTGACATCATCGCGAGAAAGCGCCAAAAGCGCATATGCGCCAAATTTGTTGTTAAAAAGCCCGAAAGTGACTGTTTTTGTCATTTTCACTATACAAACGCGGCTGCGCTGTTCTGCTGGTCACCTCCAACTACCTCTGGATTCCAAAATTCGCTGCTTCGGACGCCGCCACCCGCAAATTCAACGACAGTCTTTGTCCTCCAATCAATTCGACCACCCTCGGCGTTGGCTAATCCAGGTATTTGCCAAATTCAACCCGTTTGCCCGTGTTCTTCCCATTCTCTGCAAATTTTTCCACTGAATTGCCAAAAAACTCCTAAATTAATGGTGTTGTCTTGTAAATGCTTGGCTTAAACAATCTAAAGCACCCCCTGTTTAAGATAGCCACGCACCATACACAATTTCACTGTTGCACAATCGTTTTCGGGCTTAAATTCACGCTATACTCTCACACCTGCCAGGCATTGTTCCCTTTTGCCGTGTTTCGATTCAAGCTCTCAGTATAACTAAGCTGCAATCTTTTTCTCCTTTGCAATTACCCTCACTGTCTATAAATTCTGAGAGTTCACCAGAAGAAACTAAAGTTCTAATCAAATTCTTCAAGTTGTTCTTTTCAAAGGCAACTTTGGCTCCAGTTACACTCATTCTGCCACTTCCCTTCTAATCCTCATAAGCTATCATATTCAGCCTGTTATACTAAAAAACTGCATTCTAAAGTTAACACCTGAAAGTTCTCCAATGGCTGCACCATCAGCTCTCAGTGTCACTCCTATGAATCCACCAAACAAGGAGCTTGAAGCCATGCCTCTTGCTGATAGAGATTACCTTATCCAAGATCTTGTTGGTGACAGAAACCACTTACAGACCTTCTGCCAATTGAGAAACAACTATCTGAGCAACAATGACACATATGGTATATGGGAGTCCAATCTGCCTTATTATTTCCTCCCATCTGTTAATATTTTTCCAGAAATCATCCGCTTATGTGCTGAGAACTATGATCCAACTCAGAGAACCGTTAAGTCTCCATCTGGGAGCATACTTTTCCACATTAATCCTGACTCCATCAACCAAATGCTCAATTTCAAGCAGACTCAGTTGTTGTTTCCATTCTCCATGAACTATTTGCTGGATGCAGGCGCCAAACTCTCCAGTGCTGACATTGAAAAGGTCACTAAGACATTCATGAGAGCTGACCGCCAGCCTACAGGGCCACCTCCTTTCTTATATGTCCATTTCAATGATGTAGGCAAGCTCCTAGTTGATATGATCTCCTATGTGCTGGGCTTCAAAACCAGTGAACACATTGATGAGACAGTGCTGGTATTATTAGCTGCATATAGTCCAGGCCAGCGCCCTGGTTACAAGTATAACTTTGCCAAATTTATAGCCAATAAAATACATGACCAGCTTTTGAAAGTGGATAGGGAGGGAGTGTTTAAATATTCATCATATATCTACCACTTATTCATGTATTATCAGTCTGAAGTCTTCCAATGCCCCATCAAGAAATTGGATTCTGGGGGAGAGAAGAGGTCTGTTATCTTCTAGTCATCAGTTTTCCACCAAGTTCAAGATTCACCATATTCTTACTGTGAGTTTGTTGACCAATTTGTTTACCCAGTCTCTTGCCTCTTGATGAGATCCCCTCCTCCCAGACTGTCATTTGAAATCCAGAAAACTTTGCAGCTGTCCAAGAGTTATAAAATAGGTGACTGGTACCTATATCAAAACCATACAGTCATCAGAATTTATGGCTGTGAGCTCTGTCCTTACAGGCTCCCAAGGTATGTGCCGATGAGATTGTTCGCCTTGGAATACTATAGGCAACTCATTAGTTCTGACCTCACCCACTTTCATAGTGCCAAAAAGAAAGCCCACCTCAAATTTAAAGACCATTTGGGCCCCTTTATCATGAATAAGAAAGAAGGTTGGCAAGAGGCTGATCAAATTCTCAGGGATAAATATAAACTAAAGAGAAGCTTCTGGTGGGTCCCTTATGACCCAGAAGGCTTCATCAGTGCTAGAAGAGTCAAATACAGGCTGCTAGGGTATGATCACTGTAAATATCCACAAATTGAGCAGTATGCCAACCAAGATGAATGGTTGCAAGGCACATTAGTTGAGGAATTAACTCAAGAAGAAATAATGGAGAAAAATGTCAAGGATTTAGAAAAAACTCTTGACTTAGATTCTGTGTAGCAGGTAACTTTCAAACAGCCACATCAAATTGGGGAAGGTACATCCACTGCTGCAACCGCACCAGCCACCTAGGGGCCATCTACATCAACAACAGTTACAGAAAAGGGCAAGGGGATAATGGGTGCAGAAAAGGAGTAGTCACAGAGAAGCCTGCCTCCTCAATTGGGTAGCAACAAGAACATACTCCTCCACAGCAAACAGAGGCACCAACAGTGCCTGCCTTATAGACCCCTGCACATGAGGAAAGAGGAAAAAAACGAGACCGAGAGGAGTCGACACCTGCTAGTGGATCCACTTAGCAACCCGAAGCCAAAAGGCAAAGGGTTGATTCTCCAGTTATAGAAGAAATCAGTGAAGAGATCCTTGAAAGCCCAAGGAAAGAAAAAGAAGATAGCCAACAAACAGCCACAAGCTCTTTTCAACAAGAGCAGGAAAGACAACATGGCATGGAGGTGTCCTCCTCCACTCAGCAAAGCAAGAAGCCATCTAGTACCAAGGCCACCTTCAAAGAAATTAAGGCACAAAATGAGCTGCTAAGGGTGCAATTATATGACCAATTTCTCAAGGCAACACCGGCCAAACAAGAAAGGCTGATGGTAGCATATGATATCAAAGAGGAAAAGATAATCCTCAACCATTTTAAACCCAAAATACCGCAGCCTCACTCAGCTGCAGATTTTGTTAGAACAAAGTTGGAGGTCATGGCAAAAGACATTCACCCCATGGATCAGATAGAACTGCATAAGCAAACAGGGGAAATGGTCTATGCCACACTAGTAGACAGGGCCACAATGGCCCATGAATTAAAAGAATATCTGAAGAACACCAACACTCAGCTTGACTTAGAGAAAATGTCCTCCATAGCCAAAGACAACATAATCAAAACATTGGGGGACATTATTGTGGACTTAGGACATGATCCTAAGGATCCTAAGGGTGTGAGGGCCCTTATGAAAAAGAAATATGATGACATTGCTGCATTGAAGAAGAGATTGAAATTGCTTCCTACTGAGCACCCTCAAACATGAGAATTGCAGAAAGAAAAGGAAGCTGAGGATCAATTGGATTTGATGATGAAACTGAACCAAAGAGTAATTGATATGGAAGGGGAGCTGGAGAAAGCACTCCAAGACAAACAGGGAGAATCAACCTCCCAACCTCCTCAAACTGCCCCAACTACTACAGGAACTACAGAGGCAGCAACGACCCCTCCAACGGCTACAACAACTACAGATGCTGCAGCGGCAACAACAACAACTCCTGAGGCTAGCATAAGCCTGGATGATTTGACCAAAGCTGTCAAAGAACTGAAACTTCAGGCAACAGAGATTAAACAAGCCAAAGAGAAATTGGCTGAGCTGGAAACTAAGTATGATAAATCCAAAATGACAGTAGCAGAGCAGACCAGAGAGATTAAGGCCCTAAAGGACAAAATAAAGGCCTTGGAAAAGGAACTAAATTTAGAGAATACTCTGGCAGAGATAAAGAAGATTTTGTGGACCCGGATTGACCACTCCATTACCAAACAGTGGAAGTCAATCAAAACAGTGCATGAGCAGATGGAATTAATAGGCCAAGCACAAGTTGAAATCCAGAAGGCCAAAGCAGCACTAGGGAATAAGCCTGAGCAGGCCAACAGGATGATACATTTCCTCAACAATCACACCAAGGAGGAGTTGGCAGCCCTAAACATCAGCAGCAGAACAGATGCTGTTCTAACAGCTAAAAAAGTGCTGACCCTCAGAAATTTTGTACAGACTGTGGAAAGAAAATGTCAGGAAATGCAGGCTGAGGTAGATGACTACAAACTTAGAATGGGAGCATTGCAAGACAAAGGATTGCCCAGCCTATTGACCGGCACAGGAAGACTGCTCACCCGTGAGCAATATGCCACTAGGATGACAAATTTTATTGCAAATCAGATCACAGCATCCACTAGCACTTCTGAAGAAGCAGGACCTCCATCAGGGCAGAGCCTCTATAACAAGCTAGAAAATTTATTCTACATTGAGCATGAAATTAATCACTTGTTTGAGGTCCCACCAAATTTTTACAGGTACACAGAGGCAGATGAAACGTTAATAAAAATATGAAGACACCAACTACCCAAGGAGGATTGGTGGCAGGCAATGCTGCAAATTTTGCCTCAATAATCTCAGTTCGGTCTCTTCTAATCAGCTTCAGGTCAACCAAAGTCAAAAGCAACATGAAGACAGCAGGCAGGGCGGGTGAAAGTAATGACTCAGCATAATACGGGGACAGCAAGCCAAAGAAAGGAAACGCGCAAATTTTGGGCAACACGGCTCCAGCCGACTCAATGGGTCACAAAAGTCAAAGCTTTCTGACAATTTTGGACAGCTAATGCACTAAGCAGTTATTACAGCATTTACTCTCTCAGCTGTAATTCCTCAGGGGTTGGCATAGAATTTATGAGCCATTAACTCATCAGCTAGATATTTTTGTATCTAAATTTTGTATATATACCTCCCCTTACAACGTATTTGGGGTTGGTGATTTTCTCTCTGAGACACTATTTTGTATATTTTCAGATTATCTAATACAAAAGGCTGGAAAAGTTCACTATCTATGCACTGTTTGATGTCTAAATGATGATCTGCGTTCTGCTACAGAATTCCTGTGGTGTCTAATGGAACAATAAGTTATCCTGAACTATGTTTTGTCTTTTATGTTTGTTTAACTCATATATGTGTTTCACTAGCTTAGCAATAGAGAAAAAGAATAGTATAGGAATTGTTTGATTACACCCCATGCTCAATCTCTGTTGTTAAATATGTTTTCTTCAGAATTAATCACAAACATGAATTCTTAATTGCTCATGTTTGTATTTGTTCTATCAACATGGATGTTATTCAAGAATTCTTAAATGCTCCTAAGTAATGTTTCCACTATTCCCCATATCAGTTTACTGAAAGATCCTTAATTGCCTTTCACTCCCTGATTTCATCCCATCATATTACCGATTTGAAAAATTGTTCCATAGACACTTGTCTGGCTCTGTAGCATAAATTTTTCCTCAAAATGACACTTCCAACAATTAAACATCATGGACTCCATGCCCAATGGCCTAGATCATCCTGCAAAAACAAACCCGTTCTGACTGAAATCATCATCCCAACAAATTCAAAACAAAACCATGTACACCATAACTAGCCTAAACCTACATCAAAACAAAGATAAATCAGAAAGAGAGAGCCCTTTCTGGTTACAGGTAGGCTAGGACCTGTGGCCAAAAGATTGGTTAGTGGTTACCTCGGCCGTATTCCCTTCAGAGTCAAAGGGAACAGCCTAAGTGATAACACCAGCGAAAAGTAGAAACCAACAGTCAGAGGCATCAGGAACACATAAAAACAAGAAATACAAGGAAAGGCGAGAGAGTGTGTGAATAATCAGAGCAAGAGAAAGCCGAAGTTCAGGTAGAGGTAGGAGAAGCAGGAGAACAAGAGTGAAGCATAAGCTCAACAGGCTTGGGAGCAGAAAACTACAAAAGAACTGTTTATAACAGTTGATCCAAAGGGTTGGAGCCCGCGGGGTTGGAGCCTCAAAACTGAAAGGATCAGAATCCTTGGGAGTTGGTGCTCCTAAGTCCAGGACTGTTGCCTTGGCAAAACAGAGTTGGTGCTCTGGAGGTTGGAGCCTCACAAAAGTCCAAGGTGGTGCTTGGCAACTGATTGCAACCATTTATACATTGTATCTATTTCATTGCACTGTTTGTGTTAATAAAAGCATTTATTCCAGCTATCTATTTATGTGTTCCATATATACATGTTTTGGTGATAAAAATAACAATTAAAAAGAAATACTGATTCACCCACCCCCTTCAGTATTTCCAACAATTGGTATCAGAGCGGGCTTTTTCATATTAGCCTAATAGCTTGAAGAAGGATTTGTAGTCATGATGAAAAATCACGAAGCGTCAGGAAAACCTCCTCTGTTCGAAGACACCAATTTTGGGTTCTGGAAAAAGAGAATGACCTACTACTTAATGTCCCTTGGATTTGAAGTTTGGCACTTTGTTCTAAATGAGTACCCAATTCCTTCCACTCTTCCAATAGATCAAGACGAGAGGAAAGCCTACATTGCAAATGCAAAAGCCTTGAACTCCATCACTAATGGAATCACTGATTCCGAGTTTACAAAAGTCATGAATTGTAACTTTGCCAAAGAAATGTGGGATAAGCTAATTAGCTTATACGATGGGGACTCAAAAGTCAAAAAGGCAAAGCTTCGAACTCATAGAAGATAATTTGATAGTCTAAAAATGGAAGATGAAGAAGATATTGCATCATACTTTCTCCGAGTCGCTGAAGTGGTCAACTCTCTTAAAGGATTGGACAAAAACATTGAAGAAAGTACCATTGTTCAAAAGGTCTTAAGATCTCTTCCAGACAGATTTGACTCCAAAATAAGTGCCATAGAAGAAATAAAGGATCTAGATACTCTCAAGATGGATGAAATCCTCACTGCCTATGAGATGAGAAAAGGTGGCCCAAGCTCCAAAGATGCAGCATTCAAGGCTTCAAAATCAAAGAAGGGGAAAGAAAGGAATGACTATAGTGATGACTCTGATGTGGAATCCAAATTGCACAATTTGTACGAAAGCTGAAGAAAGGATCTAAGCTAAAAGGTAAGTACCCTCTTATTTGCTTCAAATGTGGAAAAATAGGTCATTATGTTGCAAAATGTCCTCATAAGCTTGATAGTGACGATGAAGAATAAAAAGAAAGGAATCAATAAGAAGAACCTCTTCTCTAAGCAATATGAGTCTGATGAAGATGAATTTGTAGTCATCAAAAAGAAATCAGATGAAGAAAGTGACCATGCTGAAAGCCAAGAAACATTATTCATGGCATTCACAAATGATGGTGACTCAGGGCTAGAAGGAAATGTAGATGAGTTGTTAATAAGTGCCATTGAGGAAAATGAGAAATTACGGAACAAAATCATTTCTCTCAAGGTAGAAAACGAGGAAACAAAAAGAAGGGAAGATCTCTTGGAAACACAACTAAAAGACAAAGAAGAAACTTGCGAAGAACGTGAAGCCGAAATACTATCTCTAAAGAAGGAATTAGAGCAAGTTAAAAAGGGTTGGAAAAGCTCTCGAATACTTGAGACTATCCTAAAAAGTTAAAAACCTCAACATGCCAAATCTGGAATAGGTTTTAAACGAGAATCATCAAGCACTAAGAGTAGAGGGAAAAGCTATGCTGATGCACTTTTGAGCAACCCATTAGAAGAAAAAGTATGTCATCAAAGTCGCATCCTAGATCCGAAGAATGAAGAGAGAATAACTCCAAAGAAGAATGTGGATTCAAATCATGGATATTACAACAAATACAAACCAGTATTCCATCAAAGGCCCATCTCAAATCCAAAGAATGAAGCGGGAGTAATTCCAAGGAAGGAAGTTGGTTCAAACCATGGCTACTACAACAGGTGAAAAACTATCTTTCTTGGACATTGTTTCCATTGTAAAAACTTTGGTCATCAAGCTAGACATTGCATGGCTCGCAAGAATGAAACACCAAAACTAAAGGATCAAGTAATCAAACCATATGGCCCCAAAAGGTAGGGACAAATCAAGACCAATTCGTTTGATCCCTTGACCAAATTTGATCTGATTTGCTCATTTTGCTACAATAATGGACTCTATGAACAAGATTGTCCACTCAAAAGAGGAAAAGCAAGTAGTGAGAATCCCAACACGGATAAAGGTGGCCTGGCTCTATATGCTCAAAATAATGAAAATCATTGGTTTGTTGTTATGAAACCAGCTCAAAAAAAAGATAGAAAAGAGAGATCCACGCCTTAGAATTCAGCCTCTTCGAGGGGGCAACCTCCTTTACATTACATAAATGAACAATTCTTGGATGCTACAAATGAAAATACCTCCTTTCTATATATAGGAGTCTAAGTGGTCCCAATACAATCAAAGCCTACATAACAATAATATTGTAGGGCACAACAATAACAATAGTGGGCTTCTATGTGGCACAATAGTAACAATATGGGCACTACATGGGTACATCAATATAAATAAAGGGTATAACTACAATAGTAATGGGGTAATCACTAGTATTATAGGGACCCAACATGCCCCTCTCCTTCAAAAAAGTGTTGTCCTCAACGCTTGAGTAGTTCTGATACTTCTGCATAAAATTCTCATCCTCCCATGTGGAATCTTCAGCGGATAAGTTCTTCCACTTGATAAGATACTCTGAAATTGATCGATTTCGTAGCTGTCGAGTTCTTGTTTCTGTGACTGCTTCCGGTTCCAATATAATTTTTCCTTCCTCGTCAAGTTCTGGCAATATTGTTTGAACTGGGAGCTTGTCGCCTATAACCTTCTTTAAACATGAAACATGGAAAACTGGGTGCAATCGAGAAGCTGCAGGAAGCTCCAATTTGTATGCCATAGTACCAATCTTTTGCAACACCTTGTACGGACCATAATACTTTGGTGATAATTTATTATCCTTCTTAGCTTGCTTGAGGGACATTTGCTTATATGGTTGTAGCCGTAGGAATACCCAATCACCTACATCAAAACTTCTTTCACTGCGATGTTGATCTGCCTGTTGTTTCATTCTATTCTGTGCCAACACAAGGTTATCCTTTAAGAGTTGGAGGACTTGTTGTTGATGTTCGATGTGATGTTCCACTGCCTGAACCTTAGAATTTTCTCTTAAATATGATGTGATGGATGGTGGTTGATACCCATAAAGTGCCATAAATGGGGTCATTTTTGTTGCTGTATGAAGGAAGTGTTATACCACCATTCAGCCAGAGGCAACCATTTGACCCATTGTGTCTGTTTATCAGATACAAAGCAACGAAGATATCCTTCCAAACATTTGTTTACTATCTCAGTTTGCCCATCAGATTGAGGATGATAAGATGAGCTATGAGCTAACTGAGTACCAAGACAAGAAAATAATTCTGTCCAAAAATTTCCAGTGAAAATGGGATCTCTGTCACTTACAATAATCTTTGGGTTTCCATGTAGCTTTTGAATTGTTTCCATAAATGCAGTAGAAACTGTACTGGCTTTAAATGGATGTGATAATGCACAAAAGTGTGCATACTTGGTAAGTCTGTCAACTACCACCATGATGACACTCTTTCCCTCAGACTTGGGTAAACCTGTGATAAAATCCATTGAAACCTCCTCCCAACGTTGGCTTGGAATGGATAAAGGTTGTAATAGACCTGGTGTCTTAATTGTTTCAACTTTATTTTGTTGGCAAACCAAACATTCTGCCACAAACTTTTGAATATCTGATTTAAGGCCATCCCAAAAAAATTCCTTCTTAACCCTGTGGTAAGTTTTTAAAAATCCTGAGTGCCCTCCTAAGGGAGAAGTGTGCAATTCCATAAGAATCTTTTGTTTTAGCTGGGAATTCTTACAGAGGTATAAGCGATCTTTGTACCATAACGAATCATTTTTCCAGCTAAATGTATCAAACGTACTGGAATCTTGTTGTAGCTTTCGAATAAGTGCCCACACTTCTTCGTCATTCTTCCATTCCTCCCTTGCTTCGTTTATCCAATCTGGTTGGATAATAGAAATGGCGCACAACAATGCTTCCACATCCTCATCCTTTCTTGAGAGTGCATCTGCCACCACATTTTGCTTCCCTTTTTTGTAGATGATTTCAAAGTCATAACCCAACATCTTTGTGACCCACTTTTGTTGCTCTTCAGAGGATAATCTTTGTTCTAAAAAGTATTTAAGGCTATCATGATCCGTTTTTACCTTGAAGTGTCTTCCCATTAGGTAGGGTCGCCATTTCTTAAGTGCATGGAGTATTGCCAACATTTCCTTCTCATAAATAGCTTTTCTTAAAAACTTTCCCTTGATTGGACGACTTTCAAAAGCAATGGGTCTTTCATCTTGCATTAGAACAGCACCAATTCCATTTCCTGAAGCATCACATTCCACAATAAAGGTTTTTGTGAAGTCCGGTGTAGCTAAGACCGGTGCTTGGCACATTGCCTCTTTAAGATGTTCAAAGGCCTTTGTTGCTTTCGGAGTCCATGAAAATGCATCTTTCTTCAATAATGTTGTTAGAGGTGCTGCTATTCTCCCATAATTCTTAACAAACTTGCGATAATACCCTGTCAACCCAAGAAATCCTCGCAGATGCTTTATGGATGTGGGGATTTTCCATTCCTTAATGGCTTTAATTTTGCTAGGGTCTACCTTAACTCCTTCATGAGATACAATATGACCCAAATATTCCACCTCCTGGACTCCAAAGAAACATTTGGATCTTTTTGCATATAATTGTTTCTCCTCCAATAGTTGTAGCACCCTGTCAACATGTTCAACATGATCCTTCCAAGACTTGCTGTAGATTAGTATATCATCAAAAAATACTAACACAAATTTTCTAAGGAATGGTTTGAAAATTGAATTCATCAAACCTTGAAATGTTGAAGGTGCATTGGTAAGGCCAAAAGGCATGACCAAAAATTCATAATGACCCTCATGAGTTCTAAATGCCGTTTTCGGAATGTCTTCAATCTTCATTCTGATTTGATGATATCCTGAACGAAGATCCAACTTGGTGAAGTAAATTGATCCATGCAATTCATCCAGTAATTCATCAATGACAGGAATGGGGAACTTATCTTTAATAGTGAGCTTGTTGAGCTCCCTATAATCCGGACACATGCGCCATGATCCATCCTTCTTGTGCACCAATACTACTGGAGCAGAGAAAGAACTTTGACTCGGTTGAATTATACCAGCCTCTAGCATTTCTGCAACCATACGTTCAATTTCACTTTTTTGGACATAGGGATATCTGTACGGCCTGATGTTTGGAGGAACACTTCCTGGAATCAGATGAATAGCATGATCATGATCACGCATAGGTGGGAGACCTTTGGGAGTCTCAAATACCTTGGAATGATTGTCCAGGACTTTTTGGAGATCTGGAGAAATAGATGATTCCAATGTGGAAACATCTAGCGAACATAATTGTGCAATTACACCCTTTGCTCCTTTTTTAGAAGCTTTGTCATACCATTAGAGCTGATTATCTTTCCTGGTTTCCCTGCAATACCCCTTAATTCAACTTCCTTTCCTTCCACAGAAAATTTCATGAAAAGTTCTTGAAAATTAAAAGCTATTGTACCCAAGGATTGTAGCCATTGGACTCCTAGTACAACATCAGCACCTCCCATTGGAATGGAAAGCATTGGGCTAGTCAATACATATTCTCCCATGGATAGCTTGATATTATGGCACTTTCCAGAGCAATTTATTGTTCCTCCATTTGCAATCATCACTTGACACTCTGGTGCTGGATATAGGAAGCAATTCAATTCTTTTGCTACCCTACAATGAATAAAATTGTGGGTGCTTCCTGAATCAATCAACACTATTACCTTTTTCTTCTTGATTTGTCCTTCTATCTTGATGGTTTGAGGAGTGGTAATTCCCGCCAATGCATTACAAGATATGGTCGGATTTATTTGTTCTTCATCTAGGCTTTGTTCCTGGAATATATCCTCTTCTTTTGACCTTTCTTGCTCCTTTTCTTCTTCCTCTTCACAATCTATGTAGAATAATTTCTTCTCAGCACACTTATGACCTTTTGTGTATTTGCTATCACAATTGTAACAAAGCCCTTTTGCTCTTTTTTCTTCCAATTGTTGTGGTGTCAACCTTGTAGGTTGTGGAAGACTATGGGCAACAACACTTCCATCTTTATAGTTGTGAATGGTATGCTTCCTAGTTGCCATAATTTTGCTTTCCATTTTTCTTGCTAACCTGAATGCCTTCTCTAATGAATCAGGTTCCCAAAGGCGCACATCATGTTGGATATTATCCTTTAAAGACCCTATGAACACATCAATCCTATGCTCCTCTGGAATATCTTTTACCCTTATGTTCAATTTTTGGAACTCCTCAATGTGCTCCATTATTGAACCCTTTTGTTTGAGACTTATCAATTGGCTAAAAAAAGTGTTGCTTTTTGTATCCTCATAATGTGCTATCAATTCTTCCGTAAAAATTGCCCAAGTGATAAATTGTTTACGAGAACAAAGCCATTGATACCATACAAACTGATTTGGTTCCAAATATAAAGTTGCCATACGTACCTTTTGTGTGTTTTGCACATTATTGAGATCGAAGAATTGCTCCATCTGTAATATCCATGTGGCGGGATCCTTGCCATCAAACTTCCTCATATCGATTTTTGGAACATGGTGAGTCTTCGATCCAACATTAGAGTCTATGGAATCATGATTAACATTTCTTTTGTTCTCATCATGAGTTTCCTTTACTACTCTTTCACCCTTAGTGACTATTTCTTGTAGCAACTTATCCATCTTATCATCCATGCTATCAATTTTAGCTTCCATGCCATCCATCTTAGCTTCTACACCTTTCTTTAAACCATCCATCTTAGCTTCTACATCTTTCCTTAAACCATCCATTTTAGATTCTGTTGCTTTTTGTGCAAGTGACACTTGTTGCACTTGTTCTTGTAATTTTGATATATCATGTAGCATTTCTTCTTCTTCTTCATGAGTCATGCTAGAGCTTTCAGGTTCCTTACTAGGTGTTTGCATTTTCTTTCCTCGGGGCATCAGTTACCGATAATAATTATCTAATATTCCCTTTGAATTCCTTCAAAATAAATTTTCAAACCAAGCTTAAGCAAAAATTAAAGAAAATCTACACACCTTTTTTCACTTTGTAGGAGCTCGATATTGCCTCTGATGTATCTCTGTACTTTCTGATTATCTAGTTCTGAATTTGTGACCTGTAGTAGCCCTCTGTGTCCTCTTTCCAATGCCACAAGTCTGACCCAAATTGGATTCTCCAAGGAAGAGTTATGCGAAATCTCCCACAGTGACTTGATTATAGACTAGTTCAGTAGAGCGAACTTGTACGACGTGCCACGTGTCACTGTTTCAACCTTTTACTCTGAAAAATATATAAAAGAAAACTACAATCCGTCCTCTTTCTGTACCTTCTTACGAAATTTCAATCCGATGCTCAGAAAGAAAGTTATGACGATTTTCCCTAGGTCACCTGTTTTGAGTGTAATTCAAGAGTCTGCAAAAAGACCAACTTCCTCAGATCATATCTCCGCCAATATCGCGCGAAAAACTCTGAAATTTAGACCCAAGGTTCAGCGCGATTTCTTCTCAAATGGGTTTTTTTTGCGACTTCTGAAACGTCACAGAAAAAAAGTTATATCGAAAATTCCACGATGACCTGTTTGGAGCAGCAAAACCCTAGAATCCAAAGCTCTGATACCAAATGTTATGAAACCAGCTCAAAAAAAGATAGAAAAGAGAGATCCACGCCTTAGAATTCAGCCTCTTCGAGGGGGCAACCTCCTTTACATTACATAAATGAACAATTCTTGGATGCTACAAATGAAAATACCTCCTTTCTATATATAAGAGTCTAAGTGGTCCCAATACAATCAAAGCCTACATAACAATAATATTGTAGGGCACAACAATAACAATAGTGGGCTTCTATGTGGCACAATAGTAACAATATGGGCACTACATGGGTACATCAATATAAATAAAGGGTATAACTACAATAGTAATGGGGTAATCACTAGTATTATAGGGACCCAACATTTGTGGACAGTGGGTGCTCTAGACACATGACAGGGGACAAAATGAAGTTTTTCTCATTGAGCAAAAAGGAAGGAAATGTATCCTTTGGAAGTGGATCTGCCAAAATTGCTAGAAAAGGAAATATTACTCTTATCAATGGAAAAGGAAAAGCCCAAAATGCTTTGCTAGTAAATGGGTCAAACACAACCGAGTGTTAGCCAAATCTGTGATCAAGGACATAATGTTGTCTTTAGCACCAAAGATTGTGAAATAAGGAAATATTCCTTAGGGGAACTTGTGGCGAAAGGGGTTAGAACACCAGACAACATTTACATTTTGAACAAGATTCAAGAAGATAAATGCTACTTAAAACAAACAGATGAAATTTGGTAGTGGCACAAACACCTTGGACATACAAGCTTTGAGAACTTGATCAATATCAACAAGATTAAAGCTGTACGAGACATTCCAAATTTATTGAAACCAAAACAAGGAATATGTGGTCCATGTCAACATGGAAAGAAAACCAAAACCAACCACAAGACCAAGGAGTTCTCTACATCAAAGCCTTTGGAGATCATCCACGCTGATTTATTGGACCAACTAGAAATCAGACACTCCAAGGAGAAAGGTACTTTGTTTTATTTGTTGATGACTATACTACAATGATGTGGATATATTCTATAAAATATAAATCTGAAGCATTTGAGTGTTTTAAGAATCTTAAAGCTCTTGTAGAAAATGAAAAGGACACAAAGATTAAGTGCCTCAGAATAGATAGAGGGGGAGAATTCACATCAAAAGAATTTAACGAGTTCTGTAAAATACATAGAATTAAAAGAGAATTATTTGCTGCCAGAATACCCCAGCAAAATGGGGTAGTTGAAAGAAGAAACCAAACAGTTCAAGGAATGGCAAGAACAATGCTATTAGCAGTAGATTTGCAGCCAAAATTCTGGAGAGACGCAGTTGAGACAACTGTCTATACCTTGAATTGAACTCAATTAAGACCAAATTATGAAAAAACTCCTTATGAACTATGAAAAGGAAGACCTGCTTCAGTAAAGTAATTTAAGATCTTTGGAAGCAAGTGCTTCATAAAAATCAATGATGGCTCACCAGGAAAGTTTGATTATTGGGTTGATGAAGGGATCTTCCTTGGATAATCTAAACGGAGCAAAGCCTACAAGTGCTACAATAATCGACTAAGGAAAATAGTGGAAAGCATTGATGTAAAGATTGATGAAGACCTTCCAGAAGAAAAAATTGAAGAACACGAAGTTGATCCTTTCATTGAAGAAGAAGAACCTGAAAAAGAAGAAATAGTTCAAGAAGAAGCCAAGGAAAATGAACCACCTCATACCCCTTCAAAGATGAAGTTTCTCCATAAATATCATCCAGAAGAGCATAGTGGCAATAGAGATGAAGGGATGCAAACCCGAAGAAGGATGATAAGTACACCAAAGAAAAACGATATTTCTCTTCTATCCATGATAGAACCAGAAACATATACTCAAGCAAGTCAGGATCCTCATTGGGTAAAAGCCATGGAATAAGAGATGTCCCAAATTGAGAAGAATGAGACATGGGAGTTGGTACCTCGTCCAAAGGACAAAAACATTATAGGAACCAAGTGGGTATTCAAAAAAAAATGAATGAAGATGGACAAGTCATCAGAAACAAGGCAAGGCTTGTTTGTAAAGGCTATTCACAAATTGAAGGAATTGACTTTAAAGAAACATTTGCACCAGTAGCTCGTGTGGAAGCTATCAGGATGTTCTTGGCATTTTCTTGCTCAAAAGGATTCAAAATCTATCAAATGGACGTAAAATCAACATTTCTGAATGGGGAACTCAAGGAAGAAGTCTACATGGAGCAACCAGAAGGGTTTGATCTAACAGAAGGAAAAGACTTAGTTTGTAAGTTGAAAAAGGCATTATATGGATTGAAACAAGCTCCTAGAGCTTGGTATGCAAGATTGGATCACTATCTACAACAACAAGGCTTCAAGAAGGGAGTGGCAGGAAGTAATCTCTACATAAAGATGAATGAAGGTAAGTTACTAGTCACACTTGTTTATGTTGATGATTTGATTTTTGCTAGCAATAATGATCAGATGAGCCATGAATTTTCTGAAAACATGTCAGAAGAGTTCGAGATGTCGATGATAGGAGAGTTATCTCACTTCCTTGGACTACAGGTATCTCAAACCAGAGTAGGATTGTTTATATCTCAAGCCAAATATCTTAAAGACATGCTTAAAAGATATGGAATGGAAGACTGTGCACCCATGAGCACACCTATGAACACAAAATGTAAATTGAGCAAAAATGATGACTCCCCTCCAGTAGATGCAACTCATTACAGGGCAATAATTGGATCCCTTCTATACTTAACTGCTACGAGACCCGATATAATACAGGCAGTAGGAATGGTGGGAAGATTTCAATCAGCTCTTAAATAATCCCATTTGTTAGCTGTAAAAAGAATTCTCAGATTCTTAAAAGGAACTCCTGATTTTGGTCTTTGGTACCCTAAGAGCTCAACTATGACTGTAATTACATACACCGATGCTGATTGGGCCGGAAGTGTAAATGATCGAAAAAGTACTAGTGGAAATGCATTCTTCCTGGGAGACTGTTTAGTATCTTGGCTCAACAAAAAACAAACATCCATATCATTATCCACAGCCAAAGCCGAGTATATAGCTGCAACAAACTATTGTACTCGAATACTATGGATAAAGGAAGCTCTAAAAGATGTCAACATAAGTACATATCAACCAATTATCATCTATTGTGATAACATAAGTGCTATCAGTCTCAACAAAAATCTAGTGATGCACTTAAAGACCAAACATATACCAATCAAGTATCATTTCCTTCGTGAACAAGTAGTTGAACAAAACATCATCTTGGAATATATCAATACTAACGAGCAGATCCCTGATATTTTCACAAAACCTCTTCCTCGAGAAACATTTGAACATCTTCGTAAAAAGATGGGGGTTATCTCTTTAGCATCATTCAAGTTCATTCATAAATATGTTGCAGGACATGGGGAGTAGTTCGACAGGGGGAGTCAGTATGCATTCCTTTGCCATTGATGTCAAAGGGGGAGAGAAGAAGAATATTGCCATCAATAACAAAGGGGGAGATTGTTGACATAGATTGTCAGTGATGTCAATATGGCAATATTCGAGGAGCCAGAGGAGGCAAAATAGAACATATCGGAGGAGAAAACAGAGCATATCGGAGGAGAAAACAGAGCTATCAGAGCTACAGGGGGAGTATTGCAAAGCAGAGTTGTCGGAGGAGCAAAACAGAGCTATCGAAGCTCAGGAGGAGCCATATTGGGAGTAATATATGCCAAAGGAGGACTATCGGGAGCAATATATGCCACAAAATAACTATCGGAAGACCGATCAGAGGAGCATAGAGGAAGAGCGGAAGACAAAGGCTAAAGGCAGAGGTGGAGCAACATATAACTTATATATGCAATTTACACTATCGGAGGCAGAAAACATAGTTAAATCAGAATACACTATTGGAGCGGAGAAATATATATATGTATATATATATATCAGAGTATATATATATATATATATATATATATATATAGATATATATATATCGACGATATTGTAATCGGCGGGTTCTACTATGAGCCACTACCTAAAACCCCCGAAAGCGATATACATGTGCGGACTAGATGCTTTATCTATCCGGGTGTATAAACAGGTGAAGCCCGCTAAGTACTTTGTAGCATGCTTTTAAGTGTATTTCATATATTTAGGCTTTAAGTCTTGCCATGTTGTTCTGGCCAAAACCACCACCCTATTAAAACTTTCCCTGGTGGCAATTTTGAATGGGTCCCCTAGAAGTCTGATCTTTCATCTCTCTGAATGACATTTTTCATCCCAGTGATTTTAACTCTATGAAGAGCCAAATCTTCCACTCACAAATGGTTAAAGCCCCTTAACAAATCCCTCGCATACAACCTCGTTTAAGCCCTCCATTCCTATGTTCATCGGGATTTGTTTAACTCAAAACCCTCTATTGCATCATTTTCCCATCATAATTCCTTACAACGGAAATGCTTTGCAAAACATGCATAAACCCTTTTCGGGCCTATCGCAATCAACACAAGGCATTTATGGCTTCCAAACCTGACAGGTTTTATTAACTCAAATGCATATATTTCGGGTCTGGAGCCCCATCGCAAATCATTATCGGCCAAGTCCCAAAACCATATATATAAAAGGCGCGTATGTCTTCCGAACCCGACAACCATATTAACCATGATATATATTCTATCAGGTCCGCCCTCCCAATCACATATCGCAATCGGCAGGGCCCAGGGCCTACATATAAGGCATATCATTATACCTCGGACCCGCTGATTATTATGAACTGGAGCGTATAGCATTTCAAGTCCGGCCTTATCGCTGGACATGGTTTTCCCCATATATTCCGTTGTTTTTCGTAAAACATTGAAGTCCCGGTTTTCAAACGCAAGCCTGTTATCACGGACCCGCCCGCGGTATTAACGCATATATATATATATATATATATATATATGTGTGTGTGTGTGTGTGTGTGTGTGTGTGTGTGTGTGTTTTCGGGTCCAGGGCCTTATCGCATGTCGCAATCGACGGAGCCCCAGGCTTGCGCATATTGCGATATGAGATATGCCGGACCTGATGATATTTTATAGGCCTCAATGTATAAAATTTGAGGTCTAGCTTGAGCGATCGAGGCGAGATTTTCTTTGTTTTCCCATGTTTTCCAAAATTCCTGATATAACAAAGGGAGCAGGTTTTTAGTGTAAAAGGCGGGCCTGTGGAGTCCCGATAGTGTAGTCGCACATCGGGGAAGTGGGAGGCATGGGTATTGCGACTTACGGAGGGGCTGATACCCGATTGCGATTGAGTGAAGCCCTCGAAAACCGTGCCAAGCCTATGGATTGAGCAGGAAATTGTGTGTTGTGTGTGTTTTGTGCGTAAATCCTTTTTCACACTGGTTCCCCGTAGTTTTATAAAAATTAATGAAGGCAGTGTTTATGTTTTGTTTGAACATTTCTGTTATATTGTTCACAATCATGAAGCTAATGAATTATTTCTGCAAGTGAGTTCGAGTGGATCCGGTAGCAGATAAAGGCGCTGTATGTCTAGATGACACCTCTACACCTCTGGTGTCGATACTGCAAAGGCGAAGCTTGCAGAAAGGGGTATGAACCGCCATAATGCATAATGAAGGCCTGCTCTGTGTCAAAAGGGAAGCACAACGCTGATCCATCAAGATGTCACTCCCTCTAGAAACACCTCAAAGCATGCCAGATGTGGGATGATAGGCACAACATCTTCAGTTTCCTCCAAGAAATGACAGGGAATAATAGCCACTCCACACAGGTGCAACGAAATGATACGCGACCATTCTTTGTTTCATCGATACCCGTTCATTTCCCCAGGAAGAAGGACACTCTAGCAAGGTGGCTTTGATGTGTCAACAATTTGATCGACCATTCTCCTCTGTACATTTTTTTGATCCATGTAGTGAAAAGAAAGGGGAGTGGAAAAGTCATGGGAGATAAGAGGGTCGGTTCGGGAGGGCATAAATATTACCTCCGTAAATGAAATGAGGGCTTTTTGTTTGGAAGGAATAGTTTTGACTTATTATGAATAAAGAGCACTGTTTGGTTCAAGAAGAGGCCTTTAATTTTTGATTTATTTTCCTTTTGCTTTGAGGTGTTTTGAACCAGGATGTTGCTGCTGGCATGCATATAAATGTGATTTGTGTTTATGCATATTGATGGCACACTGTTCATGATTAGTTTTGTTTAATTGAATATGATTCAATTACATGGTTAACTTATGAGCGATATCTGATTCAAAACCGTATTAAACACCAGTTGCTAGTTTATTTGTACGGAAAGGAATGTGTATTCCTATATGAGTAATCTGATTGCAGTCAAGCTCTAATACAGCCTTGTTCATCTATGAACTCAGTAATTGATTCTTTAGACTTGGAATTTATTTATGGTGTTTAATCTCTTTCGTCATGCTCCTGTAGGATAGATTACGATAACTAGAACTAGATTAGAGTAGTTAGAAGTAGTGTAGATAGAGGTTAGTGTAGTAGGATTTAATACATAGAGGTTAGTTTTTTTATTTTTGTTGATTTAATTGAAGTCTTCCACCCGGAAGCAATCTATCAACACATTTAACAGTTTACGGGGTCCCTTAAAACCCGTTGGAACTAGCCGTTCCGAATGAAAGTAGCCCTAATTGAGGCTTGCGATCGGGTTAGTTCCCCTTGTTGGTATAGCGAACATTCGCCATGTCCACAAATTGGCACTAGAAGGAGGGCCTAAACTGCCATCCATAGCTTTTCAAGATTTCATCTATAAGTGTCACGCATGGATTCAAGAAGATTAATACATGTATTGTGAAGGTCGAAAAGACCCCTCCTCACATTTGGAAAAGCCTCATTTCGAAGACGAGACACTGTGGGAGTATCCTGTCACTCGGGAATAACTGGTCAGAACACTTACTCGGGCTTACGATCGTTCCCTATCACATCTCCCTATATTTTAGTCATTACTTCCGATAGCAAAAAGAAAGCCAAGGGCCTATCACATAAACAAAGAGACATCTACGACCCCTTCTCTTGAAGATATTGTGCTTGATTCTTTACAAAGCATCGACTCTCCTTGGGAAGAAATTCTTGAGGATTCCCCTTCTGAAAGCAATCCCTGGCCTGATTTGGAAAATCCTAACGGAGAAAACCTCCACCAGCACATCCCTATCCTTGATATGGCTAATATTCCTCAACCGGGTGGAAACCAACCCCCACCTCCTCCGAGAGCATTGCCTCCCTGGCTCGCTCAGGATGTTGTGGCGATACCTGGGTAGCAACATCCCTTACCCAAGAATGCAGAAAAGGTACTGCCTAAATTCGACCCTGAGCGGGGAGACATTGTTGAAAACCATATCAATTCGTTCTTCCTAGCCATGCACATGCTAGGGGTAGTTGATGAAGATATAGTCTGTTGCCTATTCCCTTTTACCCTCACTGGTGTAGCTTCCACATGGTATTTTAGCTTGAGAACCGGATCGATCACCTTGTGGGCTGCCTTTCAACAGGCCTTTTTAGACAAGTATAGCGATGACAAAACCCCTGCTACCTTAGTCCTAGAACTATCCCATTTGAAAATGGAAACCAAAGAAAAGGTTAAAGATTTAACATCCAGTTCAACACCTTGTTCAATAGAATCCCAGCCACTGCTAGACCTACTGAGGAGGTGCTCATGTAGTTCTACATCATTGCTCTCCTTGTCCCTATTGAGATGTGGGTGAAAAGGAGTAACACGCAGAACTTACAAGGTGCTATCGATGAAGCAATAAAAGTCGAGAATGAAATGCCCAATCTCACAGCATGCCACCCTACAACTGGGGAAAAGAAAGCCTCTCAAGCATCCAAGAAGAATAATGGGAGTGATAACAAAGGGGCTGAAACCAAAGACAAGGATACCATGGATGTGGAAGGTTTGCACCAGATCATTAAGAAACTAACAAAAACAGTCATTGATATGAAAAGGAATCATGGAGAGAGTACTAGTGGTAGTAGAGGAGACTATAACAAAAGAAAGCCCTTCAAGCCTTTTTATCATAAGAAGATAGAAGGCAGTCATGGTCCACTTGCGCTGCCAGCTCCACCCAATGAAGGGAATTTAAACACAGAAGAGCTAGCTCTTATCGGATTGCTCCTCAACCAAGAAGAACCTATAGTGGAGCTAGAGCCAGAACAAGAAGATGAGGAAGAGTACCAATTAGAAGAGCCCTTGGAAGAAGAATCTAAAATCAATGTACTATGGGATTTCTATACAAATGAGAGCGATGATGACAAAGGAGATAGTATGGCAGAAATCCACACTAATGAAATCCACACATGAAGCAAAGGGCCACTTGCAGGTGTGATGAAGCCTGTAGATCAGACCAAGAAAGATATCCGCCCTGTGAAAGCACCTGCTCCCAAAGTTCCTGTTGAGAAGAGTAGACTTGGTGGTCAATCCAAGAATACCCCTATTGCAAACCATCCAGAGAAAGAAAATGCATCTCCCACTGCAACGAAGGCTACTCAAGATGGTAAACTCCCACCTAAAAATGGTAAAAAAATAGTCTCTCTTTCATGACCAATGTATGTGTGACCTATCTCCACAATATGATAAGATCAAGCAGATGATCTTGTGCCTGAAACTTTGCAATGCAACCGAACACTGACTGATATGAAAATGACCAAAATTCATCACTAGTCACCTGCAAGAGGATGCAAGCTAGTCTTTAGCCCTCTAGATTTTCTAGGAAACAGATCTAGGGGTTAACAATGACGACCCAAGGGGATGGTGCCTCACTACAGACACTAATAACCTCAGCATCTCTGACCATGAACTGCCACAGGAATTTGTAATAAATTAGTGCCTGAACATTTGCCAAATAGAGTCAACGTATTGTATGGTGCATAAGTAGATCAACTAAGAAAACATCTTACCCATGCATGCTTCAAGGAAAACTCCTACAAACATCCCATCCATTTTGTACACTCCTTATGGAAAATGTATTGAATTCCACACATAGGGGAAAGTCATCTAGTCAAACACCAATGATGGAGACATATTCTAGGTGTAAGTACCCCCCACCTATAAGGCTAATGGGCCCTAAGGTACGAACACATCCCGCCACCTATGAATGAATGATCTGAGGTCGAGTAGTGGCAAGAATCATCCAATCATGGCCCAATGGTGATCAACCTTGTTGGATGTATGTTTACTCTGCCATATCCTGTTTATAACATTGATTACAATATTGTGGATGATCTTAAGAAATCTAGGGCTAATATCACATACTTTGATTTGTTGAAATTAACGCATCAAAGAGATTTGCTCTTGAAAGCTATGAATGAGAGAAATTCCAAAACTCCCACCGCCCCAAGCAGCCAAACCAGGAAGTCAGTGTCCAAACCTGTCAACACCTCCATTGTAGCCCAAATGCCATTAGCTATGGAAGCCACTCTGTTATCGGGAATAGTGTCTATGCAGAGCTGCTAATCCCACTAAGGTTGGTAGCTACCTTAGAAACAAACACACTAAAAACTACTTTCGTTTTTCTTTATGAAAAATAGATAAGAGAAGAATAAGGAGACCAACCTCTGTCTTGCGCTTGGTTCCTTGCTCGATTCCTCTCTCTTCTGGTAGGTCTTTGCCACTCGCTTCCTTGTCTACCCAGCTTCAAAGAGTACCTGTAGAATCAAAGCAGCATAACACTATCCGAGAACATAGATCTATTATCATAAGCAATATAGGATCAGATGTATATTAACCACACAAATGCATAAAACATCAATCACACAAGTGTATGGAGGAAAACTTGAATAGATTTATTGATAATCAAGAAAGAGCCAAGAGAATTACAACCGATTGTTCTGACCCAGCATCATCCTCTCAGTAAGTAAGCCCTTCTTCACCTCATGAAAAGCTTAGATCACCCAACATTATGATCTTGCACCAAGAAACCAACAACACTTCCTTACAAGATACAAAATTCCAGCCCCTGGATCTCTGGGATGAGGGATCCATATATAGATGTCTGAAAGGGAGGTGAGTCAGCCTGAGATTTGATTAGTGTCTTCCCTCTGATAGTTCTTGATTCCACTTGGAGATTGATGATCTCTTACTCATCCTTGGTCGAATTCAGAGAGGCAAGTGTCACAGGAGAAGTTTCTGGAAGATTCCATGCTTCTCCACCTTGCGGATTGACCCTGCCATTTGTCCCTTCTCGCCCATCGCACCCCATAGAAGGGATTTTGACATGCAACGCACCTACTGTGTGTATTTAGGTGGGATGCAACGCACTTTGCCTATGGAGCAGGTGAAATGGTCCAGTTTTGACTAGTTCTGAGTAGTTTTTCATGGAGAACTTTTGGGAGATGCTGTAACTAGTTGACCTTGTTCTTATAGGGGTTGGAACAACATCTTTAGGGACTTAGGAGCCCTTGGTTTATGGAAATTTATGCTTGGGGTTGCAGTGCCAAAAAATGTCTATAACACACTCTGTCCAAAATGAATAGAAAACCCCAAGATGTCAGTGCAGCCATGATAGGGATAAAATCAAAATCCATGACTCCACCTTTCCTTATCACATTTGAAATCCTCAACATGAACATACATAATTGCTTGGTAGATTTCGGTGCCTCGTCCACTGTGATGCCTTATGTTGTTGCCAAAAGACTGCATGCTGTACCTGAGAAAATCGGGACTCGAAGTATGCAATTAGACAAGACAAATGTGAAATTGATTAGGGAACTGAAAGATGTGTTGATTCGGATGGCTGCTAAACCACAGTACACACAAGTCGTTGATCTAGTGGTAGTCGATATACCCGAGGCTTATGGAATGCTACGTAGTAGGGATTGGTCAGCAAAATTGAACGAATATTTCTCAACTGATTGGTCCCATATCTTGCTACCTCAGAAAGGGAAGGGTGATATGCTGAGAGTTGATCGTGAAAGATACATGAAGTATGTGGTGACAGAGCTAAATGGTCCCAATGAACCTGTAATGTTTACCAACTCTATCCTTGGGAATTACAATTTCAATGTTTGTGCCACAGAAACCTGTTTTGGGAAATTCCATGCTGAAACAAGTGAAGGAACTGCAATAAACACATGGTTGGAAGCTCTCCCCCATAGTCCAACTGACAAACCACCCTGTAATATAGTAGATGATAAAACTAGTCTCGTGGGAAGCAATTCAGTTAATGTAACATTAGACTCTAATGTTTGGACACTCTATTTTAATGGTTCTAACTGCCTTGAAGGTGCAGGTGCTGGAAGCATTCTTATTGACCCACAAGGGAACCAACATTCGATGGCCAACCGATTGGAGTCCGCGTGCACCAACAACATGGCAGAATATAGAGGCTTGCTACAGGGCTTGAAAAGGGGCCTTGATATGAAGGTGAGAAATCTCAAAGCTTCTGGTGACTCACAGATAATCGTGGACCAAGCGAGGGAAAGAATACATTACAATTCACCATACTTGGAAAGACACCATCATGAGGTATGGAGTTTAATTAACAGTTTGATTCTTCTAATATCGTACACATACCTCGATGGCAAAACCAAGATGTGGATCTGATGACTAGTTTGGCTACAAAACCTTTGCCTGATCTTAGCTTAAACAAGAATAAATATTATGTTGAATTGATTTTCAGGCCATTCATACTTGATAAAATCTCAAATTGGTAGGCATTCAAAGGTGACAAGCAGATCCTTGAGCTCTTGCATTTTTAGAAGACATTCAGAAATGAACTCGTCATTGAAAGGGAACATGACATGCTTATGGGTGAGAGTAAAACCGAGGTAATATCTTTCATTGAGAAATCCATTGTCAACAGGTTTGGCATCCCTAACGCTCTCATGTTTAATAATGCTTCCTATTTTTCATCACTAAAGCTAACTGAATTCGCTATCGATAAATCAATTCGCATAAGATATGCATCGAGCTATTACCCCCAGGGAAATAGAGTCACAGAATCCTCAAATAAAAACTTCATCCACGTGATCTGCGCATTTGTCACCGACGACCAGGGGAATTGGCACAATGCTCTAATAAATGCCCCCTGGTCCGATAGCGTCACCCCAAAGGGCGGGCACACGAAATTCCAACATTTATGGCTAGGCCCACTCCAAGTTGAGGAAAAAATTGGCCAGGGAACTTACAGATTGAAAATTCTACAGGGAGATACTGAGAAACTCCCTGTTAATGGCCATCACCTTAAGAGATACTTCTAGTAGCCACCACATGGTGGTTACTTCCTGATTAGGTTAGAATTCATCTTATTTTGCTGTTAGTTTAGTTGCATTTTTGTCTTTTTCTTTTGTTTCCTGCAAATTTTATTTTCCTTCTGTTGAATTGCAGTCCTTTTCAGCCAACTGATTTCGGTCCTCCAGTCTCGTTCTACCTTTCAGATTTGCCCTCATTCACCATTTTCAGCCTTTCTCTTCCTCATTAACCCGCTGATGATTATGCTGTTCTTAAATCCATCATTACCCTGCAAATCAAACGAAATTTCTATCAGCCCATGACAATTTGAAAAATCAGCTTTAGAATTCAAACTAAGCCACTCATTGGCATTTGTTGAGAACTGGGTAAGATCTATTGATAACTTGGATATCTGGAGCATGTAGGGGCATCTTTATAAAACAAGGATGTGTAACTACAACTGGACTGGCATGGAGGGACATTGCATTTTGACTAAATCCCACTCAGACCTAGCATATAATTGCCTATAAAGTTTACAGTCATTCTCCATTGGTCCCATCCACCACACTAAATTGTCCAATACCTATTACCCACAAGTAAGCCCCCTTTCATGGGCTAAGCTCACTGTCATATACCCTGTGGTAAATCAAATTGAGCTCTAGTCCTTGTGCCTGAAACTGGAAAGACTTATCTAAAAGGAAATGAAATGTTAAGTCCTTGTGCCAATCTGGAAGGACAGGTTGTTTGGGAAGCTGGTTAGAGTAAGGATTGTTGTTGGGCTCAGAGTACTAGTTGACACAGCAAGCCCAACCTTGCTTAAGCGGTTTAAAAATATGGCATGATCCATGACTACACCCCATTCAATCAATGAAAATATAGCACTGAAATTATCATATGAAGTGCAAGATAAACATGTATACATCAAGTTTGATGAACCATAAAGCACTGAGATGCACACCTAAACAGGTATGGACAAAGTAGTGATGGCCCCAAAAGGATTTTTGAAAGTGGGAAATAGGTAAAGGAAGGTCAATAAACCCCATAATATTGCCAATGGAGAATGCATGTTAAAATCCTATCAGTAAGTAGAAACTATTTGTCTTTATCCCACCTGAAGCAATTAATGTTTAAGTGGAACCCATGCTTGTTCATCTATACAGTTTGCATTTCAAGTTTATCTTAATACCCTAATGTGTTATTGACCCAAGGTTTATTTGGAAACATAGATAACTGGTTCGCCCAATGGTTCACCATTTGTTGTGGCCACAATTACCACCCTGTTAAAACTTTCCCTAGTGGCAATTTTGAATGGGTCCCCGAGAAGTCTGATCTTTCATCTCTCGGAATAACCTTTTTCATCCCAGTGATTTTAACTCTATGAAGAGCCAAATCTTCCACTCACAAATGGTTAAAGCCCCTTAACAAATCCCTTGCATACAGCCTCATTTAAGTCCTCCATTCCTATGTTCATCGGGATTTGTTTAACTCAAAACCATCTATCGCATCATTTTCCCATCATAATTCCTTACAATGGAAATGCTTTGCAAAACACGCATAAACCCTTTTCGGGCCTATCGCAATCAACACAACGCATTTATGGCTTCTGGACCCAACAAATTTTATTAACCAAATGCATATATTTCGGGTTTGGAGCCCCATCGCAAATCGCTATCGGCCAAACCCCAAAACCATATATATAAAGGGTGCATATGTCTTTCGAACCCAACGGCCATATTGACCATGATATATATTCTACCAGGTCTGCCCTCCCAATCACATATCGCAATCGGCAGGGCCCGGGGCCTACATATAAGGCATATCGTTATTCCCTGAACCCGCCGATTATTATGAACTAGATCGTATAACATTTCAAGTCCGGCCTTATGGCTAGACATGGTTTTCCCCATATATTCCGTTGTTTTTCGTAAAACATTGAAGTCTCGGTTTTCAAAGGAAAGCCTGTTATCACGGACCCACTGACGCTATTAACGCATATATATATATATATATATATATATATATATATATATGTTTTCGGGTCTGGGGCCTTATCGCATGTCGCAATTGGCGGAGCCCCAGGCTTGTGCATATTGCAATATGTGATATGCCGGACCCGACGATATTTATAGGCCTCGATGTATAAAATTTTAGGTCCAGCCTAAGCGATTGGGGTGGGATTTTCTTTGTTTTCCCGTGTTTTCCAAAATTCTCGATATAAAAAAGGGAGCAAGTTTTAGTGTAAAAGGCGGGCTTGTGGAGTCCCGATAGTGTAGTCGCACATCGGGGAAGTGGGAGGCATGGGTACTGCGACCCGCAGAGGGGCCGATACCCGATTGCGATTGAGTGAAGCCCTCGAAAACCTTGCCAAGCCTATGGATTGAGCATGAAATTGTGTGCTGTGTGTGTTTTGTGCGTAAATCCTTTTTCATAGTGGTTCCCTGTAGTTTTATAAAAATTAATGAAGGCAACGTTTATGTTTTGTTTGAACATTTTTGTTATATTGTTCAAAATCATGAAGCTAATGAATTATTTCTGTTGGTGAATTTGAGTGGATCCGGTAGTAGATAAAGGCACTGTATGTCTAGATGACACCTCTGCACCTTCGGTGTCGATACTGCAAAGGTGAAGCTTGCAAAAAGGGGTATGAACCGCCATAATGCATAATGAAGGCTTACTTTGTGTCAAAAGGGAAGCACAACACTGATCCATCAAGATGTCACTCCCTCCAAAAACACCTTAAAGCATGCTAGATATGGGATTATAGGCATGACATCTTCATTTTCCTCCAAGAAATGATAGGGAATAATAGCCACTCCACATAGGTGCAACGAAAGGATAAGCGACCATTCTCTGTTTCATCGACACCCGTTCATTTCCCCAGGAAGAAGGACGCTCTAGCAAAGGTGGCTTCGATGTGTCAACAATCTGATCGACCGTTCTCCTCTATACATTTTTTTATCCATGTAGTGAAAAGAAAGGTGAGTGGAAAAGTCATGGGAGACAGGAGGGTCAGTTCGGGAGGGAATAAATATTATCTCCGTAAATGAAATGAGGGCTTTTTGTTTGGAAGGAACAATTTTGACTTATTATGAATAAAGAGGACTGTTTGGTTCAAGAAGAGGCCTTTAATTTTTGATTTATTTTCC
Source organism: Pinus tabuliformis (assembly GCA_031772625.1). Classification (NCBI taxonomy): domain Eukaryota; kingdom Viridiplantae; phylum Streptophyta; class Pinopsida; order Pinales; family Pinaceae; genus Pinus; species Pinus tabuliformis. The sequence continues at coordinate 1,779,785,962 of CM062819.1, read as the reverse complement.
TTTTGCTTTGAGGTGTTTTGAAGCAGGGTGTTGCTGTTGGCATGAATATAAATGTGATTTGTGTTTATGCATATTGATGGCATACTGTTCATGATTAGTCTTGTTTAATTGAATATGATTCAATTACATGGTTAACTTATGAGCGATCTCTGATTCAAAACCGTATTAAACACCAGTTGCTAGTTTATTTGTACCGAAAGGAATGTGTATTCCTATATGAGTAATCTGATTGCAATCAAGCTCTAATACAGCCTTGTTCATCTATGAACTCAGTAATTGATTCTTTTGGACTTGGAATTTATTTATGGTGTTTAATCTCTTTCGTCATGCTCCTGTAGGATAGATTAGTATAGCTAGAACTAGATTAGAGTAGTTAGAAGTAGTGTAGATAGGATTTGATACATAGAGGTTAGCTGTTTTATTTATGTTGATTTAATTGAAGTCTCCCACCCGGAAGCAATCTATCAACGCATTTAACAGTTTACGGGGTCCCTTAAAACCCATTGGAACTATCCATTCCAAATGAAATCAGGCCTAATTGGGGCTTGCGATCGGGTTAGTTCCCCTTGTTGGTATAGCGAACATTCGCCATGTCAACACATGTTAAAACATGAAAATTTGCAATATATATATATATATATATATATATATATATATATATATATATAACTGCAATATGTTGCGGACCCGCTGCAACATTATGCAATGGTCTAATATTATATCGCATTCGCCCATCAGAACTCGCATATTGCAATATACAAAGGGGTGTCAACCCTGAAAGTGCCGATTGTGATATATGTTGTGGACCCGATGAAACATTACAGGATGGCTTAATATCATATCGTATCCGTAGGAGAATTGGCCATCGACCATTGGAGATGTCATGAGCTCATCTTATATAGGACTTCCGGAAGCTGGGACTGCCAGTTGCAATTACACAACGGACCCAATGCAGTTATAGATACGGGTGTTATAATTTTGAAGTCCGCCCTTAAGTGTTTCGATCGACTTTTTTTCATATATTCCTGTGTATTCCAATATGTTGTATTGCGTGGGGTTTGAAGGCCAAAATGCATAAAAAATGCTCCTAATAGTTCAGGAGGCTTGAACGATTCCGATTGCGATTGTGATGGTAACGTGGTAGTTCGCTCGTATGAATTTACGTGTCACTAGAGTGTCAGTGAACACGGAGAGATGGAGGAAGTCGAAAAGCCGGGAAGTCGAAAAGCCGGGAAGTCGAAGGACAAGCCAACGCAGAGGAAGCCAAAGTGATATGGAGAATCAGGGAGCTGAAGAGGACAAGCCAGCGCAGAGGAAGTTGAAGTGAGTGTTGAGGAAGCCGAAGAGCCAGCAGAAAGCGGAAACCAACAGTTAGAGGCATCAGGAACACATAAAAACAGGAAAAACAAGGAAAGGTGGGAGAGTGTGTGAATAATCAGAGCAAGAGAAAGCCGAAGTTCAGGTAGAGGCAGGAGAAGTAGGAGAACAGGAGTGAAGCATAAGCTCAGCATTCTTGGGAGCAGAGAACTACAACAAAATAGTTTATAACAGTTGATCCAAAGGTTTGGAGCCCGCGGCGTTGGAGCCTCAAAACTGAAAGGATTGGAATCCTTGGGAGGTGGTGCTCCTAAGTCCAGGACTGTTGCCTTGGCAAAACAGAGTTGGTGCTCTGGAGGTTGGAGTCTCACAAAATTCCAAGTTGGTGCCTGGCAACTGATTGCAACCATTTATATATTGTATCTATTTCATTGCACTGTTTGTGTTAATAAAATAATTTATTCCAACTATCTATTTATGTGTTGCATATATACATGTTTTGGTGAATCATAAAAAGAACAATTAAAAAAATATTGATTCACCTCCCCCCCCCTCAGTATTTCCAAAACTCAACGTAACTTTGGCAGACCATCCTAACAATTATACATAATTATTAAATTAATAGCTTAGGGGCGGGATTGGGGTGTTACACTGGATATTTCTAATTTTGAGCTAAGGATTTTGAAGGGTTTTAAGACCCCTTTTCTTTGATTAGTTTTGGTGGTGAAAGATTCCATCCTAGCCAATCCTCTCGCTTTACTTTTTTAGCATAATTTTGAGACCTCCTTTATTTATTTTTGGCAACAAAGGTTTTTGAGGGAGTAATTTTGTGGAAGTGAGGTTTTGTGGCACTTTTCTAAGCAACGAATTATCACTTAGACATTATCTTAAGAAATGTCCCATATTTAAGTGCTTTCTGTGGCAGCGTAGGAGTTTTGAGGTTGATTGTGAAAACAAATTATATGACAATGAGGGCTTGAATAATCCTTATCATGGCTATGGGCTCCCCCTGAAGGATTCTTTCTGATAGTAACTCACCCTTAAGGTCAAATATGGAAGCGAATCATTTTTGTGAGCTTAATTGATCTAGGTGGATATCGGTGGCCACTTGCCAAGTCCACTTGGACCCCCACAATTGTTTCTTTCAACTTTTCAGTTTCTTTAATTGTAGCATAGTTTACTATTTATAGCAGTTTTTCGGGTCCTGAACTTCCAGAGCCGTTTTGAGGCCCTAAATGAAATTTTTTTGGGAACACTGGGAGCAACATGGGTCCATGGGCAAATGTTTCTCTTCCCAAAGTTGTAGCTCTTGGATAGATCTTTTTAATGAGATATTGTGCGCATCAAATGGAGATCGTATGCCAAAGTTACGACCCCGGGAAGTTGATGTACCAATTTACCCAAACGGGGCCCACAATTTGGCGTTTCATCTTCTAGGGTTAGGTTTTTGGATGTTTAGGGTTTTCCATTATTTCTCAACAATAAATAGGCCTTCGAGCCTCATTGTAACACAGTTCAAAGGCATGTAGCCGCCACATCTCTTCTCAGAGATAAGCTACTATCGCCCTAGCTGGTTTATTTCCATTGTTGTTTGTAAGCATATTTCTGTATTTTAGATTAATGAAATGAAGTATTATTTCCACTGCATCTCTGTGTTTATGATTATCTCTGTAATTTGTTGCATTCCTATTTAAATCCGGACCAGTGGTATTAGAGCGGTCTGCTTTTTCTCTGTTTTTTCTTTGCATGTCCCCAACGAGGTCCGGATATAAGGAGTTAGGGCTTGAACTAGTCGAACCTTTGCAAGACCATCCTCGCAAATCCCGATGGCCTCCCATGGTAGATGAAAAGAAAGATGACGGGGTAGGAGATCCTATCAAAATCTTGCTCGAAGAAGCCCTCTAGTGACAAAGGAACGCGATGATGGAAAACTTTGCCCAGATCCTTCAGCGGCTACCCAAGGGCGATGTATCGGCTTCCAACAACTACTCTGGAAATGCCACATCGTTTAAGGTAAGAGTTAATTTTGAAATCCCCATATTCAAGGGTTAGATAGACGCATATGCCATCGATAAATGGTTAAATCTGCTAGAGGGTTATTTTTCTGTTCATGATTGTTCCAGGCAGGAAAAGATTACTTTTTCTCTTCTCAAAGCAGCCCCCTACGTCAAGGACTGGTGGAAAACCTACTGCGAGCAGAAGGATGAAAGTATAGGCTCAATATTTTCAGCCGCACCCACTTGGGATCCATTTCGAGATGCCATCAAGGAGCAGTACTACCCTGTCGGAAGCTATAAGGATCAATACATAAAGTGGACCACGTTGTGGCAGGGAAGTGACCAAGATGTGTTAGAGTTTATCAATATTTTCCATACCCTTCACACAAAGTTGGGTATCAAGGATTCAGAGCAGCATTTTCTACTCAAATACTGTAGATGATTGCACAAGTACATCCAGGAAGAAATAGAATTCCTGAATATCCCCTCACTTGGCACGGCATACCGATATGCTCTCAAGGTCAAGAAAAAGTGTAAACAAAAGAAGCGAGACTTTGGATCTGCGAATTCAAAGCAAGGGAAAGGTACCCCCAAACTGCAGAACAAAGGACGAAGCCAAGGTGGGGCAGCCCAAGATAATCCACCAAAGCTACAAGCAAAGAACAACGCCATGAAACCGAAAAAGGACACAAGAAAGTGGTGTGAGTTCCATAAGAGCTCCACTCACAACACAAGTGAGTGTCAGGCCAAGCAGTCACTGGTGGTCGAGCTAAAGGTTTTAGAATTAGATGCATGTTCTGTCTCTGAGTCAGGAACCTGACAAGGGGAATGACAAAGGGAAACCGATTATCGATGCGGAGCCCAACGCCACCGTTGCCACCACGAAGATCCAAAAGGAGGAACCCGAAGATCCAGAGGAGGAGGAGCATCTCTTCCACTCCCAGATGTGGGTAAAGGGCTCCCCACTACAGTTCATTGTCGATAGCGGGAGCCAAAAGAACCTCATTTCGGTAGAGGTCGTGAAGCGGCTGGGCTTACCGACCACAACACATCCATAGCCGTACACCATCAGGTGGCTTCACCAAGACAAGATCTTCACATGAGCCAGCAGTGTCGCCTTCCATATAGCATTAAACCCTTCACGGATGAGGTATTGTGTGACAATGCTCCCCTTGAAGTTTGTAACGTATTATTAGGACAACCATACTTGTGGAAGTGACATGCTGTGTATGAATCAAGGCCCTGTGCTGTTATTTTTACTTTGGGAAATAAATTGTACAGGATACCAGAGGTAGCACCGCCTATTGCCATCTCTTTGATTACTGCAAAAAATGTAGTAAGCTCGTTTCCAAAACTGGGAAATTTGTTATGATACGCCCTCAAGGAAAGAAGAAGACAGTGGCCACGACCTCCAGAAATGGCCCCTCCGCATGATAGCTATAGATGGACAAGGTCGTGGAGGAGTACGAGGACATCTTCACGTCCCCTGCAGGGGTTCCTCTGCACTGGTAGGTCAAGCACTCCATCGATCTAACCCCAGGTGCGCCGCTGCCCAATGGACCAATCTATCAGCGCTTCGTTATGGAGAACGATGAAATCAAGAGGCAGATTCAGGAGCTGCTACCAAAAGGTCACATCCATCCAAGTTCATCACCATGTGGGAGCCCGATCGTCTTGGTATAGAAGAAGGATGGGACTTGGAGACTTTGTATTGACTATCGAGCGTTGAACAAGATCAATGTTCGTAATAGGTACTCGATTCCACGAATTTGATGACCTCTTGGACCAATTGAAGGGGGGAAAATATTTCAGCAAGATCGATTTGAAGTCAGGATATCACCAAGTACCAATCGAACCCTCCGATGTGTGGAAGACTACCTTCAAAGCCAAGGAGGGCCTTTTCGAATGGTTGGTTATGCCTTTCGGATTAACGAATTCTCCTACAAACCTCATGAGGCTAATGGATGACATCTTGCAGCCATTCACCAACTCATTTGTAGTGGTATACTTGGATGACATCCTGATCTTTAGCTAGAGTTTGGAAGAGCACCTCCACCACATTCGACAGGTTCTCCAAACACTGTGGCAACACAAGTTATGTGCTAATTTGGAGAAATGGACTTTTGGCATGACCTAGGTTCAGTATCTGGGATACATTATTGATGAACAGGGGGTGAATGTGGATCCATCCAAGATCCAAGTCATTCGAGATTGGCCATCACCAACCACTCTAATAGAGCTCTGCAACTTTCTAGGTCTTGCTAACTTCTACCGTAGGTTCGTGGTGGGATTTTCTCATATCACTTGGCCCTTGAGTCAAGTCACCAAGCGAGGAGCGAAAGAAAAATTCTTTTGGTCTAAATCTCAACAGAAGACATTCACAGAGTTGAAAGATCGCCTCTACACGACACCAATGCTCTCATTACCAGACGTGCAACAACCATTTGAGGTCGAGAAAGATGCCTCTGACTATGCTATTGGGGCAGTCTTTACTCAACACTGACATCTAGTGGCATATCACAATGAGACATTTTCAGACATAGTTTGGAAGTATCCCACTTATGACAAAGAGATGTATTCCATTGTGTAGGCATGCTGACAATGGAAGCATTACATTTTGGGGAAGGAAACGGTCATCCACACAGACCACCAACCCCTGTAGTTCATACAGACCCAAGGGAAATTGCAGAATGATCGCCATCAGAAGTGGTCCACATACCTGCAACAATTCCATTTGAATATCAAGTATAAAGAGGGTAGCACCAATAATGTTGCAGATTGCCTCAGTCGACCACATTAACCATTGTGCTCAACTCTCATGGGAACGAGAGTTTTGATTGGCCACTTCTCTATAAAAGCGACCCAGAATTCGGCCACACATACCGGACACTCTTGGAGGGTCAACATGTTCCAGATTTTCACCTCTGGGATGCCTTGTTATGCCACTTGGGTCACCTTTGTGTTCCTTCAAGCGGTGTTATACACATTTTTGTGCCTTACAGCATGAAGCATGAAATGTCCAAAATCTAAGGGATCCAAAGTCCCTAAACATGTTGTTCCTACCCCTAGAGGAACAAGGCCAGCAAACCACAGCACTGAATAAAAGTTCTCCACCTGAAAACACTCAAAAACAAGGCAATTCTGGATCATGTCAACTGCTCCACTGAGCATCTGCGATGAATGTCAACTGCTCCACTGTCTACCTGCATTGAATGTCAACTGCAAAGAAGGCTACCTGCGCTGGGTGAGTTTGGACATGTGGCACAATCATTCCTCAAGGTGTCAATGCACAGGAAGCTTCCAAAATGACACTTGGATCAGGGAATTCGATTGGTGATGAGTAAGAGGTTCTAGATCTCCAAGTGGAAGCAAGAACCTCCAAGTGGACTCAAGAACTGAAGAAGAACTAGAGTGGGAGAGGACACTAGTCACATCTCAGGCTGACTCATCCTCTCTCCAAACTCCTATATATGGATCTCTCTCCCATGAGATCCAGAGGCTGGAATCTTGTGAATGTAAAGAATTGCTGTTGGTTTGAGTTTAGAACTATTGGGTGATTTGCTTTGAAGGAGGTGAAGAGGAGATTTCTTTCTGCTGGGAAGGTGATGCTGGATTGGGCCTCTTATGGTTGTATCACTTCCTGAACCTTACTTCTTCCATTAATAAAGCATTTGAGGTTCTTCTATATGCAAGTGTCTCAATGGTGTATTGTTATACTTGTGTATTTGATTTATTCTAATCCTTGAATCGATTATGAATGTATGCTTCTTGTAGTTTCCCTCTCTTGCCATTTTGCAGGATCTTGGTGTAGCTGGGTCAGTGAAAGAGCAAGGAGCTGGGGGCAAACAGCAAGGAGAGAAGATTGGATCAACCATTAGCGAAAGACATCGGTTAGTGGATCTCTTTCTCCCCTCTTTTACATCTCATAAAGAAGTAATCTTAGATAGCTTTGCTTTGATTGTTGCTAAGGAAATATCACCCTTAGAGTGGGATAGGGTCATTCCGTATTGGATACTTTTCCCAACAACAAATTGGCGACTCCGCTGGGGATCGTATCTTGTTGGTTGTTTGTGTTTTTGCTATTCATTTCCTAAACACAGGGAGTACCGAATCGAACTGCATTTGGATCTTTCAAATGCAAAAGTAGAGGGCAGCTACTCTAGCTCAGTTTCTGGGCATGTTTATGATTTGAAGAGCTGATCCACAAGGACTCTGAACAACTCTTAGTGATAGCTTTTCATCCTCCTTTGAGTCATCCTTTAGTGTGTACTTGATTGGTAGCTTTGATTTGGCCAAAAACTGTTGATTTTTTAGCAATCTGTGACCCAGAACCCAAGAGAAACGAGAGTTTCTCTCTTCATTGCAGGCACTGTGAAGGCAGTCTGCATTTCAACGCAGGTCCCGAAGGGGCTACCTGCGCTGAATGTCAAACTGACAGTGTTCTACCTGCGCTGAACCAGTGTGGCCTTGTGCAACTGGGGTTCTCTGCTTTCTGTTGCCCTGTGTTCATCCCTGTTTTTGCAGCCTGTTATCAGTCAATGTACCTATCTGAAACCACCTTTCTTTGCCACTATTCTGCCTCGGTTGTATAGAGAAACTGTATTTGTTCTTTGTGTATTTCTTACATCATTTGCAGTTTCCCATAACGAAAGTGAACTAGTCTTGCTGTGACCTCTTAGATCTAGACCTGTGATAAGTGTCGTTCTGATCTTAAGAGTTAGTTTGTTTGCTGTTCATAGCTTATTGAGCTTTTTCTTTCGTCATATGGTTTGAATTTATGTATTTCTAGTGTTGAAACAAGTAAATCTTAAGGTGTCTTTTGATTTTGGACAAAAGCTTGTTTGCTTTCACTTGAAATTGAATTCAAAGTTATACAACAACTTTCTTTTTGTAGTACATCAACATTAAGAAAGAGAAAAGAAATACCTGCATTGTGCATGAGCATTTTGACAGCTTGCATGTTGATTTAGGAAAAAGTGCATTAGTGTGTGCTCTATGATCTGTGTGAAAAGATGATGTCTTTCTTTTCCCTCAGTAGTTAAGATTTTCATAAGTTGAAAAGATTGAAAAAGCTTGCTTCTCATCTTTAGACTGCATTTAGGAGTTGTACCATACATCTCGTGGTGATCCATAAAGGCAAACTGCTAAACAAGATCAACCTAAAATAAATTGAATTTACATAACAACGCTTTGAAACATAACGCAAACACATAGAGGTCTAAGCTAGAGACGTGTTCCAGCGTCGTTAAACGTGATATCTTAGCGTTGAGTGGTTGGGTGATTCCTCCACGGTGAAGCGATAAGTATCAATACGGACTTGTGCTCCCACGTACCGTCGCGTATATATTGGGAGACCCCTATAGGAACAAAGCCTTTATCCATAGGAAGCCGTGTCGGCCGCCCTACTGATCGCAATGCAGTGAACACAACATTCACGAAGATTGACCACCCGTACCGTAAAACGTATACTGTGGTTTTGCGAAAAGTTTGGCACACCCTCTGCCTAGAACTCCAGAGTAGTTTCTTTTGGCCTTTTTCAAACTCTATAACTGAAAAAGTCCACCCGAGCATTTGTCACTTCGGGCTCGTTAAAACATCGAAGGAGACTAGAGTCATCTTTAGCTTTTTCTCGACTCTTAAAAAGTGAAAAAGCAAGTTGTGTCTAAAGCGTCGTTATAAAATTTATTTTAAAACGGAACATAATCACCTCCTATTCCTGCGTTGATCTGTAAGTTGAGAACATGGAACGCACCAACCAAGGAATTCCCCATGATGGAAATCCTAGTCCTTTCTCCTCTTGGGGAGAAGTTGGTGCGCCCCACATGGCCACATTGTCGCTTCCAGGACTGACTATTGGCCTGCTAATCTGGCTATTCTCAACCAATGTAGTTCAGAACACCATGGTTCCTGAACAGTCGAGTCAACAGTTAGATCAGTCTAGAGTTGCCCACCAGCCTTCTACTTCCTATAACTCTTCCTCCAATCCCTCATCTTCGCAAGGTAGAGCCGACAAAAGCCAAGCTCCCATGGAGAAGAAGGAGAAGAAGAAGAGAGAGAAGAAGAAGAAGGAGCCTAAGGCGACTAGGGGCAAGCAAAAGACATCTGACAAAAATCCACACACAGCACAGACCGGGCCTAAATCGCCATGTGTCATATGTAGAGGAGACCACTTCCATAGAGATTGTCCCTGTATTCCCCGGATACTAAGGGACTGGTCCCCTCGTTTGCACAGTTCGGGAGCATCAACCTCTGATAGCCATGTTGAATGCTTACCGTCAACCAGCGAAAGTGAAGGTTCAAGACAAAGAGGGGGAGCAAGATCCCCATGCAGACTGTGTGAAGGTGATCATGCCATCCTCTGTTGTCCCTTCTTAGACGAAGCGAAGAGAGTTTTGGAAGATCGTCCGGTTTCACCGTTGAGACTTCCTCCTGGATACAAAAAACTCGTGCCAAGTCCTTCGTTGGTTGAGAATACAGCTGGCCCGCTCAAGTGGTCAGCTGAAGCGTCAGTCATTGAAAATGAACCTACTGAATCCAGACCGGACGAAAGTCCAAAGGTCGAAACGGCAGTTGACCCGGTTCTCCCTTCAGAAGTTTCATCTTCAAATGACACCGTCACTGAAGATTCATCTTCAAATGACACCCTCACTGAAGAGAATAAGGATGACACCATCCAGATTCTTTTCATCAACACAGACTCTGACGAGCATCAGGGCAATGCGCCCATTCCTTTATCGCAGGAAGGAACATCGTCAGGGTCATATCCGGCCGTGTATTCGGTCCCACCACCAAGCAACTTGGTTGTGTCCTTTGATTGGAACCAACTAGGCAGACCCCGGTTGCCAGCCAGTATACCATTCAGAATCATAGTCCAAATATACAGAATGGTAATGGCTGGCACTATCATTGATGAAGCGGCGTTTGTGAGTATCCTTTCCTATGTTGCTTGGAAAGCACTGGGTTCCCCAGCGCTTTTGCCTGAGATAAGAAATCTCTCAGGTTTCGATAAAGGAACCAGTCGACCATTAGGGATCCTCCCCAATGTGCCCATTACATTGAAAGGGAAGGCCGTTCAAATGAACGTGATGGTCGTTCAAGGACCCTTGGATTATAACCTACTCCTTGGATGAGACTATATATTTTGCATGGGAGCAATAGTCTCCTCACTCTTTAGAGTAATGTGTTTTCCACACGAAGGAAGAATGGTCAAGCTCGTACACCAACTTTCATTTCCGGGATCACGCATCGCAAATAGTCACATACCAACCCTGAATGGTCTATTCAATCAAGAAATGTCTCCACCCCCAGTCCTTCTTCCCGATGAATGCGAGTGATTTAGAAAGATGGGACTGGAACCCAGGGGGCATGCATCCTGGCCTGCTTCGGCAGGGGAACTTTTGGTATAAGGTAGAATTTCCACGAGAGAATATGACTAGTCCGTACCCCGTCCGTGGATGGAAGAGGGGTTGTTCTAGAATAGGATTCTTTTGTCAAAGTTACGTGTTTGACAACAGTCACTCACCTTTGTCTATTTCGGTAGGCATCGCCGAGGAAGTGTTTTGTTTAACGAAACAATCTTTAGGTAACCTGAAAAAGGTAGGCCAAGGAAGTGTTTTATTTAACGAGACAATCTTTGGGTAACCAGAAAGGTGTAAGCCTCCCTCAGTAACACAAATGTTTTGTCTTTGAGTAGTGTTCTTCTCTTGTCGCAAGTAGCTGCTCTCTTGTCGCAAGTAGCTGTTCTCTTGCAATCTTGCGAAAAATCTGTTGGAAGTTGGGCTGACGAGAAGACAAGCATCGTATAGACTCGTTAAAATTAATGAGAAGACAAGTATCGTTAAAATTGGACTAGCAAGACGACAAGTAGCTGTGAACACCCAAAGAAAAGCAGAGGTGAGAAGGAGGAGGGGCAGCCTCGAAATTGTATTTTATACCTGGGGGCATGCAACCCTTTTGGAGTGCAAGCAAAGAGCGGTTATTTATCTGTTTTTTTTGGATTAGCCGTTTCCGAACTTGCATAAAGAAAGGAGCGGAGCAAAGCTTAGTGAGATGAAGCTCCATAAAAAATAGAATCTTGAGAGGACATTTCTTATCTTATGACTGGTAAATCGATCAGTTTTAGCATAAAGTTCATGCTCGTTAAAAAATAAACACAAGATCCGAGCAGTTTTAACGCAGTCTTCATACTCGTTAAAAAATAAATATAAGTAGTGAGCAATGTTTCCTCCAGAGTTTAAGCTCATTTTTAAATAAAAAATGAACCTATCCCGGTAAATAATCGCTGTGATCGTAAATTTATCAGCCATAAAAGCCTTGGTTGTGTTTGCACCTGCCACCTCCACTTTCATTTGGCCGATCGTTCACCTCCATATGATTGTTTACCCATTTTGAGGAACAACTGCGAAGAGTGATTTCACCTAGCCATCCTTGTGACACTGCCGTGATTGGAAAATTCCAACCTGTAACTGGAATCTGCTGCTATCCCTGTTTATCACTCGTTCCTCAAAATACGAGTCTTCTTTGAGCTCTTTTCTTCTGACTCGTAAAATATGAAAAGTTTGCCGAGTTTTGGCCTTCCAGCTCGTTAAAATGACCGGAAGAGCTATCCCTCCTCTAGATTTTAATCTTTTTGGACCTGAGGGATTATTGCACAAAAAGATCGAGCGCTTGTCTGGTTCGGCTTGATAAAACTATCGAACATTCATCCCTTCTGTATTGTTTTATACTTTTTCGGACTTAAGGGATTAGATGACGAAAAAGGACCTTTGGAGTTAACTTTACGTACCTTTTCAGACTCTCTAAAAATGAAAAGGACCGAGTTGTCTTTGTCGCTAGACTCGTTAAAATACATTAAATAGCGACAAACTTGTCTTTAGACAAGAACGAGTTTCCCTATCGCTAGGCTCGTTAAAACATAGCGATGGGCTTGCCCGAAGGGCAGGTTATAGAACAAGCATATGTTATCCTCCTCAAGCTTGACAAAAATAAAGAGGTACTGGTCAGAAATGACTGGGGAAAAATTGGAAGAACCTCAAAGCTTTAATGGTAGCAAGTCGCTCTTGAACATGACACTTTTCCTCCGTACCACATCGGGTTGGGTTGTTTCATTCACCGGTCTCATCACCATGGTTTCGCCAAACCATCCACATTTGGGGTAATGCTACCGATCCATCGCATAAGTGTCGTTATATGTTCAAGAGAAGTCATTCAGAAAAAGTCAACCGGGTCCCATCCACTGCCATACATTATCCTTCATCCATTCATGACCGCCACCCTGAATCATATGTCACAGATTGTTTTCACCTCCATTAAAATCATTAGCTCCGTTCCATGTCACTGATGTGGGATTCATTAAGGCCCTCCTTTGACAGATCGCTCCTTGTCGACATCAGCTCATTATCCAAGGAGTTGATCTAGGAACAACCCCTTTCAGTACTTTTAAGCTTGCATGCCTCAATGGCAAGTTTCTCACTTCCGGCGACAGCTATACATCAATGACCTTCGACCAGAAGATTTTGCGTGGTGTTCGACGCCAAGTCCTTTATTCACACCACGTGAATTGTACTGCAGTACCTTGAGGGTCATTATCATTATCGGTGATTCCTCTCGCGCTTGTTAACGATTTACATCATTGACCGGTAATCAAGCGATGTCTTTCCATGTTCGACTTTAGCGCAATTCTCACATGGATCGACTTGTACTTAGAGTGAAGATCGAACGAGTTTGAAGACCCCGGATCTAGTTTCATCCATCCGGGCTGCGATATATATTCAGAAAAAATAAAGACATTTGACATGTACATCATTGCAGCAGATGATCATCCTACTCAAAGGATGATAATTTCACCAAAATTATCAGTCTACCATCAGATGATTGTCTGTTCTATGTACAGAAAAATGTATTTATAAAGCTGAGCATGGGAATGCCTGCCTCAGCTAGATCATGAAAGAAGTATGAAAAATAATGTATTGTATTGTATCTTATTACAGGTCACCTCTCAGCGATTGAATGAACTTCGGGTCCTCCCGATAAAGCATTTCACCCGATAAACGACCTCATACTTTAGGGGGCAACTGTTATAGACATTTTTGTGCATTACAGCATGAAGCATGAAATGTCCATAATCTAAGGGATCCAAAGTCCCTAAACATGTTGTTCCTACCCCTAGAGGAACAAGGCCAGCAAACCACAACACTGAATAAAAGTTCTCCACTTGAAAACACTAAAAAACAAGGCAATTCTGGATCATGTCAACTGCTCCACTGAGCATCTGCGCTGAATGTCAACTGCTCCACTGTCTACCTGCGTTGAATGTCAACTGCAAAGAAGGCTCCCTGCGCTGGGCGAGTTTGGACATGTGGCACAGTCATTCCTCAAGGTGTCAATGCCCAGGAAGCTTCCAAAATGACACTTGGATCAGGGAATTCGATTGGTGATGAGTAAGAGGTTCTAGATCTCCAAGTGGAAGCAAGAACCTCCAAGTGGACTCAAGAACTGAAGAAGAACTGGAGTGGGAGAGGACACTAGTCACATCTCAGGCTGACTCATCCTCTCTCCAAACTCCTATATATGGATCTCTCTCCCATGAGATCCAGAGGCTGGAATCTTGTGAATGTAAAGAATTGCTGTTGGTTTGAGTTTAGAACAATTGGGTGATTTGCTTTGAAGGAGGTGAAGAGGAGATTTCTTTCTGCTGGGAAGGTGATGCTGGATTGGGCCTCTTATGGTTGTATCACTTCCTGAACCTTACTTCTTCCATTAATAAAGCATTTGAGGTTCTTCTATATGCATGTGTCTCAATGGTGTATTGTTATACTTGTGTATTTGATTTATTCTAATCCTTGAATCGATTATGAATGTATGCTTCTTGTAGTTTCCCTCTCTTGCCATTTTGCAGGATCTTGGTGTAGCTGGGCCAGTGAAAGAGCAAGGAGCTGGGGGCAAGCAGCAAGGAGAGAAGATTGGATCAACCATTAGCGAAAGACATCGGTTAGTGGATCTCTTTCTCCCCTCTTTTACATCTCATAAAGAAGTAATCTTAGATAGCTTTTCTTTGATTGTTGCTAAGGAACTATCACCCTTAGAGTGGGATAGGGTCATTCCGTATTGGATACTTTTCCCAACAACAAGCGGGCGTGCCAAGATGGTTTCAAAAGCACACTACAAATGGGCTGTTGGATATTTCGGGGTCGAGAAAATGGTGGCAGTACTGCAAAAGTATTTCTATTGGCTGAATCTTCGACAAGATGTTGGGAAGTACATCATATCATGCACTGCTTGCGCCATTGCCAAACCGACCATGAAGAAGCAAGGCCTCTATACCCCGCTACGTACCCATAGTCGACCTTGGGAATCCATCTCCATGGATTGCATGTCAGGCCTTCCTTCCACTAAGCATGGAAACGACTATGTTTTTGTGGTCGTCCACAGGTTCTCAAAGTTGGCCATTATGGCTGCCTGCAAGAAGAATATCACAGTAGAAGCCAATGCTAAACTCTTCTTTGAATGAGTGTGGGTACACTTTGGGATCACACAATCTATCATCTCAGGTCGGGACAGCAGGTTCCTTAGTACATTTTGGTCTAGTATCTGGTCAATGCTCGACACCAATCTCACTAAGTCCACAGCCTTCCATCCTCAAACTGATGGCCATACAGAGGTTGTTAATAGGATGATCGTACACATTCTGCGCATTTCTTGAGAGGATTACCTGAAGCTCACCTGTGACAACATTTCATTTCTACGACAACCAAATACCAGTATGACATTATCTAAGGCTAGATATGAGGCAACAAAGGATTTTAAGGTGAGATTTGAAGTAGTGAAGGTTTATGAGGCTTTTTTTAGGACAACGAGGGGAAAAAAATGGAAATTTGGGCAACAAAGATTATCTTGGGACAATGTAGGCCCATTCAAGACTTTTTTAAGGCTTCACTTGCAAAGAACCATGGGAACCAGTTCATAGATGCTTGGGAAAAGCGAAGGTCCACTATATTGAAATAATGTCAGATAGTGATGACAAAGAATATATAATTCCATCACTAAGCAATGAACCTAATACTTCAGAAGAGGAACATTCTCATAAGGAAGTTAAGTAGGATGAGAGATATTGTATGGAAATTAAGTGTGGTACTATCACCACTCTTTCTGGAGCCCCTAGATATTATACCTTTAGGATCAGGAGGGTCATACAAGTACGACAAATCACAACTTTGGTCAATGGCAAAACAATTGACAATTTCATCAATGAAACTTTGGTAGCAAAGAGAGGTATTCCCACAAAAGAGTTTGAAAGCTTTAACATTGTGGTGTATGATGGGTACAACATGATGTGCATAGAGAAGATTCCACACTTGAGCACAACACTAGGTAATTACACATTCGCTAATGATGTCTACATAGTAGATGTTGCATATACCAATGTTCTCTTGGGGGTATAATGGTTGTACTTGTTAGGAAAATTATTAATGAACTACCAGGTGATGGAGATGGAATTCAAGGCCTCAAATGGAATTAATGCAGTGTTGAGAGGTATGTCCAATGGTGGTCCTCGAACTACATCAACTAAGAAAATGGATGTTATATACAACCATGGAGATGTAGTTGGCATAGTAGAATATATGATTATGAGTTAGATATTGTTAGATAGCAGCTAACAATATCAGGCATATGATTTTGGTATCGAGTACAAGAAGAACATTGTAGTTGATGCATTTCCCAGGAAACTAGTTGCATATTCACTCATGGAAATCATCGGAGATTGGAAATGATCCAAGTCCGGGTGTGACGAAGGACCCTTCCAAGACCTTTTACTTTTGTGGTGTGTTAAATTGCATTTTTAAAAGAACATGAAAGAATACATTTGCATGCTGTAAAGAAGAGGAACAAGACAATCACCAGCACATGGAAACAAACGTCGTTGATAACGGAGTTCATCCAGGAGGGACTATGTATTCGGGCCCCAATGTTAAGATGGTGTAGGCCACTGCATTAAGTGTTGTCAATAATGGTGATGTACATGGAGGTGACGTTGATATCATACAAGGAAAAATGCCCTCACGCAGGAGTGGTTATAATAGATGTTTCGCTACAAGAACTCTCAATCAAAAGACTCCTATTAGTATGACATAAAATCATGCATGATGAGAATCCTGCCAACATGGTATAAAAGGGATCTCAACGCAAAAACATGCATGAAGACAACAAGAGTATCCCAACAACATACAACAAATGGATCTCAAAACATAACATGACGAATCATGATAGCAAGTACATCACATAGATGATTCCACATCATATCAAGCAAGGAATCATAAAAACATGTAAGAAACAAGATCCTGCATCAACATCAATCTAGGATCTATGTAGCATAATGCATAAATAAGAAGTACATGAACACATTATATACCTTACCACCAAGGGCCATCTAAAGAAGCGGATGTCAAACTGCTGAAGATGTTCTGACCATCTATCTCACAACATCGATCGCATGAAAATCGCTGCTCGCACATGAATGTGGACATCTGCACTGGAACTTAGAAAAGTGGATGGAAAATGAAATGAGAGAATGACAAATCTGAATGCACCATCAGATTTGTGGCGTCAAGTAGTGCAAAATCGACTATCCAAAATCTGAATTTGAGAAATTGAGAATCTGGGGCTCAAGGAATCTTTTAGATTCCCATGGGATTCCTCAAAGATTCTGCTCCATGGGTGGGCTGGAAATCTGCAACTCAGATGGCGAATCTGATTTCGCCATTGCGATCCCTGTAGAAAACCATGAAAAACAAGTATAAACTTGACTATATTCCGACATGGCAAAATTTTACCACCTCAGGAAAATTTCAAGGCTCATGGTTCTGCGCCATGTTTTTGCAGCAATCATGGTTCCAGGTGCATTCTGAAAATGATCGAAAAAATGCAGAACTCTGATGGAGAAATGTACAGTGCCATCGTGGCCATGGCGTCGAGAGGTGTTGAAACCATATAAAATTTTTCAAATTCTGACAAAGTGGAAATTTGGCCCTCCTGCAAAATTCATGGTTCCTGCATTAAAAATTAATTAATTCACCTCAATTTACGTGCACGCTCCTAGTTCCTCCATTTGCTGTCTCGAACTACGTGCAATGGTAAAACACTTGGTTTATATGAATTGATGTGGTCAGATATTCCAAGAAAAATCGTTGGTGTAGTGGTAATATTAGCAAATAGTTTAGGAGGGGTCGGGTGGTCAAACCCTGCCCCTCTCGTTTTACCATCTTAAGGTTTTGGTTATAATGAAATTCATTAAGAATGGGGGTCGAGTCCACATTGGGTGGCCAGCCCCCAAAATCCTGTGACATACGGCTCCAGTGGGCATTGTATTAATGGGAGTATACGTTTAAGGTTGGTGCATATAATAATTTTGGTGTTGGTTTGTATTAATGGGGTCGTCTGGTGGGTCGGCCCATGTGGTCGGGCGAGTTCAACTCCCGCCGGTGTCATTATTGATGGTAAGGTATGTAGGTGTTCCTGGGAAAATTAGTGTCTTTTCGAACGACTAACCCTCTAGGTTTGGTAGCTAAACAATAGTTTAAAGCAATTCAATGATCTTTCCTAATGGTGATAGATAAGAGAAAGATTGCAGAGGACCAACTTGGAACTTTCGCTTGATTCCTCATTTGATCTCCCTCTTCTTTGGCTGATCCCGCAACTCCTCGCTGTACTTAACACGCTTGGAGAGTACCTACACAGCTAAAACAACAAATACATATCAAAGCATCGTGATCTATCACAACATAAACATTATAGAATCAGATATATAATGAACAAATGAAAGCATTTACAGTTAATACAATCAATTGGGAAAAATCTCGAAGAACTTTATTAATAATAAGGAGAATTACAACCCAGTTTTCTGATCTAGTGCCATCCTCCCAGCTTCAATCCTTCTTCACCTCATGAATTAGCAAGAACACACCAACAACAATACAATACTCTCCCCTCAATACTAAAACTAGCAGCACTGCCTTACAGTTCACAACAATTCAGCCTTTTGATCTCTTGGATGGGAGATCCTTTTATAGATGATTGCAAGAGGGTGAGTCATCAATGGGGATGATGAATGCCATTCCATTTGTTGAAATTAGTTCCACAAGAGAGGGGAATTGGAGATGGTTTCCCAGTTCCCTTGGTCATCCTTGGGAGAATTTAGAGAGGCAAGTGGCACATGAGAAGTTTCTAGAAGATTCCATGAGCAACTAACTAACAAACTGTCCTGAAAATTTGTTCAACCTCTCCCATCGCACTTACTAAAGGGCCAAACTACGATGCATCTCACTTAGACATTGTAGCAGGTGAGATGCATCTCACCCTAACACAGGGCTTTCAGATATGGTTCAGTTTAGGCACTTTTTGGATGATTTCTGAGATGGAACTTTTGGGGAATGAGGCATTTATATGACTAAGTTTCTTTAGGGTATAAAACAACTCTTTTAGGGGTTGATGAGCCCTAATATCATTGACATAAGAGTTTGGGGTTGATGTGCCAAAATATGTCTATAACAGTTTCCCCCTAAAGCATGAGGTTGTAAATGTTCATGTCATGTGAAATGCTTTATCATGAGGATCAAAGGTTTCAAATTGGGAGGTGACCTGCATAAATTACAATACAATACATCATGATAATATTATTTTTCATGAACTAGCTGAGAGAGGCATTCCCATGCTCAGCTTTATAAATTTTCATTTCATGTACATAGATCAGATAGTCGTCTGCAGATACAGACTTGTGATTCTACAGATATAGAGTCATAATCCATGATTAGGATGACCATCTGTGTAGAGCCTTTGTACATTTGATGTTTTTGTATCCCTGAATATATTGCAGCTCGGATGGATGAAACTAGATCTGGGGTCTTCAAACTCGTTCAATCTTCGCTCGATGTACAAGTCAAACCATGTGAAGAGATGTTTTGAGGTCGAAAATGGAAAGACATTGCCTGATTACCAGCCAATGATGTGAGCTGTTAACAGACGTGAGAGGGATCACTAATAATGATAATGATCCTCAAGGTACTACAATACATTTCACGTGGTGTGAATATATGATCCGATGTCAAACACCACGCAAAATCTTTCGGTCAAAGGCTATTGATGTCAACCTGTCGCCAGAATAGAGAAACTTGCCATTGATGCAAGCAAGCTTCAAACCACTGAAAGGGTGTTTCTAAATCAGATTCTTGGATAATGAGCTGATGTCGACAAGAAGTGACTTGTCGCAGGAGGGCCTTGATGTATCCCACATCTACGATACGAAACGAAGCAGATGATATCTAGAGGTGAAAATGAATTGACAATACAAGATCTAGGAATGGCGGTCATGGAAAAAATGAAGGTTGGAGGTATTGCAGTGTATGAGACATTAACTGGATGACTTCTCTTGAACATGTCAGCGACACTGAGATGAATTGGTAGCGTTAACCACAAAAATATGGATGGTATGAAAGACCAATGGTATGATGACCGGTGAATGGAATAACCCAACCCAACTCAATCATGGAGATGAAGTGAAAGTGTCATGTTCAAGAGCGACTTGCTACCATAAATTCTTCAAGATTTTTCCCCTTTTTCCCCAGTCATTGCTGACCAATACCTCTTTATTTTTTATCAAGCTTGAGGAGGATAACATATGCTTGTTCTATAATTCGCCCTTCGGGAAAACTCGTCACTATTTGAGGTTTTAACGAGTCTAGCGACAGTGAAACTCGGTCTCGTTTAGATGGACAAGTTTGTCACTATTGTTTTAACGAGTTTAACGACAAGGATAACTCGGTCCTTTTCATGTTTAGAGAGTTTGAAAAGGGACGAAAAGGAAACTCCATAAGTTTTTTTTCGTAAAATAATCCCTTGGGTCCGAAAAAGGATAAAATAATACAAGAGGGATGTCGTTTCCAATACTTTAACGAGCTGGAAGAGACAAGCGCTCGACTATCTTTTCTTATTTAGAGAGTCTGAAAATAGTTTAAAGAGGACTCTATTTTGAGGAACGAGTGGTGTCTAAGGTAGTAACTGGTTCCGGTGATGTTGGAACTTCTCAAAACATATCGATTGATGTGAAGAGGCTGGCTAATAAGACCACTCATTGCAGCTGTTCCTCAAAAAGGGTAGAACAACCAAGTGAAAGCATATGATCGGCCAAAGAGGTGGTGATTGAATGAA
The DNA here is from genome assembly GCA_031772625.1 of Pinus tabuliformis. NCBI lineage: Eukaryota > Viridiplantae > Streptophyta > Pinopsida > Pinales > Pinaceae > Pinus > Pinus tabuliformis. The sequence goes on along the minus strand of CM062819.1, from coordinate 1,779,765,449 downwards.
ACAACCAAGGCTCATCTGACGAAAGAGGCTGATAGAATGGCAATCAAAAAGGTTAAAATGGAAATGGGTTCATTTTTACGCAAGCTTGAACCATGGAGAACTATGCTTGGATTCAGTTTCATGTTTATGCAAGCTTGAAATGAAAAACTATGCTTGAATTGGTTTACTTGCCCCTAGCATGATGAAAAGGAGAGTCTCTCGCAACCAAATGGAAGTCACTGCAGTGAAGCATGACAGTTATCCAACACCTTTTGGCTTCGCCCAGATAGACAAAGGTGAATGGGGTGATTCCCTTCACATAACCTACATGGAAACTTAACTTTACCATTAGGTGCATGCCCCCCAAGCTTCATTACATTCACCTAAGTAGACTACTTGTGGCTATTAAGAGGATGCAATGAAGGTTCTTTTACGAGATCAAGTGAAAGAATCGACTGGGATTTTACGAGATCTACTCAAAGATGTGACTTGGAACTTGGGACCTTGTTTCATTTTTTTTAAATGAGTTTGACACAAGACAAGGAACTCTGCTCAAATTCCTTGTTTCATTTTTTAACGAGCTTGACACAATACAAGGAACTATGCACATATTCCTTGGGTTCATTTCTTAACGAGGTTGACACAAGACCAAGAACTCTCCTCATATTACTTGTTTCATATTTTAACAAGCTTGACACAAGACCAAGAATTATCCTCATGGACCTGTTTCATTTTTTAACGAGGTTGACACAGTAAAAGAACTATCCTCAAACTCTTGTTTCACAACCCATAAGAGGTCATGAAAGAGTGATCAGGTTCCAATGCCCCCAGTACATGATGTACAACATCACTGAATTGATTGTCAGTTGATGTAGGTATGGAACAGGTTGCCACATAATTAACCCATGGCGGGGATGATACCATTGGTATAAATGGACCATTTAGGGACGATGGTTGACTAGGAGCTATATTTGGACCGAGAAACGAAAGTTGGTGAACGGTGACAATTTTTCCTTCATGCAGGAAACAAATCACCTGAAAGAGTGTTGAAACAATAACTCCCATGTCATAAACATAGTCGCGCCCAAGAAGTAGATTGTAATCTAAAGGGCCTGGGACTACCATCACGTTTAGATAAACGATTTTCCCTCCCAAAGTAATAGGTAACTGAGGAAGGATCCATAACGGTCGACTGGTTCCTCTGTTAAAGCCCAACAAATTCTTTGTAACAGGAAAAAACAGTGGTGAACCAAGCGCTTTCCAAGCAGTTGAGGAAAGGATATTCACTAACGCACCTTCATCTATAATAGTGCCAAATACAATCATTTTACAAACTTGTACTATGATCTGGAAAGGCACATAAGAAGGAAGGCGGGATCCTGCTAGTCGATTCCAATCAAAGGAAGTGACTAGACTACTTGGAGGGGGTACCGTAGAAACAGGAGAATTAACCCCTTGAGTTACGAGAATTGGAGGATTTTCCTCCTGTCTTGATGGAACAGGTGGATTGCCCCCAAGCTCCTTTGAATCTGAAGAAACAAAAATAACCTGAGTGGTATGGTGTTCACTCTCTTCGGAAAAGGTACGATTTACCGAAGGTGAAATCGGGTCAACTGTTACCTCGACTTGTTGATTTGGATCGGGTATAGACTCATAGGATTCACTTTCAGAGAGAGTGGTTTCGACCGACGGTTGATTTTTTTCAGTCAGTTCATCAACTAGTGAAGAATTTTGGGAGAGTTTCCTATAACCAGATGGAAGTCGTTGCAGTGAAGCAGGACGATTATCCAACACTTTCTTGGCTTCATCCGGATAGGGACAAAGGTGAATGGGGTGATTCCCTTCACATAACCTACATGGAAACTTAAAATTTCCTTTCTTTCCATGAACTTTACTATCACTAGTTGATGCTGTGTCACCAATATGGTCTTCAGAGGTTGATGACATGGGATGATATGAATGAGAACACCATTCTTCCAAGATTCGAGGAATATCAGGACAATTTCAAAGAAGATGGTCTCCCGCACAAATTTTGCATGGATATCAAACTTTGAGAAGCTTAATGGACAATTTCTCATCATATTTTGCATTAAAAGCAATGATTGCTTGGCTGACCCTCTGCTGAATTTGCTTCTTCTTCTTATTCTTCCCTTCCTTCTTCTTCTTATCCACCTAGTTACTAGTACCAATACTTTCACCAGGCGAAGAGGAAGAAGGGGAGGAAGGAACAACCGAGGAAGAATACAAAGGGTCAATTTTAGGATCAATTGGAGGTTGATTTTGTGCAGTTGGAGGTGTACTTGATTGTGGAGAAATCACGATATTTTGAACCAAAGAGGTTGAAAACAACCATACTGGCAAGCCAATGGTAAATCCTGGAAGGGACAATGTAGCCATATAAGGAGCACCAATATTTTCGAAAAAAGGAAAAGGACTAGGATTCCCATCAAAAGGAATTCCTTGATCAGTGGACTTCGGATTTGTCTCCATATGTTTCAACCTAATATCAACTAAGGAATATGGATGTTATTCATGGTCAATTTATTTTAATGACACTTTGGACACAACTTTGGTTTTTCAATTTTAAAGAGTTGAAAAAAAGCTAAAGATGACTCTAGTCGCCTTCGATTTTTAATGAGCCTGAAAGGACAAGTGCTCAGATGGACCTTTTCTTTTAGAGAGTCGAAAAGGAACGAAAGTGACTACCCTGGAGAATCTATGCAAAAAGGTTTACCAGACCAATCGTAAAACTGCAATATACACATTGGTGATAAATTAAAGAGAAATTACCAAGGACTTGACGTACAACAGTCAATCTTCCCAAACGCTGTGTTCTGTGCATTGCGATCGATAAGGCAGCAGACTCGGTTTCCTATGGATAAAGGATTTAAGCCTATTGTGGTCTCCCAATATATATGCGATGGTACAGGTAGCACAATTCCATGCTAGCACTTGTCGTATCAAAGAGGAGGAATCACCCAACCTTAAATGAAAATGACAACCACTAGGTTTAAAGATGTCGAAACACGTCTCTAGCCTAGACCTCTAGATGTGTTGCGTTAATTCCAAAGCGTTGTTAAGTTGATTGAGGTTCATTTTAAGTTGATATTGTTTAAAGGTTTTCCTTTGAAGGTTCACCACGTGATGTATGTTCGTAATTCCTAAAATATAAATATCATGATAAACAATCTTTTCGTTTAGTTTGAACGATGAAAACCTTAGCTACTAAAGTATAGAGCAATCAGATCTTTGACAAAGAGCAAAGAACACATCTAATGCAATTTACCTAGCTATTCCTATCAAGCATTCACAAACCAAAATACTAAAATGAAAATGCATGTATTTGTTTTCAACTCTCCTTAATGTGAATGATCCAAGAAGGAAAACTAAATGCAACAATGACTCAAAATATTTCACACAAAATGACAATTTTCGACAATTTTTCTTCAAAGAGAGAAAGGGAGTCTCAAAATGACACTTTCAAGTTTGAAGAAATATCTTTTCGACACTTTGAACAGAAACAAATCAAATCAAATGCACCAAAAATAGTTTAATCGATTAGCAAATGAAGGAGGAATTTACGACACTTCACTTTTTCGACGAAAACTGAAGATTTTACGACACTTTTTCTATCGAAACGGAAAATCAATTAACACTACTTTTCGACAATGGATTGTAAATGAAAAACAAATACACAAAAAATTCACTAATCCTAATCTAAATAGAGGCTGATCTGAGTGATGTAAGTTGGCTTCAGTGATGAGACATTGTTCATATTCAGCAAGCAACCAAACAGGAATGAATACTAGTCAAAAACCTCAACTCCTAGATGGGAAAATTAAGTTCAGTCAATCATCGCACTTAGCCTTTGGAGAGGGTGAGATGCATAGCAGGTTTCCCATTCGAGAAGTGAGATGCATCTCAGGTTACAATTGAGGACAGTGCGATGGTCCAAGGAGAGATTCTGAAAATGTTTTTGACTCAAATTTGCAGCAGTTTTCAATGGATTAAGCTTGATTTTGATGAACAATGATAAGAAAAGTGTGATGGAATGTCCTAAGAGGTTACTAATCTACCAACAAGGGCATTTTGATGCTTTTTCAAATTAAATGCTCAAGATATAAACTAACCCAGAGATTGACTGAAGTAGCATTTATCTACTACGCAATTGCATAACAAAAGAAGTTCGAAAGCTTCCTGGATAGCTTCAAACTCTGTCTATAGTTTATATAATTCAGCATAGAGCAAGAAATAGCAAAAAACACCACTCGTTCCCCAGTGGAGTCGCTAATTTGTTTCTGGGAAAATTAGTGTCTTGTCGAACGACTAACCCTCTAGGTTTGGTACTAACCTAGAAACAACAATTTAAAGCAATTCAATGATATTTCCTATGCTTGATAGATAAGAAAAAGATTGTAGAGGACCAACCTGGAACTTTCACTTGATTCCTCACTTGATCTCCCTCTCCTTTGGCTGATACCGTAACTCCTCCCCATACTTAACACGCTTGGAGAGTACTTACATAGCTACAACAAGAAAAACCTGTCAAAGCTTCGTGATCTATCACAACATAAATATTATAGAATCAAATATATAACGCACAAATGAAAGCATTTACAGTTAATAAAATCAACTGGGAAAAATCTCGAAGAACTTTATTAATAATAAGGAGAATTACAACCCAGTTGTTTAATCCAGTGCCATCCTCCCAGCTTCAATCCTTCTTCACCTCATGAATTAGCAAGAACACACCAACAACAATACAATACTCTCTCCTCAATACTGAAACTAGCAACACTTCCTTACAATTCACAACAATTTAGCCTTTTGATCTCTTGGATGGGAGATCCTTTTATAGATGATTGCAAGCGGGTGAGTCATCAATGGGGATGATGAATGCCATTCCATTTGTTGAAATTAGTTCCACAAGAGAGGGGAATTAGAGATGATTTCCTAGTTCCCTTGGTCATCCTTGGGCAAATTTAGAGAGGCAAGTGGCACAAAAGAAGTTTCTATAAGATTCCATGAGCAACGAACTAACAAAATGTCCCAGAAATTTGTCCAACTTTGCCCATCGCACTTACTAAAGGGCCAAACTATGATGCATCTCACATAGACAGTATAACAGGTGAGATGCATCTCACCTAACACATGGCTTTCATATATGGTTCAGTTTAGGCACTTTTTGGATGATTTCTGAGATGGAACTTTTGGGGAATGAGGCATTCAGATGACTAAGTTTCTTTAGGGTATAAAACAACTCTTTTAGGGGTTGATGAACCCTAATATCATCGACATAAGAGTTTGGGGTTGATGTGCCCAAATATGTGTATAACAGTAGGTTGGTTTGGGGTGGTGGGGTTGGTGGCCCCCACCCCCTTTTAATATATATATATATTTTTTGTTTTTTGTTGTTGATGTAAACAATAATGCACTTTTTTTGAAATTCAATTTTTGACCGTAGGAGTCAAATTAATGACCCCATAATTTCGCCTGGAATCCAGCTGGAGTTGGCCAGAATTCGGTGGCCGAGTTTGGTCCAAATTGTGGCCTCCTTAAGCTGCCCAGTGATAAAAAAGTCAACCCAACTTTGACTTCTTCTAACTTTCACATACGGACTCAGATTGATGAACCGTTCACACCACCATGATCAGGAAGACGAGATCTAAGCTCTGGTCCTTGTTCGAGCATAATCTAAAAACTTTGATTTTTGAGCTTCCTTGAGTCCTCCTTGTTTTGTGTGTGTCTCTAGACCCACCTGGATCAATCCTCCCCACTGAGGAGCTTTTGGTCCTCCAAAATCATGAAAAATAATTTGCAACTTCTCTGTACCTTGTCTGCATCACAAGCGTCTTGAAAAGGTCTCGCTTCCATCTCCTTCACCTTTGTTCTTCGGAGCCTTAAGCGACGAGCCAACACCTGCTACCTCTACAACCTGTAGTACATTGTTTTGCAAATTACATGCTTGAATTTTATGACCAACTAATGACCCAAATGTCCCACACTTTCCACGAGTTTATAACACATACTCGGTGGTCAAGTTTACATCAAGAGGGACACAATACCCCAGCTACGACAACAAGGCTAACCTATCATGGTTGCTTCAACAAGTGACGGAAAACACATCATCACTACAACACATTATTTACATACATAAGGCCAAACACTATTGTTTTGACAAGTGATGGAAACATAACATCACTTTCAAAGTGTAAAATGCGACTCAAAATAAGACCAGACATCATTGTTGCTGAACAAGTGATGGAAAACACATCATCACTTTTATATTTTAAAATGCAACAAATGATTTACAAAAGAACGACCATGAAATGAAAACATGTCTAGGAACCATTTTTCACTTATCAATGTGAATGGGTCACCTCTTTGAGGTGGTTTTGCTTGTCAACCACCTGCTTCACCTGGTTCACGCACCGATGCTTTGTCTTTAAGGTGTTGCTCTAGATGGAGCCTCCAACAAGTGGCTCTTTGATGGCCACTTCTGTCACAATGACTGCAATACATCTTCTTTCTCCATATCTATTTAACCTGCTGTTGAGAGGGTCTTTCAAGCCTCATCCTTTTTCGTGCTACCATTCTTGTCTAACACTTAGAAAATGTATGATTATTTAATCCACAAAAGGTGCACGCTTTTCGATGCCATGTTTTACGTTCATTATTAACAACATGAACATATTCAAAATGAACATTCGAAGATCGAAAGTGGTTATACCTTCCCTTGCTGTCTCTGATGTCAGTATGGCTATGAGAGCTTACCTTAGCTCTTTCCCTGCAATGGGCACTACCGTGGGGTGATGGGGATGTGTTCCCATCATTCTCTTTCCTCGATGATTTCAACGATGTCTCTGACGACTCTGACGTCTTCAAACACTCTCCTTTGGTGTATCTCGAGCATGCAAAATGATGTTCGTGCACAACCTCCAAAGGTTGAGTTATTCCTTGGTTATTAATACCAAGTTCTTCTTTCTTCTCATGCCTTGTTGTTGCAAGGAGCCTCATGTTTGTCCCTGTAATTGGGATCTCCACATCTCCAACATAAGTCATACTATGTGACGACGAAACCGAAAGGAAATTAACATATTTTACCTCCTATTTCGATTTGGAAATAACTGATGAGGGTTTCTCATCATCTGTTGTTTGTGTTTCGCTAACTATTGTGGCATATTCCCTAACTTCCTTTCTGAAAATACCCAAGTCCTGTTCAACACGGTAATTCCTCTACTTTGATGAGATTGACTATGCCTTGGCCATTAACGCCCAAGCCTTTTCCTTCATACCCCATTCTCTTCAACAGCTTGGAGCCAATTCCTGTGGTATGATTTTTGAAAACAACGAAATCATCATCAGGACACATACATGAATTTAGAGAATCACATTTTACCTCACATGGGTCACACTCTAACTTTTCCAAGGCCTCGTCCTTTGCTTGCAGTCGTCGTAGAAAACTTTGTTTCTCCTCTTTCTCTTCATGTAGGCGCATCTTCAATTCAACGTTTTCTGTTTAAAGATTCTGGTTGTTATGCTTCAGTTCTTCCATGGCCTCTTCCATGGCTTGCAACTGATGCTGCAATCGCTCCTTTTCCTCTGTCTCTTTCTGTAGAGTTTCATACATTATCTCTACCCTTTTGGAAATGTTGAGCAAGGTCTCGTACATTGGTCTTTCATCCTCTGTTGTTGCACATTTCATTGTTCACACTACAATTCATATCAACGGAAAGACCGCTCTAATACCACTTGATCAAAGTCTGGGTGTGATGAAGGACCCTTCCAAGACCTTTTACTTTCATGATGTGTTAAATTTCATTTTTAAAAGAGCATGAATGTATACATCTACAGGCTGTAAATAAGAGGAACAAGATAACCATCGGCACATGAAAACAAAAGCTGTTGATAACGGAGTTCGTCCAGGAGGGACTATGTCTCCGGGCCCCAGTGTCAAGATGGTGTCGGCCGCTGCATTAAGTGCTATCAATAATGGTGATGTACATGGAGGTGACGTCGATATCATACAAGGAAAAATGCCCTCATGTAGGACTAGCTCTAAGAGATGTTCCGCTACAGGAAATCTCAATCAAAAGACTCCTATCATTATGACATAAAACTCATGCATGATGAGAATCCTGCCAACACGGCATAAAAGGGATCTCAACACAAAAACATGCATGACGACAACAAGAGTATCCCAACAACATACAACAAAGGGATCTCAAAATGTAACATGACGAATCATGATAGCAAGTACATCACATAGATGATTTCACATCATATCAAGCAAGGAATCATAAAAAAATGTAAGAAACAAGATCCTACATCAACATCGATCAAGGATCTGTGTAGCATAATGCATAAATAATAAGTACATGAACACATCATATACCTCACCACCAAGGGCCATCTGAAGAAGCGGATGTCAAATTGCTGAAGCTGTTCTGACTATCAATCTCACGGCATCGATCACATGAAAATGACTGCTCCCACATAAATGTGGACATCTGCACTGGAACTTAGAAAAGTGGTTGGAAAATGAAATGAGAGAATGACAAATCTGAATGCACCATCAGATTTGCGGCATCGAGTAGTACAAAATCAACTATCCAAAATCTGAATTCTGAGAAATTGAGAATCTGGGGCTCAAGGAATCTTTTAGATTCCCCTGGTATTCCTCAAATATTCTGCTCCATGGGTGGACTGGAAATATGCAACTTAGATGGCGAATCTGATCTTGCCATTGCGATCCTTGTGGAAAACCGTGAAAAACAAGTATAAACTTGACTATATTCCAACATGGCAAAATTTTACCTCCTCGGGAAAATTTCAAGGCTCATGGTTCTGCTCTATGTTTTTGCAGCAATCATGCTTCCATGTGCATTCTGAAAATGATTGAAAAATGAAAAACTCTGATAGAGAAACAGACAATGCCATCACGTTCGTGGCGTCAAGAGGTGTTGAAACCATATAAAATTTGTCAAATGATGACAAAGTGTAAATTTGCCCTCTTGCAAAATTCATGGTTCTTGCATTAAAAATTAATTAATTTGTTGGGTTGTGTTATATTCTTTCCACGTAGTTAACTGGGTGTTTGAAGGGCACCCGTAGCCCCACCTTATGGGGTTCAGGGCAGCGCCCCGAAATTTTTTGGTTTTGGACCCTATGTTAAGTTGGGCAGACCCACCTATGGTTTTGTGCATGATTTTCGCACATGTTTTTTGGACACGATGGTTTTCAGTCCATGGTATTGGACGCGATGGTTTTCGGTCCATGGTATTGGATGCTTCAACATGTATAAATATGTATTGTAACATTGAAAGGAAAATAATGAAAACTCAAGCTGGTAGTCCCGGTTTTGGGATCCAGTGGGAAAATCTCTGTGTATATGTGTTTTATGTGTTGTGCTCTCACATTGTTTATTTTTCTGTGTTTTAGAATTCGTTTGCAGGTAATTTATATATGGGGTTAAAACATACATTTGGTACGAGAGCTATTTTGGCTTCAAGGGGACGCTTTTGTTGCTGAGGGGTTTTGCTCAGGCCTGTGGTAGACCTTGTTCAGTGGGAGATCTACGAAATCGATTCTGGTGGTGAAAGAAGATGGTGAGCAGTGGAAAAATAGAGATCGAGAAATTTAATGGTCAGAGTTTTGAGTTGTGGAAACTCAAGATGGAGGATCTGTTGGTGGACAAAGACCAGTGGATCGCGGTAGATCCAGGTATTAAGCCAACATGAGTGACCGATGAAGAATGGAAGAAGTTGGATCAGAAGGCAAAGATCACAATACGATTGTGTGTCTCAGATTTAGTATTGCTGAATGTATCAGGGGAAGCTACGACAAAGGATTTGTGGGACAAGTTAGGGACTTTGTACCAATCTAAGTCTTTGTTGAATAAACTGTTCCTGCGGAAAGAGCTGTATAACCTGAGGATGAAAGATGGAGACTCGACGACAGAGCATCTGAATGCGTTTAATACTGTGGTAAGTCAGTTAACATCCGTTGATATTTAAATTTCAGATGAAGATAAGTGCATCAGTTTGTTGTGTTCTCTAGTAGATTTGTGGGATAGTCTAGTTATTGCAATAGGTAGCTGTTATGAAACCAACTCAAGAAAAGATAGAAAAGATAGATCAATGCCTTAGAATTCAGCCTCTTCGAGGGGGCAACCTCCTTTACATTACATAAATGAACAATTCTTGGATGATTCAAATGACAAAACCTCCTTTCTATATATAGGAGTCTAAGGAGTCACAATATAATCCAGCCGACCTAACAATAATAATATAAAGCCACAAAAATAACAATAGAGGGATTCTATGGGGCACAGAAATAACAATATGGGGGTAATAGGGGCACAACAATATAAATAAGGGGTATAACTACAATAGTAATGGGGTAATCACTAGTATTATAGGGACCCAACATGCCCCTCTCCTTCAAAAAAGTGTTGTCCTCAACGCTTGAGTAATTCTGGATACTTCTGCATAAAATTCTCATCCTCCCATGTGGAATCTTCAGCGGATAAGTTCTTCCACTTGATAAGATACTCTGAAATTGATCGATTTCGTAGCTGTCGAGTTCTTGTTTCTGTGACTGCTTCCGGTTCCAATATAATTTTTCCTTCCTCGTCAAGTTCTGGCAATATTGTTTGAATTGGGAGCTTGTCGCCTATAACCTTCTTTAAACATGAAACATGGAAAACTGGGTGCAATCGAGAAGCTGCAGGAAGCTCCAATTTGTATGCCATAGTACCAATCTTTTGCAACACCTTGTACGGACCATAATACTTTGGTGATAATTTATTATCCTTCTTAGCTTGCTTTAGGGACATTTGCTTATATGGTTGTAGCCGTAGGAATACCCAATCACCTACATCAAAACTTCTTTCACTGCGATGTTGATCTGCCTGTTGTTTCATTCTATTTTGTGCCAACACGAGGTTATCCTTTAAGAGTTGGAGGACTTGTTGTTGATGTTCGATGTGATGTTCCACTGCTTGAACCTTAGAATTTTCTCTTAAATATGATGTGATGGATGGTGGTTGATACCCATAAAGTGCCATAAATGGGGTCATTTTTGTTGCTGTATGGAAGGAAGTGTTATACCACCATTCAGCCAGAGGCAACCATTTGACCCATTGTGTCTGTTTATCAGATACAAAGCAACGAAGATATCCTTCCAAACATTTGTTTACTATCTCAGTTTTCCCATCAGATTGAGGATGATAAGATGAGCTATGAGCTAACTGAGTACCAAGACAAGAAAATAATTCTGTCCAAAAATTTCCAGTGAAAATGGGATCTCTGTCACTTACAATAATCTTTGGGTTTCCATGTAGCTTTTGAACTGTTTCCATAAATGCAGTAGAAACTGTACTGGCTTTAAATGGATGTGATAATGCACAAAAGTGTGCATACTTGGTAAGTCTGTCAACTACCACCATGATGACACTCTTTCCCTCAGACTTGGGTAAACCTGTGATAAAATCCATTGAAACCTCCTCCCAACGTTGGCTTGGAATGGATAAAGGTTGTAATAGACCCGGTGTCTTAATTGTTTCAACTTTATTTTGTTGGCAAACCAAACATTCTGCCACAAACTTTTGAATATCTGATTTAAGGCCATCCCAAAAAAATTCCTTCTTAACCCTGTGGTAAGTTTTTAAAAATCCTGAGTGCCCTCCTAAGGGAGAAGTGTGCAATTCCATAAGAATCTTTTGTTTTAGCTGGGAATTCTTACAGAGGTATAAGCGATCTTTGTACCATAACGAATCATTTTGCCAGCTAAATGTATCAGAAGTACTGGAATCTTGTTGTAGCTTTCGAATAAGTGCCCACACTTCTTCGTCATTCTTCCATTCCTCCCTTGCTTCGTTTATCCAATCTGGTTGGATAATAGAAATGGCACACAACAATGCTTCCACATCCTCATCCTTTCTTGAGAGTGCATCTGCCACCACATTTTGCTTCCCTTTTTTGTAGATGATTTCAAAGTCATAACCCAACATCTTTGTGACCCACTTTTGTTGCTCTTCAGAGGATAATCTTTGTTCTAAAAAGTATTTAAGGCTATCATGATCCGTTTTTACCTTGAAGTGTCTTCCCATTAGGTAGGGTCGCCATTTCTTAAGTGCATGGAGTATTGCCAACATTTCCTTCTCATAAATAGCTTTGCTTAAAAACTTTCCCTTGATTGGACGACTTTCAAAAGCAATGGGTCTTTCATCTTGCATTAGAACAACACCAATTCCATTTCCTGAAGCATCACATTCCACAATAAAGGTTTTTGTGAAGTCCGGTGTAGCTAAGACCGGTGCTTGGCACATTGCCTCTTTAAGATGTTCAAAGGCCTTTGTTGCTTCCGGAGTCCATGAAAATGAATCTTTCTTCAATAATGTTGTTAGAGGTGCTGCTATTCTCCCATAATTCTTAACAAACTTGCGATAATACCCTGTCAACCCAAGAAATCCTCGCAGATGCTTTATGGATGTGGGGATTTTCCATTCCTTAATGGCTTTAATTTTGCTAGGGTCTACCTTAACTCCTTCATGAGATACAATATGACCCAAATATTCCACCTCCTGGACTCCAAAGAAACATTTGGATCTTTTTGCATATAATTGTTTCTCCTCCAATAGTTGTAGCACCCTGTCAACATGTTCAACATGATCCTTCCAAGACTTGCTGTAGATTAGTATATCATCAAAAAATACTAACACAAATTTTCTAAGGAATGGTTTGAAAATTGAATTCATCAAACCTTGAAATGTTGAAGGTGCATTGGTAAGGCCAAAAGGCATGACCAAAAATTCATAATGACCCTCATGAGTTCTAAATGCCGTTTTCGGAATGTCTTCAATCTTCATTCTGATTTGATGATATCCCGAACGAAGATCCAACTTGGTGAAGTAAATTGATCCATGCAATTCATCCAGTAATTCATCAATGACAGGAATGGGGAACTTATCTTTAATAGTGAGCTTGTTGAGCTCCCTATAATCCGGACACATGCGCCATGATCCATCCTTCTTGTGCACCAATACTACTGGAGCTGAGAAAGAACTTTGACTCGGTTGAATTATACCAGCCTCTAGCATTTCTGCAACCATACGTTCAATTTCACTTTTTTGGACATAGGGATATCTGTACGGCCTGATGTTTGGAGGAACACTTCCTGGAATCAGATGAATAGCATGATCATGATCACGCATAGGTGGGAGACCTTTGGGAGTCTCAAATACCTTGGAATGATTGTCCAGGACTTTTTGGAGATCTGGAGAAATAGATGATTCCAATGTGGAAACATCTAGCGAACATAATTGTGCAATTACACCTCTTTGCTCCTTTTTTAGAAGCTTTGTCATGCCATTAGAGCTGATTATCTTTCCTGGTTTCCCTGCAATACCCCTTAATTCAACTTCCTTTCCTTCCGTAGAAAATTTGATGAAAAGTTCTTGAAAATTAAAAGCTATTGTACCCAAGGATTGTAGCCATTGGACTCCTAGTACAACATCACACCTCCCATTGGAATGGAAAGCATTGGGCTAGTCAATACATATTCTCCCATGGATAGCTTGATATTATGGCACTTTCCAGAGAAATTTATTGTTCCTCCATTTGCAATCATCACTTGACACTCTGGTGCTGGATATAGGAAGCAATTCAATTCTTTTGCTACCCTACAATGAATAAAATTGTGGGTGCTTCCTGAATCAATCAACACTATTACCTTTTTCTTCTTGATTTGTCCTTCTATCTTGATGGTTTGAGGAGTGGTAATTCCCGCCAATGCATTACAAGATATGGTCGGATTTATTTGTTCTTCATCTAGGCTTTGTTCCTGGAATATATCCTCTTCTTTTGACCTTTCTTGCTCCTTTTCTTCTTCCTCTTCACAATCTATGTAGAATAATTTCTTCTCAGCACACTTATGACCTTTTGTGTATTTGCTATCACAATTGTAACAAAGCCCTTTTGCTCTTTTTTCTTCCAATTGTTGTGGTGTCAACCTTGTAGGTTGTGGAAGACTAGGGGCAACAACACTTCCGTCTTTATAGTTGTGAGTGGTATGCTTCCTAGTTGCCATAATTTTGCTTTCCATTTTTCTTGCTAACCTGAATGCCTTCTCTAATGAATCAGGTTCCCAAAGGCGAACATCATGTTGGATATTATCCTTTAAAGACCCTATGAACACATCAATCCTATGCTCCTCTGGAATATCTTTTACCCTTATGTTCAATTTTTGGAACTCCTCAATGTGCTCCATTATTGAACCCTTTTGTTTGAGACTTATCAATTGGCTAAAAAAAGTGTTGCTTTTTGTATCCTCATAATGTGCTATCAATTCTTCCGTAAAAATTGCCCAAGTGATAAATTGTTTACGAGAACAAAGCCATTGATACCATACAAACTGATTTGGTTCCAAATATAAAGTTGCCATACGTACCTTTTGTGTGTTTTGCACATTATTGAGATCGAAGAATTGCTCCATCTGTAATATCCATGTGGCGGGATCCTTGCCATCAAACTTCCTCATATCGATTTTTGGAATATGGTGATTCTTCGATCCAACATTAGCGTCTATGGAATCATGATTAACATTTCTTTTGTTCTCATCATGAGTTTCCTTTACTACCTTTTCACCATTAGTAAGTATTTCTTGTAGAAAATTTGTCAAATTTGTCTTCAAATCTGCCATGCTTGTCTTCAAATTTGTGTTCAAATCTATCTTCAAATTGTCCATCTTAGCTTCCACGCCATTTATCTTAGCATCTGTTAACTTTTGTGAGCGTGACATTTGTTGCACTTGTTCTTGTAATTTTGATATATCATGTAGCATTTCTTCCTCTTCTTCATGAGTCATGCTAGAGCTTTCAGGTTCCTTACTAGGTGTTTGCATTTTCTTTCCTCGGGGCATCAGTTACCGATAATAATTCTCTACTATGCCCTTTGAATTCCTTCAAAATAAATTTCAAACCAAGCTTAAGCAAAAATTTAAAAAAAATCTACACACCTTTTTTCACTTTGTAGGAGCTCGATATTGCCTCTGATGTATCTCTGTACTTTCCAATCATCTAGTTCTGAATTTGTGACCTGTAGTAGCTCCCTATGTCCTCTTTCCAATGCCACCAGTCTGATCCAAATTGGATTCTCCAAGAAAGAGTTATGCACAATCTCCCAAGATGACCTGATTATAGACCTTTCCAGAAGAGCGAACTTGTATGAAGTGCCACGTGTACAATTTTCAATATTTGGTTCTGAAAAAGATATATAAGAAACTACAGTCCGTCCTCTTTCTGTACCTTCTTACGAAATTTCAATCTGATTCCCAGAGAGAAAGTTATGACAATTTTCCCCAGGTCACCTGTTTTGAATGTAATTCAGGAGTCTGCAAAAAGACCAACTTCCTCAGATCATATCTCCGAAAATATCGCATGAAAAGCTCTGAAATTCGGACCCAAGGTTCAACGCGATTTATTCTCAAATGGTTTTTTTTTTTGCGAATTCTGAAACGTCATAGAAAAAGAGTTATAGCGAAAATTGCACGATGACCTGTTTGGAGCAGCGAAACCCTAGAATCCAAAGCTTTGATACCAAATGTTATGAAACCAGCTCAAGAAAAGATAGAAAAGATAGATCAACGCCTTAGAATTTAGCCTCTTCGAGGGGACAACCTCTTTGCATTACATAAATGAACAATTCTTGGATGATTCAAATGACAAAACCTCCTTTCTATATATAGGAGTCTAAGGAGTCACAATATAATCCAGCTGACCTAACAATAATAATATAAAGCCACAAAAATAACAATAGAGGGATTCTATGGGGCACAAAAATAACAATATGGGGGTAATAGGGGCACAACAATATAAATAAGGGGTATAACTATAATAGTAATGGGGTAATCACTAGTATTATAGGGACCCAATAGTAGCAATGCAACTGCCTTGCATTTTGATGAAATAGTCTCATCCTTGCTGATGGAGGAGCTGAGACGGAAAAATATGGAGAGCCAAAATGGTGATGCCTTGTCTGTACGAGGGCGGATGCAGAACGGAAACAAAAATAAGTCATCGAGTGGGAGATCTAAATCTAAAGGGAGATCTAAATCTCCAGGAAAACCTGTAAAGGTGGTGTGCTGGAAATGTGGAAAGGAAGGGCACGACAAAAGGGACTGTAAATCTAAAGCTCCTGGGAAAGGGATCTGATGAGGCTCCTTTTGCAGAGGCGAAAACCACCTCAGATGAAGGTGGGGATGTGTACTTGGATTCTTCAAGTACACATGTAGATCATGATGCATGGTTGATTGACTCAGGTGCGTCCTTTCACTTCACTTCCCATAGAGAGTGGTTCTGCGAGTATGAGAAATATGATGGTGGTGATGTCTTCTTGGGGGATGACAGGAAGGCTAGAATCGTTGGTCGCAGAAAAGTAAAGTTGAATTTGGAAGGTGGAAGGGTTAGAACGCTTCCAGGCGTTCTACATATTCCTGCATTAGCCAAAAATCTAATTTCTGTTAGCAAGCTAGATGATGTAGGTGTAAAAACAGTGTTCGAGGAGGATACTTGCAAGATGGTTCGAGGAGCACTGGTATTGATGCGGGGAGTTCGGATTGGAACTCTGTACAAGCTGGAAGTAGCACTGTTATTGATGGGTGCAATAGTTCTATGGTTCTTGAAGTGGAGCAGAAAATCTAGTGGTCTCTGGAGAGAAGACCATGTTGTGGCATCAAAGGCTTGGACATACTAGAGAAAAAGGCCTTTGGATACTTCATGGTAAATGTATGGTAGAAGGTATGAGTAACATCTCTCTAGATTTTGATTTCTGTGAAAACTGTGCATATGGGAAGCAGAATCGGGTGAGTTTCCCTTCTGGTAGTAAGAGGGCGAAACATATATTAGAACTTGTGCACAGTGATGTGTTTGGACCTGTGAAGGTTCCATCATTGGGTAAGTTTATATACTATGTATCATTTATAGATGAATTCTCAAGGAATACATGGATATATTTCTTTAAGAAGAAATCCGAGTCTTTGACAAGTTTAAAGAATTTAAGGCTATGGTGGAAAGCCAGACAGAGAAGAAAATAAAGGTGCTGAGGACAGATAACAGTGGAGAGTTTTGTAGTAAGGAATTTGAAGAATTCTGTAGGAAGTGTGGTATAGCACGACAGAAGACTACTCCATATACAGCTCAGCAAAATGGAGTTGCAGAAAGAATGAATAAGACATTGATGGAAAGGGCAAGAAGCATGCTCAGTGGTGCCGGGTTAGGACAGGAATTCTGGGCAGAGGCGGTGGATACTGCATGTTACTTGGCCAACAGGTCACCTTCATCAGCATTGGAGGATAAGACTCCACAAGAGGTATGGACTGGTAAGAAGCCCTCTCTTTCACATCTGAGGGTATTTAGATGTGATGCATATGTACATGTTCCAAAGGAGAAACGAACCAAGTTGGATAGTAAATCTGAAAAGTGCATCTTTATTGGGTATAAGGATGATTTAAAGGGTTATAAGATTTGGAACCCATGCTCAGCTTTATAAATTCATTTTTCTGTACATAGAACAGACAATCGTGTGATGGTAGACTGATAATTTTGATGAAATTATCATCCTTTGGGGTAGGATGATTATCTGCTGCAATGATGTACATGTCAATGTCTTTATCTTTCCTGAATATATATCGCAGCCCGAATGGATGAAACTAGATCCGGGGTCTTCAAACTCGTTCGGTCTTCACTTTAAGTACAAGTTGATCCATGTGAGAAATGTTCTGAAGTCGAACATGGAAAGACATCGCTTGATTACCGGTCAATGAGGTAAACCATTAACAAGCGCGAGAGGAATCACCGATAATGATAATGACCCTCAAGGTACTGCAGTACAATTCACGTGGTGTGAATAAAGGACTTGGCGTCGAACACCACGCAAAATCTTTCGGTCGAAGGTCATTGATGTATACCTGTCGCCGGAAGTGAGAAACTTGCCATTGAGGCATGCAAGCTTCAAAGTACTGAATGGGGTGTTCCTAGATCAACTTCTTGGATAATGAGCTGATGTCGACAAGAAGCGATCCATCAAAGGAGGGCCTTGATGAATCCCACATCAATGACATGGAATGGAGCAAATGATTTTGATGGAGGTGAAAATGATATGATGATATATGGTTCAGGATGGCGGTCATGAAAGAATGAAGTGTAATGTATGGTAGTGGATGGGACACGGATGACTTCTCTGGATGACTTCTCTTGAACATGTCGGCGACATTTATGTGATGAATTGGTAGCATTTACCCCAAATGTGGATGGTATGGCGTGACCATGGTGATGTGACTGGTGAATGAAACAACCCAACCCGACTCAGGCACGGAGTGGAAGTGTCGTGTTCAAGAGCGACTTGCTACCAATAAAGATTCTTTGAGTTTCTTCCCAATTTTTCCCCAGTCATTGCTGACCAGTACCTCTTTATTTTTGTCAAGCTTGAAGAGGATAACATATGCTTGTTCTATAATTTTCCCTTCGGGAAAACCCATCGCTATGTTTTAACGAGCCTAGCGATAGTGAAACTCGTTCTCTTCTAAAGACAAGTTTGTCGCTATTAATCTTTTTAACGAGTTTAACGACAAATATAACTCGGTCCTTTTCATTTTTAGAGAGTCTGAAAATGTACGTAAAGGTAAATCCAAAATTCCTTTTTCGTCATCTAATCCCTTAAGTCTGAAAAAGTATAAAACAATACAGAAGGGATGAATTTTCGATAGTTTTAACGAGCCGAACAAAACAAGCGCTCGATCTTTTTGTGCAATAATCCCTTAGGTCCAAAAAGATTAAAATCTAGAGGAGGGATAGCACTTCCGGTCGCTTTAACGAGTTGGAAGGCCAAAACTCAGCAATCTTTTCATATTTTACGAGTTAGTTGAAAAGAGCTTAAAGAAGACTCGTCTTTTGAGGAACGAGTGATAAAATGGGTAGCAACTGATTCCAGGTAAGGGTTGGAATTTTCTAATCACGGCAGTGTCACAAGGATGGCTAGTGAAATCACTATTCGCAGCTGTTCCTCAAAATGGGTAAACAATCAAATGGAGGTGAATGATCGGCCAATGGAAAAGTGGAGGTGACGGTGCAAACACGACCAAGGCTTTAATGGATGAAATGCTTCATTCACGGTGGTTATTTACTGGGGAATAGTTCATTTTTTAACGAGCTTAAACGCGGGTGGAAACATTTGCTCATGTCTTATGTTTATTTTTTAACGAGCTTGAACTATGTGCTAAAACTGCTAGTCAGAAATGAACAATATTTGCTTGAAAACGAGATTAAAACGCTAATATTTTACTTAGAACTACGTAAAAGCAATCAAAAAGTGTTTTTTACCTCTCATTTTACCATTTCATTTGAACTTGGTTTGTTGGAGCTTTGGAGGTACTTTTCCCCCTCGATTTTCATCATCTGATTTCGGGAGATTCTGTGGACGATTCTCGGCGCCGTCTGGACCAGGTAGGAGCTAAACCCGAGCTCTTTCATTTCATGGTTTCCTTTTTTCATTCTGTGCTTCATTCCCTACTTTTCTGAGCCCCTGGGGTTTGAGGGGTTCGTTCTGCCATCAACGCACCCTTAGTACATCGAAACCTGCGCTGAATGTTGGCCTGTATGAAGGCAGTTTGACATTCAACGCAGCTGGAACACTGCTGCAGGTGCGTTGGGCGCAGAAAGGGAATTTGTTGCACAGTTTTTGATGGAATTTTTGCCTGTTTCTCATCAAAATCAGGATCTAACTCCTCTCTTGTTTGTTTTTCCAGAGATCTCGGAGCAAGATGACCCTTACATGGCGAGAACGAGAACATGAAGAAGAGGACATGATTGCCCTACATGATCCAGTTACAGTGAACGTGCTGCGGAATTGTGGCTTGCTGAAGTTCTTCCGCATTTCTAGCATGAGACAGCAGATTAATTTACTGCAGTATTTTCTCGATGCTTGGGATCCTATCAATCAAGTTTTCCAGATTAGGGGCAAATCTATCCCCTTGACTATAGTAGACATCTATTTCTTGACTGGCTTGTCGAGGCGGGGTGCCCCCATCTCTTTGTCAGGTTCGGTCCGAGGAGGCGATTCTGTGAGAGATTATGTCCGCCAGTATTGCAGGGAAGGATCTAAGCCGAGTAAAGACGGCAAGATCATCATCTGTGATGTCGCTGACAGGTCCCTTAGGACTATCCTATTTGCTTTTGGTAGGATGGCCGGTAGTGCGTCTCTTCATGTAGCCAACAGATCCTATATGCAGCATGCCTTGGAATGCCTCCAACCGAAGGTGTTCAACTGGTGCGACGCAGTACTTCTTGTGATGAAAGAACAATTGACCAAGATAAAGAACGGGAGGTTGAAGAACTTTGGGTTCGGTTCTATTTTGACCACCTTTGCCTTGGAGAAGATACCACTGATGCAGCCGCAGTACATTGCACTTGACTTACCTTCTCCTACTGAACCACGTATGCAGAGATGGGTTGACCATATGTCTAGGCATGCTGGCCAGTCTCAAATTTCGTTTTCTGATACCTTCTTCAGGTGGTTTGATCGTCAGGAGATGGTTTATGCCGAGTATCCATATGCTGGCATGGACTTCCGGGGTGATCCAGATTTAGTACTGCCGGACGACGAGCAGTGGGGTGCTATTGGTAAAATCTCTGACCATATTGCTGTTTACTGTTTTTGTTTATAATATCCTTGTGCTTTATTCTGTCAAGACTTTAATCAAACTCACGTGTACATGCAGATGTTGGTCCTGTTCGTCCAGTAGTTGGCCTGAGAGTGCCAGCTGTTGCCCCAGCAGGAGAGGCCGCCGGGAGGCTTATTCTTCGTGACCTCGATGTGGCTGAGACTCTCACAGCTGTGCAGGAGCAGGTTGAGAGCCTTACTCTCGGTATTCCAGATGTGAGGATCAACGAGCTACCTTTGCAGTTACAGCGACATACTACTGGTGTGGCTAGACGATGGACTCGTCTCTTACGCATGATCGCACAGGCTGTGACTTGCTATCGCGAGCATCATTAGACTAGAGTGACCCCTAGCATTTTGAGTTTTTGGGTCATGTGACCGATTTCGTCTTGGTTACAGAACATTATATGTAAACCATAAACAGCTATATATATTTTTGATTTTTGGGGTTTTATTTTGGTTGAGCTATATGATCCACATGTAAAACATTGATGATGTGTTTCTTTTTATAAATGTTGCAAATGTCTATCTAACACATAGTTTTCTAATGAGTCGGTTAATGTGTTTAAGTTTCTGGAAATATGTTGGTATTGAATAAGATCAAATTGTCTTTCCAAAATCTTAACCCTTAGGAACATGCGATAAATAGCTGGGTTTCAGACGGAATATATACCATTGAGTTGTAGTATTATGAGTTGTGAGTCTAGCCTGACAATTAGTCGGCGTATACCATGGGTGACAACATCAGAGAGAAGTTCTATCAACGCGCTATACTCAACGATGTTATTCGTTGATTGACCAATACATACACCTCTGAAACTTACTAACTCGCCGCTTGGATAAAAAATGGCCTAGGCTGCGGAGGACAGGTTCCGCGAACTACGACTCGCTCCGTCGGCATATCCAACACATGGCTCCAAAAGGTTTGACATCTGCAATAAATGTAAAAAGGTGGATTACTCGACCAAAACAAACACTTTAGCGAAAACAAAAATATAACAAAAGCATATTGGTTACTATTTATGCATAGTAACGCTTGAGGTACAACCCATTACGAGGTTGCGCCAGTGGAATTCCATCATAATCCATTAACTTGTAGGCTCCTTTTGCTAACACTCGTTTAACAATATAGGGGCCCATCCATAAAGACTTAAATTTACCTGCTCCCAATTTATCGGATTCTTGGTCGTAAAGCAAGACCAAGTCACTTTCTGAGAAGACACGGGGTTTGAAATTTTTGTCGAACTGCACCTTGACTTGTTTCTTATGGGCTTCGTTAGCCAAAGCGGCGTCACGACGGGTTTCATCCAATTGGATTAATTCCAAGAAATGAGCCTCTTCTTCTGAAGTTCCGGGGAGGAGATCGATTGCGAGTTTGAGAGACAAGATTTCACACTGGACTGGTAAGACTGCTTCCAGGCCATATACCAGTTGGAAGGGTGTGAACCCGGTTGCATTCCTTACTGATGTTCGGTAAGCCCACAAGGCTGAGTACAGGATTAGGTGCCACCTTCTTTTGTGAACTCCGATCATCTTTTGCAACATGCGCTCCAGGACCTTGTTGATCGCTTCAACTTGCCGTTGGCTTGCGGATAGTACGGAGTAGAGCTGTCGTGAGACAACCCTAGTTTGGCAGCTAATTCAACCATCATGTGATTGCGAAAATGCGATCCATGATCTGTGACTATAGCCTGTGGTACGCCGAATCTGGCGACTACATGATTGAAAAAGAAAAGGGCAGCTGTTTCACCAGTATTATCTAATGTAGGCATCGCCTCGGCCCATTTGGTAAAATAGTCAACTGCGACTATGATATACCCATGCCCCCCGGTCGAGGTGGGGTTACATGTTATGAAATCGATGTCCCATTTGGCGAACGACCCAACATCAACTATTGGCTGTAGAGGTGCGGGTGGTCTTCTGGTTTTGCTATCAAAAATTTGACAAGCATGGCAACTTCTGACTGCGGTTATGCAATCTTTGAACATTGTTGGTCATAAGTATCCTGCTCGTAAGATTTTTTGTGCTGTAGCATATCCAGATTGATGCCCCCCACAGGCGCCTGAATGACATTCATTCAGGGCTTTTTCGGCCTCCTCATGGGTGAGGCACATTCTCAGAACTGTATCGATACCATGATGGTAAAGTGTATCACCGACAATCATGTAGTCTTTTGCTTGGTATCGAATACGTTTTTGTTCAGAGTGTGAGGTGTTCGGCCTAAACTTTTGGGTTTGGAGATAAATTATTATATCTCCATACCACTCATTGCTTGTAGATATCAGAAACAAATTCTCATCCACGATTGATTCTTCAGATGTTTCATCGATGGACGACGATGGGAGATCGCATAATAGTTCTGCAAAAACTAGAGCTTTCTTTGACTTGGATTTTACAAATTCCAGATCAAACTCTTGAAGGATCGCTATCCATTTTGAATATTTGCCCCCCAGCAACTGTCGCGACAATATATATGTCATGGGGTTGCAATCGGACATAATGGTAGTTTTCCGAAAGAGGACATAGTGTCGAAATCTTTGTATCGCTTGAACAGCGGCAAGCGCTAGTTTTTCAACACAAGAATATTTGCTTTCTGTATCATTTAAGTTTTTACTTAAATAATATATAGGATGTTCAATTCCATCGAATTCTTGAACTAAAACTATTGCGATGGTTGTATCTGCTGCAGCCAGATACAGGTTAAAATCTCTTTGATAATCGGGGGCGTACATTAAAGATGCTTTCATTAGGGAATCTTTTAAAGCATCAAAGGAAGCTTGCGCGACCTGATCCCAGACAAAGGGTACCTCCTTTTTCAAAAGACGTGTATAACCTTTAGCAAGTTCGACGTAATTTGGAATGAACCTCCTCAGAAAGTTTGCTTTCGCTTGGAGTTTCTAAATCTGAAGCAAATTTGAAGGTGGAGGAAAATTTATGATTGCCTGGACCTTGCACGGGTCAAGACGAATCCCATCCTTGGAGACTACAAAGCCAAGTAAACGACCAGAATTGACGCAAAATACACATTTGTGTGGATTGAGTCGTACCTTGTAGTGTCGGCAACGTAGAAATATCGCTCTTAAATGTTGCGGATGATCAGTCCGCTTTCGCGAATGACCCGGAAGGTCGTCGAGGTATGGTTGAACGATGTTTTTGATGTCATGGAAGGCATAATTCATTTCCCTCTGAAAGGTCGCCCCTGCGTTCTTTAAACCAAAGGGTAATTTTCGATATGCGAATGTGCCCCACAGACAAATGAATGCAGTCTTTGACTGGTACTGCGGGCGGATATTTATTTGATTATACCCGGAGAATCCATCCATGAATGAAAAGATTTCGCTTCCGACGCATTCATCAATTATCTGGTCGATGAAGGGTGTAGGGTAGTTGTTTTTTGGACAAGCTTGATTTACATCCCTATAATCGACACACACTCTAATTGTCCCCTGTTTCTTCATAACGGGGACAATATTCGATACCCAATCGGTTAGAGGAACCGGGTAGATGAAACCAGCATGGAGAAGTTTTTCTACTTCTGCCTTAATGGCAGCGGCTTTCTTGGGGTGCACCTGCCTTAGCCGTTGTCGTACTGGTTTGACATCTGGATACATCTTAATTTCGTGTTCAACGATACTCGAGTCGATGCCTGGCATTTCATTGTATGACCAAGCAAAGACATCTCTGAATTCGCGAAAAAGAGCGTTATATATTTCCAGTTCTGAAGGAGAACAACATTTGCCAACATAAATATTCTCTACAACATTTGTTTTAGTCGAGATATTTATGGCTATAGTCTCTTCAATGTTGGATAAGTTTCACTCGGAATCCACCGTATTTACAGTATTTGAAAGAAAATCAAAGACTGAGGGATGATAGCAGTCATTTTGAGTCTCTTCTTCACAATTCGGAAGAAGGGAACGATGGTGGGAATCATTCCATGGTGCTCCTTCAATTACCATAGCTTGGAGAATTCCTTCGTCGGCGACATGCACTTGCGACCAAGGATCTGAAGGAGTACCATATTCTCTAGACCTATCTATCCAAACGCTTGATGAGCGTTGATTTGGGTTTGCCTCCCATGCTAGAAACATTGATTGCTATAATATTTCTATTGGGATTGGGGGCAAAACCATTGCATGATCCATGTTGATATCGTTTTCTGAGATCTTTGTGGAAGATATCATATTGCAGGTTCCTATCGATGCTACTTCCGCCAAATCGATTGGAGGTGGAAGAGCGAAAGTTCCCATTAGTATAGGATCTTTTAGTAGGCCTACTCCGATATTCTGAAGCGAATGGGGGCTTCCATGGATCATGGGAACGCTTCTAGTAACTTGAGAACCATTGGGGAGGAAGTTTTGTTGATCGACGATTGTAATCCCTCCTTGAAAGGGAAATGCAATCTTTCTAAAATAGGTCGACACAACAACTACCATGGCATATATCCATGGTCTTCCTAGTAGGATGTTGTAATCAAGATTCCCATCGATGACTTCAAGATCTATTTCTACCGTTTTTCCCCCTAGTTCAACTTTCAAGTTATTTAGGATGCCATATGGGGTATATGTCCTCCCGTCGAATGCTTTTAATGTCGTCGCTGACCACGACAAGGTTGGAGATCCTAAAGTTTTCCAGCAACTCATCGACATAATACATGTAGATGCCCCCTCATCAATAATTGTTCAATGAACAATTTTGTTGAGGGCTTTCACTTGAACAAGGAAAGCTAGTTGAGCCAGTAACTGAGGATCGTATCCTTTGTGGTCGAAGGATACAAGATTGGAATCCTTTGGATCAATCCCACCAATGGCCGATAACAAAGCCTGCCTTTGGGATGGGAAATTTTGTAGTACTTCAAGGGTTGGCATAGCGGATGATGATTGGGCCAAATCTTCCACTATATTATAATGCTGCACCCCTCTAGCGCGGGGATTAAATGTCGACTTGTGTACTACTCCCTTCGGCGGTTTTATTGTCAATTCAGGAATGGTGGGTGGTACAACTTTTGTCGAAGTTGTTGTCGAACTACTTGGTTGATCTTTATCCTTGTTGTTCGACAGCTACGGATTCCAGTAATCTTTGTTCCTTGTCGAAATCAAAGCATCATTCTACTGTTTTGAAATCGACAACATTAGCACTTGAGACGGGGAAGCATTTCCACTTTCAACCAGATTTGTTCCTGGATTGGGAAATGGATCAGTTAGCACTGCTGAGATTTTCGAACTTTTAAAGAATCTCTTGAGCTCAGCTTTGTATGGACATTCTTTCGTCCAATGATCCTCATCACATATGTGACACCCTGCAGGGGGTTTCCTATTTCCAAGAGGGTTTGAAGAAGGTTTTTCAGGTGATGATTCATCCTGTTTTTTCTTCTTCCCTTTGCCTTTCTTCTTGCTTCCTGGTTGTTTGGTTTCTTTGCCCTTATCTGTCGATACGACATTTACTTCCGAAGCAAGAAGTTCGTCTTTTGCATTTTGATCTGAAATCTTACGGGCCTTCTTGGATGTAGCCTTTGTCGATTTCGTGTCTATTGTGCCAATCATGCCATCGCCGGCATGAGAGTCATTGTTCGATTTAGGAGGAGGAGGAATCGAGAATTCCGGTCTAGGGGCGTCAGGTATTTTGTCGTAGAGCGTGCCGGACTGAGTATAAATCAAGTCTAGATATTGTGCACGAGCGATAACTTGCTCTTCCGTTACGACTCCCCCCTTTGCCACATCTTCCGTGATGGAAGGTAATAATGACTTGATAAACCATTCAGCTAATAGCTGATCGGGAACGTACGTTTTTACCATCCTACGACGACGTTGCCACTCATGTATATGATCAGATATGTGAGTGGCCGTTGTCTGTTTGAAGTTGGTAAGGAGTTCTATTCCCGTTTCATACCTTATCAGTAATTGAAAATGGGTTAAAAAGGTTGTGGCTAAGGTACTGAAGTTGTCAAACGAAGCTCTAGGCAATTCAATGTACCATTTTTCCGCTAGACCCGTTAATGTCCTCTGAAAGAGGCGAAGCCTTATCGAATCATCATTTAGGGTGTTTGATGAACACCATAGATGAAATGTCATCACGTGATTCAATGGATATTCACCCGGATTTCCATTAAATTTAGGAATATCTGATGGAAGTTTATGTGGAATCGCTGGCCACCAAGGGGCGTAAGCAATTGGATCGTTTGTTAACCGGTTTAAATCAGGTAACTCTAAAGTTGCCACGAATGGTAACTGCTGATTCAGATTAGGTGAAGCATACCCAGGGTAAGATGGGATTGCCTGAGCAGTTGGTCTTTGCATGCTAGCATAATGCATTTGATGCTGGTATGACTAATAAGGTTGGTGGACATGACCATTGTAAAATGGTTGATTTTGACCGTTTTGAATGTACGACTGTCCACTGTTCGCAAAGATTTGCTGTTCAGAACCTTGGTATACTTGTTGGAATTGTGGTTGTTGGTATTGCACCAGCCATGGTTGAGAAGCCATGTGCTATTGCGCTATACTAACCGTTGGACCAAGGTGTGGGGTAATTGTACCCGTCTGGACCTGTGTCACCCCACCAGTTGGCGATTGTGGTTGAGTCACAGGGTCAAGGGTCTGTTGCATTACAACCTGAGAAATCTGAGGTTGGCATACAACAGGCAGCGTTTGAATTTGTGACACCGTCACAATAGATGGTGTAGTAAGGATATTCGACACAGGTACACATTGTTGCATCGAATACACAACCCTTGGTTGTTGAGGTAGTATAGGTACCCAACCACTTGAGGTAATTCCAGTATAACCTGAATATTGCTGTGAACTCCCGTATGGATATCCTCCCGGAGGGGATAATGAAATGGCATACTGCCCCCCATACGGTGGTAATCCAGAACTCAAGGGGATTGTTTGCCCTTGGGGACCAGACTGCCCAAATTGACCTCCAAATGGATCAATTTGTTGAGACTCAACACAAGAGTTTTTGGATGAACAAACAGGAACGGACCAGACTGTCGAAATAGCCCCTGAGTGGGCTCCTTCTAGCGGTTGAGAGCTAGTTGGGACAGATGGTATGCCGACGAACATTGTCGGAGTGACGGCAGGGAGTTCTGCTGTCGCTGTGTCAGATGAAACAGTGCTAGATGTTGATGGTTGTTCAGACATTTGGAGTCTATCCAAAAGATTACCTAGCGATTCTACAGGAACTTTCGCTGGTGGTAGACTAACTTCTGATGAAGAAGGATATAGAGTGATCCCGACTCCAAAGTGCGTTAGAGTACTTGTTTGAGGATCTTCTACAATTTCTTCAATTGCAATCAGACCAGGTGGAAGGGGAAGACCGTCAGGTCCATAAAATATTTCTGGTGCCGAAGAAGGGGTGGAATCGACAACGACAGATGTTTGAAGAGCAAGACTCTCCGAACCGGTTGTAGATGGAACTGGTTCAGTAACACAATTGTTTACTCTCAGACTAGGATCAATATCACTGTCCCTCTGTGGATGTTGAACTTCTTCTGTAGAGGCAGGGATTCCAGAAATGTTTGGAGTAACCGGAATTTCTGATGTCGTTGGAACACTTGTTCTAACTTTAATAGGAGATTTTGAACCGGTTAAACGAGTTCGCTTTGCCCGTACTGGTTTCGATTCTGGAGACAAAGACGGTTGACTCGTAAGCCTCCGCGAACGACGGGGTTTCAATTGACTTTCTTCCACGATTGCGGATTACTCAATCAACTAAAATAAAAAGCGGAAGTATGTTTCCGAATTAAATGAATTTTAGACGCTTTTGACATAACTTGTTTTTTCAGTTTTTAAGAGTCGAGAAAAAACAAAAGATGACTCTAGTCTCCTTCGATTTTTAATGAGCCTGAAGTGACAAGTGCTCAAATGGACCTTTTCCATTAAGGAGTCTGAAAAGGAACGAAAGGGACTGCTCTGGAGATCTAGGTAGAGGGAGTACCAAACCAATCGCAAAACTGCAGAATACTTTTTACGGTACGGCAGTCAATCTTCCCGAATGCTGTGTTCGGTGCATTGCGATCAGTAGGGCGGTCGACACGGCTTCCTATGGATAAAAGGTTTTAAGCCTATAGGGGTCTCCCAATATATACTCGACAGTACGTGGGAGCACAAGTCCGTACTGGCACTTATCGTCTCAAAGTGGAGGAATCACCCAACCATTAGTGAGGACAACAGTTACCAGGCTTTACGATGCCGAAATACGTCTCTAGCCTAGACCTCTAAATGTTGTGCGTTAGTTCCAAAGCGTTGTTAGATTCATTCAATTTATTTTAAGTTGATATTTCTTAGAAGTTTGCCTTTTGGGATCACCATGAGATGTAGATGTAATTCCTAAAATGCAATCTAAAGATGCTAAGCAAACTTTTATCTCTTTTCAGCAATGAAAATCCTAGCTACAAGGGGAAAAGAAAGACACAATCTTTTCTCAAAGAGAAAAGAGCACACTGTAAATGCACATTTCCTAAATCAAGCCAAGCAGACTATCAATATGCAAATGCACATATGCATGTATTTGTTTTCACTTTCTTAATATTGATGCCTAAAAAGAAAGTTGATGTACAAATCTGAATTTGCTTTCAAATGACGAACACAAACAAGCTTCTTTTCGAAATCAAAAGGTAGAGAAGATTACGACACTTTATGATTTTGAAATAAATACTTGTTTCGACACTAGAAAGTCACAAATTCAAACCAGAGGAAAAAGTAAAAGCATAATCCATTGTCAACAACAAATAAACTTTCTCCTAAGATCAAAATTGACACTTACGACAGATCTAAATCAAAGGACGATGGTATGACTATTCTACTTTTTCAATGGAAAACTGTAAATGATGTAACAAACACACAAAGAACATCTACAGTATTTTTGTACAAAGGAGGCGGAATTAAGGCAAAGAAAAGGGGTTTTTAAACAGACACACACTGATCACAGGCTGCAAAATCAGAGACAAAACTGAAAAAATGAAGCAAAGAACCTCAGCTGCACAGGCTAGGCTGATCAGCGCACCTGTTGCACAGAGAAACTGGATTGCAGCGCAGGTAGCCCTCTCGGGAACTGCGTTGAAATGCCGAATCTCTTCACAGAGCCTGCGCTGGGGCAGAAACGAGAATTCTATCCGGGTTCTGGGTCACGGTTTGCAGTTTAATCTATGGTTTTTTGGCCGAGTAAAAGCAATCAGTAATGCACAATCAGAGGGTGGATTTAAAGGAGGTCTAAGAGCTATCACAAAGGGCAATCAGATCATTTGTGAATCAGCTGTTCAAATCATAAAAAAATCCAGTGAATGGATTGAAGTAGCAAATGTCTACTTTGCATTTGATAATGGCAAATGCAGTTCGATTGCTACTTCTATGTTTATGAAACAAACAACAAGAGAAACACAAACAAACTAACTAGACACGATCCCCAGTGGAGTCGCCATTTTGTTAACGGGAAAAGTGTCTATTCAGAATGACCCTATCCCACTAAGGTGTGACAGTACCTTAGAAAAAAACAGAGAAAAATACTTTTGTATTCTTCTTTATGAACTATAAACGAAGAGGAATAGGATGAACCAACCTGTGTCTTGCGCTAGTCCTTTGACCCAATCTCTCTCCTCTTTGACAGCTTCCAGCTACCTACTCCCTTACTTGCCCAGCTTCACCAAGTTCCAGCAAGATCACAGAAGAAGAAAACTACACAAAGACATGGATTTATATTCATAAATAGCTTAGGATCAGATTTAAGCTAAACATGCAAATATAACAAACATTATTGATACGCAAGCATGTAGGAGAAACTCAAATAGTTTTATTGATATAGCAAGAAGGTCTAGGAGGAGTTACAACCGATGATTCCTGATCCAGCATCAACCCCCCAGCAAAGGAATCCCCTCTTCACCTCCAACAAAGCATAAAGCACCCAATATTCTGATCTCTATCTCAAAACCAATAGCAATTCTCTGCAATGTACAAAATTCTAGCCTCTGGATCTCTGGGATGAGGGATCCATATATAGATGTATGCAAAGAGGATGAGTCAGCTTATAATTTGACTAGTGGCTTCTCTCTGTTAGTTCTTGCTTCCACTTGGAGACTGAGAGCCTCTTACTCATCCTTGGTCGAACTCAGTGAGGCAAGTGTCATTGGGGAAGATTCTGGAAGCTTCCATTGTCTGTCCACCTCGTGGAATGACACTGCCATTTGTCATTTCCCGCTCAACGCACCCTGGTAGTGCATTTAGGTGCGTTGCAACACACCTAGCTAGTGTACTTGGGTGCTATGCAACGCAGCTAGCTAGTGGAGCAGCTGAAATGATCCTGATTTGACTGATTCTGAGCAGTTTCTGGTGGAGAACTTCTGGGAGAAGCTGTAATTTGTTGACCTTGTTCCTTTAGGGGCCGGAACAACACTTTTAGGGACTTAGGATCCCTTGGTTTATGGACATTTCATGCTTAGAGCTGTAAGGCACAAAAATTTCTATAACACCCAGTCACACAGAAGTTTATGTACAACCAATCTGTGGTGTTCATAGATGTGAAAGATGTTATTAAACATGAAGTCCGACGAAAGGGACCTGAGAAGATAGAGTTTGAACTAAAGGAGGAAGAATCAGACTCTACAGCAGAGGAGGAATCAAAAGATGAAGAGCCACAAACTCCGGCTGTGAGAAGATTAGTTCGAGAAAGAAGGCAGCCTGAAAGGTATAGTCCATCTACTTTATGTTCAAATTTTGCTTTATCTATTACTAACGATGATCCCAGAACTGTGAAGGAAGCAGTGGATTCAGAGAATGGAAAACTCTGGAAAGAGGCCATGGTTGATGAAATGGCATCTTTGCACAAAAATTTGGCTTGGGATTTGGTGGAGTTACCGACTGGAAGGAAACCCATTGGCAGCAAATGGGTGTTAAAAAATAAGACAAATGCAGAAGGAAAAGTGGAGAAATACAAAGCTCAGTTATTCCCAGGTGCCGGGAATTGATTTTGGTGATATTTTTTCTCTTGTTGCCAAGGTAACTTCTATTAGATTACTTTTATTTGTTGCTGCTGCTTTTGATTTTGAGGTAGAACAGATGGATGTGAAGACATCATTTCTTCACAAGGATCTGGAAGAGGAGATCTACATGAAACAACCTGAAGGCTTTGCGGTGAAGGGTAAGAAAGAACTGGTATGCAAGTTAAAGAAGTCTTTGTATGGGTTAAAACAGTCACCAAGGATGTGGTATTAGAAATTTGATACATTTATAGGGGGACTTGGCTTCACCAAAAGCAAAGCAGATCATTGTGTGTATTTTAAATTAACTGGTGACTGTGTTATTTATCTGGTCTTGTACGTGGATGATATGTTGTTGGTTGGAAATGACAAAGAAATTATCTAGGATTTGAAGACCCAATTGTCCTCCAAATTCAACATGAAAGATCATGGTGCTGCAAACTATATTTTGGGCATGGAAATTAAAAGATATCGAGAAAAGAGGAAGCTCTGGTTAAACCAGAGGAAGTATGTCGAGACAATATTGCAGAGGTTTAATATACAAGATAGTAAACCGGTGAAGGTTCCTATTCCTGTAGGTGTAAACTTATCTGTTGAACAGTGTCCCAAGACACAATAAGAGGAAGAGGATATGTCCCGTGTTCCATATGCAAGTGCATTCGGTAGCCTGCTGTATGCAATGGTCTGTACTAGACCAGACATTGCACATGCTATGGGAGTATTGAGCAGGTTTATATCAAAACCAGGAAAGGAGAATTGGACAATAGTGAAGCGGGTTTTCAGGTATTTGTGTGGCACTAGTGATTATGGTTTGTGCTACCAAGGAAGACCAGGATTGGACAGAGTGTTGGATATTCATGGCTTTGTTGATGCAGACTGGGCTAGAGATATGGATCAGAGAGGATCTACAAGTGGGTATGTGTTTAACCTATTTGGAGGTGCAGTCAGTTGGATGAGTAAGAAACAATCTGTAGTGGCACTATCAACTACAGAGGCAGAATACATGGCAGCCACTCATGCAAACAAGGAAGCAGTTTGGTTGCACAGATTGTGTTCAAGTATGGGGTTAGTACATGAAGCTATAAGGATAGACTGTGACAGCCAAAGTGCAATTTTCTTGGCAAAGAACCCTGCATATCATTCAAAGACAAAGCACATTGATGTTCAGTATCACTTTGTGAGAGATATGATAGAAGACAAAAAGGTGTTGTTGGTAAAGGTGGACACTTTGAAGAATACTGCAGATGCATTGACAAAATTTGTGAGCTCTGAGAAGTTCTCCTGGTGTAGAGAAACAATAGGCATTTCAGGGCTGGAAAAATGACTAAGCTCTCCTATGGCCCCTGTGGAAAGAAAACAACAAGTGGAAGAATGTTGGGTTGTGTTAGATTCTTTCCATGTAGTTAACACGGGGTTTGAAGGGCACCCGTAACCCCACTTTATGGGGTCCGGGGCAGTGCCTCGGGAAATTTTGGTTTTGGACCCTATGTTAGGTTGGGCGGACCCACCTATGTTTTTGTGCATGATTTTTGCACATCTTTTTTGGACGCGATGGTTTTCGGTCCATGGTATTGGACGCGATGGTTTTTGGTCCATGGTATTGGATGCTTCGGCATGTATAAATATGTATTGTAACATTGAAAGGAAAATAATGAAAAATCAAGCTGGTAGTCCCGGTTTTGGCATCCAGTGGGAAAATCTCTATGTATATGTGTTTTATGTGTTATTCTCTCGCATTATTTATTTTTCCATGTTTTAGAATTCGTATGCAGGTAATTTCTGTATGGGGTTAAAACCTACATAATTCGCCTGAATTTGCATGCCCGCTCCTGGTTTCTCCATTTGTTGTCTCAAACTACGTGTAATGGTAGAATACTGGGTTTATATAAATTGATGTGGCGGATATTCCAAGAAAAATCGTTGATGTAGTGGTAATATTAGCAAATAGTTTAGGAAGGGTCAAGTGGTCAGACCCCACCGCTCTCGTTTTACCATCTTAAGGTTTTGGTTATAACGGAATTCATTAAGAATGGGGGTCGGGTCCGCATTATGTGGCCTGTCGCCAAAATCCCGTGACATACGACTCCGGTGGGAATTGTATTAATGGGAGTATACATTTAAGGTTGGTGCATATAATAATTTTGGTGTTGGTTTGTATTAACGAGGCCGTCCGGTGGGCTGGCCCACGTGGCTGGGCGGGTTCAACTCTCACTGGCCTCACCATTTATGGTAAGGTACGTAGGTTGGTTGGGGGTGGTGGGGTTGGTGGCCCCCACCCCCTTTTAGTATATATATTTTTTTGTTTTTTTTTTTAAACAATAATGCACTTTTTTTGAAATTCGATTTTTGACTGTAGGAGTCAAATTAATGACCCCACAATTTCGCCCAAAATCCGGCTGGAGTTGGCTAGAATCCGATGGCCGGGTTTGGTCCAAATTGTGGCCTCCTTAAGTTTCCCAGTCATCAAAAGTCAACCCATTTTTGACTACTTCTAACTTTCTCATCTGGACTCAGATTGACGAACCGTTTGCACCGCCGTGATCATGAAGACGAGATCTACACTCTGGTCCTGGTTGGAGCATAATACAAACACTTTGATTTTTGAGTTTCTCTGAGTCCTCATTGTCCTGTGTGTGTCTCTGGAGCCACTTGGATCAGGAAAACCTACCTCTTAGAGAATATGCCAAAAATAAATTTTCTTGCGAGTTAATGGACAAACTCATCTTGGATGATAAGTACAAAGTAGAACATGAGGTAATATTCTATAAATACAAGTTATATTTAGTCCCGCCACCTAGTTCACATACACACTCTAGTTCCTCTGATTCTTCTACTTCATAAGATTTGATTCTCCTCAACCCCCATTGTCAATGGGGGCAGTAGTATTGTTCCCAATGCTAGCACCAATAGCAGAGGTAATGCCGATGATAATTTTGGTAATTCTTAGGGTTCTCCCCCTAGAGGTAACATTGAAACCTCACAAGCAATGGCTCCTTCCCAAGCTCTGCTCCCTTACATGGTTGGTTTAAGTATCCTAGATTTGAATTAGCCTATTAATGATCCTCTTCACCATAACCTTGGTTGGCCATGTATTTCGACCAAATTCCCATTAGATATTCCAAAATTCAAACGGAATCCCAGAGAGGATCCCACTAACCATGTTCACTCATTCCATATGTGGTGCTCTTCCAATTCTATTATTGATTATTCTATTCATCTATGTCTTTTCCAACACACTCTTACTGGAGTTTCAACAAAATGGTATGTAGATCAGCCCCATACCTCTCATTCCACCTTTGTGTCCCTTTACAATGGATTTTTATCCTACTTCTAATTACCTCTCTGCTATGACACTGGTACTGAACTCTTGACTTCATTCCATAAAATTTATGCCACCACCTTTCTGATCATGTAAAAGAATGGCATAAAAGGTGGAGCATATGTAAAGCTTCAGAATTCAAAGACTGCATCTACATGGATTGGTTTTTGTAAATTCTCCTAGCCCCAATTAGTAAAATGTCACCTCATATTTCCCTCAAACCGAGGAAGAAGATATCCAATAGCTTTGAAACATGATTTGATATATGCCTAGTTAGGTTATGTATATACCGTCCTCCTTGACCTTCCTAGTTCTTCATTTGCACGGAGAGAATATCACATCATTGATGGTATTTTTGGGTCAGTATTGTACCCTCAACCATCTCCATATCCTCAAGCACCTATGGGTTATGGCCAACATCAAGGGGGGCCTAATTCCACCTACACTTATCCTCCGCTTGACCCTTTTCGCGTTAACTCATACAAAGGCATGCGTACTTCTTATGCATTCACCCATCCACATTAATTGATGCATGCGCCAACTATTACTGAACCTGGTTACCAAAATTTTATTGTGAATCCTTATTATCCATATGCACCGCTTAGTGCTCCAACCCCAATGACACTAACAACTCAACCTCCCATGGCTCAACCACCTTTGTTGCAACAACAATTGCCTCCATAAGGCCAATTATTTGTGCAACAAAATGCTTCCTTCCCCCCAAATCCCACGAGAAGAAACAAGGGGAAAGGTAACTAGAATCAACTGCCTCAGGAAAACCAAGGCAACCAAGGTCATCAGTCTAATGCCAATAAGGGTGAAGAGTCCAATAATGTAAACCAACAATAGGGAAGACAACCCAAGTAGAACAAGACCCTTCAAACCAATAAACCTTGTGGTTGTTGCAGTACTTATGGCCATTATACTCATGACTGTCCCCTTCCCCCTCAGATGCAAAAAGCATGGGAAGATCATGAAACTTACTCTAGAGGGAAGAAACCTACGCCTTCACCCACACCTCCCTCTACGTTGCTGGTAGTACTTACTAACCCCTTCCCTCACCAAGGATATATGGCCTCCCAAGCTAGCTAGAATCCTCCACCCCTTCCCTCTCAACAACATGGGAATGGGTCCTATTAAATCCTCATGATGAATTTTGAAGATTTCAACCTTCAAACTCAATCATGGGTATGCCTCCCCCACTTGATTAAGGTCATGTACACAACATAAAGGAATTTATGTCTAACAAGTAGGTCTCACCCCCTTTAGTTTTAGTTCTTCCCTTCATTGCTACAACTCTCTCTCTCCCCTTCAGTGTCTTGTAAAAGTGAACCTACAATGTCTTTCAGTCATACAATGTGCTCCTAACACTCATACATTAGAGGAAAATCTGTTATATCCTAAAAAGTGATCACCTAGCCATTTCTCACTAGGATGATCGAAATACACCATGTAGTATGATTTTTACACATAAAACCCACTTTCACCTTAGAAAATAATTTAGAGAACCAATTTTCTTAAATTCTTTCTGCTTACACACTTGAAAATAACCTAGAAATTCACTTAGTAATTTCAAGTTATTTTCTTTATTTACCCATTTAGTGAAAATATTTTTTTTTTTACTCATCCATAGGAATAATTAAATAAATCATTATTTATCTATTATTTCTTAATCATTTAACTTCTCTCCCTTGAAATAATTATTAAATCCTTATTTAATAATTATTTCTAACCCCTTTTGATTGTATCACCCAAGAATAATTAACTAACTCATTATCTATTTATTATTCCTTAATTATTTTGATTCTCTCCCATGAGATAATTATTAAATCATTATTTAATGATTATCTCTAACTCACTTTGAGTATATCTCCTTAAAGTAATTAATAAATCATTTTTTATTTGTTAATTACTTTAAGGAGATATACTCAAAGTGAATTAGAGATAATCATTAAATAATATTTTAATAATTATCTCATGGGAGAGAATCAAAATAATTAAGGAATAATAAATAAATAATTATTTTTTCTTGATTAACTCAATAAATCATTATTTTTTGGGTTAGACCACTAAATGAAGATTTTTTGACCATTTCAAGAATCTTTTCCTCTCTTAAATATAATAAAATATCCCTAATGGCTAGATCTTGATTTAGTCTAATAATTTTTTATTATTTCTATAGATCTAGGTCTATCCAAAATTTTATTATAAATAGGAGAGGTTTCTCTTCATTCTCTACACATGGCCATTTCATTGTCGTCACTTTCGTCTTATGACACTCGAGCTCCCACTTTGATTTCACACATCCATTCTCAATTTTTCTCATTGCATCCTTTCGAGGGAGGGACAACAACTGTTGAAGTGCAAGGGAACAAAATAACCCATCCCATGGAGGGGGATGCTATAGATCCATATTGGTATTTCTCTCCATCAGGTGTAAATTGTTACAATATTCTTAATAATAAAATCATTTATTCTATTGAGTTTGTATTGTTCTATATACTATTATTTTCTTTTCTATTTTGCATGCTATTATTTGTAGGGTTTTCTAATAATGTTTTGTAGACCTAAAGAGCATTAATAGCTTTTCATTTTATCTTCATTGTTGTTAGGGTTATTCATCACCCGTAGCTAAGAAGAGGATTTTTTCTCACTTGCTCTAAAATCTTCTCCTAACAACTGTGACATTGTCTGAGGCTAGAT
Source organism: Pinus tabuliformis (assembly GCA_031772625.1). Lineage (NCBI taxonomy): Eukaryota > Viridiplantae > Streptophyta > Pinopsida > Pinales > Pinaceae > Pinus > Pinus tabuliformis. The sequence goes on along the minus strand of CM062819.1, from coordinate 1,779,727,759 downwards.
ATGAGGCAATGAAGGATTTGGAGGTGAGATCTAAAGCAACGCAGGTTCCTGAGGCTTCTTTTGGGACAACGAGGGACAATAAAGGGAAGTTTTGGCAACAAAAGCAATTTTGGGACAACATAGGCATGTCCAAGGCTTTTCTAAGGCAGCGACCCATATGAAGGGGCTTCCTATGGCAACAAATGAACTCTAAGATACTATCTAGAGAATAGATCAACCCTAAGACACTATCTAAGGTAGCATGCCATCGACAAGGCATTACTTGTGGTAGTGTGTGAATTCTAAGGCCTACTATAGAAAACAACCATCCATGAACCCTCTTTAGATAGTGAGGTATTCGTGAGGCCCTATTGATGACCACAAAACCTACAAGAGTATTTCTTTGGCAGTGGATTATCTCTAAAGTGGGATTGTGGCAACGTGACATTCCTGAGACTTTTTTTCATCATTAAAAAATTTATGTGGCAGGATGTATGGAAAATGAAATTTGGTTGATTTTCCTGTAGCAGCGAGAGTTGGGGTGTTATTACTGAGGTGGGTCATAAGGCCAAATCAATAGAATTAGGATAGTAGGGTTTGTTGATGCAACAACCATTGTTGAGAATCAAAATTGTAGTATGATATTGGAAAAATTGTGAATTTGCAGTCCTATTATGTACTATTGGATTGGCTACATTGTATTTGTTGTTGGTTGAAACAACTACTTTTTAATTCTATTTGAGCATTCAATATTATCTTTGTTTGCAAAAAAATTGAAAGAAAATTGTGATACTAGCTAGAATACAAATTTTGTCATGTGCTCTTTTCAACCCTAAGGGTAATTTTGCACTAAGGGATAATACAAGAAATAATCTACTAAATGAGTTTTTTGGCAGAAAAAATTCATGTAAATGTATTTTTAATTAGCAGACATCTAATAAGAAAGTAAATTATACAACACCTAAGGAATCTTGGACAAATAAGAAACTGATGTATAACATTAAAGAGTATTTCATTATAATGGCCATGCGCATGTTCCTCAAGTCAGAGTTATGCATTAGATGATAACAATGACTTGTGATATGGAAAGAAAAGGAACATACTAGAAATGAAGGCATAGACTTACCATATGGAAACAAAAACTATTGTTGTCAGCAAGGATGTTGTTGTCATTTACTGCAAAATGTGTTTTCAGCGTCCAAATAATAAATGAGTAGAGAAGTTTGTAGTCATTTTCCAAGCAGTAGAAGGACTCAAAGCCTACATCGGACCCCATCCATTGGATAGTTCTCTGAACAAGCTTTCTAACGATATGTGGAAGTCCAACAATGGACTCTCAGATCAAAATATATAGTATGCTAAAGTTCAAGGATTGAAGCCTTGGGAAGGAATATCGGAGGTCCGATATCGAAGATCGCATACCAGAGGTCCAGAGATATCGAAGATCGCATATTAGAGGTCCAGAGATATCTACAATCGCATATTAGAGGTCAGGCATATCATTGTATCGCAATATCAGAGCATTGCCACACCAAAAGGTCAGTGAATCGGAGAATCATAACTTCTTAAGATGACAACCTTTAAAGAGTTACGATATGGGTGAAGCACCGATATTGATAAAAACCGTCGGGAACACCGATAAAGGATTAAGAAAGGATTTCATCACAAAATCAAAGGTGGGGGGGCACTTTTCTCTCTCCTCTAGCAGGACATGTGGCAGACAATTTTGGAATTTTGAGGGGGCCTAAGGGGACAAATCTAGGTGACACGTGTAATCACTCATGAGGTGCCATGTGGAGCGATGACGTCAGGTAGGCGTATCAGAGGTCAGCAATATGGAAGATTAGAATACTGCACCACTATGAAGATTGCGAAATGGAATCACTTCGATAAGGAAGTACATGGCTTTAAAGAATGCCTGGGTCGACAACTACAAGATTGAATGCGGGAACATAGGAGTTGGTCTAAGGAGTAATGGTGACTATCGAAGATTGCTGGGTCAAGGCAATAAGGACCACGATCTGTAGGAAAGAGTGTTGGGTCTGCCTTAAGGTGATACAAGGCATCTTTGTGCTTCGACGCACGTCTTTAGTAAGATAATTGGAGTATGGGACTCAGGAAGAAGTGTGTAGGTCACCTGAGAATTAATTTCTCAACATGGAGCTCCACATTGTCAGGTAATGAAAGACTACTAGGTCTATCTCTATTTCTACACTATGATAAGAAACCGACAATTGATCACTTCCAGCTCAAGAAAGCGGGGAATTCAAGCAGTTAAGGCGAAAATGACAGGTGAACTTGTCAAGTAATAGAGGAGGAACATCATCGCAAAGGCATGGCCTGATCAGAGGCGATCACATGAATTGGCATGGAGATAGTGTGTTATGGTCATTATTTAGTTTTCAATTGTTTTTTTATATTGTACTTTGTTGCATTTTAAAGAAGCAATCAAATCTGTTGTAATAATTTTGGGTAGCAGAGCCACCACACGCTAAGACATCTAGTCGATCAGACAGGTGGAACTCAATTGAGATATTTTGTAATTGTTGTTCAAAGCTTCCCCTCTCCTTATAAATAGAGGGAAGAAACACTTAAACTTGGTTCCCAATTTTTGCATTCTAGAGGCCCGAATTTTGATTTGCAAGTTCTGAGCTCTGTTTGCAGAGAGAGTTGTCCCATTTTGGTTTAATTTGCTTGTTCATAAGGTGTTCGGGAATATACAATTGTTAAATGTAATGGACTGGTTATTTGGACTTCATCTTCAAATATTAATGAAGTAGTTTGGTTGATTCCAATCAAAGCAATGCACAATATGTTTTCCCCTTTGTATATCATTTCATGTATGTCTTTCCTCTTCTAAAATTGTGTTATGAAGCTGCTGGTTTCACTCTCTCATTATTGTATGTATGGTGCTAAGTAGTGAGAAGTACCTATGTAAACACAAATTTACTTGTGTTATTTGATAGCCCGCAGTAACTGTGTAATCACGGATTTACTTGTGTTATTTAATAGCCTAAAGTACCTGTATGTAAGCACATATTATTTATTCTAATTGGTGACAAATGTATTCATGAGGCATAGCGCTTGAGACCTTAATTCACGCTCCACTTTTTCTGCATATTCACCTCCTCACTCTTCCATATTTTTGCTGGAAATTGTTGCTTAGGATTCTATGTTATGTCTAGCCCTTTGCATCGATTTCCCTCCTTTCCTTCCTCCTGTTCATTTATACTACAATAACAATGTTAAACTATGTATTGTTGTGTGCTAACCACCAAAACCAATGCATTTCTCTTTGATATTAGCCATATATACTAGTGTGTATTTCGATCTATGTGTTTTCTTGAGTTTACCTTGGCGATGGGCTATTGAACCAATTATGTGACATATGGAGTGCAACAAGAAGCCTTTAGATAATATTCAAAAACACTCCTCTTGGATGCCCTAGGCACTGGTCACCTATCAAGCCAAAGGCTGTCTCTAGGAGGCTTCTATATCTTCTCAAGCAATTGTGTGACATGAGATAGAAAAAGCTACAACATCTTTCTGGCACCATTGTCGGGGAACGAATTAGAATATTTTTCCCTAGGTACGACAATTTTTACATTCCCTCTATCGGGTGATCAAGGGAAGTGTCGGTTGAAGATATCTCACCTTGACGACTCGACTGTTTGAATCTTATTGTAAACATATTTCTTTGGCCCGCAACAATATATATAAATTTCAAACCCAACTAGAAGGTTCATGGAGGAGATTAAAAGAGTTGAGCATCAAATATCAGTGTAGGGGAAGTGGTGCATGCCTTTCTTAGTTGTTGACTTTCAAGAGAACAATGGCATAAGGTCTAGTACTCAGATGCTGGGCTAGTATCATTAGAAGGTTCACCTCACTTGGGTGAATTGATCCTATGCATAAATAGGAGTTTTATATAAATAAGCTCACTATGTGAGTGTTTAATTTCCAGCTTTGAGATTTTGTAGTTCTACATTTCAGTGTTATGAGGAAATGACTCCCAGTAAAGTTCCATGGAGATTTTCTGGTTTTATAAGTTCCATATATATTTTTTTGACTCCATGCCCAATGGTGAAGGCTACTAGTCTACAAGATCTCAGCACCTTGCCAGCAAGGCACTATCCCCAATTGGAGCCAATGTTGTCACTTACTGCAAAATGTGTTTTCAACTGTCCAACGAGTAAATGAGCAAAGAATTTTGAAGTCATTTTCCAAGAAACATAAGGACCCAAAGCCTACATCGGACACTCTCCGTTAGATAGTGTTTTGAACAAGATTTCCAATGATATGTAGAAGTCCAACAATGGACTCCCAGATCAAAAGACATGGTCTGCTAAAGTTCAAGGATTGAAGCCTTAGGAGGAATATCGGAGGTCCAATATTGGAGTTCACATATCGGAGGTCCAGAGATATCAGTGATCGCATATTGGAGGCCAGGAATATCGGTGCATTGCAATATCAGAGCATCAACACATTGGAAGGTTGGAGAATCGGAGAATCGAAACTTCATAAGGTGACAACCTTTAAAAAGTTGAAGTGTGGGTGAAGTGCCGATAGTGATAAACCAAAGGTGGGTGGGCCCTTTTATCTCTCCTCTAACAGGGCACATGGCAGGAAATTTTGGCATTTTTAGGGGGCCTAAGGGGAAAAATCTAGGTGACACGTGTCACCACTCATGAGGTGCCACACGGAGTGATGATGTCATATCAGAGGTCAATAATAAGAAGATTAGAATACTGCACCACTATGAAGATTACGATATGGAATTTCTTTGATAAGGAAGTACAGAGCTTTAAAGAATGTATGGGTCAACAATTGTAAGATTGAATGTGGGAACAAAGGAGTTGGTCTTAGGAGTAATGGCAACTGCCAAATATTGCTGGGTCAAGGCAACAAGGACCACGATCCGCAGGAAAGAGTGTTGGGTCTACCTTGAGGTGATACAAGCCATATCTGTGCTCCGACGCATGTCTTCAGTAAGAAAAATGGAGGTATGGGAATCAGGAAGCAGTGTGTAGGTCACCTGAGAATTAATTTCTCTGCATGGAGCTACATGCAGTCAGGCAATGAAAGACTGCCAGGTCGATCTCTGTTTCTGCATTGTGACAAGAAACCAACAGTTGATTGCTCCCAGCTCCAGAAAGTGGGGAATTCAAGCAGTTAAGGCGAAAATGACAGGTGAACTTGTCGAGTAACAGAGGAGGAACATCATGGAAAAGGCATGGCCTGATAAGAGGCGATCACAGGAATTGGAATGGAGATATTGTGCTATGATCACTATTTAGTTTTCCAATGTTTTGTTATTTTGTACTTTGTTGCATTTTAAAGAAGCAACCAAATATGTTGTAATCATTTTGGGCAGCAGAGCCATCACACACCGAGACAACTAGTCGATCAAATAGCTGGAGCTCAACTGATATATTTTGTAATTGTTGTTCAAAACTTCCCCTCTCCTTATAAATAGAGGGAAGAAACACTTAAACGTGGTTCCCAATTTCTGCATTCTAGAGGCCTGAATTCTAATTTTGCAAGTTCCGAGCTCTGTTTTTAGAGAGAGTGGTTCCACTTTGGTTTAATTTTCTTGTTCATAAGATGTTCAAGCATATACAATTGTTAAATGTAATGGAATGGTGATTTGGACTCCATTTTCAAATATTAATGAAGCAGTTTGGTTGCTTCCAATTAGAGCAATGCACAATATGTTTTCCCCTTTGTATATCATTTCATGTATGTCTTTCCTCTTCTGAAATTGTATTATGAAGCTGTCGGTTTCACTCCCTCATTGTTGTATGCATGGTGCTAAGTAGTGAGAAGTACCCATGTAAACACAAATTTACTTGTGTTATTTGATAACCTGTGGTACCTGTATAATCACAGATTTACTTGTGTTATTTGATAGCCTAAGGTACCTGTATGTCACCACAAATTTACTTATGCTAATTGGTGACAAATGTATTCATGATGCATAGAGCTTGAGACGTTAATTCACGCTCCACTTTTTCTGCATATTCACCTCCTCACTTCCATATTTTTGTTGGCGATTGTTGCTTAGGATTCTATGTTATGTCTAGCCCTCTGCATTGATTTCCCTCCTTTCCTTCCTCTTGTTCATCTATACTACAATAACAATGTTAAACTATGTATTGTTGTGTGCCGACCACTAAAACCAATGCATTTCTCTTTGAGATTAGTCATATATACCAGTGTGTATTTTTATCTATGTTTTTGCTTGAGTTTACCTTGGTGAAGGGATATTCAATCAATTATGTGACATATGGAGTGAAATAGAAAGCCTTTCGATAATCACTCCTCTTGGATGCCCTAGGAACTGGTCTCCTATCAACCCAGAGGTTGTCTCTAGGAGGCTTCTATATCTTCTGAAGCAATTGTGTGACATGAGATAGAAAAAGCTACAACATCTTTCTGTCACAGTTGCCGGGGAACGAATTAGAATATTTTTCCCTAGGTACGACAATTTTTTCATTCCCTCTATCAGGTGATCAAGGGAAGTGTGGGTTGAAGATCTCTCACCTTGGCGACTCCACTGTTTGAATCTTATTGTAAACATATTCTAGCCCACAACAATATATATCAATTCCAAGCCCAACTAGAAGGTTGATGGAGGAGATTCAAAGAGTTGAGCATCAAATATCAGTCTGGGGGAAATGGTGCATGCCTTTTTTAGTTGTTGACTTTCAAGAGAACAATGGCATAAGGTCTAGTACTCAGATGCTGGGCTGGTATCATTAGAAGGTTGACCTCATTTGGGTGAATTGAACCCTATGCATAAATAGGAGTTGTATATAAATAAGCTTACTATGTGACTGTTTAATTTCCATTTTTGAGAGTTTGTAGTTCTGCATTTCACTATTATGAGGAAATGGCTCCCAATAAAGTTTCATGGAGATTTTATGGTTTTATAGGTTCCATATATATTTTTTTGACTCCATGCCCAATGGTGAAGGCTACTAGCCTACAGGTTCTCAATACCTTGTCAGCAAGGCACTGTCCCTCAATTGGAGCCAATGTTGTCACTTACTGCAAAATGTGTTTTCAATTGTCCAAAGAGTAAATGAGCAGAGAATTTTGTAGTCATTTTCTAAGCAACATAAGGATCCAAAGCCTACATCAGAAACTTTCCATTAGATAGTGCTCTGAACAAGCTTTCCAACGATATGTAGAAGTCCAACGATGGACTCCCAGATCAAAAGACATGATCTGCTAAAGTTCAAAGATTGAAGCCTTAGGAAGGAATATCGGGGGTCTGATATTGGAGATCGCATATCAGAGGTCCAGAGATATCGGTGACCACACATCAAAGGTCAGACATATCTGTGCATTACAATATCAGAGCATTGACACATTGGAAGGTCGACGAATCGGAGAATCGAAACTTATTAAGGTGAAAACCCTTAAAAAGTCGCGGTATGGGTGAAGTGCCGATAGTGATAAACGAAAGGTGGGTGGGCCCTTTTCTCTCTCCTTTAGCAGGACACATGGTAGGTCATTTTTTTGTTTTGAGGGGGCCTAAGGGGAAAAATCTAGGTGACACGTGTCACCACTCATGAGGTGCCACGTGGAGCGATGACGTCATATCAGAGGTTGGTAATCAGAAGATTAGAATACTGCACCACTATGAAGATTGCGATATGGAATCTCTTCGATAAAGAAGTACAGGGCTTTAAATAATGAATGGGTCAACAACTGCAATATTGAATGTGGGAATAGAGGGGTTGGTCTCAAGAGCAATGGAAACTGTCAAAGATCATTGGGTTAAGGCAACAAGGACCATGATCCACAGGAAAGAGTGTTGGGTCTGCCTTGAGGTGATACAAGCCATTTCTATGCTTCGACGCATGACTTCAATAAGATAAATGGAGGTATGGGACTCAGGAAGCAGTGTGAAGGTCACCTGAGAATTCATTTCTCAACATGGAGCTCCACATATTCAGGCAATGAAAGACTTGCAGGTCGATTTGTGTTTCTGCACTGTGATAAGAAACCGATAGTTGATCACTCCCAGCTCTAGAAAATGGGGAATTCAAGCAAGTAAGGCAAAAATGATAGGTGAACCTACCGAGTAATAGAGGAGGAAGATCGTGGAAAATACATGGCTTGATCAGAGGTGATCACAGGAATTGGCATGGAGATATTTTGCTATGGTCATTATTCATTTTCCCCATGTTTTGTTATTTTGCACTTTGTTGCATTTTAAAGAAGCAATCATATCTGTTGTAATCATTTTAGGCAGTAGATCCATCGCACGCCACGACAACTAGTCAATCAGACAACTGAAGCTCAACTGATATATTTTGTAATTGTTTTTCAAAGCTTCCCCTCTCCTTATAAATAGAGGGAAGAAACACTTAAACGTGGTTCCCAATTTTTTCATTCTAGAGGCCCGAATTATGATTTTTCAAGTTCTGAGCTCTGTTTGCAGAGAGAGTGGTTCCACTTTGGTTCAATTTGCTTGTTCATAAGGTGTTTGGGCATATACAATTGTAAAATGTAATGGGTTGGTGATTTGGACTCTATCTTCAAAGATCAATGAAGAGGTTTGGTTGATTCCAATCAGAGTAATGCGCAATATGTTTTCCCCTTTATATATCATTTCATGTATGTGTTTCCTCTTCTGAAATTGTATTATGAAGTTTCCGGTTTCACTCTCTCATGGTTGTATGTATGCTATTAAGTAATGAGAGGTACCTGTGTAAACACATATTTACTTGTGTTATTTGATAGCTTGCAGTAACTGTGTAGTCACAGATTTACTTATGTTATTTGATAGCCTACAGTACCTGTATGTAAGAACATATTTACTTATGCTAATTCGTGACAAATGTATTCATGAGGCATAGAGCTTGACACCTTACCTCCTCACTCTTCCATATTTATGTTGGAGATTGCTGCTTAGGATTCTATGTTATCTCTAGCCCTCTGCATCGATTTCCCTCCCTTTCTTCCTCCTGTTCATCTATACTACAATAACAATGTTAAACTATGTATTGTTGTGTGTCGGCCACCAGAACCAACACATTTCTCTTTGAGATTAGCCATATCTACCAGTGTGTATTTCGATCTATGTGTTTTCTTGATTTTACCTTGGCGAAGGGCTATTGAACCAATTACATGACATATGGAGTGCAGCAGAAAGCCTTTAGATAATCTTCAAAAGAACTCCTCTCGGATGCCCTAGGCACTGGTCTCCTATCAACCCAGAGGCTGTCTCTAGGAGGCTTCTATATCTTCTGAAGCAATTGTGTGACAGGAGATAGAAAAAGCTACAACATGTCATATTTGATTAAATATCAATAAGTAGAAATGAAACAAGAGACAATTTATGGGCTTGCAATAGAAAAGAACAATGCAAGTAGATCGCCCCCAAGAGACTTGAGACTAGCACGGTGGTATATAGGAACAATGAAAGATACAAATATATAGTGAATTCCTGATCCAAGTGAGGGAATATGGCCTACAAGGATGCAACCAACAAGTTATGAAGAGGTAAATGTAGCACTTATATCATAAAAAATTGAAGTACTACCCTCTAAATTTGAAGAAGCCAAAAAAATAAAGTTTGGAAATGCACAATTAAAGAGGAATATGAAACCATTATAATGAAAGGAGACTTTAGAACTTGTTGGAATTCCAAAAGGAAAGAACAATGTTTGATGTAAGTGGATTAATTAAACTAAATTCAAAGCCAATGGTTCTGTTGATGATCACAAACCCCTAATTAATGGGAAGAGTTATAAAAAAAAAGGTTGATTATGAGGAGACTTTTACTCTAGTTGCTAAGATAACATTTGTTTGATTAGTTATTAAAATAGTTGTCCAATTCAAATTGAATTCACTTCAAATCGATATAAAATTGTTTTCAAAATGGAGGTCTTATAACAAATTGATATAGAACAACCTAAATTTTTTGTGCTTAGAGGAAAAGTATAGGACTTGTAAGAAATAGTTTTGATTCAAATATATATATTTCTAGAGATGATGGTTTCCTAATTTAGTTTTATGTACATGCTAACATTATACTCGTAAGAGACTGAAATGGAAGGCTTGGACTATTGCATTATTGCTTGGTGATGTTGAGCCTATGGCCTACAAATCAAAGTGCATGTGGAAACACACTCTCATACATCCATTGTAATTAAAAGTCGTATATAGAAATTTATAACCACAATTATGTGTTTATTGTAAACATGAAGGATTTAAAAACCCATAGAACTCATTCCATCTCATAGCAAGATTGAAAAACACACTTCCTCACAAGCATTTACACCCCTCGTGATAGGCCTCTTAACACCTCTGCTCAAAGGATCAAAATCCCAAGTTGGTTATTTACAACATGAGAACCCAATCCGTTCCTCATCCTATTGAACAATGAGTATAAATACAAATGGGAGATTTTATTGGTGTTACAAAATAGTATTTGACTCAAAATAGTTGCAAAACATTCACAAAAATCCACAGAAGTGTGGTCTAGCAACAAGCACCGAGGTGATCATTCTTGTATTAGCAAAAAGACTCAGGTTCAAAACCCCCCAAACACTATGAAGGAAGCCAATTGTGAATTCTGGGTAATTTTGATTGTATATGTATGCCCTTACAACACAAAAAATTGGCCAAAAAGGTTCTATGGGATATATTTCTCTGAAAAAAACACTCATAAGCCAAATATATGCAAAAATAGGAAAATTGAAACCTGGGAATTAAAAAAAAGTGCTAATGAACCTAAGGTGGCTCATGGAAATGCATGCCAATTTGTGCATGAGCACACCAAGTGGATTCAAAATAATATATTTTTGAATCCAACAACATTGCCTACAAAATCCATATTAGATTTTCCAAACTACTATTTAGATAAATGCAATGGATCCACAAAGAAATTTTGCTCTTTTCACTAATTTTGAACAGTTTTACTAAAATGGATGCCCAAGTCTAAATTTGTGTTCCAAGTTAATATTTCCTTATGAGCATAATCATTAGACTTTTCATCATCAAATTGTTGTAGCAAAACATGAAGAATTTTCTCTTGTCAAATAAATGCAAATAGCCCTAACATGGCATTTGTAATGCATGCATATCATGTCAAAATTTTTAACAAGGAAAACCAAGGGTACATGTTGGGGTATCCTAGGTATACCAAAAGTCAAATTCCTTACATGGCATAAATCTATCCTCATGCAAAAGTTATATGCTCCCCAAAGTAACAAATTCTAGTTTTTGACACTTTTGTCAATTTGAAGAAATGCACACCAAAGTAAAATTGTGCATATTGGATGCGTTTCAAGGAATATAAATGATGTATATAGATTCCCTATGCCTTGTAATCCAAGTAGGACTCCTGAAAGAGGATCAAACAAAAAAATAATTCATTAACCAAAAATCAACCTTTGTTAAAGGCAATTGTCTTGGCTAGGAATGCTCCTACATCAGACTCCCTTGGTTGGAAACTTGAGCATCTTGCTCAAAAGGCTGTTGATGAATCAACAAAAGCTGGATGTATGATCTTCTTATTCCTTATTTTCTACACTCTACTCCACTCATAATTATGAATTCTCTACTCATCATTTTATTATTCCTTTTTAATCCTCACTTTGTAATATCTCTGACCACTTAGGAGAAATAAGACAGGTTTCACTAGTCTAATAAGTTCCCGTAGGCTAAGGTAGATATTTTTTTTAATAAGGGAACATGATTCTCCTAGGATAAAATTTATAATGGCCTAAGGGGTGAAAATGGAACATATTCTAGGCTAATGAAAAGTCACTCTAATTTTGTAGAAATTCCTTTTAGATAAAAACTGCTAATTGTAATATGCTAAAACAATACACTTGAATATACTCTACTCATCAGCGGAAACAATTAATGATCATGAAATAACGAAGCATACAAGAGAAAGAATTATGTCAAAACATTGCAAAATTATTTCCTGGGGAAAGCCACATAGAAAAACCCATGCTATATGTATATTGCATTAGTTTGAAAATATGAGAAGATTACAATGCTTTGCTCAAGCCTGAGCAACCTCTGCACTATCTCTATCTGTCTCACAACTTCCTAGACAAGTCCAGGCCAATAATTAACCAATTTTCTGCTTGCTCAAGTCCCTGTTTCATTGGGAATTATCCCCCTATTAATTATGAAAATTCCTCAATTGGAATTACGCAATCCTCATAGGCCTTCCTCTCACTGAATGCACCACCTGTACAATTCAAATGATTATACAATTGATAGTACACTATCCCTGAACTCCAATCTCAACTGGGCAACTCTCAGATTTGACATGCATGAGTTATTTATGAGTGAATCATCACTTTACTAGTTTATCACTATAGGAAGCATCACACTCCAATGCAGACAACACCACACTAGTTCATCCAATTGTTGGAACTAGTTTAACTGACTTAAACTCAGTCAAACTGAATTAATTAATTACATCTCAAAATAAACTCAACCAGGGCTCCTATAATGTAGGATACACTCTACATGGCTCAAGTTAGACCATCAACTTGAATTAATTTATCCAAGTAAGTCAAATTAACTTAGTTAACTAATACAAGTTGTTATGAAATGTGGAATCACAATTTTATTCCCAATTTAATTCAAGGACAAAATTAAATTAGGATTTTCTCTGTTTCATTTTCAATACTCCCTCTCAATAAGAAATGGATTCACATTTACCCCAATCCAACACCTTTGGAATGTACTACATGCAACAATTCTCACTGTTTCTATTGCTACTGCAACATCTGTAACTGAAAAGCATCCAAAAAAATAAAATAAAAAATAATCACTGAATCAATCTGCAACTGTCTGCTAGGAAAACTATGCTGCTACTGAGCCTCCTACTCTACTTTCAACACTTCTTTACACTCCTCAGTATTTCACTAAGATTGATCCTCCTGCTACTAAATAGTGTGGGTCCCCATAGCAAAGTAATAATCCATGAGACAAACACACCTCAGTGGACCCTGCCCAATTTTTGAAACTCTTGGACTAAGGTTTCATATCGCCCTACCTCACACCTAGAGGTATGGATGCATGAGCTCCTCTGGCCACTTAGCTTGAAATTCCCCCCTACTGGAAGAATTTGCTCGAGTGGATGTCTCCACTTGGCCTTCTCTCTACTTCTCCATCTGTGGCTGCTCCACAACTTGTTGAGGCTACTTATGAGGCTGCTTATTGAGAGGTAATTCATGCTCCCTCTCAACCACCAAGTCTCTAACCTTTTCCTTTCTCCTCAAGGCTTTACATGCGTCTTGTACCTCAAGTGCATATAGGTTCTTGACTTGCACACTAATTTGTTCCACCTGTCCCATGGCGATGTTTCTTAGGAAAACCTTTCCTTTGATAAAACTCACATTGTAGCCATGGTCTTCTAATACCACAAAAAAAACAAATTTCTTCTTTTGTCCTGGAACATACATCACATCTGTGAGTCTGAGAGGGGAGCCAAACTCTCTCTGAAAAGTAAATGTATAGATATCAGTCGTGCTATACCTCCCATCATCTCCAAACTCTATGTTCTGCTTGAGGTCTTTCTCCTCCAAGTCACTAACAGATCTCTATTCCTTGTCATATGGAATGAGGCACCGCTGTCGAGATACCACATGATTCCCATTACTGTTCTTGCCATGCATTCAATGAGAGTAAAATCAAGTTCAAATTATGAAGCTAGAGCTTCACCTGCTGCTGTTACTATAGACTCCTTGCTTGCTTTCTTCTGTGGGCATTTCATGGCATAGTGCCCGAACTCGTGACAGTGAAAACACTTGATGTTGGACAAGTATTTCCTCTTGCCCTCATTGCCTTGGGAATTCTTTCCCTTGGCTTTATTTTCTTTGCTGACTAATGCAAAATCATTTTCCACTTCTTTGGATGAGGTCCCATCTCTGGTGTTTCGTTGAATCTCTTCTTGCACCAAGTCGAACCACAAACGCTCCCACTCTGGTAGCTTCTCCCTCCCATTTACTGAGTCCTGGTAGATGTTCCATCTTTTGGGAAGGCATAGAAGTGCTACGCTAACCAAATCATCTTCAACAATTGTAACATCAACACTTCCAAGCTCATCCCGACATTGGGTGAACTTGCTCAAGTATTTTGGTATTGTGTCACCCTTCTCCATCTTGATTTTTCTGAGCTTGTCCTTTAGTGCCAGCTTCCTGTGGTCACTACTATTTTGAAATAGGTCTTTCAAGGGATTCCACATCACATATGGAGTCTCCTTACCATGGAGGTTTGAGACAATATGATCTCAAACTCCTTCTAGCATAATCCTTCTTGCCTTTGCCACACATTTTCTCCACTCTGTTAGATTTCTAACATTAGTGGCTGGAGGCTTAGGATTATATTTGTCTATGAATTCCTTAAGCCCATTGTCTTTCAAGACTGCCTCCATCCTATCTTTCCATGCAATAGAGTTCAAACTACCCTTAAGGGCATATTCAAGTCTCAATTCGTAGAACGACATTCTGCTTGCTTTGAAGTATGATACTGCAAATTCGATTTCACTTGGAAAAGACAAACTCATATTCTCCTCTTCTACAATGATTTATGCTCTGATACCATGTAAAAATTCCTTGTATATTCAAACTACTAATTGTAATATGCTAAAACAGTAGACTTGAATCTACTCTACTCATCCCTCGAAACAATTAAACGATTGTGAAATCACTAAGCGTACAAGAGAAATAATTCAATCAACCTATTACACAATGATTTCCTAGGGAAAACCACAACTAAAAACCCCCGCTATCTATATATTGCATTAGTTAGAAAATATGATAAGATTACAATTCTTTCCTCAAGCCCAAGCAACCTCTGCACTATCTTTATCTATCTCATAGCTTCTTGGACAAGCCTAGGCGAATACTTAACCAATTTTGTGCTTTCCCAAGTCCCTTTTTCCTTGCAGGAAATTAGCTCCTTATTAATTAGGGAAATTCCTTAATTGGAATTGTGCAATTCTCATAGGCGTTCCTTTGATTGCATGTACTCCCTATACAATTCAGATGATTATACCACTGATAGTACACTGTCCCTGAAATCCAATATCAACTGGGTAAGTCTCAGATCTGACATGCATAAGTTATTTATGAGTGAATCATCAATTTAGTGGTTGATCACTACATGCAACACCACACTACTAGACCTCTCACTAGTTCCTCCAACAGTTGGAACTAGTTTAACTAACTTTAACTCAGTTAAACTTAATTAAATAATTACAACTCAAAATAAAGTCAACCATGGCTCCTATAATGTAGGATACACTCTACATGACTCAAGTTAGACGCACAGTTAAACTTAATTAATTAATTACAACTCAAAATAAACTCAACTAGGGCTCCTATAATGTAGGAGACACTCTACATGACTCAAGTTAGACCCTCAATTCGAATTAACTAAGCCAACTAAATCAAATTAACTTAGTTAAATAACATAAATTGTCATGAGATATGGAATTACAATTTTATTCCTAACTTAATTCAAAGACAAAATTAAATTAGGATTTTCTTCTTGCATTTTCAACAAATTTTATAAAGTAAAAGTCTCCTAAAGTGACTTAATAAAATATTAAAAGGTAGAAATGCGAAAAAAGTGGCCACTTAATTATAAAAAGAGAAAAGTGAGGAGTTTCTCCCCATTCTTTCACTTTCAGTTTGGGAAAAGAGCTCTTGAATATATTTTTGGAGATGACTTAATGTTAAAATTGGCAACCATGGCAAAACTTCATGTGGGTCATCTTATTCATGGCTAATAATATTTTTATTAGATTCCTCTCATTGAGAGGTGTAGGATTGATATAAATATCATTCAATTCCGATAAGTATTCATGGAGATATGAATTTATTTTGATTATGGAATTATTATCAAGCCGACCTACAACTCATGTAGGCTCAAAAGCCCAACAGTTGCATCTATTCACCCACCAACGTTGTGTATAAATATAATAGGACTTTTCTTCATTTGGACTCACTCATCTCATGACATCTCTCTCTCTACTGCGCAGATATGAGTCTCTTCTCTACTGCGCTGAAATGGGTCTCTCTCTCTCACACATGTGAAGCCAAAAGCTGTTGAATTTGAAGCTGCAATTGCAGAAGTAAAGATTGACTTGCATGTCCTAGAAGATCTCCTCTTTGGAACTGTGCTGTAGGTTCATCTGAACCTCCTTTGAAAGCGGCAACTTTTGGTGGTGGAATGAAGTCAATCCGACGAACGGTTTGCAAGATATCGACTGCCCTAGTTTGAAGCCGGAAACTGTTGAAACTGAAGCTGCAACTGCAGAAGTAAAGATTGACTTACGTGGCCTAGAACATCTCCTCTTTGGAACTGCGTTGTAGGTTCATCTGAACCTCCTTTGAAAGCCACAACTTTTGGTGGTGGAATGAAGTCAATCCGACGAACGGTTTGCAAGATATCGACTGCCCTAGTTTGAAGCCGGAAACTGCTGAAACTGAAGCTGGAACTGCAGAAGTAAAGATTGACTTGCGTGGCCTAGAAGATCTCCTCATCTAAACTGCACTATAGGTTCATCTGAACCTCCTCTGGAAGTCGAAACTTTTGGTGGTGGAATGAAGTCAATCCGACTGTCGGTTTGTGAGATATGGTCCGCCCTAGTTTGATAATGAAACCGCTAATGCTGATGCTACTGATCTAGGGTTTGCTACTGTTGATATGAATCAGATTTATTGTACTATTTCTCTCTGCTAAATTATTGAAGATAAAAGAAGATTTGATCAAAGGGTTTCCCCACACACTGTGGGGTTTGTCCCTGGCTAGCCGCCACATCTTGTGTCTCTTGTCTTGGCTTGTTTTCTGTCGATCGTTTAATGTTCTATCTGCACGTTACTTTATGTACATGTGATTGCTAATCGGTGGAATATATTAAGAAAAATAAGTAAACTGTTATAAGCATAGAACATACAATAAATTAACATGGTATCAGAGCTGAGGTGAAGACAAAGCCCGAGCAAGAGCAAGAGCAATCATTGAAGAGAAGATTGGCAAGGCTATCCTAAAAGAATTATGGGGTCCTCAACACTCTTTCCTGCCGAAGACAAGCTCCGTGAGAAAGCTGACTATCATGGATGGAAGATGTCTATCGATCTAACCCAGAATCAAGGAGTGTTGGATCATGTGAGAGGCAATATTGTTGAGCCTCCATCAAATGCATCCACTACTGCATGGAACAAATGGAAAATCGAAGAAGTCAAAATAGAAGATCATCTGGGACTCTATCGACAAGCACTTGGTGGCCTACATCTCTGAACTTGACACCTCCAAGGAAATCTACAATAGACTGGTGAGTTTATTTAAAGTTAATGATGCAAATCAAGTTTTGTTTCTTAGAAATAAGATGAGGTAAATCAAGAAGAGTAAGGATGAAAGTATGCAAGCATACTTCTTAAGAATCACCGAGATCAAGAATGATCTCCTATCTATTGGGGAAACTATTACTGATAGAGAAATGGCACTCACAACTCTTGGAGGATTACCATCCGAATGGTACATGTTCAAGACTACTCTTCTGAACTATAATGTAATTCCTCGTTTCGAGGAATTAATGGCTAGATGCATTCAAGAAGAAACAAGGGAAGAAGTGCAAGAAATGCCCATGCCTAAAGGTCCTCCTGCTGCCTTTTCTTCTCATGCAAAGAGAAGAAAGGACTCACACCGGGACGATGATCAAAATCCCTCTGATGGCAAATCAAAGGAATGACAAATTCAACAGCAAAGGTAAGAGGAGAGCATGAGATCGAGGAAGAGGACAACCGTTCAGGAAGGCTAGAAAGTCCAGGATGTATTAAATGCACCTGACCTCAAAAGGAACCTAGTGTCCATCTTGGCAATGGAAAACAGAGGCTACAAGGTAACCTTCAACAATGGCAAGGTATGTATATGGAAAAATAATGATAAAGATTCCTTTACTCTTGGGTTTAGTGTTGATTCATTATATCAGGTCGATGGAAGTCCGCTAGGTGTCATGTCTTGTGACACAACTCTTTAATCCGAACTTTGGCATCAGAGGTTTTCCCACCTTGATTACAAAGCTCTACCCGATGTAAGACAGATGGTAACATGGATGCCCGAATTCCAAGTAGAGAAAGAAGGTGTATGTCCGGGATGTGCCAAAGGAAATCTCAAAAGGGGACCATTCCCCTCAAGCCAAAGCAAGACCTTCGATATATTACAGTTGGTTCACTCAGGCATACCTGAGGTTGGCATTAAGAGGGAGACTACTACACCACATACTCCTAAGTAGAATGGTGTGGTGGGAAGGAAGAACTGCACGATGATGGAAGTTGTCCGGGCCATGCTACATGATCAAAGACTTTTGAAGTTTCTATGGGATGAAACTACAATCACCGTCGTATATGTACAAAATCGATGCCCTCATCAAGCATTGGGTTCCAAGACTCCTGAAGAAAAATTCACCAGTAAGAAACTTGATGTTTCTCATTTTAAAATTTTTGGAAGCCCTGTATACTTTCATGTGCCGAAAGAGAAAAGAAATAAATTAGGAGCATCTGGAAAGAAGGGAATTTTCGTGGGCTATGGTGAAAATACTAAAGGCTATAGAATCTATGTAGCCGGTCAAAGGGAAGTCATAATTAGTCGTGATGTCACCTTTGACGAAGATATGGCTCTCAGCAAGGTGATCAATCTTCCGACTTTGAGGAGCTCTCAAGAAGTCGACACCAGGGAACCGAAAGAAAAGGATGATGAATCAATGCCTGATGTAGAAGAACCCATGGATCTGATTGATCCTCCTCCATATGAGCCTTCCTCTTCTAGGAAGAGGCTTTCATGGCTTAAGGGGTTACTTGATGATGCTGAAGGACGTGCTGCACCCCGAGGAACCTTTCGTGAAAGTAAGAAACCTAATAGGTATCAAGGATACCTGACCATCATGAGCACGATCATACAAAATGAGCCTTCGTCATTCTTAGATGCCGTCAAACATCAAGTATGGAAGGATGCTATGACCAAAGAATATGAGTCTATCATAAAGAATGATGTTTGGGAAGTAGTTCCCAGACCCCAGGATAAGACTGTTGTTACTTCCAAATGGATTTACAAGATAAAGCATGCAGCAGATGGAAGCACGGAAAAGTATAAGGCTCATTTTGTTGCTTGAGGTTTCTCCCAAAAGGAAGGTATAGACTATGATGAGATATTTGCACCTGTTGCCAGATATACGACCATCCGCTCGATCATAGCCCTTGCCGCTTCACAAGGATGTAACCTACATCAGATGGATGTCAAGAATGCATTCTTGCATGGCTCGATCAAAGAAGAGGTCTACGTGGAGCAACCCGAAGGATTTGAGATTTATGATTGAAAATATCATGTATGCAGGTTGAAGAAGACTCTCTGTGGGCTGCAGCAAGCACCCCGAGCATGGTATGAGAGGATCGATAGCTACTTGATGAAGTTGGGATTCACTAGGAGTGAAGCCGATCCTAACCTTTACTTTAAGGTTGAAGATGACAAGCCTCTCATATTGGTGTTGTATGTGGATGACCTCTTTCTACAGGTGCAAACCCTCTCATTCACAAACGTAAGAGGGAGATGGCTTCTGAATTTGAAGTGAAGGACCAAGGACTTGAATTGTGGTAGAAGCCAAGGGAAATTTTCCTATCTCAAGGAAAATATGTGGTAAAGATATTGGAAAGATTTGGTATGATGGACTGCAAGCCTGTGACTACCTCGAGGATCTTAACTTTTAAAAGTTATATGGTAGTGATGTCGGACCAGATTTGGGAAATGCCTCTGAGTTTCATAAACTCATTCGCATTGATGTTCTTGGTGAACCTCCATCCGAACATATGTTTTGCAGTTAGCATTGTGAGCTCATATTTGGTTGAGCCTCACTGGATTGATGCCAAGAATCTTCTGAGATATCTTCGTGGCACAATGGGTTAAGATACACTGTCGAAGATGTGAGACTACTTGGATATACTGATGCTGATTGGGCAGGCAATGTGGTGGACCGTAAGAGCACTTCCGAGTGCTGTTTCACCTTGGGATCTGCTTCGATATCCTGGATGAGCAGGAAGCAGAAGTCGGTGACTTTGAGCACCGCTGAAGCAGGATATACTGTTGTTAGCATGACCTCGTGTGAGGCAGTCTGGTTGCGAAAGCTCTTCAGTGAGTTGTTTGGATTTACATTGGATACCATTGTGATTCTCTATAACAACCAGAGGTGGGATTCGATTATTGAGGAATCCCGTATTCGTCAATTGCTCCAGCAGATAGACATCATCTGGGATATGGTAAGTTGATGAGCAAGGAGGCTACATCGCATTAATATGATGTACAGGTTGATACACCTTGTCAAAGCCCTGAGGAAAGATCTAATTTGTGATTTTCCCAAACGACTTGGAGTCATCAAGAAACCCTTGTACAAGGGTCCTGCATGTTGCATACATTGAGCTCTGGGAGCTCTGAGGGCTTGTGGTTCTTATTGGAGCAACATACGACCACAGGGTGACTCACGCTCCCCTGGTGGTGCGCACTGGAACAAGATGATTCGCTCTCTTGTGGAACATGATGATTCTCTCTCCTGTGTAGCAGGATGATTAATTCTCCTGTGAGGCCTGGATTGATGTGTTCTCCATGGCGATTGTAGCAGGATTGATGTGTTCTCCTGTGAGGCCTGGATTGATGTGTTCTCCATGGCGGCCTGGATTGATGTGTTCTCCTGTGAGGACAGGATTGATTAGTTCTCCTGTCGAGGCATCCTACCCATGCAGTCTGGGACTCATGGGAAGTACCTCTCATCTGATCAATGAGCAGGGAAATGAAGTTAGGGACCATAGTAGTACCGATGGACGCATCGTTGTATCTACCGTACTCCCTACTCTAGGATGACCTCCATTGATCTGGGATCAATGATATTGGTTTGGGACCAGTGGTAGGAGTTGTACCATACTATGACGCTGACTTCGGGTCGGTTGAGACTGGTCTGGGATCAGTGGTACATACTCTGAGACTGACTTTGAGTCAGTGGAGGATGATATTGGTCTGGGACCATTGGAGTTGTAATCACTATGACACTGACTTTGGGTTGGTTGAGACTGGTCTGAGACCAGTGGTACATACTCTGAGACTGACTTTGAGTCAGTATGATATATCCTCGATCATTTCTTCTTCTTCATAATTCAGACAAAAGCAAAGTAGAACATAACAATGCAAGAGCAGAGCAGAACATAACAAAACAGTACAGATCAGTGCAGGGCAGAACAAGACAAAGCAAAACAGGCAAAATAGAGTAGAGCAGGGCAAGGGTCAGGTTGTACAAGGCAGTGCATTTGATTGATGAATAGTAACGACCGATAGACAGATTGCAGATGAAGTTCTCCATGGTTCAGAGGGAGTGTTAAAATTGGCAACCAGGGAAAAACTTCATGTGGGTCATCTTATTCATGGCTAATAATATTTTTATTAGATTCCTCTCGTCGAGAGGTGTAGGATTGATATAAAGATCATCTAATTCCGATAAGTATTCATGGAGATATGAATTTATTTTGATTATGGAATTATTATCAATCCGACCTACAATTCATGTAGGCTCAGAAGCCCAACAGTCGCATCTATTCACCCACCAACGGTGTGTATAAATATAAGAGGACTTTTCCTCATTTGGACTCACTCATCTCATCACGTCTCTCTCTCTACTGCACAGATATGAGTCTCTTCTCTACTGCGCTGAAATGGGTCTCTCTCTCTCACACATGTGAAGCCAAAAGCTGTTGAATTTGAAGTTGCAACTGCAGAAGTAAAGATTGAATTGCATGGCCTAGAATATCTCCTCTTTGGAACTGTGCTGTAGGTTCATCTGAACCTCCTTTGAAAGCCACAACTTTTGGTGGTGGAATGAAGTCAATTCGACGAACGGTTTGCAAGATATCGACTGCCCTAGTTTGAAGCCGGAAACTGCTGAAACTGAAGCTGCAACTGCAGAAGTAAAGATTGAATTGCGTGGCCTAGAAGATCTCCTCTTTGGAACTGCGCTGTAGGTTCATCTGAACCTCCTTTGAAAGCCGCAACTTTTGGTGGTGGAATGAAGTCAATCCGACCAATGGTTTGCAAGATATCGACTGCCCTAGTTTGAAGCCGAAAACTGCTGAAACTGAAGCTGCAACTGCAGAAGTAAAGATTGACTTGCATGGCCTAGAAGATCTCCTCATCTGAACTGCACTGTAGGTTCATCTGAACCTCCTCTGGAAGCCGAAACTTTTGGTGGTGGAATTAAGTCAATCCCACTGTCGGTTTGTGAGATATGGTCTGCCCTACTTTGAAAATGAAACCGCTAATACTGATGCTACTGATCTAGGGTTTGCTACTGCTGATATGAATCAGATTTATTGTACTATTTCTCTCTGCTGAATTATTGAAGATAAAAGAAGATTTGATCAAAGGGTTTCCCCACACACTGTGGGGTTTGTCCCTGGCTAGCCGCCACATCTTGTGTCTCTTGTCTTGGCTTGTTTTTTGTCGATCGTTTAATGTTCTATCTGCACTTTACTTTATGTACATGTGATTGCTAATCGGTGGAATATATTAAGAAAAAGAAGTAAACTGTTATAAGCATATAACATACCATAAATTAACATGGTATCAGAGCTGAGGTGAAGACAAAGCCCGAGCAAGAGCAAGAGCAATCATTGAAGAGAAGATTGGCAAGGCTATCCTAAAAGAACTATGGGGTCCTCAACACTCTTTCCTGCCGAAGACAAGCTCCGTGAGAAAGCTGACTATCATGGATGGAAGATGTCTATCGATCTAACCCAGAATCAAGGAGTGTTGGATCATGTGAGAGGCAATATTGTTGAGCCTCCATCAAATGCATCCACTACTGCATGGAACAAATGGAAAATCGAAGAAGTCAAAATAGAAGATCATCTGGGACTCTATCGACAAGCACTTGGTGGCCTACATCTCTGAACTGGACACCTCCAAGGAAATCTACAATAGACTGGTGAGTTTATTTAAAGTTAATGATGCAAATCAAGTTTGGTTTCTTAGAAATAAGCTGAGGTAAATCAAGAAGAGTAAGGATGAAATTATGCAAGCATACTTCTTAAGAATCACCGAGATCAAGAACGATCTCCTATCTATTGGGGAAACTATTACTGATAGAGAAATGGCACTCACAACTCTTGGAGGATTACCATCCGAATGGTACATGTTCAAGACTACTCTTCTGAACTATAATGTAATTCCTCGTTTCGAGGAATTAATGGCTAGATGCATTCAAGAAGAAACAAGGGAAGAAGTGCAAGAAATGCCCATGCCTAAAGGTCCTCCTGCTGCCTTTTCTTCTCATGCAAAGAGAAGAAAGGACTCACACCGGGACGATGATCAAAATCCCTCTGATGGCAAATCAAAGGAATGACAAATTCAACAGCAAAGGTAAGAGGAGAGCTGGAGATTGAGGAAGAGGACAACCATTCAAGAAGGCTAGAAAGTCCAGGATGTATTAAATGCACCTGACCTCAAAAGGAACCTAGTGTCCATCTTGGCAATGGAAGACAGAGGCTACAAGGTAACCTTCAGCAATGGCAAGGTATGTATATGGAAAAATAATGATAAAGATTCCTTTACTCTTGGGTTTAGTGTTGATTCATTATATCAGGTCGATGGAAGTCCGCTAGGTGTCATGTCTTGTGACACAACTCTTTAGTCTGAACTTTGGCATCGGAGGTTTTCCCACCTTCATTACAAAGCTCTACCCGATGTAAGACAGATGGTAACAGGGATGCCCGAATTCCAAGTAGAGAAAGAAGGTGTATGTCCGGGATGTGCCAAAGGAAATCTCAAAAGGGGACCATTCCCCTCAAGCCAAAGTAAGACCTCCGATATATTACAGTTGGTTCACTCAGGCATACCTAAGGTTGGCATTAAGAGGGAGACTACTACACCACATACTCCTGAGTAGAATGGTGTGGTGGGAAGGAAGAACTGCATGATGATGGAAGTTGTCTGGGCCATGCTACATGATCAAAGACTTCTGAAGTTTCTATGGGCTGAAACTACAATTACCGTCGTATATGTACAAAATCGATGCCCTCATCAAGCATTGGGTTGTAAGACTCCTGAAGAAAAATTCACCGGTAAGAAACTTGATGTTTCTCATTTTAAAATTTTTGGAAGCCCTGTATACTTTCATGTGCTGAAAGAGAAAAGAAATAAATTGGGAGCATCTGGAAAGAAGGGAATTTTCGTGGGCTATGGTGAAAATACTAAAGGCTATAGAATCTATGTAGCTGGTCAAAGGGAAGTCATACTTAGTCATGATGTCACCTTTGACGAAGATATGACTCTCAGCAAGGTGAATTGTGATCAATCTTTCGACTTTGAGGAGCTCTCAAGAAGCCGACACCAGGGAACCGAAAGAAAAGGATGATGAATTAATGCCTGATGTAGAAGAACGCATGGATCCAATTGATCCTCCTCCATATGAGCTTTCCTCTTCTAGGAAGAGGCCTTCATGGCTTAAGGGGTTACTTGATGATGCTGAAGGACGTGCTGCACCCCGAGGAACCTTTCGTGAAAGTAAGAAACCTAATAGGTATCAAGGATACCTGACCATCATGAGCACGATCATACAAAATGAGCCTTCGTCATTCTCAGATGCCGTCAAACATCAAGTATGGAAGGATGCTATGACCAAAGAATATGAGTCTATCATAAAGAATTATGTTTGGGAAGTAGTTCCCAGACCCCAGGATAAGACTGTTGTTACTTCCAAATGGATTTACAAGATAAAGCATGCAGTAGATGGAAGCACAAAAAAGTATAAGGCTCGTTTTGTTGCTTGAGGTTTCTCCCAAAAGGAAGGTATAGACTATGATGAGATATTTGCACCTGTTGCCAGATATACGACCATCCGCTCGATCATAGCCCTTGCCGCTTCACAAGGATGGAACCTACATCAGATGGATGTCAAGACTGTGTTCTTGCATGGCTCGATCAAAGAAGAGGTCTACGTGGAAATTTTCCTATCTCAAGGAAAATATGTGGTAAAAATATTGGAAAGATTTGGTATGATGGACTGCAAGCCTGTGACTACCTCGAGGATCTTAACTTTTAAAAGTTATATGGTAGTGATGTCGGACCAGATTTTGGAAATGCCTCTGAGTTTCATAAACTCATTCGCATTGATGTTCTTGGTGAACCTCCATACGAACATATGTTTTGCAGTTAGCATTATGAGCTCATATTTGGTTGAGCCTCACTGGATTGATGCCAAGAATCTTCTGAGATATCTTCGTGGCACAATGGGTTAAGATACACTGTTGAAGATGTGAGACTACTTGGATATACTGATGCTGATTGGGCAGGCAATGTGGTGGACCGTAAGAGCACTTCCGAGTGCTGTTTCACCTTGGGATCTGCTTCGATATCCTGGATGAGCAGGAAGCAGAAGTCGGTGACTTTGAGCACCGCTGAAGCAGGATATACTGTTGCTAGCATGACCTCATGTGAGGCAGTCTGGTTGTGAAAGCTCTTCAGTGAGTTGTTTGGATTTACATTGGATACCATTGTGATTCTCTATAACAACCAGAGGTGGGATTCGATTATTGAGGAATCCCGTATTCGTCGATTGCTCCAGCAGATTGACATCATCTGGGATATGGTAAGTTGATGAGCAAGGAGTCTCCATCGCATTAAGATGATGTACAGGTTGTTACACCTTGTCAAAGCCCTGAGGAAAGATCTAATTTGTGATTTTCCCAAACGACTTGGAGTCATTAAGAAACCCTTGTACAAGGGTCCTGCATGTTGCATACATTGAGCTCTGGGAGCTCTGAGGGCTTGTGGTTCTTACTGGAGCAACATATGACCACAGGGTGACTCACCCTCCCCTGGTGGTGCACACTTGAACAAGATGATTCGCTCTCTTGTGGAATAGGATGATTCTCTCTCCTGTGTAGCAGGATGATTAGTTCTCCTGTGAGGCCTGGATTGATGTGTTCTCCATGGCGATTGTAGCAGGATTGATGTGTTCTCCTGTGAGGCCTGGATTGATGTGTTCTCCATGGCGGCCTGGATTGATGTGTTCTCCATGGCGATTGTAGCAGGATTGATGTGTTCGCCTGTGAGGACAAGATTGATTAGTTCTCCTATCGAGGCATCCTACCCATGTAGTCTGGGACTCATGGGAAGTACCTCTCATCTGATCAATGAGCAGGGAAATGAAGTTAGGGACCATATTAGTACCGATGGATGCATCTTTGTATCTACCGTACTCCCTACGCTAGGATGACCTCCATTGATCTGGGATCAATGATACTGGTCTGGGACCAGTGGTAGGAGTTGTACCATACTATGACGCTGACTTCGGGTCGGTTGAGACTGGTCTAGGATCAGTGGTACATACTCTGAGACTGACTTTGAGTCAGTGGAGGATGATATTGGTCTGGGACCATTGGAGTTGTACTCACTATGACGCTGACTTTGGGTTGGTTGAGACTGGTCTGGGACAAGTGGTACATACTCTGAGACAGACTTTGAGTCAGTATGATACATCCTTGATCATTTCTTCTTCTTCATAATTCAGACAAAAGCAGAGTAGAACAGAACAATGCAAGAGCATAGCAGAACAAAACAAAACAGTACAGATTAGTGTAGGGTAGATCAAGACAAAGCAAAACAGGAAAAATAGAGCAGAGCAGGGCAAGGGTCAGGCTGTACAAGGTAGTGCATTTGATGGATGAATAGTAACGATCGATAGACAGATTGCAGATGAAGTTCTCCATGGTTGAGAGGGAGTGTTAAAATTGGAAACCAGGGAAAAAATTCATGTGGGTCATCTTATTCATGGCTAATAATATTTTTATTAGATTCCTCTCGTCGAGAGGTGTAGGATTGATATAAAGATCATCCAATTCCGATAAGTATTCATGGAGATATGAATTTATTTTGATTATGGAATTATTATCAAGCCGACCTACAACTCATGTAGGCTCAGAAGCCCAACAGTCGCATCTATTCACCCACCAACGTTGTGTATAAATATAAGAGGACTTTTCCTCATTTGGACTCACTCATCTCATCACATCTCTCTCTCTATTGCGCAGATATGAGTCTCTTCTCTACTGCGCTAAAATGGGTCTCTCTCTCTCACACATGTGAAGCCAAAAGCTGTTGAATTTGAAGCTGCAACTGCAGAAGTAAAGATTGACTTGCATGGCCTAGAAGATCTTCTCTTTGGAACTATGCTGTATGTTCATCTGAACCTCCTTTGAAAGCCTCAACTTTTGGTGGTGGAATGAAGTCAATCCGACGAACGGTTTGCAAGATATCGACTGCCTTAGTTTGAAGCCGGAAACTGCTGAAACTGAAGCTGCAACTGCAGAAGTAAATATTGACTTGCATGGCCTAGAAGATCTCCTCTTTGGAACTGCGCTGTAGGTTCATCTGAACCTCCTTTGAAAGCCGCAACTTTTGGTGGTGGAATGAAGTCAATCCGACGAACGGTTTGCAAGATATCGACTGCCCTAGTTTGAAGCCGGAAACTGCTGAAACTGAAGCTGCAACTGCAGAAGTAAAGATTGACTTGCGTGGCCTAGAAGATCTCCTCATCTGAACTACACTGTAGGTTCATCTGAACCTCCTCTGGAAGCCGAAACTTTTGGTGGTGGAATGAAGTCAATACGACTGTCGGTTTGTGAGATATGGTCCGCCCTAGTTTGATAATGAAACCGCTAATGCTGATGCTACTGATCTAGGGTTTGCTACTGCTGATATGAATCAGATTTATTGTACTATTTCTCTCTGCTGAATTATTGAAGATAAAAGAAGATTTGATCAAAGGGTTTCCCCACACACTGTGGGGTTTGTCCCTGGCTAGCCGCCACATCTTGTGTCTCTTGTCTTGGCTTGTTTTATGTCGATCGTTTAATGTTCTATCTGCACTTTACTTTATGTACATGTGATTGCTAATCGATGGAATATATTAAGAAAAATAAGTAAACTGTTATAAGCATAGAACATACCATGGATTAACACTTAAGGGTTTGAGAAACCCTAGCTGTCAAAGCTAGCTTTGGTGTTGAGACTAAACACCCTAGTCGGTTCCAAGAGTGAAATCACTTAGATTTCACCACTTTTATTTCATGAAGTAAAAAGTTGTTAAAATTGGCAACTAGAGCCAAACTCCATGTGGGTCATTTTATTTATGGAAATTGATATTTTTCTTGGATCCCTCTCATCAAAAGGTGTAGGATTGATCTAAACGTCATTTGATTTCGATAAGTATTCACGGAGATATGAATTAAAATGTGTTATGGGACAAATCGTCAAGGTCGGCCAACAACCAAATAACCCCCACGTGTGCTCAACGTTTTAGTATAAAAGGAGGTGACTTGATAGTCATTTGGACACACAGTTCACTCTTGATTTCTCTCCACTTGTTTTTGAGTTTTAGTGGAAGAGAAGTCTAAGAGGAGGAAGCCCTAGACATAGGAGGAAAGGAGACTAAAAAGGGAGCCCTAGCCATAGTTTGGTCGCAATCATGAAGAGGTTCAATACTTCCCTAGCCGCAGTCCTAAAGAGTGTGGTTTAGCTGCAGTCCAAGAGAGGAGATCCCTGATCCTATTCACTGCCAAAACTTGCCCTAGTACGATGCCTAAACGGATACCCTAACCGCTGTAAAGAGACTCCCATACTCACTGCCCTAGCCTACTCCTATACATTGCCCTATCTTGCCTAACTCACTGTCTAAAGGATGCCTTAACAATAGTCAACAGAGGCTACTTAGCCACAGCAAGAAGGGAGCTGTTTATAGGATCATCTATACGCAACAAGGGAAGGCCTAAACACAGTCATCCCATGTTGTTTTGGAAGGGTTTAGGATAGCCCTTAGGATCAACAAAAAGGAGACTTAGCTGTAGTATATACATAGCTAAATGTAGCCATAAAGATGATGATTGGATGCCCTAGTCACAATAAGAAGAGACAACAAGGTAATGTCACTTCAAGACAACTTGGAGAGCTTAGATCAGAGGCCAAGTTGCTATGGAAGTGTGGATTAGTTTGTAATATTGTTTGAGGGTATTAAAGTGCTCAGATCAGAAGCGTGGAGGCAGAGGATACTTGTGGAGGAAGCCGTAGCTGTTTAAGGGACTGTGAGGGTATGTTTTAGGACTGACGTTGGCCACAGTGATGCCCTAACCAGAGCACAATCATAACAACAATTGTACTCTTACAGTGAAGCATAGTGCACATAGGAGAAACAATGAGTACATGTTGTACAGTGTAGCATAGTGCACATAGGAGAAGCAATGCATAGCATGATGTACAGTGCAACATAGTGCACATAGTAGTAGTGATAGTGCAACATAGTGTAGACAATAATAGTGATAGTGCAACATGGTGTAGATCAATGTTTTTGGACATTGGTGCAACAATGGGACAACATGGTAATGATGGACAAATTGCAACAACAAGAAGGTATTGCAGCATGCATTTGGGTGCAACATAGTGTAATGAAGAGCTCAGAATAATGCAACAATACAGTGATGGGTACAGTCATGATTAGTGAAGCATGATGAGATGCAACATAGTGATGATGGGTGCAACATAGTGCAACATGATGATGAGGTGCAACATAATGATAGGTGCAACATGGTGATGGAGTCACCTTGGAGAATCAGTTGAAGCAACATGTCTTCAACTAAGTTCGGCTACCTTATGTATCATCTTCTTAGAGATAATCTATGCTATTATTTAGATAAGTCAAGGTGTTGACTTCTGTTATATGTGTACTCTCTCTCTCTCTCTTCGCTGAACAATTGAAGGACATATAAGAAGAATTGATCAAGGGTTTCCCCACATTGGGGTTTGTCCCTGGATAGAACATATTGTGTCCTCTTGCCTTGGATTGTCTTCTATGATTTGTGTTCATGTTCTATCTGCAATTTACTATTATGCTGATGTGATTGCTAATCTGGAAAAGATATTGAGCTAAATGTGAAAATTGAAATAAATTGCTCTAAGCATAGAACATACCTAAAATTAATATGGTTTTAGAGCTGAGGTGAAGACAAAGCCCAAGCAAGAGAAAAAGAGAAATCAATGAAGACAATTGGAAAGGACAAAAAGGCTCAATGGGTTCTTCATCCCTCTTCAATTCACCAAGGGTGAAGTCGAAGCATATAATAATATATGAGTGGCGCAGCAGAAGCTTCTGATGGCCTACCTAAAGATCAATTCAATCGGAAGTCCGGATCTAAGGGTAGAAGGAAAGGAATATGCCTTGCTTGCAATAAGTTCGGCCATTATGTGAAGAAGTGTCTGAATGGCCGAGACACATCACTTGATGATAAAAATCATTCCAGGGACATCTTCAATGATTGAAGGAATGATAGGTAATGCAGGAAATGGATGACTCTTAGAAGAAATAAAGGAATCCCAAATATGTAGAATCAATGGTTGTTATTGTTAGCTACCTATATCAATAGGTTTCATATGTCATGATTAGCAAAGTAAGTTCCAAATATGCTCTGCTTTGATGATGCAAAGATCCCAGATTTCCCAGAGAAGACAATGTGTGTATATAGCTTGAGGTGGACTCAATTTTGATGGATGGTCCAACAGCCTAAGCTGGATCATGCCATGTTTCAATTTTCTGTTGTAGCATAGAGAAAAGAAAGTCTGTCCAAACTGTTCAATCTTGGCAGACCAGTAGCTTAGGTAGAGAATCAAGGTTCCCAACTGCTTAATCTGGGACCTTGGAAGCAATAAGGGTAGAATTAGATAGAAAATCAAAAGGAAAAAGCCAAGGAAAAGAAAAAGGCATATAAGGGTCTGCAAGTCTAAGTGCACCCTCCATGAAGAAATAAAAAATGCTAGGAAAATAGATGGGTAGGCAGATGGGGTTGCAGAAGTGTCATTCCTTACAATTGAATGTGGGCTAAACTATTCACAAAGGAAAATCAATGGTTTGAGAAGAACTTCTTCTCCATTATGTTGCATCAAAGCAAAGGAGCATGTCTAACTTCCAAGTTTCCCTTTTCACTCCCATTCCTAACATCCCTTCATCAGTTGAGATTTATGGAAGAATTGGTGGTTTTATAGTGGTTCTTATTCCTTTAAAAGCCACATTTCTTGTCTAAAATTCTTTTCATTGTGATCTACTCCCTAAGCTAAGTGATTTTCAAATAAACTTAGTGATTTCACCCCTCATTCACCTTTTCCACCCATATTAACCCCTAACTTCTACTATCTAAATCCCCTATGTTACCCTTTCCCTACTATTATAACACTATGGTGTATAAACCCCAAGCATTTTATAAATATCCCTCCCCTTGGCATTATAGCCATATGTTCACAGTCAGGGATTAAATTGGCACCAGGCCAGTTTAAGAACCCTAAACCCTACCCCTCTTCCCCCCTTCAAGAAGTCATTTGACCCATTTAAACCCCTTTATATGCTAAAACCTTATAAAAACCCCAGTACTATACCCCTAACCCGCTTCGTTTGCGAAATAACCACCAAAAACCCACTTTTTCATTTTATCCAAAGTTCTGGCACTATGCACATTTTTATAAAATTCATGGAAAAACCATAAAAATCTGCCATATTCCAAAGTTTTCCGCCGGGCGCAAATCCCAAAAGAAATATTATTTTATTCCGCCCTCCGCCCATATCGATCGGTCATCTCAGTGTCCCGTCGACTGTCGGATCGGGCCCCTTTGATCCGACGGCCCTCGTGCATATCGGACCGGCCCCGACGTACGAGATTTACCTTCTGATATCTGTCAGAGGGTGACGTCAGGCCTCTGCCATGCGCCACCCCCACAGCGTATCGGAGGTACGTCTGACATTTCTGCCTCTGTATCAAAAGCGGTGCGATATGAAACCGCTAACCACTTCCGGTTTCGGGTGTTCCGCCCTGCCAGTGTCACCGCCAGTGTCACCACCGTGTCAGCGCCCCGTCCTCCAGATGCCCCACCTGTCTGCCACTACACCATCCCCGTGGACCCCTTGTATGCCGCCACGTCACCCGATGACGTCATCCGACCTTGACCCCACCTGATGATGTCATGCTGACGTCATCCCAAAAAGGCGCCAAAGTCCTAAAAAACCATATTTTGGCCGAAATGTCGCGTTTTTTACACTTTCTGCAAAAACGCTGTTGTAACCTCTGCATGTATTTTTTTACGTCCGAGCCTCCGCCAACCTGCTGAAACAACTTGGAGACCGCTGGCGCACCAATTCACCTACACTCTTGACCATTGCTGACTGTATATTAGGTATTTACTCATGCAAATCCTTTTTGCGCCCGATTCTGTCTGTAAATTGCCAAAGTAGCTTAAAACACTGAAAAAACATAAAATTCACCAGCAAATCCCTCCTGCCTGGTCCCCATTTGCACTTAGAGCGTCGAAATTCACCAGCTAAGCCTCGTTTACCTGCAATTTTGATGTAAACCGCATTCTGTTCGCGTAATCGCGAAATAGTAACCCAAACCATACCAATCTGCTGTAAAAGAGGGAGTAAGGCCAGACATTTGCCTTAGTTGTGTTCAAAGCAGTATTTCAATTGCTGCAACTCACCTTTTGTCCTCTGTACCCAAGTAATTCACCTTCCTGTTCAAAGAAAACTCTTTAGTGTTGTTCTGCACGGTAACACTAGTCTATAAACCACAGAAATCCTTAAAGCATCCATGGATCCACCAGTAGCCCCGGTGGCATTGAATGTTGCTCCATTAAATGTCCCTCAAAGACAATTGGAGTGGCAGCCTCTGGCAGACCTGGACTATCAAATTTCAGAAGAAATGCTGATGAGGACCAAGTTCCACATCCACCTGCTAAACGAATTAAAAGCTAAACATGAGAGTGGGACAGATGTGCTGGGCATATGGGATTCTTCTCTCCCTATATTCAAGCTTCCTCAGGTCAATTAGTTCCCTGATTTGATCCACCTGTGTGCTGAAAACTATGACCCTACTCAGAGGGCGGTTCTTGACCCTTCAGGCTCGGCTGTGTTCTATATCACCCCAGAAGCTATCAAAGAGATGCTCTGCTTCAGGACTGAGAAGAAACTGGTCCCTCTATCACTCATAGACTTGATAAATCAAGGAGCCAGATTGACAGATGCTCAGGTCACCAAATTAAATCAGCTATACATTGACTCTGACTTTGTGAAGTATCCTCCTATCAATCAAGTATACCTCAACCAATTGGGCAAAGATCTTGCATGCATGATTAGTCCCACTTTGGGCTACAATTCAATTGAGTTTGTTGATGAAACAGTGCTGGTAATGATGCTTATGTTTGCCCCTGGCAAGTCTCCTATCTGCTATGACTATGCCACCTATATATCAGATAAAATACATGAGCAATTGATGAACCTGGCAAGAGAAAGGGTGTTCAGATACACCTCCTACATCTACTATTTGATTTTGTATTATCAACACGAGAGATTTCATTTTGCCATGAAAAGAGTGGATGCCCAAGGCAATCCAAGGTCAGTGGTCTATTGGTCCTCTGCCTTCCACTACAGATCTCACTCTCCATACACTTACTGTGATTTCATAGATCTCTTCATCCACCCAACCATGTCTATGTTGATGAGCTCACCTCCTCCAAGGCTCACTGATGACATGCAAAGGATCCTTCAGTTATCCAAATCATACAGCATTGGGGACTGGTACTTCTACCAGAACCACACAGTCATCAGGATCTATGGGTGTGAACTGCCTCCCTACAGATTGCCCAAGTATGTGCCCATGAGACTATTTGCCCTGGAATATTTCAGGCAATTTGGGAATGTCGATGTGCTGCACTTTTCAGGCAGAGGCAAGAAATCACAACTAAAGGTCAGGAACCAACTTGACCACTTTATCTACAACAAAAGGGAAGAAGGTTGGAAGGAGGCGGATAACATGTTAGAATCCCTTGGCCTGCAAACCAGTTTCCTGTGGAAACCATATGACCCCAGTCACTTCATATCTCTAAGAAGGGTCAAGTATAGGCTTTTCGGTTATGATCATGTGAGGATTCCTCACATAGAAAAATATGCTAATCAAGTAAAATGGAGAAAAGGAACCCTAGAGGAGCCTGTTACACAAGAAGAGTTGAATCAAAGAGCAGTGAGAAATATGAAGAAGATGGCTGACCTTGAACTTTGTTCACAGGTACCCACTCTTCCAAGCACACAAGTGGGAGCAGTTGCCTCGTCCTCAACTGCAAATCAGCAAGCAACCAAAGCTAGTGAGCCAACCTCTAGCAAAGGCAAGGAAAAAGTGATGGAAACAGAACATCCACCTCATTAGGAGGTGCAGCAGCAACAACAGCAGGTAGAGCAGCCACAACAGCAGGAGCAATAGCAAGAAGAGGGGCAGCATGAGAAAGAGTAGCCATTACAGCAAGAAAGGGCAGCTGAGGCCCCAATTTTCACTGAGCAACAGGCTCAGAACACTGTGCCTCCTAGGCAAGAGACTACTACTGAAGCTTCAGTCCTCCAAACTCCACAAAAGGAGGACATAAGTAGGAAAAGGGACAGAGAGACTCCCCTCACATCATCCATAGATTAGGGAGGAAAAAGGCATAGAATGAATCCCTTCTCTGAGGAGGAAATGCCAATAGGGCAGTCTCTGGGCATGGGCCCGCCTAGTAGAGAAGCATCTTCTAGCTCCTTCCAGCAGGGACAAGACAGAACAATAGGAGGAGAAGTCAACTCCTCAAGCCACCAAAGAGAAGCTGAAGGAGGAATCAAACAACAGTTTATTGACATTAAAAGGAAAAATGAGCCACTTAAAATACAGCTCTACAATCATCTGCTGAAAATGGCTCCTACCAACCAGCAAAGACTGATGTCTTCCTATGATGTACAGGAGGGAAAAATGATCATGAGTCATTTTATGCCAGCTGTAGCACAGCCCCAGTCCCCTGCAGATTATATAAGGACCAATCTTGAGGTCCTTGCCAAGGACATCCACCCAATGGACAAAATTGAATTGCACAAACAAACGGGTGAGATGGTGTATGCCTCCTTGGCAGACAAAACACTGGATAACTACAAGCTAGAAAATAGCCTAAATAACACCACTGCCCAACTTGAATTGGAAAGGGCATCCTCACAAGCAAAGGATAATAGAATCAGGGCATTAGAAGATATAATTATAGAACTTGGGCATGATACCAAGGATATTAAGGCTGTGCAAGCATTGTTGAAATTAAGGGACGCAGACATGGCAGCCCTTAGAAAGATGGTCAAAGTCCCAGCAACAATTCACCCACAGACTGAAGAAGTTGCTTAGCTAAGGCATGATCAAGATGCCACTGCTTTGCTGGTGTCCTTATACAAACAGCTAATCCAGACCCAAGAGAAGCTGGGAGAGTCAGAGGCTGCCCAGGCAGCATTGCAGCAAAAGGAAGGAGGTCAAACCTCTCAGCCTCCTCCTGAAGTAATTAACCTTGAGGAAGCTCCTCAAACCACTGCTCCTCCAACTCAACAAACAGAACCAGCAGCACCATCCACCTCAGCACCAGTGCCAACAACAGACCAGGCTTCAAGCCTGGACATGCAGAAATTAAGAAATGAAATCCAAGCCCTGGAAGCCCAAATGTCAGAGTTAAAAGAGGCCAGGGAAAATTTGGGCAAGTTGAATGAAAGATATGACAAATCCAAGCAGACTATAGCAGAAAAGGGCAGGGAAATAAAGGCCCTTAAAGACAGGATAAAGGAGCTGGAAAAGGAGCTCACATTGGATAAAGTGACAGCTGAGCTCAAGACAGTACTATGGGCCAACATTGGCCAATCCATCACTAACCAATGGCAGTACATTGAGACAATCCATGAGCAGTTGGAGCTCATAGCAAAAGCACAGAGGGAAATCCAGAGATCAAGGGCATCTCTAGGCAATATGCCTGAGGTGGCCAATAGAATGATCAATGTGCTTAACAACAGAACAAGTGCTCAGTTAGCTACTATGGGAATCTCCAAGAGAACTGAGACTATTCAGCTAATAAAGAGGGTCCTAACAGTGAGAAGCCTAGTGCAGACACTAGAAAGAAGGACCCAGGATATGCAGACCGAGGTCAATAGATTCATGGAAAAATTTGTGGCTTTGCAAAATAGAGGTCTTCCAGGCTTACTGAACAGTGCAGGAAAGCTTCTTTCACATGAACACTACGCCAAGAGGGTGAACACCTTTGCCACAAATCAGATCACAGAGAAAGCCAACACCTCAGAGGAAACAGGGCCAGCAACAGGACAAAGTCTCTACAACAGGGTAGAGAGTTTATTTTTTATTATGGATGAGATCAAACATCTGTTTGAAGCGCCTCCCAATTTCTATAAATATACAGAGGTAGATGAGACATTAGATGCAATTCTCAGGCATCAATTGCCCACACAGGAATGGTGGACTAAGGCAATACAAATGATATTATAAAATAGAGCCTATAAATCAAATTTTGTTATTTATTATTCAAATCTACAAGTGATCATGCACAGGAAAACTTGAAAATATCAGCAAGCATGAAAGAGGAAGGGCTGAGCCAACTCAGCAGAACTAATTGGCCAACAAAGCAAAATTGACAGCTAACAGGTAGCAGGGCCGAAAGTTACAACACGACATGCCATAAAGACCCATTTCTCCGAGTTAAAGCAGAACGGTTAGACCGACTCAGTGGCCTCTAAAGGCCAAAATATCTTCTGACAAACATAAAGAGCTTTTATGTTGTATTAAAAACAGTCATAACTTCTTATCTACTGTTCTGTACAAAGTTGGTGAAAACATTCATTTCTCAGATGACTCAACGCCTTAGATATTTTGTATAAACGTTTGTATATATTCCCCCCTAGCATAAGCTTGCAGGGGTTGTTGTTGATTACTCTTCAAGAGTTCTTTTGCTGTAAATCTTCAGAGTTTAATAAAAAGGCCGATGGAATTTCCAAAGTCTGTGTTGTCTGAGGGATTGTGATGCGATTTGCTGAGTGCTACAGGATTCCTGCATGTTGTCATGACTCAATAAGTTTCCTTTGAACTTTCGTTATGTTTCTTTCTGTTATTTTTCATAACTCATCCATGTTCTAGATTTCACAATTAATGGCAGAGAAAAAGACTAATTCCAGGATTTATTCATAGGATACCCTGAATTCAATCTATGCTATTACAAATGTTTTCTTCAGTTATGGTTATAAAGGTGTGATTCTTAATTGCTGCACCTCTACACTGTATCTTTCACAGAAATTATTGTTTAGGAATTCAAGTCTGCTCCTTTACAATACATCTCTTTCTTACAACCCAGCTTAGTGGAAAATTCTTAATTGCTTTTCACTGGTTGCACACATTTCATCACTATAATATCAAGTTTGTTTCATGAGATATTCAAAAGGCCCTGCAGTTTCAACAATCCTAATCTACCTCTCAAACAACCAGTAACCAAAGACTCCATTGCCCAATGGACTAGAATTATATGAAGGTTTACACCTTAGGTACAGAAGACATCCCTCAACCAAAACATAAAACCAAAACCTGAACATCACAGCTAGCCTAAAATACTATCAAAACAGAGACAAATCACAAAGAGAGAGCCCTCTCTGATTACAGTTTGTTTAGAAACTGTAATCCAAATATTGGTTAGTGGTTACCCCGGCCGTATTCCCTTGGGAGTCATAGGGAACAACCTGGGTGTTAACAGTTATATTGGCCCTCTCCTCCAAAATCTTTGGGAACCTGTAGTGCTGCAAGGCACTTCATCAGATAGAAGGGTTCTCTCTCAAATTTGGTAGAGATGGAAGCAATCATGGGATTGTACTTGGAGTCAAGGCCACCTATCATGGAAAGGGTGTAGGGAATGTTACCCCTCAATTGAATGAGGGTAACTCGATTCATTTACAAAAATCTCTTTTATGTACCTAATCACAATAAGAACCTCGTGTCCATTTTGGCAATGGAAGTCAAAGGTTTCAAAGTGGCATTCGTCGACGGAAAGGTATGTGTTTGAAAATGGAATTTTAAAATATGCTTCTACTCATGGGTTTAGGGTTGGAAATTTGTATCAAGTTGTAGGAAGTCCATTGGGGATCATGTCAGTTGACACATCTCTTCTATAGCACAGGAGGTCTGCTTATGGGGCCCTACCTGATATGATTCAGATGGTGACAGGGATGTCTGAATTCAAGAAGAGCATGAAGGTACACGTCCGAGATGTACCAAAGGAAAATATTATAAGGGGACCATTCCACCCATGTAGCAGGTCCACAGGTTTGGAACAATCTGAGGGGTTTGAGATTCATGATCAGGAATCTCATGGTCTATGT
Source organism: Pinus tabuliformis (assembly GCA_031772625.1). Classification (NCBI taxonomy): domain Eukaryota; kingdom Viridiplantae; phylum Streptophyta; class Pinopsida; order Pinales; family Pinaceae; genus Pinus; species Pinus tabuliformis. The sequence continues at coordinate 1,779,689,466 of CM062819.1, read as the reverse complement.
TTTGGTAATTTCACAAAATAGAAAAAATAAACACATTGAAATGCATAACTTTAAAGCAACTTTTGCACATCAAAATATACCAGAAATTAGATCATGCACAATACACAATATTTATTGCCCAAAGTTATTTTCTTATTATTTCTTTATTGAGAAACACCAGGCTTAAAAATAAGGGAAAGTGGTCCTTTACAATTCCTCGTGTAATCCAAAATAAATACAATACTTACAGTTATTTAGCTCCATATAAATTGTCATCCCAACCTGTAACAATTTCTTTTCCTTTAACAACTCCAACAACCTATTCTCTTGAACACCTTGTACCAATCCTAGTGACTTGGTATCCCTCCAAGAATGCCCCCTGTACACTCAATCAATCCACTTGTAGCTTTCTTTCCACCTTGGTATCCCTAACTAGGATCCACCCTAGTATTGCCCCTACAACAACCCCAAAGAAGGATGTAGCGTCCTTTTATTCACTTATTCCAGTCTCTCTTAGCTATGAGATGTCCCCAAACAACCCTTCCTCTCCTTGGCTAGCTCCTTAAGCCCTTGAATATATTTTTGTAGCAATTTCTAGGCTATTGACCTCCTTGTCTTACCCATGGTGTTCTCCTTTAGCCTTATATCTTCCTGCGATACCCTCAACTTGCTTGTTGAGGAAACAACTTGACCAACCAACCCCCAAACTAGGACTCATAATCCTCTTTCTATCTTGTCAGCCCTTAGGGCACGACCTTCTCTCTTTCAACTTGCAGCTAGGTTTCTCAAGCCCTCCTTCCTACACCTAACAAAAAAAAGGGCAAACCTTGTCCCTAATTCACCTTAGAAGAAGATCCTCCAAATACACCCTGCTACCCTAGTTGCAGGTCTATGAATTCCTTAATTTTCCTTAGAGCTCAATCAAGAAGAAATCCATTACATCTTGTCCATATGAGTTTCTCCTTATTCCTTTCCATTGGAATCTTATTTATACTTGACAAAAGGTCCCTTTGGAGGTCCCCTTGTCCTTCAAGGAACCTCTAACATCAAAATCAACATTAAATTAGAATATTAAATGTTCTCTTTGGTTACAAAGCCCACAACTTGGGTGCAAAGCCCATACACTCATAAAATCAAATTCTATGAATGTTTCTCTCTCACAAGACGAGTAGAAAGGCATTTGAGAGTACCTCCCAATGCTACCAAATTTCAACAAGCTAAAACTTAGTTGTAAGGTACTGATGAAAATAGGTACTATGCTCAAGGGAAACATGAGTAACACTTCCATTTTGATTGATAATGATTAAAGTAATTTTACTCCTCCATTTTTAATAATTGGTATCTCCTTCATATTTTAATGAGCCAGAAAGAGAATAAAAGTAAGTTTAATAGTGTTTTTTTAAAAGTTTTAATGAGCTTTAAAAAGAGATAAAAGGATACTTGATAGAGTATCTTCTTTGTGGTTTAATGAGTTTGAATAAGAGATAGTAGTATCTCGATATAAGGTGTCCTTTTTGTGATGTTTTAAAGAGGTCAAAAAAGAGATAAATGGATGTTTGATATCCTTCAATGATTAATGAACATGATAAAAATACAAAGGAAGCTCATCCTAGGGAAACAAGTGGTATATAGGGTAGCAATTTTTTTCGATTTGGCAAAAATGTCCTAAGAAAAGTGAAGCAGAGAGGTTCGAAAAAGAAACCCACTCATCACAATGGTAACTATAGGAATGATAATGACACTAAGTGAACCCTAGTAGTAGAGCCAAGGGCTCTGTGATTGTAATGATGAAAAGCAAGGCTAAGTCATATCAACATGCATAAGTAATAAAGGCAATGCATATCAATGATAACTAGGTAAATGTGTTGGAATCATCCTAGGGTATAACCAAAATATGATAGAGAATAAAAATGAGTATGAGATTTAAATTTATGGCAAGTCAAAAGAAGGGATTCAAAGTCTATAAAAATACATAACATGGACACTAAAATGGAAATCGGTTGCTACACTAGGGCATCCATGTGAAGAAAGGTTCTACAATACAAGTTACACTATGCAAAGTAAGATGAGTTATTATTGCAACTTTACAGGATTGGACATAAGGTGTAATGGATATGGAAAAGATAGTTAATATTGCTTCAATAATAATTGAGAAAGACCTACCGCTATATGACAAGTTTAAGAAAAATTCACATAGGGTCCATAATGATAATAACATGTCGATAATCTGCAAGAGTCACGACTATCCTGGTCCATGAAACCTCGAACATTTGTCAATTGTCCATAAAAATACCATAAAAAATAGATCCTAATCGCAAAAAAATGTTTCAAGGGGGAGCACATAACATAAAATTAAAGTGAAATAAACCCATTGGAGTGATAGTGATCCCCTAATATAAGTGAAATGGGGCTAAACTAGAGCTCATTTGCACATTTTTTTCATTGAGAACCAAACTAGTAGAGAAACCCAATCCTACCCCATAAAATTTGGATAAAAATCTCAGAGCGTGGAGAGCAGTGTTCAAAATTATACTTCCATAAGGTATTTGCCTCATCCCTCGTTTTCATTTTGAAATTTGGTTGAATTTTGACCCTGTCTAGAGGTCAACTACACCATTGCTCCTAGCCTGGATCCCTGGGAGCAAACACAATATAATATGATTCCATAAGAGCTAAACCCTAGGGGTAATATATTACATAAGATTAGTTGACATAAGGTTCATCTCATAGACATAGTGTGGAAAATAAGGTTATAACACCATTCCCAACATTTCATAAATCTCTAGATTTTAACCTATAACCTCTTAAGAAGAAACATATTCTCTTAACCAATAAGCCACTTAGGTTGCACGTACATTTTATTTATCATTTTCTAACTAAACATTCATTTATATTAAAATTTAAATATTTTGTTAAATATATTTATATAATTATTAATACAAATTTAGTACTTTTAATATTATGACTATAACAACTATAACTATTCCAATGTAGAAGAATTTAATCATAGATTTTAGTATCGTTCATAATTGGTACTTGTTATTTATTATATCAACGTAATAAAGTATTATGGTATTATACAACAGTTTTAATAAATATACTAATATATAAATATTGAATAGCACTTTTAATACACAATAGGAGTAAAGTTCTGGTAGATTAAAGTATTATGGTATTATACAATAGTTTTGTAAAATATACTAAGATATAAATATTAAATAGCACTAATATACTAAGATATAAATATTAAATAGCACTTTTAATACACAATAGGAATAAAGTTATCCTAGATTCAATTCTAATTTGTATGAAATAATATTTTAATTTAAAATTAATTATATATATATAAACTCAAAACTTGGTATTTGTTTCAGGGTGAAACTTCTAACTGTTTGAACACTCTTGTATCCATGTTTTCAATGTTTTCTCATTCCTTAAACTTTCAAATATCCACCTTCTCTTCATCCTAAAACTGATCCGACATAAATTAGAACGCAAATATTTATTTCGATATAATTATTATTGAAAAATGTGATTTTTGATCAAATATAAATATAAAGGATAAAATATGTTATTTTTTATATTAAAATATATATATATATATATATTTTTATTTTATTTTTAATATCTATATATATATATATATATATTTAAGAAACGTTATTGAAATTGTATTAATAAATATGAGATCCAGCCCAAATCATTACAATTTTTTTTAGGATAAAGATACCTTAATTTCTTGAAAGTTTGGGATAGAATATGTAGGAACACCTTAAAACTTTTGTTGGCTCGGTTGGGCTTGACTTAGGTTCGACTTGGACTTCGTACCAACAAAACCCCCAGACACCGGCCTTTTTGGAAACTGCTTACAAGTAGATCACAGTCTCACTCGAGGTGGCTATGGGTGGTTGCAAAACCAAGTTTTTGCATCCTTGAGGGACTGCGCAAGGTGGCTTTTACTTTGCTTTTCTGTATTTTACTTAGACTTCTGGCATACATATCACTACTGCGTTGTATAACTTAAATACTTCCTCACAGTGAGTCTAGCTCAAAAATATCATAGAACAATACAAACTACGCTATCATAACATTTACTTGCAATCATTACTTCGCATAATAGATAGAAAGCAAACATAACAATACATATGAATACAAAATATTGCCCAATTTTTATTTTTATTTTTTATTTATTTTTTATTTTTTTCGATGAATCTCTTCAATACATTTAGCTTCTAAGCCTTCACGTACAACTGCAGGTGGTCTGCCCACTAAGCTGTAGACCCTTCCAAGGTGTCCATGCACTTGGCTGTGGAGCCTTCCCTTAAGGCCCAAAACACAGACTAAAAGCAAAAGATACAATCACTTGTGTTCATTAACTTTATCATGATCTTCGAAAAATAATTACATCTCTTTATATACACTACATCGCTACAAAACCATGGTCCACGTACCATGGGCTCGACAAGACAATTACATAAAACCCTGATACCCGTTACAAAATGAGGGGTTTTGATCCACCCTGAAGCCCCTAGAACACTGCACAGTAAATAGAGCTTCGTGGTACCGTGCACTCTGCTCCTCAAAATGCAGAGACTTTGACCAAAATTGGACCAAGTTGGCCTGCGCCCAATAGGCCCCCAACACTCACATGTGACTCATCCTAAGTCACTCAGTTGTTGTGCCCCAAATCTTTGTTGCGATGCTCATGTAGGTGTCATTATACGACTGAAGTATTTCTACTACTCGCTTCTTCTCTCGACGCACTTCTTCCAGTAGTGCCTCTGTTGTTAGTTCGACAATATTCTGTAGCACTTCTTTCTCCCTCTATCATAACTCCTTGAGCCTATCATCTACTGCTTGTGAAAGCTGAAGGGCCTCATCCTACTACAACTGAGTCCTCTCTGTCAAAATCTGCTCTTTTCTCCGAAGGTCTTCAATTTGCTTTTGAAGAGTCTTTCCTTTAGTGATTCTAGCAAGCCGTTGCGAGACTGGTAAGGTCTTCGCATTTGCCCAGATTTCTTCCAATTGTTTCTACTTCGTTTGGAGCTCCTCTTCAATCCTCTGAATGTTTGGATCCTCCTGTAGTGAGGTCCAAATCTGGATAGTTTCATCTAGTAGTTTGCCACAATCTGTCACTGTATTGGAGATGCCTTGCAATGCAGATTTTAGATCCATTTCCATCTGCTTACGTACTTCTGGTGGTGTGACTAGCTGTAGTCTCATTTGTAGCTCAATAATCTTCACTTCATACTCGAACTTCATTTATGCAAACTTATTCTTTGAATCCCTTATTGGGAGGCCGAGCTTCATGACCTTCTACTGGTGACTCTTCTTTGCGGACCTTTATGTCTGGAAATTAAGTACAATTTTTTGCGATGACTTCCTCTAGGTACTTCTGTTGTTGGCATGCTCCATCCCTTTCCTTAATCAACTGGTCGAGCTCCTTCTTTATGAAACTCTTTCCTTCTCCACCAGAATATTTAATAGCGAAGTGCGCTGTTCTTTCTCTTGCAGTTTAGTTGTCATACCTTGGTGGAAAATGCAATATCTAAGTTGGCAGTGCAACGATGTTCATATTGACACAGTCCCACCCTTTTTCTTGCTCTTTGTCTTCGGTTGATTCAAACTGTAATGCTCCAGATGGTATCTTTCATAATCCTTAATCCAAATATTGTTTCTATCTGTCGCTCTGGCTGCATTGGTTGACCCATCTGTTCCGGTTGTATGGCTATCTATGGTAGTGCCTTTGACTTTGCAATTCCTTGCTGAACATCTGTCAAGAGCACTCTGTAGCGATTATCAATCCTATTCCATGTTTCTGCTGTTACTTCTTGGACTTTGTCCCAAATTTCATCGATGTCCCCATCAGTAAGGACAAGTGGTATCACGCCCTTAGATTTGTTTTCCTTCTACTTCTTCCTTATGCTCACCATAATTGCTATAGGTATCCTCTTCTTGATGATGAAAGATGATTCCTCCATTTCCTCTACATCACTGAGAGGGTCCTGGGTACCTTGTTCTTGCTCTGGATCTGTCTCTTCTGTGTCTTTTCCTTTGTCCTTTCCACTTGGACCCGCATGCTACGAGGTGTCCTTATTTGCTTCAATGTATTCCATGGTTTGGGTCATCCACTCTACTAACCAATGTTGTATTATCCTGAGAAGGTCATCTTCGGTGACCAAATATGGTAGAGGATGCCATGTCTCCATCAGATTCTTCCAAGCCTTTACATATATCCTGCGAAAGTCTAGCTTAAAAACTACTAGATTGTGATACTAATCATACAAACTTGGTGATAGCCTGGGATGCTAGTTCACCACCATGTGAAAGTATATTTGCAACAATACAAAGAATATCATGTTCTCTTGTGTGCTCAATGGCTCCTTGTTATGCCAGAGTGAGGCATATTGCACGACTTCACATATATCTACTTCGACTAGAGGAAACTGTGAATCCTCCGGCTCCTTCCATGATAAAATCATGATGATCAAGATAAACCACGCATAGTGAAATGTCTTACCCTCTTCTTGTGCTTCTCGATAGTCCTCCAAAAATTCGCTGCATAAATATCCTACCCAGTTGAATCGAACCTCGATGTTGCACTGAGCAACTAAGGAAACCACAATCACGGGGACTTTGTTTTCTCTACACTTCCTCATTATTTTTCTGGCTAAGATGTGTGCGGCGAAGCACACCCCTTGGTCACTGATGGAGTTGATATCATAACCTTGTGACTTTTTGATTATCTTGAACTTGTCCTTCATGGTTTGTGTGACTACCTTGTCTTGGTTTTTTCCGATGAACTCTTCAGTGGGGTCCTTTCCTTAGTAGGGAAATCTAGTAATCCTTCGTATCAACATTTCATCAATCAAGATCCTCTTCCCCAGCCAGAGGTATTCATCATGCACTAATACTAGTAATTATCAAACACAGGTTGTGTTAGACGTGCTTCTACCAAAGTGTGGCACATTTAACATGTTCAGCAAGCCTGATCTCTCCAATCCCTGAGCCCACTGGTGTGGCTCCAACCTTGTAACTCTGCTCTATGGATAATATACCTATTGTAGGTACCTTCCCGGCTCGAACTACAGATACTTACTCTGGTCATTGAAGTCCTAATCCTCCATCTTTAATTATGGAAACTTTCCCAGTATTTCTCCTTCAAATGACACTTTTTCTGGTAATAGCGGTGTGAAAGTGCCAAATTTCACGTCTTTGGGATCTTTAATTGGCTTGGCACCCAGTTTCCTTGGTGGAAAATATGGTGGCAGCACAAAGGGAATTTCTGCGCCCTCTATCTCCATCTGCTACATCTCGGCTTCCTCCTCACTATCATGGATTTTCTCTGGTTATTTCTACTACACTGGTTTCTTCGCCTTCTGCGTAGGTTCCTTATCTTGATTTTTCTTTGTGCACTGCTCTTTCGCTACTTTTTTTCTCGAGGATGTCCTTAGTTTTACTCTAGAGGCTTCAACTGGTCTCTTTTCTTGTCTTCTTTGTGGCTATTCTTTCGAGGCTATTTGTTTTTGCGGCGACCTCGTGCGTCTTGGGGACACAGGTACACTTGATGCTATAGATTTACCATTCTAGGCTTCCATGATGCCTACTAGCCCTTTCTATGCAAACTCTCTAACAATCTCTTCAAAAATTCTCTCAGACATACAACAACACACTTGTCTCACACTTGGTCACAAATTCTCAAATTGAATTCTCTAGATAGAAAAGTGTAAAATTTGGAGTGGGACATGGATTTTATAGATTTGAATTTCAAACCCCATGATTAGCTTAGATATTACTCATTCAATGTAGATATGGTGCTATATCTAACTAGTTGTGCTTCATAAATGTGTTTCTCCCGTACCTCTTAACAACAACTTTCTTTTAACAACATATTTTTACTTCCAACGGTCATATTTCCGGAAAACTTTGATGAATCTTCCCTTGTGGTGAAAAAATACTTTCTTCATAGTGGTTCTTTCAGACTTTGACATACTCCTGAATATGCACAATATTCCTTTGGTGAAGTTTCCTTTTGTAAAGTAGTTTATAGTCTAGTTCCCACTTTCAACTATAAGTGGCACTAAGACTCTTCTTCTTTCGTCCTTTAGTGCGAAGCTCTAGGGACAAATTCGTCCTTGTATACTTTCAATTTTCTACCATTCACTCGTCCTAGAATCAGCTGACTATTTAACTCCGCGAGCTAAACTGCACCACCATCAGATATGTGCTTGATGATATATGGTCCTAACCAATGTGTTTTAAATTTTCTTGGGAACTTCACAAATTGGCTATCACGTAAAATTACAATATCTCCTTCCCGAAATGCCTTCTTCTTGATGTTCCTGTCATGCTGGGATTTCTCACTTTCTTTTTGCACTTGTTGATGAAAACATGCTATAAACCTGTCTCCCTCCAGAGAAAGTAATTGTGCCATCCTTTCTTCCATTATATTGGAGTCTACCATGTCGGTGAAGGCTACAATTATCAAACTTGGCACAATGTACTCCACAGGCATGGTTGCTTCTTGTCCATATACCAACCTAAAAGGTGCCTATCTTGTCAGTTTCTTGCATGTTGTCCTATATGCCCACAATACTATTGGAATCCTTAGATCCCAGTCATTTCTATTCACAAGGCACACTTTTGTGAGTGTGTTCTCTAGAATCTTATTGAAGGATTTTTCTGTCCCATTCTCTTGAGGATGATATGGAGCACTTTTCTGATGCTATACTTGAAACTCTTTAGTCAACGCCTCAATAGTCTTATGCAAGAAATGTGAACCCCGGTCACTCATCAATATCTTGGGACAACCAAATCTAGAAAAAATATATTCAAATATGAACTTCGTGGTGGTATTTGCACTGCAATACTTCACTGGATGTGCCTCGGCCCACCTCATCAAATAGTCAGTTGCAGTGATTATGTATCTTGAGCTGATCTTCTTTCCTGGTGGGTTAATAGGTCCCACAAAGTCAATAGCCTATTTGTCAGATGCTTGCAACATCACCTGTGGTACTAAGGGCATCTCAACTTTCTTGTTCTTTGGCATACATTACATGCTCGACAAAACTCTTTTTCATGCTTATTTACTGTGGGCCACCATAACCTAGCTCTCAAGATTTTCTGCATAGTGGGATTTCCTGCATAATGTCCATTCGCAACTCCTCCACAAGTTTTTGCCAGAATACTCTGCCTTTCATGTTCAGGGACGTATCTGTGCAGTATTTCATTTGGTACCCTTATGTACAAGTGTCTTGCAACAACAAGAAATCGATTGCTTTGACTATGAACTCCTTTTTGTGCATAGTGTACTTCGTAGGTGCCATTCTTGTGGCCAGAAACTGAATAATATCTGCGAAGTGATCATCCGCGACCCTAATTGTGAATAATTGCGCGTTAGGCAGGTTATCCTCAATACTTGTGGGTTCTTCTCCTGTCTCCAATCTCCACAGATGATCAGGTCCAACATTCAATCTTATTGGTTTAACTACAACCTTGAAGTCGTGCTCCTGGAACAGTAACAACCATCAACAATTTTTTCCTCCTAAAACATGCTTATTCACCAAATATTTTAGTGCGGAGTGATCGATGAACATCTTGAAATGTGCTCCTAACAAGTAGTGCCTGAACTTTTGTAATGCATAAACCATAGCTAACCCTTCTCTTTTTGTCGTAGTATAGTTCTTTTCCACCTTGGATAGTTTTATTCTTGCAAAAGCTACGGGGTGATCAATTTATCCTTATCCTAACTGTGCCAATACTATACCCAACGCTATGCAAGATGCATCGGCATGTACATGAAACTCCTTATTCTAGTTCAGGAAAACTAGAATAGGTGTAGTCACCATTTTCTCTTTCAGTAGGTCTAGGATTTTCTTGCACTCTTCATTCCACTGAAAAGGCACATCTTTCTTCAAAAATTTCTCCATTGGTGCAGTTATCTACGCATACCCCTTTATAAACTCTCTGTAATATCTAGTGTGTCCAAGTTTCGTGCATAGTTGTCTCACTATTTTTGGTGCTGATAAGTTCACAATAATTGCGATCTTTGCAGGATCCACCATTAATCCCTGCTTACAAACCACATGGCCCAACAATATACCAAATGGTACACAAAATATACACTTCTTTAAATTTAATGATATTTGGTATTTCCTACATGTATCCAACATCAACCTCAAGCTCGCAACATGATTTTTCAACAACCCAAAGACTATCTAGTCATCAAAGTAAACTTCCACAGATTTGCATATATATTCTTTGAAGGTTGCAACTACAACTCTAGAAAATATGGTAGGAGAATTCTTCAAGCCAAAAGGCATCACCGTGTATTGGTAAGAGCCCCACTATATAGAAAAATTTGTGTTATGTCTATCTTTTGGCGCAATTCTGATCTAATGGTAACCCAAAAAGCCATCCGTGAAAGAATAGGCCTCCTGTCCTCTTACATTGTCCAATACTTCACCTGTAAATAGTTTAGGGAAGGGATCATGCATGCATGCATCATTTAATTTCCTTAGATCTACACAAATCTTGATTTATCCTTTAGCTTTCTTTTCCTAGACCACCATAGGGCTTATCCACTATGATTCTTCCACAGGTTCGATGATCCTAGCTGCTATCATTTTATCTAATTCTTCTTTCACCTTTTTCTTATATTTTGGATTCAATCTATAAGGTATTTGCTTGACATGCCTCACCTCAAGATTCAAAGGAATCTTCATAACTCCCAAGTCTCCTACTATGCCCTTCATATCTGAGAACTTGGTCGGGAATAACTCCTGGTATTCATGCAAAAGATATGTCACTTTGCTGATTGTTTCTTCATCCTAGTAATCTCCTATGGTTGCAAACTTCAACTCATCTTCTAATCCTATATTTACCTTCTTCGTCCTCAATGAATTTTTTATATCAAGCATCTATATCTCAGGTCCATTCACTTCGTGGTAACCTTCATATTCTACCATGTCAATATTGCGAGAGTCTTCATCTTTTTCTGCATTGATGTTTTAGCGTTCCAGTACATTATGTAGCTGCGCAACCTAATTAGGCTGCCGAGTGAGTGGAATTTCATTCTAAAAAATCTTATTTTTAACTATCTGAAGGGATGAATATATATATGGAAAATCATCTTGAACGTTAAATGTCATTATAAATCCATCAATCATCTCTTCCCAGCTCACAATATCATGTCGAAGTTTTGTTTCCAAGTACCAATTTTGAGGAATTGTCTCCAATGTATGGATGAAGCCATTCACCCATTCTTCTTGTGGAATTTCCTTCCATTCTTTAATGAAGAGCTAGATGTGTTATTTAGGATCGGTTTGACCATCATATTTATCTACCAGTTATGTTTCTACTTGACCAAACCTTACCCACATCAACCTTTGACATTCTTTCCAATTTCCTATATTCTTCCTATGTGTACCCCATAATCTAGCAGGAGTAGCTCTTAGGGATAGATCCAGAGCTAACAATCTCTGACATTCTGGTACTTGTCTTTCATAATCTCTAAGAAAAGCATTTATATTACCCAAACCATCATAAAAATTTAAGTCACATACATCAATTGTCATACAACGAACTGATTTAGTGATCCTTTCAAATCGTCTTGTAGAAACTTCATGTAACTTATTTTTCCAATTTTCCAATTCTTCCTCTGAATCTGAAGTGCAAGAACTGTCTCGTTCCCAACCCAAGTTTCCATTTGCAGTAGGGTTAATCCATTCCTCTTATTTAGCTATCATATGATAAATGTTTTTGACATCTGTGTCGCAGTATTCATCCCAGACATGCTCTGTATAGTGCACTCCTTCTGATGGGTCCAAAGGAACAAGGACCCTTAGATTGTCTTTTTCGAATACCATTTGTCTCTTCTTCAAATTGATTATCAACAAATTATTGAAAGTAAAATCTAATCCAAGCAGCGCTGGATAGGGGTTTCTATCATCTACAATTTCAATCACCTCAAAGTCTGCAATAGCACACACTCCTTCAATATCTACTATAATGCCAGGTAACATTCCCATAGGGAGGATATTCTATTGGTTGGCCATCCTCAGCTGGATCGAAGACCAATGAAATTTTGGTCTTCCCATTAACTCCCAATTTTGCTTAGGTAACACGTTGGCATTAGATCCTAAGTCTAGGATTACCTGATCCATATCATATTCCCCAATCTGTGCAGTTAGTCTCATTTCCTTCCTTGTTCTCTTCTTATGCCGATGTAAATTGTTTACTGCACGTAGATCGCTTCGTGGCACTTCTTTATTAGCGCAGGAGTCTATCAACTCCTGGAGTCGTTCGACAACCTTCTGATTCCTCAAAATCCTCATGCAGGTATGTAAGAATGACTTTAAAATACTTGGTTCTAATTCTTGTGTCAGAGTAGATAACTTGTCGCAATCCTTCTTTGGAATTAACTTTGGTTGCACACTAGATGTTGAAGCCCCAACATCCTTGAAGCTTTGCTTCGCCTCCATGAACATTTATTTTTCGTTTTGAATATTGAACCCAGGGGATTTTTCTGCGGTCTTTCTTACCCATGTATCTTCTATTTTCTTCTTACCTTTTGATTTATCGTCTCCTATCACAACTCCACTCCTTGTTACGATGTTGATGCATGGTTCATCCTCCCTTGGTTCAATGGTCATCATTTGCAGATTTTCTGTGGGTTGCTCATTCCTTTTCTCTTGCATATTCTTCATAAGGACCAAACATTCTTCTATCACATGATCAAAAGATTTGCAGTACTTACAGGTTGTAGTAGGATTCTGACAATCTCTTGCAAAATGACCTGCTTGGCTGCAGTTATAGCAGAGGATCTGTCCACATCCTCGACCAGCTCCTCCTCCTCCTCTTCATCCTCATCCTTGGAAACCTCCTTGACCAACCTGCTATCCTTGATCCTCGTGTGCACATCCTTCAACTTGCATTATGTAAGCATCAACACTGCGCTCCATCATCAAGTCATAACTTCGACAATTTTTCTCATCATGTCCTACTGATTTACAAAAGTTGCAAAACAACTACCTTGGGGTCTGCACATATTTCTGCAACAAATAGCACTCTTCAGAGAGATGTTGGCCACTAGTTCTACATATCTTGCACCACAGGCTTGATCCTGGATTTAATGGATTAGGGGCTAATCTCTGAACACAAGGAATTTTTCCTTAGAATGGCCTTCTACTTTACACTTTATACACCACACTTCTGGTCTAACTTATTTACCTCTCTTAGGATCTTGCAATTCCAAGGTCAAATTTTCTAGCTGACTCTGAATCTGTTGTACTCCTGCATGAGTATCTCCTATCGACAAAGCTTCCAACATCATTTCAATTTCCAGAGCTTCGGCTTGGGTTGATATATTTTGTTGAGTCAAGGGTAATTTGATATGTGGAAACATCACAACTATAAACCACTCCTTATGCTTCTCTAGGGGTATGTTAAAGCTTACTTTTCCCTTGAATTGTTGATCCAACTCCCAAACATATTCATTAGGTATTTTTTTGATTTCCTTCAGGTTAGTAATGCACTACGACTCCAACTTCGGCTTCTTATACTCTGATATCAACACTTTCTTAATATCATCCATTGAGGCAGCCTAATTAGTCGAATACTTCATGTACCATGTCAATAATCTTTCTTGCAATGCCGTAATGAGTTTTGCCTTCTTTACATCTTCGTCATTAATTTGTTTGTCTTTCCATACTGCTTCATCTACAAAGCATAACGGCTTTGGATCCTCTGATCAAAGTCCTATAAAAATAGGTAGCTTAATGTCATCAACCATTCTTCTCGGAGGGTTAGGGGGAGGGGGAGGGTGTGAAGGGGAATTAGGGGGAGGGGGATGAGGGGTAAGGGGAGTAGAGGGATAGGGGAATCCAAAGACGCCCTTATTATTCTCAACTCCTGACTTCGATGCACCTTCAGGTTGGGAGAGAAAATGTCATGGGGTTACTTCCTTCTTCTTCACTCTTAGATTTACCTAACAAGTGACTATAATCAGTTTCAATAAAGTTCTTCGGTTCGTGATCTATTCTTTATTGCTTTCCACTTCGCTAGACCCAGTTCCTGGTCTAGAATTATTCCCTCTTCATCGAAACATTAATATGACTGCATTTGTAGAACACCCCTTTCACACAAAAGCATCTTAATCCACAATTTTAACGAATTTAGATACTTACCTCACGGTCCCTTGAAGAATATTCAATCAGCTTCGTTGTAATATACAGTCATGTCTATGGAAAATTTGATGATAAATCCTCTCAGGATACTTTCAATCCAAAAATCAACAGCTCTTGAGATGTTGTTGTTGGTATCCTTGAGTCGTTGTATTAAGTCAGGGCTCCACGTGGTAGGCTCAATTTTTTTAAAACAAGTCTTGTTCTCGGTCAACCTTGATAACCATTCATATAGTTCATTAGCAAACAACGTGAAGAAAATATCATGCTATTCTGTGAAAAGATATCTCAACAACCAGGCTTCAGTTGTTAACCGTAGATTTCTGTTCCCCTGAGATGTGAATTCTTGTTCTTTCTGATTAACCCAATATTGTATTTACTTCTTTCAAGGATGCCACATATACATGTTCCTCAAATAGATCTTGGTCCTGGAAATAGAACCATTTGTTGGATCGATTGGGCTTGACCTAGGTTTGGCTTGGACTTCACACCAACAAAACGGTCCTGAAGCACTGGTCCTTTCGACAACGACCTGCAAGTAGATCGCAGTCTCACCCGAGGTGGCTATGGGTGGTTGCAGAACCAGGTTTCTGCAGCCTTGAGGGACTGTGTGAGGTGGATTTTACTTACTTTTCTGTATTTTACTTAGTCTTCTGGCATACATATCACTATTGCGCTGTATAACTTAACTACTTACTTCGTCACATTCAGTCTAACATAAACATATCATAGAACAATACAAACTGCGCTATCATAACATTTACTTGCAATCATTACTTCACATAACAGATAGAAAGAAAACATAACAATACATATGAATACAAAATATTGCCCAAAACTTATTCTTTTTTATTAATATGAATCTCTTCAATACATTTAGCTTCTCGACCTGTGCACACAACTATAGGTGGTCTACGCACTAAGCTATAGACCCTTCCAGTCTTCGTGCACTCAATTGTGGAGCCTTCCCTTAAGGCCCAAAACATATACTAAAAACAGAAGATACAATCACTTGTGTTCATCGACTCTATCATGATCTTCAAAAAATCATTGCATCTCTTTATATACACTAGCATTACTACAAAACCATGGTCCACATACCATGGGCTCGAGAAGAATATCACATAAAACCCCAATACCCATTACAAAATGAGGGGCTTCGATCCACCCCAAAGCCCTTAGAACACTGCATGGTAAATATAGCTTCACGGTACCACGTACTAAGATCCTCAAAATGCAGAGTCTTTGACCAAAATTGGACCAAGTTGGGTTGCACCAAAAAACCTTGCATGAGCCCCACAATACAAAAAAATTGTTCTTGCTCCAACTAAATTTCTTCCAAAACACTCCTATAGAATAAATGTATTTGCATTCCATTTTCAACATAGATTCATTTTAACTTGGATTGATTTCTAGTTAACCTTGGTGAGGTATTTTTCATCTTTTTTCCAACTAGGGTCCAACCCATGTTTTTCTAGAAATCAATCTTATCACCATCTTTTGTGCAATCTCTAATAATGTCTTCATTTTTTGAGACCAATGAAGACTCATCCACATCCACCTGATCCATCCAATGAGAGGCTTTATCAAAATTAACTCCCGAAGGGACATCCACAGTAGGAATGGGCCTAGAAACATTCTTACCTTTGTCTGAGCTTGACAGATCCACTTTGACAAACTTTTTTCCATTATAGTTCTCCAGAGAAATGCTTGGAGAAGTGAATGATTTTCTATCATTAATTGAAATAATGATGGATTCCACATTGGTGCTTTTGTTTTCTTGAATTACTACTGCATTGTTTGGTTTGTTTTGCAACTTTCCTTCTTCGAGAGAAGCAAGAGGAGGAATATCCTCAGAGATTGAATAGTGATCAAAATTAGCACCCTCCTACCATCGAGGTTTGTGACTTGGTTTTTTTGATTTGTTCATCCTTGCTTTGGGGAAAGAGTTGAGGTTATGGATAGTCTCGTAGTAGGCTCTGCAACAGAACAAGATATTTTCTTTGTCCAACTTTTGCAACCATGAGAATCCGGTACCTGTTGAATTTATTTATGTAGGAAATCCATTACTAAAATCCATATCCACACATATGCGAGAATATGTGGGCTTCAAATAGAGTCTTTTGTCCTCATAGCGACAATATAATTTTCCTAAGGCATCTCCAATTGTTGTCAAGGAGTTAAGGTTCCAAAAATGCAGGGAAAGGTTGGGGAGTCTTACCCAAATTAGAGTAGATGAAATTGAAGCTGTTGTTGACGATGATCAACACTAATCAAACTCGCAAGCCATTGGGAATGTTTGAAACCAAAATCTCCTATAACAAATACCATTTGTTATATCCAATTATGAATAAAAGGCCTAATAGGTGGGACCCCTTTTAAGAAATAATTCTTGTCCATGAGCTATCAGAATGCTATAAGGTTAAATTGATCTCTACTACACATATTACATGTTATAAGAACAAAAATTGCATGACCTTTAAGGTGAATGTGCTAATTATGAAATGTCGACAAAAAGGTGTCAAGATTTTTTTTTCATATTCATATGCTTGTTATATATCATTATGTGATGATGAGAACGACTAAAGATATAAGTTTTAATTCTACATCAAAGACTTCATGACCAATATCAACGGTTCTTCACTCATTATATATGGTCGTTTGGGCATTGCCGTGACTAGATATGTGTATGTAATTGTGACAAGGGTATTAGGTATTTGTTTTCATTAGCATTGCACATTATATGACATTTTTATGGCCCCCTCACCATTGCAATTATTATTTCGATTATAAGATATAAACTAATGAAGCATTCTTGATATAACCTCACATCCATAAATGTATCGCTGAGATTATTGGTTGTATTTTTCTTGTCGGAAAGTTGATATTGTCTCGTTTGATGTGACTGTGGAAACAACATTTAATATTGTGTGATATCCACGTGGTTTAGCATGATTTTTAATTTTATGAATGCATTTATCACAACTGTTATGACTTAAGTTGATATGATCATACAATGCATTAGTTGTGTATTTGGCATCCTCCACATGTTTTGATTGGTTGGTTCATTGTTTTGGTTTGATCTAAATCCTTTCTATTGTAAAATTTTTTCTTGGTGTCTATCCTTGTCAACATTTCTCCACTAAAAACACATAGCCGACACATATTAATGAGAAATTGGAAATATGACTCAGTTAATGAGCCTACTTTCTTTTCACTCCTGCATGTACTCCCACCACCTCAAATTGTGCACTCCAATTCTTGCTAATTTGTAAAACCATCCAATGTTTCCATTATCATCAGTTTATGTTGGGTAGCGGAAGCCCCACATAATAGTTTTGGGGCTCAAAGACCACAATTTTGGGTAAAAGTATGGTAAAGGCTCCGCGAGGTGCGCGGAGCACGAATTATAATGAGTCAAGTCAAAGGGTTGTCTTCCAGAAAATAATGTAAGAAAATAGAAAGTAAGTTAGCCTACCCATGATCTGCGGACCATCAGAATGTATAAATAGAGCAAGGCTCTATGGTTAGAAGTCAGGTTTTGTTTTGGATCTTAATGTGATGGGTTTATGAAGGCAATATTTTCTCTGCATATGTAAGTCCGAGTCAAGGATGTTGTTAGATAGATAGAGGCTCTGCAACTATGTGCGCATAGGCCCGGTAGAGTCCACAACTGTGTGTGCGAACCCCTGTAGCTGAGTGCGCAGGGTGGATCTGGTTGTACTGAAAAGGGGATCAATAAATCTAAGAGTTTCTGAATCATTGTGTGTTTTATCGCAAATCTATCTGTTGCTTATGTTCTGAATTTATGCATATTTATGATTGCGTGCACTAGTGGTTACTGTTAAATGTTTGCTTAAAGACCTTAAGAAGTAGATCAGATCTATAATAAATTCATCAATAAGAAAGCACATCTGTACGGATCTACGCGGAATCCAGACAACAATGCAGAGTGGTGCAAGGCCGTAGAATGGTTCGTGACCCCTCCAGACCACATCAAGACATCCCAAGGGTGCAAAAACCTGGTTCTAGCACCCTCCCCTACTACCTCGGGTGAGACTTCAGTCCGTTCTCTAGTAGGTTGTTGTCGAAAGGGCCGGTAGTGCGGGATTTGTTTGGCTAATAACTCTTCTAAACCTAGATTAGGCTCCAACAAGCCAACAAATGGTTCCATTTCCAGGACTGGGATTTGCCTAAGGGATCTCTGATGTTGGAACACTGGAACCCTACGAAGAAAGAACTTGAAAGTTGGTTGGATCAGAAGCTTCACGAGTTTGTGGTGTAGGAAAATAGAAATCTGTGGATATCTGAGGAGAGGTGGCTAGATTGCTACATATACATAGAAATCCACGAGATCTTCTTCACGTCATTCTCGACAGAGCTGTATGAGTGGATCGCGAGGCTAGCTGACAGTCAGGGAAGGTGCAGACTGGATCAACCCATCGTGTGGACTCCAGAGTTGGTGTGCAGGCTAGAGGCATCTGAAGATAAAATTGCACAGACAGTAGATCACTGGTTGGATCGAATAATAGGAGGGTTTATCACCGAGTTCGCGATAGACACAACTGTGAGTTACAGGGAAGCAAAAAGGCGCTTTCTCCAAGGACCGCGGGGTAAGTACATCAAATTTTTGAATACTTGGATTAAAATGCTGTTATGTGAGAAATGAGTTATGCACATTCATTAATGTCTGGGGTAACACAGAGAAGAAGAGGCTACCGAGGGACCGAAGGTTTAGAAAACAGTCCTTTGATTTCAATTTCGCAAGAAAGTGAGGAGGAGCTCGCAAGGTTCTCTCTGAGAAGCGTAGTCCGATTGATAAAAAAACGCATTCCACTGGTACCACTACCATCCATGCCATCCCCCACTTCACCTACCCCACCTCTGCCACCACCGAGGGTTGGAATGGCAAGTGTGATCAAGTTGCCAGTATTTAGAGGCATAGGAAATGAGGAACCAAATCAGTCCTGGTTTGTGGTAAAGGATATATGGGAAGTCCAAGGCGTAATGGATGATAATATAAAAAAGGCTACTCTGGTAAGCACGTTGCAGGATTGCGTGCTAACATGGTATATAAAGTACTCTAGTGATCACCTGAATGTGGGAATAATGGCGATCCAAGATGCATTGAACAAAGAATTTAGCTGGCCAAAATCAGAAACGTAGTCGATCATCAAGTTCAAGGAGATCGCGATGCTACCAGGTGAAACCCCATGGGATCTGGATTAGAGTTTGAAGAGTACAATCCGTGAGGCTAACATGACGCTGACGGATGCGCAGCACTGCGCGTGGTTTGTGGTGTCTTTGACACCACATCTGAGGACGATGCTTTCACAACAAAAGATCTCAGCCCAAGCTGAAGCATTAGAGACAGCAATGAGGTTGCACGAAACTCCAATATAAGATCTGGGGTTGGGAGTTTAGCAAATCCACACGCAACTACAAAACCTATGCTTAGAGATGCAAATTCTAAAAAAAGATAAGGCGCCCCGGTCAGATGCACGCAGAGGTGTGGTGCATAAAATGTAAAGGCTAGGGCCATGATAAGGATCATTGTCCGATATTCATGAACTATCTGGCAAGAGGGGGACAAATGCCATTGTGACCAGAGGCACAAGTAGGGCCAAGCATGGTTCCCACACTCTGGTGCGCGATCTGCCAGGTGGGAGGAAAGCACACCACGGACAACTGTCATCTATTGTAGAAACTTATACAACTCCCTCAACAACTATTTTGCATTTTTTATAGATCGATGGGCCATGACGAACAAAATTGTTGAAGTTATGAGTTGCTGATGGATCAGACACCTAATTATAGTATGCAGACTGAGGTGCGAGGTTAGGATCCCGCTGCAACAATAATGCGGGGTCGATTCCAGGGACGCGAACAAGAATGAGGAGGAATGGGACCCGGACGAGCGTGGGGACAATTAATCTGCTACAATTGTGGAGGACCTGGGCACTACGCGCGTGATTACATGAACCCTACCAGAACATGTTGCCCGTACTGTTACCAATTTGATCATGAAGCAGTAGATTGCCCCACATTAATTGCACAGATGCGGGAAAAAGGGGTGCTTCAAGCTACTCCCACTCAGAGTGTCCAAATGTTGAAGGCGGAACCGCGTGAGGAGGATCCTAACATGAACATGATGGTCAGAAGTGGTGCAAATATAGGAGAAGATAAGGGGAAGAAACTTGAGGAGGATGCATGGGTTCGTAAGGCCCCTACAAAGCAACCTGAATTTGATTTGGAATGTGTGAAGGAAACATTTATGGAAGCTAAGAAGAGCTTCATAGAGGCTTCTACTTCGGGTAGCAAGGATCAAACTAAGCCAGAGATGGATACTTCTATGCTAACTACCTTTTTAGAGACATGCATGAAGCTACTACGGGACACTAAAGCGGTGAAGGGATTGCAAGAGTTGATAACTAGGTGCGCAGGGTCGGATGAACCGCGCATGGTCCGAAAACTAGGCAAGCATGCTTTGCGCATTGGTCGGGAAATGCAGTTGACTGCCCAGATTGGTGACTATGAGATGGATCAGGTCGTTCTAGACTTGGGGTCAGATGCGAATGTCCTACCTAAATAGACCTGGGAGTGCATGGGTAGGCTCGCACTACAATGGTCTCCTATCCAATTACGGATGGTGAACCAACAAAAGATCTTGCCTATGGGGAGATTGCAAGGAGTTACAGTAGACATCGAAGGTGCAAGCACACAAACCGATTTTGAGGTAATAGAAATTGTGGATGACAGTAACCCGTATCCTGCATTGTTAGGGATAGACTGGGCCACGGATATGAATGGAGTCATCAACCTAAAGAAACGAAAAATGATATTCGAGAAAAAGTCTCTCCACGTAGTGGTTCCGCTGGACCCAGCCGAAGGGGTGCGCTACACTGAGCATGTGTGCTTTGAGGATAGTGACGATGAACAGGACTGTATCTACCAGATCTCAGCACAAGATCATGATCGGGTGAATCTGATAGCGGACAGGAGAATCTCATGGGAGTGTGATAGTTCCTGCACATCGGATTCGGATGAGGAGATCAAATGATGGAAAAATTGATTGCATGAGGTAACAAAGCTAAATTGTAATATGAAGATTAGATCACTACGCTGTGTAACGATAGAAGCAAGGGAGCGGCCAACCAATGAAGGTGCAACGAAAGCAGAGGAACTAGTAGACTACTGTGAAATGGAAAGTCTGGAACAAAAGTAGTAGGGTGCGCAAACGGGGGTGCCATGCGCAACAACTGCACAAGGGTGGATTACATGCCAAAAGACTAGGGGAAAGTGGTGCGAATGTAGAAGGCCAGCACGCGTACGGTTTGGAGGACAAAACGGGGTGAGCATCCATCGGCGGCATAGGGTGTAGGTGTATGTTGTGCAAACACCTAACCAAATAAAAATCAAAAATCCAAATTCACCATGGTGATGCAGTTCGCCAGCTCTCTGCAACAAAGTTAGCAGGAAAACAGGGGGGAGCACGAATAGAGTTTGCCTGATAAGACAACCCGTTGGGAATCTGTGGAAACCAGGGGCTCGATGGGCCTATAACAGGGAGGGGGCGAAGGTGATCTTATCAATGGTGAGACAAGAGGGAACCCAAAAGGGGCGCGGTAGCAACTGGATTCATGCAATCAATGAAGAATGGGCACAATTGAGAAGGAAAAGCGTGATGTTAAGGGAAGGAATCAACAAAATGAAGAGTGGCGTCACACCAGTGGACCACGCGAATCTGCACATAAGGGAACTAGGTTTAGCTAGGTCTACCTTGGTAATAGAGCAAGCCGCGACACTACTATCATGGCTATGACTGCACCAATGGAGGAGTGTACCCCATACAACGACACCTAAGGAGATAACGGATACAAAGGCACTCGAAAGGTGCCCGCAGCTCGGGCTAGCAAGAATGCTGAGACCTCGCACCTGGGGCGTGACCACCTGACTAGTTGTGGAAAGCACAGTCTTAGTGTCCCGAGCAGTTGGAAGAGGGAACGAGACTATAAAAAAGGCCACGGGAGGCCGGCACGGAAAGAAGGTTCCATGCAGGGCCATTCGGTCAGCAAGATCGTGGTTGCACTGAAGAGGCTGCGTTGTCGCGTGGGGAGGTTGGGAGGTGACCGTTAACGCTACTATTCCTGACAAGAAGTTCAAGTTACGGTAGAAAGGAGTAGGCGGCGGGTCATTAAGACAGGAGTTCCGAATCAGATATGCAAAGATCTACCGCTTAGACGATATTAATGAACTGGAAGTAGAGGGAAGGGATACATTCAAATTCACGAACCTATGGACAACACTGGGATATTTGAGATTTGAACCAGTAAAGACCAGCAAACACCTAGTTACCAGGCACCCCATGAGTACCATGTTGAGAACTCGAGCACGGTTCGCGGAAGAGTTGTATCTAAACCAGGAGGAGCCCAATGAAGCGGCTGCGGTCCCTAAGGTTCCAAAGTCCCCACGCACACCGCAGCCCTGGAAAGGCAAGCAGACGATGCAGCTAGTCCGGGTATCATCAAGATTTAGTAAATTATCAGTAGCCGAAAAGGGCAAAGCAATCACCACCGAACTCAAGGAGGACGAAGAAGATTTGCAAGCCCTGATCGCTCAGATTGAAGCACAGGATGAGGAAGAAGAGGATTCTTTTGAAATACTTTCACTACCCTGAATTACTCACCTGCCTATTAAAGGGAACGACCCCACAGACATAGCCAACACAAGTAGTGATGTGGGTCTCGCAGAAGCAATGAAGGCTAAATATAAGCTGGAAAAACGAAAGCGTGGGTATGTAATAGCAAGCATCAAAGACCGAGGGGTGTGAGTCGCCACCTAGCTACTAGCCAATAAACAAATGAGGAAATTCCCCACAGATGAGGTGCCAACCCCTATCATTGCGCTTGCGGAGCAGTGTGCAGAAGGGGTTAAATTCAACTGGGCGCAGTTCTTATGCGACGAATTTTTGACAAATTGTAAGGAAGCACAGGAAAAAGTTAAGACTTTCCATTATTCATGTTTGCTACTATCAACCCTTCTGGTTGTAGGAGAACTACCACAGGGTAGCCAGTTTCCCAGCATTGAGCACAACATACTTGAATCAGTGCGACATACCTCGCTCTAGGCTACAAAGGACGCTACAAGGGTTCGGGAGATAAAGGTATTTTGGATATTCATGGAGGCGAGTATCCAGACATGGATCGGTCGCAGACCGTGGATGTCCCCAACAATATACAACAATTTGCAAAGCACGACCGAGTTCAAAGCGGACATGCACAACCTATATATCCGGGCGTGGAAGGATCCAAAACAAACATGGGTCAAGCTTCCATTCGTTGCAACGAATGATGCAATTTACGAGGTATTGGCAGCATGGCCTCTAGGGTGATACACCCCGGACATGGCTGCATTAGAAAGGATGGAAGCACATCAGCTAAAGAAGGAAATCGAACTACGACTCACACGTAAGGGACAAAAGGCCGCTTAGCAGTAGGTGGCGACCCAGGACCCAGGAAGTAATTGTCGAGGAGATCATGGAAGATCAGGAAATGTCCTTAGAACAGGACATGTAAAGGGAGTCAGAGACATAGGAACACACAGACTTTACCACAAAATTGACCCAAGGCAAGAGGCCGCGCAACAAGGAATCGCCACATACACGCAGAAAGTAAAAAAAGCAAAGACATTGGAGAAAGAATTTCTTGACAACAACGAACTGGCGTGCAATGTCACTATAGTTGTATTGGAGGAGCTAATGACAGAGCAGACAATTGTGTTGGGGGAGATCAGAGCGCAGCTACAGGAAGTACAGGTGCGACCCTCGGGAGGGATGATACTAAACCTAGCAGATGACACAGCCGCAGCTGAGCAGATGGTGTGTACTCACACAATGAACACTTTAGTGTTGCCAGCAGGCGCTGTCCTAGCTGAAGCCGAGGGTGACATGAAAAGTTGGGGGTTGAATTTGGCCACCTTGCCTAGGGAAACCCTCTACCAACTGCAGGATGGGGTAACCACTGAGCTGCATATTGGGGAAGGCCGCGCCCTCCAAATCTTAATGGAGCATAAGGCAAATCTGGAGCAGGTCAGTCTACAATGTGATGACTTGGTCGCACACAACCAGGAAGTGGAATAGGCCTTGGCAGAGATTTGTAGCAAGGTACCAGAGTTGGTCGTCCCAATGGAACTTCCAATAACTAACAAGATTCATCACATGGCCGCTGGATTCCGTACGACCCAAGAGGAGGCCATGAAGCTAAGTGGAAATTAAATTTTCAAATTGTAGAGCTAAGACTGAAGGCACAACCACCCACACCCTCGGATGTTCGAGAGTAGCACCACGGCGAAATTCAAGCAGGATTGGAAGTAATAAAGTGCATTGTCCAAGATTGCTCGGGATTTTTGGATCAGTCCCTCCTTACGCTCACATCCCTACAGGACGACCCAATGCTACAGCTGGAAGAAACAAAAGCATGGGAGTTACAACAGGCTTATGACAAAGTTCGGGGGATTGTGCAAATGGTTGCCATCACACAACGATTAGCTAAAATGAGGGAGGCCCAGGTTCTCAAGGCACAAGTTGATGACGCTCGACAGAAGGAAGCAATGCTTAAAGAACGCATCCAACCTTG
This sequence comes from Pinus tabuliformis, assembly GCA_031772625.1. NCBI lineage: Eukaryota > Viridiplantae > Streptophyta > Pinopsida > Pinales > Pinaceae > Pinus > Pinus tabuliformis. Next base: position 1,779,664,670 of record CM062819.1, on the reverse strand, counting down.
GCTTGATGAGGCATTCGCGGTCTCCACCAACATCAAGGGAAAGTTAGCACACATGTAGGCAACATCTGAACCCTGGTAAGCAAATGAATCTGATACTGATGCATCGGTGGCTCGCATAGAACGGGTAAAGCAGATGGTGGAAGATTTTGTTGCGAGGGTAAGCGCAATGCAGAAGTTGCTGAATGACCTCCGTGCGAAGATTGTTGCACCAGCAGAGTGACTCGAGACGAGTCACGATGATTGTGTTGGGGGGCTGTTCGTAGTGGAAGCCCCACATAATGGCTTTGGGGCTCAAAGACCACAATTTTGAGTAAAAGTATGGTAAAGGTTCAACGAGGTGCGCAGAGTGTGAATTATAATGAGTCAAGTCAAATGGTTGTTTTCTCGAAAATAATGGAAGAAAATAGAAAGTGAGTCGGCCTGCCCATGGTCCGCGGACCATGGGAATGTATAAATAGAGCAAGGCTCTATGGTTAGAAGTTAGGTTTTGTTTTGGATCTTAATGTGATGGGTTTATGAAGGTAATATTCTCTCTGCGTCTGTAAGTCCGAGTCAAGGGTGTTGTTAGATAGATAGAGGCTTTGCAGCTGTACGTGTAGAGGCCTGGTAGAGTCCATAGCTGTGTGCGCGGACCCCTGCAGCGGAGTGCATAGGGTGGATTTGGTTGTACTGAAAAGGGGATCAATAAAGATAAGAATTTCTGAATCATTGTGTGTTTTATCGCGAATCTATCTGTTGCTTATGTTATGAATTTATGCATATTTATGATTGCGCTTACTAGTGGTTACTGTTAAATGTTTGCTTAAAGACCTTAAGAAGTAGATCAGATCTATAATAAAGTCATCAATAAGAAAGTGCATCTGTGAGGATCTACGTGGAAGCCCGACAGCAGTGCAGAGTAGCGCAAGGCCGCAGAACGGTTTGTGACCCCTCTAGAACGCATCAAGACATCCCAAGGGTGTGGAAACTTGGTTCCAACACCCTCCCCTACTACCTCGGGTGAGACTTCAGTCCGCACTCAATGGGCTGTTTCCGAAAGGGCTGATAGTGCGGGATTTATTTGGCTAATAACTCTTCCGAACATGGGTTAGGCCCCAACAAGCCAATAGTTTACAATTTATATTTATCTGCAAATGAATTCTAGTGGTTAGTAAGGGTCTTCTATGTTTGGACTTTTGTAACGTGGTTTGGAGGTTATCCTTGCATATTCAATCTCTCACTGTAGCTCCTTTGATCACCATGTATGTACATAACAATTGTCACTTATTTTATTTGTTGACTGCTCTGCATGTTTTCCCGTTTTCATCCTACTCCCTTTGGTGTTTGCATGTAATGTATGCGTATAGTTAGTATTGGTTGGAAATGGGATTCATTTCAATAAAATTTTGAAGACATTTTATTAAGTGTGATTTTAGTCATTAACCTTTACCTTATTCTTAATCATATTTTCCCTGTGCATTATGACATAAATCCCTTGAGGCTCCAGAGCCTTAGGCTTACCCTGTCTAGTGTGTAATTAAAAGATCCAGTTGCGATTATCATGACCATTGTTTTAGCCATCTTTTGGTTAGTTAACTTAATAGAAAATTTAATTATTTTTTTTGGTCATTAAGTGGCTTGTCTGAGATAGTTCATCCATCGAAGTCAATTTACATACTAATGGTTTTTGGGATTATTTACCTTGCTTCAATACTTAATTATTGTTTACACCTTCAGTTAGAGTAACCCTATTGTTGTTGCCTTTTAACCAAAACCCAACCAGCAAGCTGCATGAGGGATCTCGTAAGGCATTTAGGATTTGAGAAAAAAACCCATGCGAAGGCCATGCATAAAGGATTCTACTCAATTTGTGTTCAACTAAATCATCAAACTTATATTCACAGCTATATTTTTATAGTGACACTTCAATGTATCATTTTATATAGCACGGGTTTTGTTCGATCTACCTGCAAAAGGGATCACACATACATAGGTTGCTCAAGTTATATCGGTTTTAATCATTATTTGTCTTGGATTTGATTTAGGAACTTGTAGGTAAATAAGTAGTTGTCTTCACGAGCCTACATCTCCTGGTCACTTATGTTATTTGTCGTCATATGTTATTGGACTGTAGCCATTCGTTTTAATATGTTTATTCCTTATGAAGTCTCTCTGTTTCGAATTATGATATCAACACGATTTGAGTCCATTTGTATCTTCCATTGACATTGATTATATGTATATAATCGTTGACCTGTTTTCATGTTTTAATCACTGTTACCTTTGGTTTTAAACTCATAGTTTTATTCATAAGTCAATAAATGATGCCATATCATTTACTACCGATGTGTAATAAGTAATATAATGAATAAATTTGTAAAATGAGTTTATTTAATCGAAACAAGGGAAGATGAAGGAGAGGAATGGATGAGAATCATAATTTGTGGAGAAGCAAGGGTATATGGGAGGCACAAGATTTTTGAGACTTCTATTTTGTAATGAAAATGGGCACATGCATTATATATGTTGGCTATGTTTTAATTTTCACAATTATGCATTAGACTGCTTATGTGTTGTGGTTTTCAATTTAATTGGAGCATTTAGGAGATTAATAAAACAAATCATACACATTGATAATTAATTCATGCATTGAAAAAGAGGCCTAATCAGATGGGAAAAAGGGTCCCACTTCTTAGTGTCTAACTTTTAATTTAAAAATATTTAAACAACCTTTAGAAGTCTCCCCTCTTTGACTCTAATCACGTTTATTAGAGATACAATTAATCTGATCTTTCGAGATTGAAAACTACCAAAACCACTTCAAGCCTCTTTAAAAAGAAGAGAGATATATGAAGGAAGAGGAGATAAATTTGTGAAGAGAGGTATGATACAACAATATTAGGTTGTTCTTTCATTCCTCTGATTTTATTTTCTATAAATTAGAGAGTTGATATTAATGGTGACAACAATTGTATCTCTAAAGGAGAGACCAATTAGGGTGACTTCCCTCAATTATTCAAGGATTTGTGAAGGTATCTTGTGTTCTTTCTGATCATTTACTTGTTGTTTAGAAGGTTTGATTTTTAATTATCAGTGCTAAAAATGACCTTTATGCAGAAAGCAAGCTGTCCAATTACACAATTTGCTTGAAGAATCATATGTTGCCTTTCTAATTGGATTTCCTTGATTGTTGTATATGAGCTTGTACATTGTAGTAGTTCGAGTTTTAGAATTGGTCAATGGTATTCGCAGAGACCTGTTGTTAATATTTTGACTATTATTATAATAAAAGCAGACTATTTTCTTTACAATATTTATCTTTACATGGCTCTTGTATTTTGTTACATGATTATTCACTATTTTAAGAACTTATACTCTACAAGATTTCAAGTTTTTGACCTAAAATACTAACTAGCTCATTGTTAATTCAAGTCTGTTCTTTTCTCTCTTTTTAGTACTTGTTGATCATTTATCTCATTGTGAATATCACATTTTAGATGTATATATCAATTTTCTCTTTCTTTTTGTTTAGTATTTATATAATGTAAATATATAAAAAATAAAATAAAATACCAAAATGTTTCAATTTTACACTATACATTCCGAACAAGCTGTCTCATTATCTTGTTGTGATAACAAGATTGGAGGGGTTGACTAGTTTAGTTTGTCTGACTTAAACCAAACTATCAACATCTTTTGGTGACCATACCGGGGGGTGAGATTACTTTTTCTCCTCAGTTTGTTACTTTATTAAGCATGAACATTTCCTTTCAAATTCTGGTTAAGAGTTTGCATTGGCTTCTTTGTCCAACTTTCGCTGGTTCTCCTAATGAATCCTCTCATGATCATGTTGTTAATTTCTTAATTTTTTGTTGTTATGTAGGGGTTCATGACCTTCATATTTCTTCCTGCCTGTTTACTCTCACTCTTTTAAGAGAGGTAAAAGACTGGCACCTTGATGTTTTTGGGCCATCCCACTTTAGTAGAATTATATGTTATTTCCCCCCTTCACATGAGCCTTCCCAACCTTAGATTTGGTGTAATTTCTGCGAGAGTGCGCATTATCCTTCAACTTGCTAAATTCTGATCGAAGCTAGGAGGCAATACAAATTAGAAAGAGACAATCCTGTCACTTCGTATGGGTTCCAACATGCAAATTCCAAAGCCCCATTTTCTTATGGATTCCAATATGTAGATTCCAAAAGATTCTCCTATGGGTTCTAGTACACATATCTTGAATCCACATCTCCTATTGTTTACGAAGATGCTTCTTCTGATCCTTCCTGGTTGAATCAACATATCCATGATATATATATTTCCATTTGATGACTCTTTCTTCCAAGAAAATCTCAAATGTCATGTATAAATTTACAAGTCTAAACCTCAATCCAATATTGAACTTATTTGTCTTAAAAATGATGATGTTTGTAATAAGATCGATCAAAAGGTGTTGAATCTTGATGATGAGGATACCCTTATTGTTTTTCATCATCAATATTTTTTATGCGCTTCTGATGAAGAGGATCCCTCTCCCAATCTTGATGACACACATCCTCCTTGTTCCTTAATGATTACCTTTAAGGACTTATAGGATCGAATGTGGTGCCATGAGGATAGATTCTCTTGCTAGTCACTACTTGAGTTCTCAAATAAAACCTTTCTTTCGAAACCTGATTATGATTCTTATTTCATTTGTGATCAAGAATATGTACCAAATGATGATCCCCATCCCAACATCCTCCATGAGTACCATTTTGTTTCTCATGACTTAGTCGCTTTTATATTTGAGGGTGATCAAATTTCTTCTCCATGTTGTGATTCCCTTATCACCAATGATACTCAGGCTGACCCTAATGTCCTCTACCTTGTGCTCAATGTTATGTATAATGATTATTATAAGGAATGGTTGATTCATGATGGTATGAAATATTTCCATTATATAATTGATGATTGATGTTTTCATGAAATCGAGGGAGAGGTTCTTCCTTTTGAAAGATCAAGTCTCGTTGGCATAAAAATATCAGCAGGTTTGAGACCTTGGGTTTGGGTGTAGGGGCCAATAAATTTCTGCTAGAGTCTAACACAATGCCAACATTTTCACCTTACCCAAAAAGGATAAGGAGTCTAACCTGAAGCATGCCATGAACTTAGTTAGAAGGGGTTGGAAGTCTAGTACCGAGGAGAAGTCATAGGAGGAACATAGAGGTCAAGGAGCCGAACTATATCAATCAGAAAACTTGGTCACAATAGATCATGAACATGTAGATGAGAAATAGGACACAAATATGATTCTATTAAATTTCTTAAGAAGTCATATTACCTTTCATGAACTACACAGGTATCCCAACAAACTCAAGAGTGTTGTGAAACCAGCTCACAAAAAGATAGAAAAGATAGTTGAACGCCTTAGAATTCAGCCTCTTCGAGGGGGCAACCTCCTTTACATTACACAAATGAACAATTCTTGGATGATTCAAATGAAAAAACCTCCTTTCTATATATAGGAGTCTAAGGAGTCACAATATAACCCAGCCGACCTAACAATAATAATATAAAGCCACAAAAATAACAATAAAGGGATTCTATGGGGAACAATAATGAAAATATGGGGACAATAGGAGCGCGACAATATTAATAAGAGATACAACTACAACAGTAATGGGGTAATCACTAGTATTATAAGGACCTAACATTCCCCTCTCCTTCAAAAAAGTGTTGTCCTCAACACTTGAGTAGTTCTGGATGCTTCTGTATAAAATTCTCATCCTCCCATGTGGAATCTTCAGCGGATAACCTAAATGCCTTCTCTAATGAATCAGGTTCCCAAAGGTGAACATCATGTTGGATATTATCCTTTAAAGTCCCTATGAACACATCAATCCTATGCTCCTTTGGAATATTTTTTATGCTTATGTTCAATTTTTGAAACTCCTCAATGTGCTCCATTATTGAACCCTTTTGTTTGAGACTTATCAATTGGCTAGAAAAAGTGTTGCTTTTTGTGTCCTCATAATGTGCTGTCAATTCTTCCATAAAAATTGCCCAAGTGATAATTTGTTTACGAGAGCAAAGCCATTGATACCATACAAACTGATTTGGTTCCAAATATAAAGTTGCAACACGTACCTTTTGTGTGTTTTGCACATTAGTGAGATCGAAAAATTGCTCCATCTGTAATATCCATGTTGTGGGGTCCTTGCCATCAAACTTCCTCATATTGATTTTTGGAATATGGTGGGTGTTCGATACAACATTAGAGTCTATGGATCATGATTAACATTTCTTTTGTTCTCATCATGGGTTTCCTTTACTACCCTTTCACTATTAGTGACCATTTCTTGTAGCAACTTATTCATATTTATCTTCAATTCTTCCATGTATGTCTTCAAATCTGTCTTCAAATCATCCATCTTAGCTTCCATGCCATTCATCTTAGCTTCCACGCCCTTTATCTTATATTCCACGCCATTTATCTTAGCTTCTGTTAGCTTTTGTGAGAGTGACATTTGTTGCACTTGGTCTTGTAATTTTGATATATCATGTAGCATTTCTTCCTCTTCTTCATGAGTCATGCTAGTGCTTTCAGGTTGCTTACTAGGTGTTTGCATTTTCTTTCCTTGGGGCATCAATTACCGATAATAACGCTCTACTATGCCTTTTGAATTCTTCAAAATAATTTTTCAAACCAAGCTTAAGAAAAAATTTAAAAAAATCTACACACCTTTTTTCACTTTGAAGGAGCTTGATATTGCCTCTGATGTATCTCTGTAATTTCGGATCATCTAGTTCTGAAATTGTGACCTGTAGTAGCCCTCTGTGTCCTCTTTCCAATGCCACCAATCTAATCCAAATTGGATTCTCCAAGGAAGAGTTATGCCAAATCTCCCACAGTGACCTGATTATAGACTACTTCAGTAGAGTGAAATTGTACGACATGCCACGTGTCCCTGTTTCGACCTTTGGTTCTGAAAAATATATATAAGAAACTACAGTCTGTCCTCTTTCTGTAGCTTCTTACAAAACTTCAATCCGATGCTCAGAGAGAAAGTTATGACGATTTTCCCTGGGTCACCTATTTGGAATGTTTTTCAAGAGTTTGCAAAAAGACCAACTTCCTTAGATCATATCTCAGCAAATATAGTGCGAAAAGCTTTGCAATTCGGACCCGAGGTTCAGTGCGATTTCTTCTAACTTGGGTTTTTTTTTTCATTTATAAAATGTCGTAGAAAAAAAGTTATACCGAAAATTCCACGATGACCTATTTGGAGCAGCGAAACCCTCGAATCCAAAGCTTTGATACCAAATGTTATGAAACCAGCTCACAAAAAGATAGAAAAGATAGTTGAATGCCTTAGAATTCAGCTCTTCGAGGGGGAAACCTCCTTTACATTACACAATTGAACAATTCTTGGATGATACAGATGACAAAACCTCCTTTCTATATATAGGAATCTAAGGAGTCACAATATAACCCAGCCGACCTAACAATAATAATATAAAGCCACAAAAATAACAATAGAGGGATTCTGTGGGGCACAGTAATAAAAATATGCGGACAATACGGATGCAAAAATATTAATAAGGGATACAAATACAACAGTAATGGGGTAATCACTAGTATTATAGGGACCTAACAAAGAGATTCATATCAACATTACAAAGATATCAAAAGAGATCAATGCATAACCATATCAATAGACAATTTAGCTCAAATAGCTTTGCAACAACAATTCGATACTTTCTCTCACTTTGTTCTCTTTTCCCCACACCCTTCCTTATATTTCCGCCCCCGCTTGGATTACAAGTTCTTTCTTGGAGATTTCACCTTCTTCCTCGCTCAGATGCTTCTATTGCTCCACTGCCATTATTCTTCTCCGCTCACCGTGGCTGCCTTCCTCCGCCACTCTTCTGCAACTAATAGTTCTCCATGAGTTCCTTCCTTCTTGTCGAATGTCTCTCTTACAACTTCCCAACAACTATCTCCACAAAATATCATCAACCTTATAACCTGTAATCGACATTATTTATCTCCTCAAAATGAAGGACCCAATAGGCCCCGACCATAGTTCATTGACTCATCCCTGAGTCAATATTTTACTGGCTCTTTTGATGATGTTGATGCCCATATCTCCGATGATTCTTTTGGTGCCGCTAATGCCTCTGGTGCTGCTTCATGCATTGCTTCCCCTTGGTTGGTCCCTTCAAACGAAGGACCCAACTCAGGGACTGAATCGATGGCCACCTGTCTGAATTGGGTGTATTTGTTGAGGGATTTTTTCCATGTTCTTGCGAGAGTAGTAGTTTGGGTGAGGAACTCAGTTGTAATGTCGCCCATGGGCTGGGTTAGGTGTTTCTCCAGTAGATATTTGCACTACAAATATGTTTCTTTGTTGAGCTACTGTAGTGTCTCCAAATGATTCTGTGCAGGTGGTTGGAGGTCCTGGAGTATCTGGTTGGTATTTTCAAATTCATCTTCTATTCACTGTATCTGGTTCTCAAGCTCATTAGCTTGTGCTAAGATCTTTTTCTATTGATTCTTGTACTTGGTACCACGAGCTTCATTAAGAAAGTTACTGACACAGCTCCGCAGAGGATAAACATGTTGTTTCTTCTTTTCCAAACAACCAAACCAATCACGCACTTGTTGTAGAAGGGTGTGAGCTTCTTCTGCAGCCTTCATGAGTGACTCTTTTAGGTCAACTGCATCTGCAAATTTTTTTATTCATCTCAATTGTGTACTAGGTGGTTGGGTTGGGAAGGGCCCTATGGGTGTCAACAAGATTAAGTTTGAGATCATGATTTGTTGATATCATATCAACACGTGCTGCTTGAATGTCCTGATCACAACATTCGACGAGAGTGCACATAGAAAAATGATCTGGGGCATTAGACACCACTTTTGAGACTAAAGGCCATAATACTTGAAAATTTTCAGTGATTTGATCAACCTGACTTTGGATATGTTGCTTCTCTTGGATCAAGTGATCACATTCTATTGTGAGAGTAAGAATTTGATGTTGTTTTTGTGCATGCTTGGTGGCTAGGACGATGTGCAACACCTCTACCCAACGTGCAGATTATTGAATAAAATTAAATAGTTGGGCTGAAAACCAACCTTGGATATCATCATGGCCCATTGTCAATGGATCAGGAAACCGAGCCTGCAGCAACTATCCACTGGCAACAGACTTTTTAGAATGATCCTGTGGTGAGATGGGTTGTTGCGAGGTTTCATTTGTCAAGCGATTTATATGGGTGGGAGATGAATGAGATGGTACTAACAGAGGAAGATGAAAGGGAAATTATTTTTTATGGAGTGCAATGGTAGTGGGAGGGTTAATGACATGTTCTATGAATGTGAGTGAACCCAACTCAAGCAATAAATATAACATGGACTGTGGTGTGACTTCCTTGTTGGTAACTGTCGTGATAGATTGGACAACGAATTCTACCTCAATTTCCATCTATGTTCCTAGTAGTGTCCTGAGGGGTAAGGTGTCTATGATCGGGGTGATGTGCCATAAGTGAAGGGTGGATGTTCTTCGACAATGGGTGATGCGGTATATGATGGAGTTTCTTCATCTGTGAGATTGAAAATCTGTGTGGAGGTGGTTGTGCTCTTTTTCTTTGACTGGGATAGAGGTTTTGTAGCTTTCAAATTATTGGGCTTTTGGATCACCGATTCTGTCTGGGAATGGGAACCTACTAAAGGGAGAAAAGAGACGAGGGGCGCACCAGCCACAAACTCATACAGTCTTGAGCTTTGAAATTCAGAGAAAGTGGGGAAGGCACTTACCGACACTCCAATGTTGACCACGATTTCCTGAATGGAATGCATTTGAGTTTCGAGCTTCTTTATGACTGGTTTGAGTTGTTCCTTGGCCATACTCTTCCTTGATGTTGTAGATATCTCCCCCAATAGTGGTACTGGAACCATCCCTCCAAAAAAATATATTGCTTCCCCTCTCGTATTTCTCCAATGATCCCTGGCTAGGAATTAACCTCCATGTGGAAATATTCTCCAGTCAGCATGGAATTTTGAGCCCTCATTTGAAACATGTCCAGATGGAAACATTTCAGTGGTATCTAAACATGGCCATGGATGATACTGAACCATATGTTCACTGGTTAATCATCAAGTAACAACTTTGAGAATCTTTCCATGACCTTGTCAATTTCCAGAACCTTGTGGTACCATCCAATAAAGGAGGCCTCATTAATTTATTTGTTGCTTGGGTCCCTCGAGGTGTACTAATGTGTATACCTAAGAGCCATTGGCTGATATTCTGTGATTAGAGCCAATTCTCGCCCCTTGGGTGGGCACCATTTCCACATCACTAACGTAACAACAAGATATCCATAGATGAAGTGGGTGGCTCTTTTGTATACATCCTCGCGAGCTTCAAACAACTCGTGAAGTAGAAAATTACACCAGTTCAGTTGTGCACGCTATATACAGTTCTCCAACATTGAAATGGTATCTAATGTACATTCATTCTATGAGAAATTCCGCATGAGATTCTCTGCAATAATGTAACAAGTGAATTTAACATTTTGTGTGTTGATTGATTCTATCATTACGCCCTTGTCCCCTCTCTAGATATTGTACTTGTTGTAGTAACTCTCATCCCCTGTCTTCTTTGCTTGCTTGGAAGATGTTTGAAATGCCATCGATACAACAAACCCAATAGTAGATAGGCTTGTGAGCCTTTCAAGGTCCACCGCATGTATTGCATACTCCTTGTCGAGCCACAATGATCCTCTATGCATTCAATTGATAAGAAGCTTTGTACAGTGCATGGTTGCTATTGTTGTCCCAAACATAGGAAGACTCCTCAGGTTCAACAACATTGACCGTTAAATCCCCCTAAAATAATCTGCTACCTTGATGGATTGAGTTCCATAAGCCTTGATCACTGGTTCAGTGTAGACCTCTTACTTCAGCGCTGGAAACTAGAAGGATTTTGGGAGGTCATTGTCGATGAGCACTACCTTATCATATTTACCTTATAGAGGTTCTAGCTTCATGATTATTTAATAAAATTGAACCTCTAGGAAAAAAATCATGCCCTTTATCATTGTGCTATAACAAAAATGATATACACAAATCCCAAGTGGATTTAACTTGTTCCTGACACAAGGGGAATTAGAACAAACTCTAAACTTGGAAACTCTACCACCTCATCTCCAGACTCTGAGAAACTTATCATCGCCATGAAGATTAAGTAGAAAATCTCAACACGAAGTTTCTGACTAGACCTCCTAACTAATTAATATGACAAATTTCCCTATGCATTCTCAATCATGTTAACACTGCCAATGAATGAGCTGGATCTGACTCAGATGACACAAAACTAAAAAAGGAAAGGTGGAGTTGATAGGTAATTATGGCATTGTGATGGGAGGTGCTTAGGAATTTATTATGGGTGCTATGGGAAATATTTAACAAAAATTAGAGTTGACACTAGAAATTATTGCCTAATTATTACAAATATGACACCTAATGCATGTGGCCCTCCCTCGACCACAAGTAGTTGCGGTGGGGTGAAATTAGCTCTGCAACTGGAAGAGACCCGGTGTGAGATTTATTCTATAATAGCCTTAAATGAAATAACTGACCAACGAATTTAATAGACACAAATAATACATGAAAAAGAACTAAATAACACTACCGAATCCTACTTATGATCTCCTTTAAGAGATGTATCAATTTCAAGTGGAATTATTTGATCCCTGGAAAGGTTTCAAGCATGCACCATTCACTCATCCTGAAAGTAGAACACCATCTAGTTGCGCAAGCTTGAAAACATCTGATTCCTTCACTTCCGCAACAATAAAAGGTCCTAACCAATGCATATGTATCTTCCCTTTAAAATTCAAGAATTTTCTATCATATAGAAGAACATGTCCTCCTACTGTAAATGATTTGTGCTTAATATGTTTATCACGTTGTGCCTTTTGCCTCTACTTTTCAATTGTTTGATGGAAATCTACCATGAACCTAGCCTCATCTAGTTCGGAAAGTTCCTCAAACCTCTTCAAAATTTACTCTTTCTTCATCATATGAGTGGCCTATGCAATGAAAAGGCTGGGAATAGTGAATTTGATGGGTACCAGAGCCTCTCGTCCATATACTAGCTGGAAATGTGTATGCTTGTGCGAATTTAGCAATTGTGCGATAGGCCCATAGAGTTTCTGGAACCCGCTCATCCCAATCATCCTTGTTGGCTGGGCATATATTGGTTAGGCTCCTTTCCAAGATCTTATTGAAATCCTCCACCATATCATTTTCTTGAGGGTGATATAGGTTGTTCCTATGGTGTTGTATCATGAAGTTCTAAAGTAATGAGGTAATTGTTTCATTTATGAAATGGGTCCCATCATCTCTTTTAATAGCACCCGTGGCATAGTTGCTTCAGGAGATATAGAAAGCTTTCTAGAGACAACCTCTAGGTTGATTGTAGAACAGTGCGTAGGACATCTTAGATAGAGGAGTGCATTTGAGATTATCAATGGGGGTTTTTGATTGCACTCCAATTGTCACATAGTTGGAAAAAGTGGATAAAGGGGGGCTTGGTTCAATTTTCATTCATTAATGTAAACAGAAGCCAATGCAAGGGTCCTATTGCTCAAGGGGTAAATTGGGCCAATCTCAGAGAGAAAAGTATGGTTTTGGTGGCCAACACACAACAATGGGCAACTTAATATTGCAAAAAGGGAAAGCTCCGATTGCTATTTGCAATGTGCTCCTGACCTCTGATATGCTCTTCTCCTTCATTTCAAAGGAAACAAAACCCACAAACTTCAACAGGCCATATATTCTGACCTAGAAGTCCATTTTTAGACTTCCATATATTGTTGGAAATCTTGTTTCGAGAACTATGCAATGGAGAGGGGCCAATTTAGCTTTAGGTGATTCTACGGATTGGAAGATGACTGCAAAATTTTTTGCTCTTTTTCAATTTGGGTAGCTTGAAAACCCTTTTTACAGCGAGTGACAACAGGTCCCTTGATCACTTGAAAGGCTCTGGGGCACCCAAATCCGGTGATGATGTTCTAAAAAATAAACCTAGCAGTGATATTTGCAGTACAATCCCTAATTGGTGTAGCCTTCACTTATTTGGTAAGGTACTCTATGGGGGTGATGATGTATCTGACATGAGAGTGGCATGCCGGAAAATTTATAGGTCCTATAATGTTGATTGCCGACTTCTCAAAGATCTGTAGTGCTCGTACTGGTTGCAAGGGTAGTTCATCTTGGTGTGATGGTTTCCCAACCCTTTGCCAAGCATCACACCATCTGGCATATTCCTTCGCATCCTTGAAAACCATGGGCCACCAGACCCATGCCTGTAATACTTTTATTGCGGTGGCCTTTCCCCCAACATGGCCTCCCACATCCCCTGAACGACACTCCCACAATACATCCTGTCTCTCATGGTTGAGGACACATCTTTGAAAAACTTGATCAATGTGCAATTTGTACAGCTTTCGTGCAATCAATTGATAATTTTCAGCTAGAACAATCATATTCCTCTATTGTGTTGTTGTGTATTCCTTCAAGCATCTACATGTAGATAGAAATGCTGCTTTATTTTCCAAGTAGTTAGGTACCGTTTCAATTCGAAATATATTGGCATTCGACAGATGATCATAAAAAATATCCTCCACTTTCACCCGACTCTAGCCGTGAGAGGTGATCGAGCCCCATATTCAGTCGGTCTGGCTTAACAATTACTTCAAATATGAATTCTTGGAATAAAATAATCCATTTTCAAATCCTACCCTCAAGAACAAGTCTGTTCATTAAATACTTCAAAACAAAATGATCAGTGAAAAACTTGAACGAACCTTCCAGCTGGTAATGTCAAAAATTTTGAAGTGAATACACCATCGCGAGCGCCTCGTGCTCAGTTGTGTTATAGTTTTTTTCTACTGTAGATAACTTTCTACTAGCGAAGTAAATGGGGTGATCAAGGTTTCACTCCCTTGGCTAAGCCATGATGGCTCCTAATGCAATACTTGTGGTGTCAATGTGAACATGAAATTGTTTGCTCTAGTTTGGATAAACTAGGATTGGTGCACTTTCTAACTTCTCTTTCAATATATTAAGTGAAACATCACATTATTCTAATCACATTAACCATTCAAACTTCTTTAACAACTTCTCCATTGGTAAAATAATCGAGGCATAATTGCAGATGAACCTCTTGTAGTACCCTGTGTGGCCCAAGGTGGACTTGAGTTATTTAACACTTGTGGGTGCATCCATGTTCACGATCACCACAACCTTAGAAATATCTACACACACTCCTTCCTTGAATACTATATGGCCCAAGAGCATCCCAAAGGGGACTGTAAATATGCACTTATTCAATTTTAATGAGATCTACAGCTGTCTACATCGATCAAACATGATTCTAAGAAAATTGGTGTGTTTATTCATCAAAATATAAACTATCCAATCATTCATATAAACTTCTAAGAACCTAGGGATATAATCTCTAAAAGAAACAATCATAATCCTCAAGAACACCATGGGTGCATTCTTGAGTCTGAATGGCATAACATGGTATGCATGAGACCCCCATTCCATAGTAAAAGTGGTTTTCTTCTTATCCTGCTCTGCTATATTGACTTGATGATAATCGAAGAATACATCTGTAAAATAATAGGCTTCATTCCCTGCCACATTGTCTAAAACTTCATCATTGAATGGAGTGGGAAAAGGATCATGAACATAGGCATTGTTTAAACTGCAGTAGTCCACACAAACCCTTATTTTTGTATAACGATCAGACTTACCCACTCTGATTCATCAATTGGGAATATAAGCCCTTGTTATAAGACCATTTACCACCCTTGGTATATTTTATTCTCGATGATATGGCCTAGGGAAACCCTTCCCTACTAGACTTTGTCCATTTTCTAAAAAACAATGTTTTGTAGGAATTTGCGGGGTAAGTTCCTCAAAGAAAACACCAAAGGACACCGCTCATAGAAATATTATAGATCAATACAATAGTATTCTTGACATGGTTAAAACCCTCAAAGAGGGAAACAATCCACAGCCTAAGCCAACGTGACCACTTCAGGCAATTTATTAATAAAAGAATGAAAATTTACATAAGCTTCTCACATTAACGGCCCCCCTACAAATGACCCTCCATGCTCTTTAAATAGAGATCATGGACCAATTGGGTGTTAAGCCACGAATCAAGTCACAGTAATATCGAGAAAAGAATGAACTGTCGGATCACTTCATGTCTAGAACATATTGTGACCATCAGATTGTAAGTTACGAAAGTACATAGTAAAGAAACACACTTTACCTAACTCTACACTAGACCAAGTTATACTTAACTATTTCCTATGTGTCAGAATATCCTATCATCCCCCCTTAAGAAAAACTTGGGATAGGATTGAAGGATGTACAAATATGACACAATAGGAGAAGGAAGGAGGCATTAGAGCCTATCCCCCATCAGTGACAACTTCCTGAACTCCAACCATAAATTGAAGTTTAGTAAACTTTTCCTCTGTGAGAGCCTTTGTAAATATGTTTGCAACTTGATCATCTATTGAAAAATATTGCACTTCAAGAATATGGTCATGAATGAGCTTTATGATGAAGTGCATGTGTTTTCTGTGCTGATGTTGGACTGGATCTTTGCATAGTTTAATGGCACTTTGATTATCACACCAAAGAGTAGTCGAATGCTGTTGCTGAAATCCAAACTTTGATAGGATCTGACAAAGCCACAGGGCTTCCTTACTAGCTTCTATGGCACCACGATACTCTGCTTCTACTGAAGAAAGAAAAATGGCACTTTGTTTATTGTAAGCCCATGTAATAGGTCCAGAACCAAGAGTGAACACATAACCTGCAGTAGACTTCCGATCATCAGGGTCACCAGCCCAATCGGAATCAGTGAAACCAACCAATAGAGGAGATGCTTCTGCACTGTAATGAATCCCAAACTGAATTATACCTCGAACATAATGAAGTATTATTTTAGCTACTTTCTAATGACTTTCATGTGGGTTTTGCATAAACCGATCAATAAGGCCAACAAAAAAGGAAAGGTCAGGACGAGTATGGGTCAGATACAAACGTTTTCCTACAAGATGATGGTATAAGGTAGCATCAACTTCAAGGGAAGTACAAGACTGAAAGTTTGGTTCCAGACTGAAAGGGATAAGGGGATGGCTTACAGTCTTCCATGTGAAAGTGGTGTAGAAGATCATAGGAATACTTGGACTGGGAAAGGGAAATACCTTCCTTGAGTTGCAATTCTTGAAGACTAAAAAAATAATGCAAATGTCCTAAGTCTGTCATTTCAAAATTATTTTGAAGGATGGACTTCACATGGTTTATAGGGTTGGGATCACTACCAATAAGGATAAGATAATAAACATAAAGAACAAGAATGATAAGAGACTTACCCACTTTCTTGGTGTAGACAGTATTGTCAGAATGACACCTACAAAAGACAGTATCTAAAAGAAAGCTATCCATTTTGGCATAACAAGCTCGAGGGGCTTGCTTGAGACCATAAAGGGATTTCTTAAGCCAAAATACAAGGCTGGAGTCTATTTTTATATAGCTAGTAGGTTGTTCCATATATATTTCTTCATGCAAGTACCCATGCAAGAAGGCAGATTTAACATCCATCTGATGGACTTCCCATTTGAAAGAGGCAGCAAGGGAAAAGGTGGATAGAGTTCATTTTGGAAACAGGGGAGAAGGTTTTAGTATAGTGAATGCCTTCAACTTGTGAAAAACCCTTAGCAAAAAGACGAGATTTATGTTTATCAACCTTTCCATCTAGTCCAAACTTGGTTCTATAAACCCATTTGCATCTAAAAAGTTTTCATCCCTTTGGAAGAGGAACAAGATCCCATGTATCATTTTCCAATAATGAACGATATTCTTTATTCATAGCTGCATCCCAATTTGGATGTCCTGAAGCTTCTGCAAAGGTGTTAGGATCATAATTCGTTGAAGCTTGAGCCAGTGAAGAAGAGGCTCTATCGAACTAAGAACATGTACGTCGCTGATCTGTAGGATCACCTGCAAGAGCACCTGCTGCTTCCCGAGTAGAACAGACCCATTTTGGAAGCTGAGGAGCTGAAGGAGGACCTTGAGAAGTTGGGGAAGGATTGTCATCCTTGCTGTCATCATTTGAAGAAGAAATATTTTTAGAAGTAGAAGGGATAGAGAAAGGTGGCACATCCACCGAACTAGGCTCGTAGGCCGATATATTTTCAGCAAACTTTACATCTCTTCTAATGATAACATTTTTGGACTGGAATAAGTCTATATCCTTTGACATCCTTAGAATATCCAACAAAAATGCATTTTTCACTCTTAGGTTCTAAAGCTTTATGTTTCTCATCTGGAATATGGGTCCATGCTTCACTTCCAAAAACACGAAAGTGACTTACATCTAGTTTAATTGAGCTCCATGCTTCTTTTGGAGTGGCATTCTTCAAAAACTTAGTAGGAGTGCGATTTACTATGTAATTTGCACAGTTAATTGCTTCTGCCCAAAAATTAAGACTAAGTCCTTTAGATTGAAGCATACAATTAGCCATTTCCTTTAAGGTGTGAGTCTTCCTTTCAGCTACACCATTTTGTTGTGGAGTATATGGAATATTATGTTGCATTTAAATTCCATGCTCAGTGCAAAAGTTGATGAATTTGTTGTTAACATATTCTCCACTATTATCAGATCTTAGATTAAGAATTTGATGTCCAAATTGTTTCTCAACAAAGGCCTTAAAGGCAAAGAACATGATAAATACTTCACTCTTGAGTTTTAAAAAATATACCCAAGTGCGTATGGAGAAATCATCAATGAAAGTTAAGAAATAATTGTAGCCAGAGAATGAAACAACTGGAAGTGGACCACATAAATCACTATGCACAAGTTGTAAAGGGGATGAGGCATGCCAAGAGGCATGTTTTTCAAAAGTATCTCAATGATGTTTTTCGAGTACACATCCGGAACAAAAACCATCTCTGGAGTATACCATAGGAAGGCCTGCCATCATATTTTCTTTACATGGATTTTGAAGGGAGCGATAGTTTAAGTGTCCAAATTGCTCATTCCAGAGTGTGCTCACTTCATCATTATGAGCAACAAATACCGAGGGAAGAGTTGATGACCCAAATTTTTTAAACTTATACAACCTTGTAGAATCATTAGCAATGCCAGTAGCTAAAATATGTTTAGGATCTCTTAGGTCCTTAATTACAACATTGTGAGGTGAAAATTCAATGGTTTTACCTTCACCTGAATGAGTTATCTGATATACACATAGAAGGTTGCATGATAAGGGTGGAAGACATAATACATCATTAAATTGACCATTGTATAGATGAACAGTTCTAGTCCCTACAACAATATGAGATATATCATCACCAACATATATATTTTTGGTGTTACAATCATTTAAAGAAGAAAACTTGGATTTGTTTTTGGCCATGTGATAAGAAGCTCTAGAATCAATGAGCCACTCATGAGAATGAGAGGAAGAACATAAATTTAGTGCATAACTAGACCAAGATGCTTGACAACCACATGTAAAAAGTGCTATTCCTAAAGATGAAGTTGAAGTTGAAGAGTGCTCCAAATGTGTGTTATGCTTCTTCATTGCTGCTTCCAAGGCTTCCAACTTCTTAAAGCATTTAGATTCTAAGTGTCCATCTCGATTACAAAAGTTGTAATGTCTATCAGTCTTCTTCCCTTTGTTTTTATTTTCCTTATCATTTTGTTGAATTGATTTTTCATTTTGAGAACGAAATTTCTTAGGACCCTTGTTTGGTTTAGGACCATTGTTTTTAGGATACTGCTTCTTAGGATTCTTTGAATTTGGTTGTTGTTGGGTGGCTAAGGCTTTCTTAGAAGAGTTTCTAAGATTAAGAAGACCAAGGTGTAAGAGTTTTTCTTGTTCTCTTATTAAGGAATCACAAAATGCATCAAAATAGGAGGACTTGTAGTCTTGTCCTTGAGAAATAAAGGCTTCTCTAGTAGAATGGAAGGTGGAAACAAACACAGAGTAGGCTGGTCCCAACTTAGTAAGAATGGAATACATAAGGCTACCATCTTCTTTATTAACCTTGACACTTTCCAAGAGAAGTCTAAGGGTCTTGAAATTGGACAAAAAATATTCAATGGAAGAAAAATTATTGGGGTCCAACATAAGTAACTCATTTTCGAGTTGATGGGCTCTAATTTCATTTTTAATTCCAAAACCTTTAGTGAGATTTGTCATTGTTTCATTAGGGGTATCAAGTTTTGCGATATGAAATCTAAGGTCTGGAGAAATAGACATCCCTATCAACCCACATGCTTGATCTTGCCTATTTTCCCATTTGGCTACCTTATCTTCATCTTTAGGATTAGTTTCTTTTACCGAGGCTATTCTGTAAAGACCTTTACTTCTAAGTAAATCCACAATGTAGGACCACCATTAGAAGTAGTTGGTGCTGTTAAGAATAACTTGGCACAAAATTTCCATTTCAATAGAAACTGAAGCTGTAGATGCTGAAAATAAGTGTTCCAATGGAAAGATCTCGAACAATTAGGTTAATTAAAAAAAACGGCTCTGAAAACGGCTTCTGGATGAAGAAGTTATAGATTTTTGAAGAAAAGTTGTTGAAGATGCCGAAGAAGTGCATAAATGTGTGGAAATGAATGATAGTGTTATATTTAAAAAAAAAAAACCCCTTTCCAAACTTAATGTAATTAGCTCACTTAGAAAAAGATTTATGTGACCCACTTTTATAAATAAGTGAAAGTCACTTTTACAATGGTACTTTATGAGCTACTCACTAAATTGTAACTTAAATAAAAGATAAAGAGACTTTAGAATTATAAGTGACTCACTTTTTATAATGGGTGAGAAATTTTTTACATAAAGTAACTTTAAAACATAAGTTACATATGCTTTTTGAAAAAGCAACTCAACAAAAGGAAAGACTTGAATCCAAGACCTCTATTCTCATAAAGTAACTTTTGACCAAGTGAGCTAGTTTAAAAGATTAGTAATTTTTGGAAAATAGGAAGGGGTTTTGTTTTTGTTTTTTATTTAGTCACTGAAGCTTTGGGGTGCGTGCTTACTTGAAAAATATATTTTTTCCTACAAAACAAAAACCACACAACGCAACATGGACATGCAAAAAAAACCAAACCTTTATGGTTTGAAGTTAGCTTTCATTGGAAACTAGATATTTTCCTCACTGTTTATGATTTTCCGAGATCACACTAAGATGCAATTGAAAAGAACATATGCATGAGAAAAATCCTTCCTTTCTGTTCCTGATTTGCCTAGATCGCACAAAGTCGCGGGACAAAGAGCATACATAGAAATGAAAGGTATAGATCTGGTAATAAAAAAAAGAGAGCTAAATAAACCGAAATAAAGAGAGATATGAATAACTAAAACTCAAATAAACACTGTATATCTCCAGATCTTAAAAATGACGTAGCTAGGGCTTCCAAAAACTTTATTGCGTGAAATGAAAGGTGTTCCTCATTGGAAAAGATGCTCCTAACACAATAGAGCAATTATCTAAGCCTGAAAGTAGTAAGAAATAGTATATCTAGGAAACGATAGTCGGATGCAGTTGTCCCGGCTTCATTTGGATCACCAACAGATGCGGACCTCAACTTCTCTCTAATACCATGTAGGAATTTACATGGTAAGTTCCTCAGATAGAACACCAAAGGACACTGCTCATAGACATATCATAGATCAATACACTAGTATTCTTGATGTGGTTAAAACCCTCAAAGAGGAAAACAGTCCACGGCCTGAGCCAACGCGGCAAGTTCAGGAAATTTATATAAAAGAATGAAAATTTACATAAGCTTCTCACATTAATGGTCCCCCTACAAATGACCCTCCATGCTATTTAAATAGAGACCATGGACCAATCGGGTGTTAAGCCATGGATCAAGTGTCAGTAATATCGAGGAGAGAATGAACCATCAGATCACCTCATGTCTAGAACATATCATGACCGTCAGATTGTAAGTTACAAAGGTACATAGTAAAGAAACACACTTTACCTAACTCCACACTAGACCAAGTTGTACTTCACTATTTCCTATGTGTCGGAATATCCTAATAGTTTTAAATCCCATATGTGATTATGCCCTATCTAAAGTGTGTGTACACATGGATTACCCTATACCCAACCTGCGTATATGTGTTAAAACATTAAAAAATATATAATATCCCTTAATTCGGTCGGGGTTTACGGGTTTGACAGGATACCCACCTACTATAGCCCATGGCCCAACTGTTTCCCAAATGAAAAAAATAATTTGGAGAAGTATAAATACATCTCCATGGGAAGGCCTAAGGGGGGAGAAAGGATTAGATATTGATATTATAGTTGAGTACATCCCTGATCAAGTCTGAAGATATCCTTGTGCCTTTTGCACTCCCAACCATAGGAAACCCCTGTTTCCTTCTTGAGACGTTCATCATCCCTTCATGACACCCTTGTGTATACTTATGGAGGAGGATTGTTGAGGCCTGTGTTGTAGGGAAAAGTATTCGACTCGGATGACCCTATCCCACTCTAAGGGTGATAGTACCTCATCAACATCTGTAAAGAAAACTACTTAAGGTTTACTTCTTTATGAAAGCAAGAGAGAATGAAGAAAGGCACTAACCGTTGCCTTGCGCTTAATGTCGAATCCAAACTCTTCTCTTATCTGCTTGCTCCCAGCTCCTTGCTCTTTTGCTGGCCCAGCTACAATGAGATCCTGCAAAATAACAAAGAAGGAAACTACAAGAAGCATGCAATCATAACTGATTCAAGGATTAGCATAAATCAAATATACAATTATCACAACACATCATTGAAACAAGTGCATATAGAAGAACCTCAATAGCTTTTATTAATGAAGAAGTAAAGTTCTGAGAGAGTTACAACCATTGAAGGCCCCAATCCAGCAACACCTCCCAGCAGAAAGAATTTCTCCTCTTCACCTCCTTCAAGCAATCACCCAATAGCTCTATAGTGAAACCAATAGAATATCATTACTTTGCACAAAATTCCAGCCTCCTGAGCTCATAGGAGAGAGCTCAATATATAGATGAATTGAGAAAGGATGAGTCAGCTTGCAACTGATGTGTATCTGCCTTGTGTCCTCTCTCTCTTCAGTTGATCTTCAGTTCTTGAGTCCACTTGGAGAACCTTGCTTCCACTTGGAGAAACAGAGCCTCTGACTCATCACAAGGCGAAATCCCTGATCCAAGTGTCATTTTTGGAAGATTCCAGAGCAATGACTCAGTGTGCCACTTGTCCCATCTCGCTCAGCGCAGGTGGTCTTTGTTCTACCTGCTTTGCAACGCAGGTACACCATGGAGGAGTTGAGTTTCAGTGCAGAAGCCTAGTGGAGCACCTGCTTTGATTTCAGGATTGCTTGTTTTTGAGTGTTTTCAGGTGGAGAACTGATCTTAGAGCTGTTGGTTTGCTGATCTTGTTCCTCTAGGGGTAGGAACATCATGTTTAGGGACTTTGGATCCCTTGGATTATTGACAATTCATGCCTGATGCTGCAAGGCACAAAATTGTCTATAACAGATGCCCCCTAAAGTATGAGGTCGTTTATCGGGTGAAATGCTTTATTAGGAGGATCCGAAGTTCATTCAATCTGCTGAGAAGTGTCCTGTAATAAGATACAATACAATACATTATTTTTCATACTTTTTCATGATCTAGCTGAGGCGGGCATTCCCATGCTCAGCTTTATAAATTCATTTTGGTACATAGCACAGACGATCGTCTGATGATAGACTGATAATTCTCTGCTGAAATTATCATCCTTTGAGAAGGATGATCATCTACTGCAATGATGTACATATCAAATGTCTTTATATCCTGAATATATATCGCAGCCCGGACGGATGAAACTAGATCCGGGGTCTTCAATCTCTTCCGATCTTCACTCGATGTACAAGTCGATCCATGTGAGAATTTCTTGAAGTTGAACATGGAAAGACATCGCTTGATTACCGGTCAATGATGTAAACCGTTAACAAGCGCGAGAGGAATCACCGATAAGGATGATGACCCTCAAGGTACGGCAGTACAATTCACATGGTGGGAATAAAGGACTTGGCGTCGACCACCATGCAAAATCTTCTGGTCGAAGGTCATTGATGTATACCTGTCGCCGGAAGTGAGAAACTTGCCATTGAGGCGTGCAAGCTTCAAAGTACTGAAGGGGTTGTTCCTAGATCAACTCCTTGGATAATGAGCTGATGTCGACAAGGAGCGATCCGTCAAAGGAGGGCCTTAATGAATCCCACATCAGTGACATGGAACGGAGCTAGTGATTGTGATGAGGTGAAAACAAACTGTGATGTATGATTCAGGGTGGCGGTCACGAAATGGATGAAGGACAATGTATGGCAGTGGATGGGACACGGTCGACTCTTTGCAGAACAACATCTCTTGAACATATAACGACACTGATGTGATGGATTGGTAGCATTACCCCAAATGTGGATGGTGTGGCGAGGACCATGGTGATGAGACCGGTGAATGAAACAACCCAACCCGAGGTGATACGGAGGACAAAGTGTCATGTTCAAGAGCGACTTGCTACCATTAAAGCTGTGAGGTTCTCCCATTTTTTCCCCAGTCATTGCTGACCAGTACCTCTTTATTTTTATCAAGCTTGAGGAGGATAACATATGCTTGTTCTATAACCTGCCCTTCGGGCAAGCCCATCGCTATGTTTTAACGAGCCTAGCGATAGAGAAACTCGTTCTCGTCTAAAGACAAGTTTGTCGCTATTTAATGAATTTAACGAGTCTAATGACAAGGATAACTCGGTCCTTTTCATTTTTAGAGAGTCTGAAAAGGTACATAAAGTCAACTCTAGAATTCCTTTTTCGTCATCTAATCCCTTAAGTCCGAAAAAGTATAAAACAATACAGAAGGGATGAATTTTCGATTTTTTTAACGAGTCGAACAAAACAAGCGCTCGATCTTTTTGTGCAATAATCCCTCAGGTCCAAAAAGATTAAAATCTAGAGGAGGGATAGCTCTTCTGGTCGTTTAATGAGCTGGAAGGCCAAAACTCGGCAAACTTTTCATATTTTACGAGTCAGGAGAAAAGAGCTCAAAGAAGACTCGTCTTTTGAGGAACGAGTGATAAACAGGGATAACAGTAGATTCCAGGTACAGGTTGGAATTTTCCAATCACGGCAGTGTCACAAGGATGGCTAAGTGAAATCACTCTTCGCAGCTGTTCCTCAAAATGGGTAAACAAACATATGGAGATGAACGATTGGCCAAATGAACGGATGGAGGTGAGACTGCAAGAACATGACCAAGGGCTTTAATATGGCTGTCAAAGGTTACATTTACCAAGGTTATTTACCGGTTCATTTTTTCTGGGTGAGCTTGAACTCTAGGGGAAGATTGCTCACAACTTATGTTTATTTTTT
The DNA here is from genome assembly GCA_031772625.1 of Pinus tabuliformis. Classification (NCBI taxonomy): domain Eukaryota; kingdom Viridiplantae; phylum Streptophyta; class Pinopsida; order Pinales; family Pinaceae; genus Pinus; species Pinus tabuliformis. The sequence continues at coordinate 1,779,640,209 of CM062819.1, read as the reverse complement.
AACGAGCATGAACTATGTGCTAAAACTGCTCGGAGATAAGTTTGCATGCCCCCAGTATAATAATGCAAATCGAGGTGCATGCCCCCCAAGCTTCATTGCATCCAACTTGGTGGTTGGAATGAAGGTTTACCTCGGGGATTTGTTTCATTTTTTAATGAGTTTGATACAAGATAGGAACTATCCTCGACTCCTTGTTTCATTTTTTAACGAGGTTGACACAAGATAAGAACCGTCCTCAGAGCCCACTGTATTTACAGTATTTCTATTAGGGCGATGATCCATACCGACAAAATATTTAGGAATCTTCCGAATCCAACCAGAAGATTGGATTAGATTTCATTTTGTAGGTTTCCACCGTGGCCACTCTCGCCATATTATTTGGAGGCGGTAGGGCGAAAGTACCCATTAAGGCAGGGTCTTTTAGGAGGCCTACTCCGATATTTTGGAGCGAATGATTCCTTCCATGGATCATTGGAATGCTTCCCGTAACTTGTGGACTGCCAGGGAGAAAAGTTTGTTGGTCGACGATTGTAATTCCTCCTTGGAAGGGAAATGCAATCTTCCTGAAGTAGGTCGACACAACTGCAGCCATGGCATAGATCCATGGTCTTCCAAGTAGGATGTTGTAATCGAGGTTTCCATCAATTACTTCAACATTAATTCCTACTGTTTTTCCCCCCAGTTCAACTTGCAAGTTACTTAAAATCCCGTATGGAGTATATGATCGTCCATCAAATGCTTTTAACGTCGTTGATGATTTCGACAAGGGTGGTGAGCCTAAATCTTTCCAGAAACTCATCGACATAAGACATGTAGATGCCCCCTCATCAATAATTGTTCGATGAACAGTTTTGTTGAGGGCTTTCACTTGAATAAGGAAAGCTAGTTGAGCTGGTAACTGAGGGTCATATCCTTTATGATCAAAGGCCACAAGATTGGAATCCATTGGGCCAATCCCACCTATTGTTGATGATAAAGCTTGCTCTTGGGAGGGGCAATTTTGTGGTACCTCAAGTGTCGACATAGTGGACGGCGATTGGGCCAGGTCCTTTACTATATTATAATTCTGTGCTCCTTTGGCACGAGGATTAAATGTCGATTTGTGTACTACTCCCTTTGGCGACTTTATCATTGGCTCAGGAACGATGGGTGGCACAACTTCGATCAAAGTTGTTGTTGAACTACTAGGTCGTTCATTAACCTTGTTGTTCGACAGCTTTGGATTCCCGTAATCTTTACTCCTTGTCAAAGCATTATTCTGTTGCTTTGAGGTAGACAACATAAGCACTTGGGATCCGGAAGCATTTTGATTAGCAACCAGATTTTGACTTGGATTAGGAAACGGATCAGTCAATACTGCTGGGGTTTCTGAACTCTTGAAGAGTTTCTTAACTTCAGCTATATGTGGACAATATTTCGTCCAATGATCCTCATCGCATATATGACACCCTGCCGGGGGTTTCCTTTTTCTCCCTGTCTTTTTCTTCTTGCCCCTTGGTTGCTTTAGTTTTTTTCCCTTGTCGGTCGACATGGAATTTACTTCCGAGGCAAGAAGTTCTTCATTTTCATTTTGACTAGAAATTTTGTGCTTTCCAATCACGCCATTACCGGCGCGAGTGTCATTGTTTGATTTAGGAGGAGGAGGAATAGAGAATTCCGGTCTAGGGGCATCAGGTATTTTGTCGTAGAGCGTGCCAGCGGAGTCGCCAGTTTGTTGTAGGGAAAAGTATCCGACTCGGATGACCCTATCCCACTCTAAGGGTGATAGTACCTCAGCAACAACTGTAAAGAAAACTACTTAAGGTTTACTTCTTTATGAAAGCAAGAGAGAATGAAGAAAGGCACTAACCGTTGCCTTGCGCTTAATGTCGAATCCAAACTCTTCTCTTATCTGCTTGCTCCCAGCTCCTTTCTCTTTTGCTGGCCCAGCTACAATGAGATCCTGCAAAATAACAAAGAAGGAAACTACAAGAAGCATGCAATCATAACTGATTCAAGGATTAGCATAAATCAAATATACAATTATCACAACACATCATTGAAACAAGTGCATATAGAAGAACCTCAATAGCTTTTATTAATGAAGAAGTAAAGTTCTGAGAGAGTTACAACCATTGAAGGCCCCAATCCAGCAACACCTCCCAGCAGAAAGAATTTCTCCTCTTCACCTCCTTCAAGCAATCACCCAATAGCTCTATAGTGAAACCAACATCATATCATTACTTTGCACAAAATTCTAGCCTCCTGAGCTCATAGGAGAGAGCTCAATATATAGATGAATTGAGAAAGGATGAGTCAGCTTGCAACTGATGTGTAGCTGCCTTGTGTCCTCTCTCTCTTCAGTTGATCTTCAGTTCTTGAGTCCACTTGGAGAACCTTGCTTCCACTTGGAGAAACAGAGCCTCTGACTCATCACAAGGCGAAATCCCTGATCCAAGTGTCATTTTTGGAAGATTCCAGAGCAATGACTCAGTGTGCCACTTGTCCCATCTCGCTCAGCGCAGGTGGTCTTTGTTCTACCTGCTTTGCAACGCAGGTACACCATGGAGGAGTTGAGTTTCAGCGCAGAAGCCTAGTGGAGCACCTGCTTTGATTTCAGGATTGCTTGTTTTTGAGTGTTTTCAGGTGGAGAACTGATCTGAGAGCTGTTGGTTTGCTGATCTTGTTCCTCTAGGGGTAGGAACATCATGTTTAGGGACTTTGGATCCCTTGGATTATTGACAATTCATGGTTGATGCTGTAAGGCACAAAATTGTCTATAATAGCCTGGGCAAGACGGATCCGGAGAATGGTTTCGCTTGGAGCTGACAGACAACTCAGGTTGTAGTTCTTCCGTATTTTCTTTAGCTTACATTAATAAAGAGGCACTATCTTGTTCTTGATGATTATGGTCGTTATGCATTAATTTATGTCATGATTTGCTTATAAAATATCATGTTAATTATTATTTTCTTACATGCTTATATGATATAAAATTGATATCATGAACATGCTTTCAGTTATTTTTGGTGTATATACTTTTCTTTGAATAAATTGCAGGTCTTAAAGCACAAGGAAGAAGCAGAGGGTTTGAATCCTAAGGGAAAAACCTCAAACATAGGAGCTACGGGATAGACCTTCTGTACCAAGTTTAACTGTTTAAGTATTAGGACTGCTTGTTTGTGTGTCTATTTATGCTGTATGCCCTCCTCTCTGTTGGGGTTCCCAACCCAAGACCCTAGGGTGATTCTACCCGAAACAGAATTGGTGACTCCATTGGGGAAAGCATTCTTGTTTTTCCTAGATTGGGTTGTTTCTTCTTGATCAGGGCCTACTTGATTTATTTCTTGGCTTTACAGTGTCTATGCCCTGTTTGCTTCTTGGGCATCAAGTCTGATGTTTTTCATTAGGCATGGATTTTTTGTTTTTCTTTATTGAGATTTATATACGTGTTTTTCAGAGGATACAATAGCGTATACATGCTAGTTTTTTCAAAGAAACTAGTGTATACACGAGTTTCCTTTGTTTCAATCGTGTATACACACTTCTTTGTCTTTTCACAGTCGCGTATACCTTATTTTGAATAAATTTTTCAAAATATGGGACCCAGTTAAGATTGTTGTCTGGTGTTTTTTGCTGTTTTTTGGTCATTCACTGTCAGTAAAGCTCTGCTTTCATGCAAGTTTTCAGTTTTTAATATTCTTCTTGTGGAAAAACCTAGTCAACCTACGGTTTTCTTTTTGAGTAAAGTTTCAGTTTGGGCTTTGGGTTCAAGGATTATTGTAGAAGTTCTTGTTTGTTCTAACTTTGTAGAACAAGAAATTGGTTGCAGTTTTGTTTATAACCTAACTTTCAGATTTCTTTGCATTGCTTTCATTTTTTGGTTGACCTATTTTATTTTTCATGGTTTTTGAGTGCCTATTTGTGATCTTGATAGTATTTCTTGAATTTCTTTTGGTTTGCTGAAGTCCTTTATACTGCTGTTCAGATCAATATATGAAAGTCTGTAGTCCTTTGTCATTTCAAGTTTTATTATATTAATGATCTGTATAACTTGCGAATTTTGGAACTGTTTATGCTTGTTTTTGATCTTCGAATTTTAGTAGTCTTTGTGTTCTCAAAAAATTCTTTGAGTTCTTTAAAAAGAAAAATACAAAAACATATTTCTTGCCTTTCTTTTTCTTTTCAGTTTTTTGTCTTTGGTTTCTTCATTATTTTTGAGCAATTGTGAACTTCTTTCGATTGGTTTTTCTCGGTTTTGAGGGAAGTTTGTCATTGGGTTTGTGCCCTCCTTGTTGTCAAGTTGGCCTACTGATTTTGTGAAGGAACACATTTTCTTATTGTGTGAGCATCCATAGAATATTGCACCATCTTTATAGTTTGCATTAAGTTAGTTTGCAGTGCATGCATTTTAGTCATTTTGTTAGATTTTGAGTGTGTTTTCTTAAAAAGTTTTTTTTTTTACAAGTTTATTCGTAGAACCTTATAGAAATATCTTTTCATTGAAGAAAAATAGTTGCATTTTCATATAGTTAAGTTTCTATTGATTTCTTTTGCGTCAAAACACCACAAGTTGCACTCTCATTTTTTTTTTTTTAGACAGAAACGGATAGATTTTATTAATCAACGCTAAAATAGCAGCCGAGAGCTGTTACATTCCTACTCTGGCTAATAGCACGGAGAAATAATTTTCTATAGCGAAAGGAAAACTTGCAACATGTACTGATACACCTTGAGAGTGACAGGAAAGTCACGATTGATCGCCCGAAGTTTAGCAGATCAGGGGCCGAGAGGAGATCCCCCCTTTGGAAGCCTGTATATCCAATCGGAAACTGAATGAATGCTTCTACCACTGGCGCTGAAGATGATTGCCCGATTCCCTTTCAATGGAAAGCAGAGGAAACAACATGGAAAATAGGGGAAGGAGCATGCTGGATTTTATGATGTGAAGTCATGTAAAAAACCCACAGTTATTCGGTCGAAGTCACTGGCCTGTGAAGTTATTCAGTAAATCCATAGAAAGAGGTCGTGATCCCATATTCATCACATAGAAGCTGGAAGTTTTTTAAACAAATGGCACATTGCGCTGCTTTTTCAACCTTGGTGAGAAGAACCCTTATATTAAAGTTGAGAGAGGTCACAACACGGAGAAATGGGGATAGGTCAGGCTGCATCGTTACAGAAGGAACCAAGAACATTAGCGATCAAAAGAAACTGAATCAGATCAGGGAGAAAAAGGGCGAGGCTTGGAAACAGAGTGGAACCCAGAGGGTGGAGAGGCCCAAAAGTCACAAGGCTTAAGGGATATTGCGGATTGATTTAGCATGGTTAACAGTAAGAGATCTTTTACTTCGAAGAGAGCCAAGATTGGCTTCCTTGTCTGCCTGGGAATTTAACTTCCTGGGGATATGAAAGAAAGAGATTTTGAGAAATTATGGCAATATTAACCTGATTTCCCTGAGGATGGTGGATAATTGAAGCTTAGCAGGATTCTTATGAGTATTCAATGCCTGGATAATGAGCCTGGAGTCCCCGAATACAGAGATGGAGAGGAAGTTACCTTTAATCGTTTGATTCAGACCTTGCCACAGAGCTAGAGCCTTCGCTCTGTTATTAGTTTCCCTGCCCAGACCCCAGGCAAAACGAATCACAGTGGAACCATCAGGACCTAGGAGAAACCCTCCGCCTCCAGCGATACCAAGGTTGCCTTTAGAGGCCCCGTCGAAAAATAGACAATGTTCATTTAGAGCCGACCTCCACTTAATGAACTCCTGTTCTCCCAACCGAATTTCCCAGTTGGAGTTGGCAATAGCAGGAGTAGGGGAACGATCCTTATGATTTGGGAATAGCCCATTCAACCAGAGATCCTCCTCTCTGTCCAGCTCTTTTCCATTCTTTATGATAGTATTGGCTGCTAGAGATTCCCCCAAAAAAGCTTTGACTTTATTGATGACTCTTGTTGGATTGCCGTTTTCATTCCTGAATGTTCTGTTGTTCCTTTCCAGCCACAGCTTCCAACAAACAAATTTGGGAATCCACATCCAACAAGTTTTGAGAAGGTTTTTTTTGGAGAGATCAAACGGGGATAGAGTGACCTAGTTTTGAATAAGATTTGGGATGTTCCCTGGGAGATCTATTTTGTCAGAATCTAGCAGCAGGACACCCTTCCAGACTTCTAGAGCAAAGGGGAAATTTAAGAACATATGATCAGCAGTTTCATCATCCGACATACAAAGGGTGCACATGGAAGGACCTTCCATACCACACCTGCGGAGATTATCTCTAGTGAGGATGCTGTTGTGTGCTAAAATCCAGTAGAAGAAATCAACTTTGGGGAGAGAGGGGAATGCCCAAATAAATTTCCATTGAGCAGGATCCGGAGGAACATTCGGAAAGGCCTTCAAACTATTGTAACGTTCAGAAGTTGAATATGCACCAGAGCGCGATCCCCACCCTCATTTGTCCTTAGCAGAAGCTCTTAAAGGGGATTTCCCTTGGAACCTATCCAACAAAATCAAGGCTTCACCTTCCAGCCACTGAGGAATCTCCCCCAGGTACCAGCTGTTCCATAGACAGGTAGCATCCTCTGACCAAGTGGAGATGTCCCAGAGGGTATTTAAATTGCGGGCCTATAGCCAGGCTTTGATATTGGCGAGATCTTCCATCTGATTCAAAGGATAATCACCAAGAATTGGATCATCCCAGATTCTAATTTTTTGCCCATTACCTGGGATCCAGTACAGATTATGGCTGAAGTGCTCCAAGGCTTTGAGACAGAGTTTAAAAACAGGTGAACCTTTGGAAGTTCTAGGTGGCTGGTCCAAGCATCTAAGGCGCTGCCCATGAAAATATTTTTTCCACAACACCTTCTTGCTCCAACTTAAATTTCCAGAGACAATGTTCCAGAGCAGCTTAGCTCCCAAGGCCAGATTCTGGGTAGCTAGATCGCGCATTTGGAGACCTCCTTCCATAAATGGCTTTTTAATAGTATACCATTTAACTAGGTGAAGCCTTCTTTCATTATGTTTCCACCCTTCCCATAGAAAACGCCTCAGAAGTGCTTCCATTTTGCTTATGAAGGTTTTAGGGGCAAGGAGGATGGAATGTTGATATAATGGCATACTTGACAGGACAACTTTCATCAGAATGACCTTTCCAACGTTGTTCAGCCAAGAGGTTCCCCAGGCTTGGATTCTAAGTTTAATCTTGTCCAGCAGGGGCATCCAATGGGCTCCTTTAGGGATGGCCTTGAAGATTGGGATCCCCAGATATTTAAAAGAGTCCCAAGCCTAGGATCCTTCCATATCAAGAAACCTTGCAATTTCGGATAATTCCTTGACCGAGCAGTTCTAGCCATAGATTGTGCTTTTTAGGTAGTTGATCTTGCTGCCCGAGACCTCTCTTTAAATATCCAGCTCCTTCTTGAAGTATCTTGCAGAGTGAATGCTTTCCCCACCAAGCAATAAAGTGTCATCAACAAATTGAGCATGGTTTATGTCTTTGACATTGCTAGCCATACGAAGGCCAGGGAGGGTTTGAGTCTGTTGACCATATTCGAGCTGGAAACTAAGCACTGTGGCTTGAATAGCATAAAGAAGCGGGGACAAGGGGCAACCTTGTCTAAGGCCCCTAGAGGCTTGGAAAAATTCTGAAGGTCGACCATTGACCAATGGCGCTATCCAAGGAGAGGCAATGCAGGCTTTAACCCAATTAATGATGGCTAAAGAGAAGCCCATTTTCGTCATCACAATAAACAGGAAATCATGTCTCACCCTATCAAAGGCATTAGCCAGATCCAGTTTAATCACCATACCTTTCTCCTTTTGGTGATAGCTTGAATGGACTGCTTCTTGCACCAGCACAATATTATCCAGTATTTTTCTCCCTTTGATGAATCCTCCTTGGTTTTCAGGGATAATGGACAGCAGAATCTTCTTAAGGCAATTGGCTATAATTTTGGTGATCAACTTGTAACTAGAGTTACACAAGGAGATTGGCCTGAATCTGCTGAAATCAGATGCACCTTTCTCTTTTGGGATCAAGGCAAGAAATGTTGAATTGATGCCGCCTCCGATCTTGGCACAAGATTGAGATTTCCTGACCATTCTCAACAAGTCATTTTTTATTGTGGCCCAACAGGATAGATAGAATCTGACAGGGAACCCATCCGGGCCAGGAGATTTATCAGGTTCCATACTATCCAGGGAAAATTTAAGTTCATTCATGCTGATTGGAGCAGTCAACATAGAGTTGTCAGAATCTTGGATACATTGGCGAATTAAGTCCATCGGATAGGCCTAAGGATCAATGGGAGGATCATCGGGGGCAAAGTAGAGATCTTTGAAGAAAGAGTGGGCAGCCCTCTTTATGCCTTCAAAATCCTTGATCACTGCGTTTTGATGGTGAATTTCTTTTACAGTTTTGAAGTGCTTGTGTGCTTCAGCTTGCTTGGGGAAGAAGCTAGAATTTTTGTCCCCAGCTTGTAACCAAAGAGTTCTGGATTTCTGTCTCCAGTACTCTTCTTCTTCCCTACTTGCTTTGTGGAGTTCTTTTTGCAGATCAACTTTTTTTTAAAGGAGGTCGTGGGAGACAACAATATTTTCCAAAGATAATTGGTGGGAAGCAAGACTGTCCAAAGCCTCCTTTCTCTTGGAGGAGGGAGATTTCAACTTTCTAGCCCACTCCTTGAGCCTTCTTTTTAGTCCCCTCATTTTTTCTTCCCACACATAGAAAGGGGAACCATGAACATGCCTGTTCCAGGACTCTGAAACCACCTCTTGGAAGCCATCAAGCTGAAGCCACAATGGGCTGAATCTAAAGGGAATAGGGCCAAGGTTTACATCCATGGAAAGATCAAGGAGAATGGGCTTGTGATTAGAGGTACTGTTTGGTAGAATTTTGGAAGAGGCCATTAGATTGCTGGTCATAAAATAGGATTGGATGAGAAATCTATCCAATCGAGCAGCAATATAGATGGGGCCAACCGTTTTGTTGGACCAGGTGAACTTCCCAGATGTGGGCTTGATATCCTCCAGCTCCCAACCCAACATAAGGTCTTCAACCCACTCTCTAGCTGGATCCCTGACTGGGGGGCCACCCTTTTTCTCATTTACAGCTAGAGTGACATCCAAATCTCCTGCAATAATAATGTTTTCTGGATTGTGCAACGAAACATAGGACAAAATTGAATCCCAACATGATTTTTTCTCAAATGGAAGGACTGGAGCATATATATTGAATATACTTACTTGTTGGCCAGAGTCTTTATGGATGAGCTTCGTGAAAAGCCAGTGAGGAGAGCAATCTTTTTGAATTAGGCCATAGAGAGAGCAATCCCAGAAGGAACCGATTCCTCCGGAGGCGCCTCTTGCACTGACATCACTCCCATGTCCTTTACGCTAGAAGGATTTGCTAGCATGGAGGAGAAGAAGTTCCTCCAACTTTATCTCCTGGATGAGTAGGATTTCAGGCGAATACGTTCTCACTATATCTTTCAGGGCATCTTCTTTCAGTCTGCTGCCTAATCCTCTGCAATTCCAGGAGACGTATTTCATTATTTATTGGATTGGGAAGTGGCTCCTTTTGGAGCCGTGCCATGCTTGCGCTCGGATCTTGTATTCATCATTCCCTTGAGTGTTTTCTGGGAGCCTTGGAGAACATCCAGATAAGTTTTCTCCTCTCTCTGTTTCTTCTTGGCTTTTCAACCCCTGGTCGTTTTGGTAGGGGTAACTTGCGAGCTATCTGATTCATAGACTCTTTCTTCTGATTCTTCATCAGTTTCGGAGGCCAGTCTGATATGCTCTTCTTTATCTGCAGTTCTTTCATTGCCTCTATCTGCTGGGAGGGTGTTTGTTTCAGTATCATTTTCTATTGCATTCTTCGACAAGTCTTCCGTTTCTTCTTGAACCCTGATGGTTTCTGCGTTCCCACCTGAGGAGGAACCAACCTTTGGAGCTTCATTGGCCTTTGGCTTGGTCTGAGGTTTCCCCACTGGCCCAGCATTTTTCTTCTCAGTCGACCTTGGGTTAGCCTTTCCTCTTTTGACTTCTTTCCACCCTTCTTCGTCCTCCTTAGTCCCAGCTGGGGCTTTAGGACAGTTCCGTTGGAAGTGTCCGTGTTCATGACAGGTTCTGCATTTGAAAGGTAGTTGCTCGTAGTCCAATTTTTGATAGTGTTGCCATTCTCCCACTGTAAGTTTAACCGCCTCAGGTAACCTAGCTTCTAAGTCGAATTCCACACAGATTCTAGCATAGGTGTATTGGCCCTTATTATCTGCTTTGTCGATGAATCTGTCCAGACCATTCCCAATCATTTGCAAAGATTGAAAGCTCCAGCAGTGGATCGGGAGATTGGGGAGACGAACCCAGATTGGGACCTCCTTCGGGACATCAACTGAAGGATCAAATTCAGGGGTCCATTTATTGAGATACAGACCCTAATTTCCCATGAAATATAGACCATTTCTGAATACCAGATCTCGGTCTTCTTTGGAGGTGAATTTGAAAATGAAAAAGCCTCTACCAACTGCATAGCAGATCACATTATCTTTCAGTTGTGGTCTCCAGTTGTGTTGAATCCAATCATGAGTGGTTTTGGTAGAAGGCCATCGACCCATAAATTACCCAACCAGTCCTTTGTCAGCAAGGGCAAGGGCTATTTTAATCGGTTGATCTTCTTGCAGAGCGATCTCAGGGATTTCCTCAAGTTTTTTAATGAACTTTGGGACCTCAGGGGCCGGTCGCGTCTTCCCTTTCTGTGATAACAGGCGACGAAAAGATTCTTCAGCCGAGAGCGGAGGAGTGGAAGAGGGCTCCTCACCCCCGGGATCACCCATGGCGGCAGCTGAGTCGCAACAGAACTCAACCCATACCCCACAAGATGGCACCCCTGCAAATCTAAAAAACAGATGTCCAAAACAATGCACAGAAGACTAGGGCTCTTCAAAGCGTTGCGCTCAGCAGAGGGGGCCGACTTTGCGTGTCGCGCCGCCCCAAAACGAAAAACAAAGCTCCGCGCAGCTCACCAGAGCGAAGAGCAGACAACAGAGAGAGGGCGACAGAGCCCTCCGAGGCGCCCAGAGGCCGAGACCATCGACGCAAGCTCAGAGCAGAGCAGATCGTGCGGGGAACCTTATGCCAGACGTTCTTGTTATCAATTATAGTTTTTTTTTATTGTTTCTTTAGTTCAAATTGGCATTCCCTTGGGCACAACTAGCACTCTCATTTTACCCGTGAAAGAACAACCTTTTAAAATCAAGTGCTTAATTAAAAAGAACTAGAACATGTTTTGATTTGTCATTAATTACATCAACAAGTCTAGCTCTTTAGGGCATTGGAATAGGTGAGTGAAGAGTTAAATCTCCAAGGCCACTTAAACTATTAAACACAGATGTTAAATAATGAGTGAAATTGAGTGTCGTTAGAAAGACCTAGAAATCTCCTTTCCACTGGGAGTCAAGCATGAGGGAGAGTGAAGACAAGGGAAGAGAGATACCCCCTCTCCTACATGTTGGATCTTGCCCCGAGTCTGTTTTGCCCAGATTTTGAAATGAATTGGTGTCCATATTTTCTATTCCTAGGGACCACATAGGTCACTGCGGAGGGGAATCCCGTGACACCTGAGGCAAACATTGCATCACGATCATTAGTACTTCTGGAGGGTACCCTTGTGAAGCTTGGGTACTTGCACTGGAAAAGGCTTTTGTTTGGGGGGTCAATGCAACTATTTTACTCACCTTAATTGGTAGGCTTGGGCTGTCATTATCCCAAACTATCTTTAGAAGGTCCTTGATTTCACTTTCTTGTATTTTGGTGTTTGGTCCTCATCACCCATAATGAAAATACATGGAAGTTTCTTGATTGACTGTATCTTGTAGGGACTTTTTTACAAAGTGCTTTTTGATCCTAGTTGTCCATAACTTTATAAATTTTTTGAGTCTTTAATTAATTCTCTTAAATAATTAAAAGTGGTTGATCGGCTAGTTCGTCGGTCTAGGAGGCTTCGTGGGCTTTCACCTACGAGTGTAGAGGCTTCTTCCACAAGGCATAGGAGAAATTATGCTGGTGATTTTCAATCAGTAGTAGCGGATGTAACAGAGATTGATCCTCCAGTTCAAGCTATTTTTTCATAGAATCGACCTAGTGTAAGTCGAGATTTGGAGAGGAACACTCCAGTCCTTTCTAGAGTCCTCTTCCAATCGGAAGACATTATAGAGGTTGATGAACTCCCCGAGTCTCATGTGAGTCCTTCTTCTCCTCTCCCTCCTGATTATCCAGACGTTCTATTATACGTCGGGACGCAGACCCAACGGCCTTCGAGCCCTAGTCTATATCAGTTTTTTCCTTTGATGGCCACTTTTGGGAGCATAGTTTCGACTATGAGTGCTACTAGTGTACATAATCCTTTCTTAGTACAAGGAGGAGGTACAATTTCCATACCTTTAATCACTCCTAGCATTGAAATCTTTGGATCTACCTCCATTCCATATTTGAGTGGGTTCACCCAAGATTTTTTCTCCAACACTGGTTCATTCCCTTTTGGAATGCTTTCCAACACAATTCCTTCGATTCCCTTAACTTTTCCATCCGTTACTTCCACATCTATGACTTCCATGGTGAGTCGGTTAGCTTATTTTCAGGGTTTCCCTTTTGGGGGTGGTCATATACCACATTCTAACCCATCTCTAGGATCAATACCTTTTCCCTCCAAAGGCCAAGGTTATAATCCTTTCTAAGGATGGACTAATCTAGCTGTTAGTAGCATGGGAGTTGGGAATCCGTTCTCCTTGGGCCAACGGGGGAACATTTTGTACTTCTCCGTGAGTTCATTTAAGAGTTTTTCTCCCTTTACTAGTGCATGGAACCCTTACCAAGGGCTCTCTGCTCCATTTAATACCTCACTAGGGGGAAATTTCACTTGATATGGCAATGTTTCAGCATGAGTTGAACAAACTCCAAATTTTTCTAGGCCAGAAGGTTTTCCTTGTGGTTCAAGCATTTCTACGAATCACCTTAGGCAAACTAGTGCCTTCACAAATCTAGGATATTCTTTTTAGAACATTGGGAATTTTTCCCAGAGTGGGTGGAATCCTCAAGGTCCTTCACGTTTACGTTTCCTGGAAACTTTAAACTTTCAAAGATCTATCAAAGTTGACTAACGATCCTATCTAATACAACCTGGTTTGGCCTTTGGTTCCAACCAAACTTCCATCGGACATACCCAAATACGAAGGGAAGAATGGTGAAGATCTGGGCGACCATATAACCACATTCCATTTATGGTGTGCGTCGAACTCCCTGATTGATGATTCAATCAGGTTGAGACTATTTCAACACACCCTAATTGGGAATACAACTAAATGGTATATTGAGCTTCTAGGGGGCACCTTCATTTTGTTTGGTGACTTGTCCACCATATTTTTAAACCATTTTCACTTGCTCGTGCGTTGTGATGCTGAAACTAAGCTCTTAGCTAATTTCTACCAAGACCAAGAAACCCACATTTTTGATCACATCCAGGAATGGATGAGAAGGAACAAGATCATTAAAGCTAATATTCCCTAAGAATTCCTTCTTGAATGGTTTCTCAAATCTTTGCAGCCTGAAATTTCTAAGGATGTATCTCTCTCTAGTGTATTCACAGAAGAACAAGCTATTTTTAGAGCCCAATAATTAGGACTCATATATTCTCAATATGGGATTCTTGAGAATTTTTTTCCTGATGCTCCTAGATCTAAGGTTTATCTTTCCAAGCCAAAGTGGGGTCCCCATGCCAACAATCTAGTCAGATCAATAGCACAGCTAACCTGCTAAACCAATTGCAACAATTGTCTTTGCAAACCACTTCTTCTATTCATGCATCGACATTAGTGCCCATGTATTCTCAAACTTCATTTATTAATGATGTTAAAACTTCTAACTCCAAAGGAAATAAAAAATTTGATGGGAAGAAGAAAGGATGTGGTAAGAAGAAGAATCAGGATGGGAAGGGTAATGCAAATAATCCTGGTAGTGATGCTGGGGAGGGTAAAAAAGAGTCCAAGAAGAAAGTGAAGTTTCCATGCAAGTTATGCAATGGTGACCATTTGACTCATCTTTGCCAAAAGATTCAGGATGCTCAGTGCTTATTGGTTCAGCAAGGGTCTTCTAGCTCCCAGGTTATGCTAACTAACCCTTTTCCCCAAGGGCAACAGTTGTTAGCTGGTGCAAATGCTAGTACTAGTACCCCCACTAGGGGCAACCAGGAAGGGGAAAATCCATCAAATGTTTATATGATGAGTTCACATGTTGATGTTTCTACACGGTCACGTGATTATGGTGAACCAAAATCATCTAAGGCCAAGAGTACTCCTGATGTTTCAGAGCCACTCCATATCGAGAGGCCCGTAGTTGAGCCTATACCTTAGATGCTGAAAGGCTTCGCAAAGCATTCGACAATCAACCCCAATGCCAAGGCATCTCAGAACTACTCCATTGTAGAAGATCTAGCTCAAAGTCCTTGTGCCATGTTAGTGTTAGAGGTACTCCTGTCGTGCCTAGCACAAAGGAGTGCATTTCTCATTGTGATCGGAGTAGTAGATCCAAAGAACTCTCTTATCCTTACATTCAACATGTTGAATATCAAGAAGAGACTCCCACATCATATGGATTTTTAAATCAAGTCTACATACCGAAAGACCAATATCTTTCGAATTGTTGTTAATGAGGGAGCCTCCACATGTGTAATGTCTATATCATGTTGGAAGGCTATTGGATCACCTCAGGTTGTTTTGTCACCTACTCTCTTAACAACATTTGATGGTCATTCTCATAAGGCACATGGGATTATTCCAACCTTTCCTATCTCTGTTGGGGGAAAGGTTGTAAATATCGAAGTAGAAATAGTTGATGAAAATTTGGATTATAATCTCCTTTTGGGAATAAAATGGATTTATGAGATGGATTCTATTGTATCATCGTTATTCTGCATCCTCTATTTTCCTCATGAAGGGATAATTGTAATGGTTAATCAGATGGATTATTCTCCGAGTGAATCCAATGCATCTTCTCAATCTACTATTACCTTAGTGAACAATCCTAAGCAACCTATTGAGAATATAGGAATTGGGATGTATTCTTCCTTAATGGCTACCTTTGATTTTCCTTCTCCTATTGCTTGAATTATTGCTATTTCATCTTCCAAGGCACCTTCTCGAAGAGAGTTCTTTAGAACTCATTATTTTTCGGATCCTTGGCCCTTACCCTCTGCTAACAACACATTAGATGAGGGGAAAGTGGGTGGAATGGAATTTCCTATGTATTTAGTTGAAATTGCTTATTAATCTATAGTTAACACTGCCGACTTCGATCCTACTCCTCTTTCACTGAAGGATTTGGATGGGGATGTGGCTACGGCCTGGACTCTAGATTCACTATTGAGAGGCCATGGGATGATTTTCATCATCGGTCATATTTCCTCCCTGATTTGTGAAAAGTAGAATCAAGCTTGCCCAGTCCTTCATCTACTGGTGATGTTCACGCAGTTTTAAATCCTTTGGCTCCAGCGCAGTTTTCGTCCAAAGGCAACATGTCTATCATTTCAAAAAATGTTCCAGTGAACTTCTCTACGAATCCCAATGTTACCAAGAATGTCTTCATTGGAGCTGATTGTTCCCTTGAAGAAATTTGAATTTATATTGATCTCTTTAAAGAGTTTCGAGACGTGTTTGCTTGGTATTATGAGTAAATGCCTGGGATAGATCCATTTATAGTCCAACATGAGATCAAGACATATGAAAATTCAAAACCTATTTTCCAGAAGCTTCGACCGAGAAACCCTAGGAAAGAAGCAGCTATCAAATATGAGGTTGAAAAGTTACATAACACGGGTTTCATATACCCTGTTTTTTTTAACTAAATGGGTCTCAAATCCAGTCCCAGTTGACAAGAAGCAATGAACGATCCGTGTGTGCATTGACTTTAGGGACTTGAATAAGGCTTTTCCTAAAGATAATTACCCCACACTATTTATTGATCATATTATCGATGAGTGTGCGGGTATTAAGATTTTCTCTTTTATGGACTAATTTTCCGGTCATAATCAAATCAATATTTGCACAAAAGATCAACATAAGAGAACTTTTATTTTCCCCTAGGGTACATTTTCATATAAGAATATACCTTTTGGCATTAAGAATGCTGGAGCTACCTTTCAGTGGGCCATGTCATATGATTTCCATGATATCAAACATATTATCAAAACATACTTGGATGATTTAGCTACTTGTTCTCGAAAGAGAATTGATCACCCCAAGCATCTTCGATTAATTTTTGAACAATGTCATTTCTAAGAAATTTGGTTGAATTCAAATAAGTGTGTTTTCACTTTCACTTCTGGTCGGTTGTTGGGATTCATCATTTCTACTAAAGGGATTCATGTAGATCCCTTCAAGGTTGAGGAAATACTTCAGTTGCCTCCCCCATCCACTATTCATCAACTTTAGAGCCTTCAAGGAAAAGCCAATTTATTAAGGAGGTTTATCGCTAATTATGTCGAGATTACTAAAGGATTTATGAGATTTCTCAAGAAAGGGGTCCCCTTTCCATGGGACAATTTTACACAACACTCATTTGATGCTTTGAAAAAAGCATTAACCTCTGCTCCTTTATTTAGTCCACCTGATTATAATAGAGACTTCCTTTTATATCTCGCTGTAGCAGAATCAACTATTGGTATGGTTCTAGTTCAGGAAGATGATGCTTTCACTAAGAATGTAATGTATTTTCCAAGCCGACGCTTAGTGGGCCCTGAACTATGATATTCTCCCATTGAGAAACTAGCTTTGGTAGCTATCCATGCTGTCTAGTGACTTAGACATTATATTATGCTTAGAAAAACTTTTGTCTTAGCAGTTGTCAATCCATTTCAATTTGTTCTCAGTAGGTGAGTGATTGGGGGAAAATACAATAGATGGATTGTCATTTTACAAGAGTTTGATCTCAAATTCATGTCAGCCAAGTCTAAGAAATCATTAGTATTTGTAGAATTGATCTCAGAGTTTCCTTGTGAGGAAGAAATATTTTATGAGGAATCTTTTCCTGATGAACATCTTTTCCTTATTTCCTCATAAGATCCTTGGTATGGAGATATCATTATATATCTCCAGACTTCGAAGTTTCCTCTCACTTTTTCGAAGGATGAACGTAGAAAGTTACGTCACTTGGCTAAAAGCTATATTATTATAGGTGACACTTTATATCATCGTGGGGTTGATTCAATACTTAGACGTTGTTTAACCTTAGAAGAAGCTGAGTATGTGCTAAATGATTTCCATAGTGGAGCTTGTGGTGGTCATCTATCTGGGCTTGCAGAAACCCAAATTCTTTTGAGTGCAGGCTAATTTTGGCCCTCAATCTTCAAGGATTGCGTTGAAGTGATCAAGAGATGCCACCCTTATCAAGTTTATACTCGAAAAATTCATGTGCATCTAGCTCCACTCTTTCCTATGATTATCGTTGTTACACAAAATTTTGTCACTGTCCTTGTACTCCCTCTTCCTGAATCTTGGAGGACCTCTACAGTGAACCCGACATGCTTTGCCTTTATGGAGAAACTCCCATTATGTCCCTCTTCATGAGCATATCATTTCCCTTTTGCACCATTTCTCCCGAAACTTCTGTTTTGCCCAGTTTACAAGGCCGACGCTAATGACCTTTGTATCCCCCGCGCCGATGTGTAGATATTAACAATATTCACTGTGCCAACAGGTGAAACTGAGCTGTGTTCCAGTCACGATAGTCCTATTATTGGAATTTTTTTAAATTAGAGCCGAAGCTTCCAGCTCTAGAAGCTCTATAACGGAAGTCTGGTAAATGGTTTGGCCAGATGGGGTCGAGGATTACAGTTTGGGCTCCTTTCCCCTATAATGATGGAACTACCTCAAGGGATAAGTCCGTCTCCCATGAGAAGAGGATCCATCTCCCATCCATATTTCCTATATAAACCTCCCTTCTTCCCAAGCACAAGCTAGTGAGAGTGTTGGCTGAGTGTGAGTATACTATTTTGATTAAATAGGCAAGCTATTACTAGTTGTAACCATCTAGTTGTGTGAGGGATAAGTGTGTTTGTTTTGGAGTGAAGCCTAAAGGGAAGATCCTTGAAACTATTATTGTTTGAAGCCATCATGAACTGCTAGCAGAAGTGTGTGGGAACCCGGTCCTGTCAGAGGAAGACTGCGATGTCAAGATGAATGGTTGTAATCTCTCTTTGATATTAATATATGCAACTATCAATTGATTTCCTACATGTTTTGTAATATTACATATTCGTGTCTTAATGCTTCTTGACTCATTAAGTAGGTTGAATTGAAATTTGTCTATTATTATGTTTGTGTGTTGTTGTTTTTTACTTGTTTCAGGAGCTTGAAGAAGGAAGCGAGAGATCGTTGGAGTGAGCAAGTGAAGACATCACCAAGTAGGATAAGCGACCAAGAGGTAGGCCCTCTTGATTGATTCTAACCTAAGGAAATCTTCCTTAGAATGTATCTGTTGTGGTAATACCCATTATTGGGCTAGAAGAATTCATTCGTGTCTACACTTATAATTTTACTTCACCACAACTTGGCGACTCCAATGGAGATCCCAATCTTTTTGTTTGTCTTGGATTTCATGATTTCGTGAGAAATTTTCTAGTTTCACATTTTCCCTTTGGTTTTGTTTCTTTTTTCCTGCTTACTGGCCCAAGTCTAAAATTCATAGTAGCAGATCTGGTCCCTATTTCAATTTTTATTTTTTCCTTAGCTCCCTCGATCAGCGTGCTTAACCCGCTGATAGTCACATCAACTAGCACGAGTTGCTGAGAAATAGTCGCGTCGACCAGCCTCTAGCACTTGTTGTCAGTTAGGTAGTCACGTCGATGCCTGTAAGTGAAGATTAGGGCTTGATCCTAATCTTGACCAGTGTGTTCTGCTCTTGTAATTTTGACCCCGTAAGCCTTTTAACCCATCTCCTCCCTGACTAAAGAGCTTCATTTAGCTTGCTTTGTGTGCTTTCTTGGTTTAGCCCACCCTCTGATGTGTTAAGTCTAGCCATGTGTGAAGATCTTTTTTATTTTTTCTTTGAATCCCTTGATCGACACTATTTTTGGCCAAAAATTCACGTCGATCAGCCATCGGCGCTACTTGTAGTACTGATTAGTCGTGTTGATCAATGCTACTTTTGGCCCAAAAGTTGCTCCGGTCTCAGGGGTAACAAAAAATCATAATTTTTCCCATTCCAATGCCAATGTGTCTTGACCCTTAGACTTTCTTCTTCCTACTAGAAGTGATTAGGATACTTTGTTTTCAATTGAATGAGTGAAAGAGTCTCGTTTGTTCTCTTATTTCAAGTGTCTTTTTCCTCTTTCCAAGCATAGATTACATTGCTTGGTTTGTCGAATGAAGCATTTATGTGTTTGGCTTCTTTGATTCAGGGAAGAAGTTCCTTTTAGTTTCACTTATCATGCTTTGAATTTGATTGATGCGTGTCAGTTTGAAATTGTGAAAATCTTCATTAGAGTTCTTTATGTGAAAGATTCGTTTTTCATTTTATGAAAAGAAGAACATCATTCTAGTTTACTTAAGCAAAAATATTGTATTAGTAGCATCATTGAGAAGATAGAATTGCATCATCATAAGCATAAGAAATGAAATGAAACTTCTTTTGTTGTTAAGGGAATATTAAGTGCATTTAAGACATATCTTAGTGAAATATTTCATTCTTTGATTGTTGCATTCATTGTGTGCTCTCAATCTCTGAATTAGTGATAACTTTCACTGAAGACCAAGATCTCTTTTCTCATATAGTTGCATATAGGGGCTTTTGTCAGATGACAGCGGTAGGGCCTTGTAACTGAAACCTAATTCAAGATCAACCGTTAAAATTTATTGAATTAACCTAAGGAAGCATTGAAATGTAACACTCACATTTAGTGGTCTAAGCTAGAGATGTGTTTCGACGTCTTTAAACCTAGTAGTTGTCATTCACTTTGGCACTAGACAACGCTAGTACGGACTTGTGCTCCCCATACCGTCAAGTATATAATGGGAGAACCCTCTAGGCTAAAATTATTTATCCATAGGAAGCCGAGTCGGCCGCCTTGCAAACGTTATACACTGAACACAACATTTGGGGAGATTGCCTATTCGTACTTCTTGGTTTCCCAGGAGGTATTCTGCAGTTCAAGGTTGCCTCGTAATCCTTTTAACTAGATCATCCTAAGTAGTCGTTAATTTTGATGTTTTTTACTCATTAAAATTAAAATATCATCTGAGAACTTGTCCTTTCGAGCTTGTTTCAAATTGAAAGTGATAGAGTCACCTTTCGTCCTTTTCTTGACTCTTAAAATATGAAAAGGCAAAGTTTTGTTTCAATGTCTTAAAATTAACTGCCCAAAAAATATTCCTAGTAAAAGTTATCTTCCTTAGTAATTATTTAGGGTCGATTCCAATGGCAACATTTCAAGAGTCCACCAGTGAAGGATTCCCCTAGCATGGGATTCCTGGTCCTTTTTCTTCTTTTGGAAATATTGGTGCTCCTTATATGGCAACGTTGTCCCTCCCTGGGTTAACCATTGGTTTCCCTATCTGGTTATTTTCAACCTCGGTGATCCCGAGTGTCGCAACTCCTGCCCCACCATCTCCTTCATTAAAATCACATCATGATGATTCTAAGGTTGATCCCTCGCCTTCTTCCCCTATTTCTTCACCCTTCTCTTCTACTTCGCCTGGTGAAAGTTTCAAGTCCAGTAACCAGGAAGCTAAGAAAAAGAAGAAGAAGATGAAGAAGAAGAAGTCAGATAAGAAAGAGGATAACCATGTGGCTATTAATCTAAATGAACCTCTTGTAGACAAACCTTATGATCCTCCATAAAAGGTCAAATTACCTTACAAGCTGTGTAAGGGTGACCATCTCCTTCGAGACTATCCTAGCATTCCCATAGTCTTAGAGGTATGGTCTCAAGACCTGAATCGACCATCCCCGTCAACCTCTGGAGATCATGTCGATGCTACTCCTTCAGTTAATGATGGTAAGAATAAAGAGAATATTAGATTCTTCGGTAGGTTATGTGAAGGAGAGCATCCTCTTCACCTTTGTCCTCTTATGGATAAAACTTCCAAGCTCTTGGAAAATCTTGCAGCTCCTCAACTCCAACTTCCTGCTGGTTATCAGAGGCTTTCTTCTAACCCTCTCCCAGTAGGTAAAGAGATTGACTTGGATTCATCTCTTGCCCATCTTGCTCTTCCTGAGTGAGACTCTCTTGTGTCTATTCCTGACCAACCATCGGTCGAAAGGAGTGTCGACTTGGTTCCACCACCAGTTGCTCACTCTATCCTGGAAGAGAGTAGTGATCATACTGCTCATGTTCTTCTCATCTACTCAGATTCTCATGAATCAAAGAGTGACCCTCCCATCTCAGTTGTTTAAGAGAGTCCTCCTATTCCTGTACAGTGTGGGGGCAATCGTATAATACCCCCACCAAGTAGTTTTGTTGTCTCTTTCGATTGGGGTCCATTGACTGCTTTCCGCCTCCCATATTATGTGCCTTTCCATATCACAATACAAGCCTATAATATGGTAGTACCTAGCACTATCTTAGATGATGGTGTGTCTATTAGCATCATGTTTTCCACTACTTAGCAAGCTTTGGGTTCCCCACAGCTTGTGCCTGTCACCCAAAATCGGATGGCTTTCAACGGAGGAAACAGTCAGCCCTTAGGGATCCTTCCAAAATTACTTATTACTTTGGGAGGAAAGACCATCTATATAGATGTGATGGTAGTCCAAGGTCCCTTATATTTCAATCTTCTCCTTGGACGCGACTATGTTTATGTCATAGGAGCTCTTGTTTCTTCACTTTTCCGTGTGGTTTTTTTCTACTCGAAGGAAGAATTGTGACTATTGATCAACTGTCATTCATTGGTCACCAGGCGCCTCCTTTGTAACCATCATCCCCTATCAGATCTTGTTTTCAAGTTGTACCTTCCTCACCATAGGTTAATTATGTGGCTACCCATTTCGTCTCCACATTTGCTGATGATCACATAGATGGTATTGTAAATTATGTACTGGGGGCATTGTATCCTGATCTGTCCTTAGTACCAAATGACATGTATTCCTCCCAGAGTGTGGTTCTTCCATCTAGTGAAGACCTCTTGGGAGCCATGTTCTCTTATGGGTCATGAACAAATGTCATGAGGATAGTTCCTAGTCTTGTGTCAACCTCGTTAAAAAATGAAACAAGGGATGAGCATAGTTCTTTGTCTTGTGTCAAGCTCGTTAAAAAATGAAACAAGGGATCGAGGATAGTTATTTTACTATGTCAACCTCGTTAAAAAATGAAACAGCTCCCATTTCGAAATCGAGTCTTTGATTACGATCTCGTAAAATCCCAATCGAGTCTTTCCAAGATTTCGAAAGTGAACTTTCATTCCATCTACCTAGTTGACTAAAATGAAGCTTGGGGGGCATGTACCTCAATTGCATCACTATGTCGGGGGCATGAAAACTTATAACAAGCATAATTTTTCATTTCAAGATTGTGTAAACATGAAACTAAATCCAAGGAGAGTTCTCCATGGTTCAAGCTTGTGTAAAAATGAACCTGTTGTAGCATCCATTGTCCTTTTAATTTTATTTTCAGGTTTATTACAAAAATGGAAAAAATCAAATATTATGCTATAGCAGAAATAAGAAGAAAAGTGGAATTGTGGAAGAAAGAAATTATTTTATTTTATTGACAGATTTTGAATGTGAGAAACTTGGAAAACTATCTGAGCCATTCACTTGAAGGCAACAGATCCGACGACAATTGTGTGATTAACTATAATGAAGTTTATTTTGGAAATTAGATGCAATGGTGTATGAAATGCAGTTTAATCCGTTGAAGTTCGGATCAATCGCAACTGTTCGTCGAAAGGGACAATATCTGACAGATATCATGTTGAAAAGTAATCAGGTTTTATTTTTAAAATCACACCCGAGAAATCTTTAACTGGCAGTTTTATTTCTTATCGGGTCTGTGGGAAGTCAAAGGTTTTTAAGTGTGGGGGATTTACGCAGTGCATTATATTAGATATCATTTTTGGGATTCAACTGTGTTAAGTAAGTCATTCAAAGTATGACCATTTCCATGAGAGGTAGTCGTAAAGTGACTAATTTCTCATGATTTTTGAATAGTTCACTTAGCACTCATTGCATCGGGTGATGCTCACAGGGGTGAAGAAGTGGGATTGAAACTAGTGAAATGTGGAGAACGAATCACATAGCATCAATCATCACTTTCGGGGCTTGCACCCAGTAACCAGGAATTCACCCCTGTGAGCATCACCCGATGCAATGAGTGCTAAGTGAACTATTCCAAAATCATGAGAAATTAGTCACTTTACGACTACCTCTCATGGAAATGGTCATACTTTGAATGACTTACTTAACGCAGTTGAATCCCAAAAATGATATCTAAAGTCAAAGGTTTGTTGAAAAAACAGACACAATAAGGTTTATTTCAACAGGTTTAAAGTTTCATTGAGTTCCGAAGGGTTGGACCATGCATTGAATGGGTGATCGCACTCAAATGTGCGCGTGGGTTAATGGTTCAGGAGGACGCGATAGATTGATGAACCAGAGTTTTTAATTGTTTTTGAGTTCCATGGTAATCGAAGGTTTGCATATTTTGCGTAAATCAACCAATTTCACTGTTTTAGAAAAATAACCAAAGTTAGAGATGAATGACTAAAATTCCAAAGGAAATGGTGATTTGTCAGGTTTCTTTGTGTTTCCGCCAATTGGAACACTCCCAATACATACGTGGGCCCAATTACACGCACAAAGTTTTCTCAAAATGCAGTTTGTTGTGTTAAAATAGTTTAACCATTATCAAAGCATCTACGGAGAAACTTCATCAACAGCCAAGCCACAGATATAAACAGCAAACAACCATCATCAATTTTCTAAATTCTGTTACTTCTTGTTATTTTATTTTCTTGAGAATGAGGCGTCTTTTACCCTCTAATGTAATATTTTGTAGTGATTTTTACTTTAGACAGTTAGTAGATAGTTAAGAAGTTTGACAGTTTTGGTGATTACCAACTGTCTCATAATGTATAAAAAGAGGAAAATGTATAGGGAAAGGGTTTGAACTTTGGAGAACCTGGAGACTAGGCCACTGTATTATTGATAAAATTGTTGATTAATGAAAGAATCAGAAGTTTTCCACACATTGTTGCGTATGATTTTGTGACTTCTTTGTTATGTGTCATCATATGTCTTCTTCTTTTAAGTATGGTAATGAAGCAACAGGTCTTTATTTGCTTATGTAAATGAAGTTAAAATTCCTTAAAAGAGTGCTCCTATACTTAAAACCTCTACCTCTGCAATTCTTCTAAGTTACAGATAGTAGTTTCTGTGTTAAAACAACATATTGTCTTTAACTTCTCTAAGTGTCATAGATAGTAGATTCTGTGTAAAACAACATATTGTCTCTGACTTCTCTTAGCATTCTTCATTCAACATTCATATTCCGCAATCAAATGGCATTATGAGACTTTCATGTCACCTAAGTATTGAGGGTTAAAAAATAGGTCTTTTAGGTCCTTCATTTGAGAATACAACATACAATTAAGTGACAAGTAAGTGACATAAACAATAAACATTAATGTCATAAGCACAATTTATACACAACCAAGAAATTGGTTTCTTAAGGGACAACATTAATTGGTGTCGTTGCCAGGGAGAGAAGACAAGAACACTTTTCCTTGGGTTTTTAATATTTTCCTCTAGTTGTTCAATGAGGAGGCAATATTTGGCTGTATTGAATGAAAATAATAACTCTAGCTCCAAAGAGGCCCCATACAAGGTGTTATCACTGAAAATGTTGTAGTTAAAAATTTTTAGCCTGGCTTAAAGAGTGGGTGTTTTCGCAGCGCTACCTGTTTGAGTGGTTTCGTAGCGTGCTACGAAACTGGGGATTTGTTCGAGTTTTCATTGAAGGCCCAGACTTCAGGGGTTAAACCTTGTATTCAAATGCATGAGAAGGATGGAAGCGAATGATTAAAGTGAATTATTAACTGGAACTACATCAGCAATATAAATCAAGGTGGTAATGGAGAAGTGGCTCAAGGCTTTGCTGCCTTTTCTAATACACCGGTTGCTTATTCTTTTTCCTCCTAGTCTATCATTTCAATGTTCACATAATGGTTGAAGAATGATTTGTCACCTTAAATACTGGTATTTGTGAGATCGCTTTGGAGATTACAAATTGGGTTGTCATTAAATTGTCTTCCTAATGAAAGAGTTCTTTAATTCATGGAGAATTCATTAGAGGGCCAGATGCTGCCAACAGACTCAAAGCGGTTGTTTGAAAAGCATGTTGTTTCTTTAGTTCCTTTCATTCCAAATCTCATACTGAATGTATTCGTAGACTGGAAAGAAAGGCTATTGAAGGCTTTTACACGAGCATTTGCAGAGTGTAACTCAAGTTCGACAATGAAGCTCTTATACCTCTCGTCAATTGAAAACATGTTTTTTCATGATGTACGAGATAAGTCTTCTTCTAGTGTTTCTAAGAGAAATGGTCAATTTGTTTCCGAAGCTATTATGGAAGCTGAGGCATGACAAACCCAACGCATCCAATGCTGTATTAAGGGTTCTTCTTCATATCGGTCGTTCTGCTCCTGTAGATTCTATGCTACTTGCAGAATATACGAAATTACAGCCAGTGTTACAAATAGGCAGCGTTGTGTTTATTTTTGCAGGGGATCACGTTTTTTTTAAACTGAGATACACAGCACCTCCTTAATGCACGTTGGTTCATTATTAATGCACATATTGAAGACATGAAAGTGCTCTTTTGAAATGCGGTGATCAATGCCAGGTGTCAAGTAGTTTTATAATAGTTTGATTGCTACAAGACCACCATTATTAGTGGCACAAGAGCTGGTATTAGATTAACTGGTGCCGTTAAAAGATAAGTGCGCATTAAACAAAAACAAAAGAAGGATGATGCCATTCCTAGAAAGAGAGGAGAAATCGTTGTCGTAAAGACAAGGAAGCACATGGCAGAGCTCGAAATAGAAGAATTTCCTTTGTCAAGGTGGATGGTATTATTTAGATATTGTCTTCTACAAACGTGGTAGCGTGCCGGTTACATGCTCCAGCTGGCGACCAAGAAACTTCTCAAGCTCCATAGAAGTTTTGGAGTTTAAAGAATTACCAAAGCAGAAGTTAAATTCAGAGGGAGATTGTAAATATTCCAAGAACCATGGCTCTCAGAAGACTTGCGCTACATTAGATTACAGTTATCACACTTTTGATAAGTATGCTATTAGTTCTGCACTCTGTAGCGGAAGTGTTAGGGGGGCGATGTGTATTTTGTGGATCAGGGTGCTCACATTGCATTAGATAATGGAATTGTGCGAGTCACCATATCAAAACCAGCGAGGATAATTACAGGCATACGTTATGGAGGGCTTGACAATTTGCTCGAAATTCTCAACAAAGAAACGAACAGAGGATGCTGGGATCTCAATTGGAACGAACCAGGAGGGAAGGATACGTTTGATGTGCCAAGTGCGATATTTTTTAAAGTGGTCAAGGCTAACAAGGATAAGGTTGAAGTCTCTTTCCTCAGGCCATACAATCCTTCCAGCAGTTGGAAGATGGTGCCATTAAATATAGACAAAAGGTTTGTTTTGCTTCGAGGGAGCAGTGGGTTTTACACCTATGCGATATATGAGCGTCCAACGGGGTGGCCAGATTTCAATCTCAATCAAACTCGTGTTACATTCAAATTGAGGAAAGACAGATTTCACTACATGGCAATTGCTGATAACAAACAAAGATTGATGCCATCCCCGAATGATCGGATGCCAAACAGATGCAACATACTTACATATCCTGAAGCAGTTTTTCTCTCAAATCCTGGGAACCCTAGCCTTCAAGGCGAGGTAGATGATAAGTACCAGTACTCATGTGACAATAGGGGGAACAGAGTCCATGGATAGATCAGCTTTGATCCCATGGTTGGGTTCTGGGTCATCACTCCTAGCGATGAATTTCGTAATGGAGGTCCAATAAAACAAAACTTGACATCCCATGTTGGGCCAACATCGCTTGCAATGTTTCATAGTGCTCATTATGCGGGTGAAGAGCTATGTCCTAAGTTTCGTTCTGGAGAAGCGTGGCAAAAGGTTTTTGGCCCAGTCTTCATTTATCTTAATTCTTCATCAAGAGAGGCTCACCCATTCTCCTTGTGGCAAGATGCAAAGTTACAGATGATAAAGGAGGTACAAAGTTGGCCTTATGGGTGGCCTGAATCTCCATTATTTAGAAAGAAACCAGAACGAGGATATATTACTGGACAACTGTTAGTACATGATAAATATGCTGTTGAGGATGTTCAGGCAAATAAAATTCCAGCTAAGAGGTGTGGAACAAAATAGTCTTTATAAGCTTCGATTAGCAATTGCATCATCAACCAATGCAGCCATTCAGGTTCGATTCAATGATGCAAATATATATAAACCACATTTTGATACCATGCAATTTGGGAAAGATAATGCCATTGCTCATCATGGCAACCATGGTTTGTACCATCTGTTTAACATTGATGTTTCCGGAAACTGGATCTGTCAACTTATTTGTCTTGTACCCATCCAAATAGCCCGGGCTGAAAACAATGGACTACATCCTTTGCTTGATGGACTGTGTTGAGTCAGTGAGATGGTAAAATCATGGTGGTCTCATCAATTGCAGTTGGTTCATCTGATGAAGGTTCATGTTACAGGGAATGTGATTCTGAATATCAGCATAGCAAAGGTGAAACCGAAGATAAGCAACATCAGCTATTCAATTTTGTGAGAAGTTTAAAGGAGGACTGTGTTTTTTAAATCACACAGCAGTTTCGTAGCGCGCTACGAAACTGCTGTAGGTGATGATTTAAAGCGCAGGGCAGCAAGTGTGATACTGTAAGCAACTAGTTTGACACGGTGAGCGGGAGTTGAGGAAGAGGAACAGCTGTCTATCAAATACCACCTACAACACATCAGAAACCTGGCATCATTCCATACTTGGGGTTATTAAAAGATTTGGGAGCAGGCTGCTATATTTTAGGAGAATGTTGGGAGACAGAAACCGATAAATAGGAGCACACCTTTTGGTCATTAAATGAGTCATCAGCGCTTTCAAGCATCCCAAGTCAGCATTCATCGCATCTGTAAGCTCAGCCATCTCAGCCTAACAGAAAGGGGACACGTGGTAGCATTCAAGAAAAGTATCAAGCATACGAGGAGAAAGGAATTAATGTTTTAGTTTGATTAGGATTGTGTGCAATTACATTTCAGCACTTTGTAATAAATGCATTAATTAAATAGCATGTAGGAATAGTTAATAGCCACCTTCGAGGCTCCCCTCATGCTAGAGGAGGAAGCTCGAGGGGATGGAGTCTGCTTGCCTATATATGGATCAATATAGGATGTAAAAAGGGTTGGATACTATATACAAAAATAGAGTTGTTTTGGGCCTATGTAAAGACTGTTACAGTAATGATAAAACAGGTCGTTTCTTCTCAAGATTCTCAATGGATTATGTTGTTCAAGTGTAATAGTGTTTTAGTTTCTTAATGTTCTTTTTTGCAGCCTTGTTATAGCACAATCACTCAGAATTCATATTGTATGCTCTGACTTCCTGTGTGTTTGACTAGCTGTGGGTTTTGGTGAAGCCTGTTTGAACATCACTCAGAATTCATTTTTAATGCTCTGACTTCCTGTATGTTTAGCAAGCTTTGGTTTAGGTAAAATAGGTTTGAACATCTGATGCAAAGAGCCTTGACTTCCATGAGATGACTGTGATTTTGTTTATTAAATGTGAGAGACTCCATAGCCCAATGAAGACCAATTTGATGTGTGTCCAACCAGCTTTATTTTCATAAGTGTGTAAAGAGTTAGCCCTCTGTTGTTGTGATTAATTCTCTATCAAAAGCCTATGAGAGAGCCCTCTCTGATTAGGAAGGCTAATTCCTAGTCTAAAGTATGGTCTGAAACAGTTACATGAAATCTGGCTTGGTTGCAGTCCCTAGAACGGGTTTTGTGATAACATTTTGGTGCGTCTGCCGGGAGCTTAAGATTGAATTTCTGAAGGTAGCAGGAGTTCAAATGATTTTCAAGGCTGCAAAACTACCTTGGCGACTCCATTGTTGAAGAATTCAAGGTTTATATATTCATGGTGATTCCACTGGAGTTATGAAAGACCCAGAAGCTGCTCTTCTTTGTTCAAGGTATGCATGCATAGATTTCTCAGGAATTCATGGTTTCCCAAATCATTTTCCCAAGGATGCATACTTTCTAAGGAATGGTCCAAAATTCAACGGTGAAGATTTAAGTTTAACCTTGAATCATATATCAGATTTTTGTGAATTTACACAGCTTCTTAGAGTTAAACATGAGGATGTTTGCATTATGTTATTCTATGATTCACTTCAAGGGAAATGCAAACAGTGGGTTGAATGCTTGCCTGCGGAATCCATTAAGTCATTTCAAGACCTTTGGCTCATGCTTTTGGAGGAATGGACAGATAGGACAGAGGTGGTGGCAGAATCTCCCTCAGTTGAAGGTTTTAAACAATGGAATAGTGATCATAGTACAGAAGAAACAAATGAATCTTTTTCTTTGTCCTTATCTTCATACCTGAAATCCTTTGACTGTAAGTCAGAGGATAAGATGAAATTTTTTGATGAAATTGCCAAAGATATTGAGAAATAAATTGAAGGTTTAGAAGGAAAAATTCAGGCATACAGTTTTCCTGATCATGATTATTATTCTCAGAAATTTTTTATGGCTGAACGCATGGAGACTATGCTGGTTCCTCTCTCTTTCACGATTGAGGAACTGAATACTGTGGTTGAAGATCAGTTTGCACAGCTGGAAAGTTTCAAGGAAGGACAAGCTGATCATGTGTTTTAGGACCCTATAGCTGATTACATGGAAGAGTTTTACTCTCCAGTGTTTCAGTTTTCATATGAAGATCAGAGACTATTTCAGTGGCAATGGTCTTTACACTATCACAATGGATCTGAAATCCGATACAGTCAGATAAGATTTCAGTGGCAGCGGTCATCACACTATCACATTGACCCTGAACTCCAGGACAGTCAAAGAAATCAAATATCAGATGAGGCTAATGATTGGCTGCATTGGAAGTTTCATATTGATTGAGCTGAAGAAGTTGAAATGGTTAGGGTAGGTAGGTAGGTAAATTGCAAATAAGCTCAAGGTTGACTGAGCATTTATTTTTTCAGTAGATGTAGCTTTCTTTCTCCTACAGTCATGCTGGTCAAGCAAATTTCTGTCTGTCACAAATGGATGAGGCACTGGAGCTGCATGTTCTTAGCGCACCACAAGGGCACACTATCCCAAGTGGAGCCACTGTTATCACTGAAAATGCTGTAGTTAAAAATTTTTAGCCTGGCTTAAAGAGTGGGTGTTTTCGCAGCGCTACCTGTTTGAGTGGTTTCGTAGCGTGCTACGAAACTGGGGATTTGTTCGAGTTTTCATTGAAGGCCCAGACTTCAGGGGTTAAACCTTGTATTCAAATGCATGAGAAGGATGGAAGCGAATGATTAAAGTGAATTATTAACTGGAACTACATCAGCAATATAAATCAAGGTGGTAATGGAGAAGTGGCTCAAGGCTTTGCTGCCTTTTCTAATACACCGGTTGCTTATTCTTTTTCCTCCTAGTCTATCATTTCAATGTTCACATAATGGTTGAAGAATGATTTGTCACCTTAAATACTGGTATTTGTGAGATCGCTTTGGAGATTACAAATTGGGTTGTCATTAAATTGTCTTCCTAATGAAAGAGTTCTTTAATTCATGGAGAATTCATTAGAGGGCCAGATGCTGCCAGCAGACTCAAAGCGGTTGTTTGAAAAGCATGTTGTTTCTTTAGTTCCTTTCATTCCAAATCTCATACTGAATGTATTCGTAGACTGGAAAGAAAGGCTATTGAAGGCTTTTACACGAGCATTTGCAGAGTGTAACTCAAGTTCGACAATGAAGCTCTTATACCTCTCGTCAATTGAAAACATGTTTTTTCATGATGTACGAGATAAGTCTTCTTCTAGTGTTTCTAAGAGAAATGGTCAATTTGTTTCCGAAGCTATTATGGAAGCTGAGGCATGACAAACCCAACGCATCCAATGCTGTATTAAGGGTTCTTCTTCATATCGGTCGTTCTGCTCCTGTAGATTCTATGCTGCTTGCAGAATATACGAAATTATAGCCAGTGTTACAAATAGGCAGCGTTGTGTTTATTTTTGCAGGGGATCACGTTTTTTTTAAACTGAGATACACAGCACCTCCTTAATGCACGTTGGTTCATTATTAATGCACATATTGAAGACATGAAAGTGCTCTTTTGAAACGCGGTGATCAATGCCAGGTGTCAAGTAGTTTTATAATAGTTTGATTGCTACAAGACCGCCATTATTAGTGGCACAAGAGCTGGTATTAGATTAACTGGTGCCGTTAAAAGATAAGTGCGCATTAAACAAAAACAAAAGAAGGATGATGCCATTCCTAGAAAGAGAGGAGAAATCGTTGTCGTAAAGACAAGGAAGCACATGGCAGAGCTCGAAATAGAAGAATTTCCTTTGTCAAGGTGGATGGTATTATTTAGATATTGTCTTCTACAAACGTGGTAGCGTGCCGGTTACATGCTCCAGCTGGCGACCAAGAAACTTCTCAAGCTCCACAGAAGTTTTGGAGTTTAAAGAATTACCAAAGCAGAAGTTAAATTCAGAGGGAGATTGTAAATATTCCAAGAACCATGGCTCTCAGAAGACTTGCGCTACATTAGATTACAGTTATCACACTTTTGATAAGTATGCTATTAGTTCTGCACTCTGTAGCGGAAGTGTTAGGGGGGCGATGTGTATTTTGTGGATCAGGGTGCTCACATTGCATTAGATAATGGAATTGTGCGAGTCACCATATCAAAACCAGCGGGGATAATTACAGGCATACGTTATGGAGGGCTTGACAATTTGCTCGAAATTCTCAACAAAGAAACGAACAGAGGATACTGGGATCTCAATTGGAACGAACCAGGAGGGAAGGATACGTTTGATGTGCCAAGTGCGATATTTTTTAAAGTGGTCAAGGCTAACAAGGATAAGGTTGAAGTCTCTTTCCTCAGGCCATACAATCCTTCCAGCAGTTGGAAGATGGTGCCATTAAATATAGACAAAAGGTTTGTTTTGCTTCGAGGGAGCAGTGGGTTTTACACCTATGCGATATATGAGCGTCCAACGGGGTGGCCAGATTTCAATCTCAATCAAACTCGTGTTACATTCAAATTGAGGAAAGACAGATTTCACTACATGGCAATTGCTGATAACAAACAAAGATTGATGCCATCCCCGGATGATCGGATGCCAAACAGATGCAACATACTTACATATCCTGAAGCAGTTTTTCTCTCAAATCCTGGGAACCCTAGCCTTCAAGGTGAGGTAGATGATAAGTACCAGTACTCATGTGACAATAGGGGGAACAGAGTCCATGGATAGATCAGCTTTGATCCCATGGTTGGGTTCTGGGTCATCACTCCTAGCGATGAATTTCGTAATGGAGGTCCAATAAAACAAAACTTGACATCCCATGTTGGGCCAACATCGCTTGCAATGTTTCATAGTGCTCATTATGCGGGTGAAGAGCTATGTCCTAAGTTTCGTTCTGGAGAAGTGTGGCAAAAGGTTTTTGGCCCAGTCTTCGTTTATCTTAATTCTTCATCAAGAGAGGCTCACCCATTCTCCTTGTGGCAAGATGCAAAGTTACAGATGATAAAGGAGGTACAAAGTTGGCCTTATGGGTGGCCTGAATCTCCATTATTTAGAAAGAAACCAGAACGAGGATATATTACTGGACAACTGTTAGTACATGATAAATATGCTGTTGAGGATGTTCAGGCAAATAAAATTCCAGCTAAGAGGTGTGGAACAAAACAGTTTTTATAAGCTTCGATTAGCAATTGCATCATCAACCAATGCAGCCATTCAGGTTCGATTCAATGATGCAAATATATATAAACCACATTTTGATACCATGCAATTTGGGAAAGATAATGCCATTGCTCATCATGGCAACCATGGTTTGTACCATCTGTTTAACATTGATGTTTCCGGAAACTGGATCTGTCAACTTAT
Source organism: Pinus tabuliformis (assembly GCA_031772625.1). Taxonomy (NCBI): domain Eukaryota; kingdom Viridiplantae; phylum Streptophyta; class Pinopsida; order Pinales; family Pinaceae; genus Pinus; species Pinus tabuliformis. The sequence continues at coordinate 1,779,607,018 of CM062819.1, read as the reverse complement.
TTGTCTTGTACCCATCCAAATAGCCCGGGCTGAAAACAATGGACTACATCCTTTGCTTGATGGACTGTGTTGAGTCAGTGAGATGGTAAAATCATGGTGGTCTCATCAATTGCAGTTGGTTCATCTGATGAAGGTTCATGTTACAGGGAATGTGATTCTGAATATCAGCATAGCAAAGGTGAAACTGAAGATAAGCAACATCAGCTATTCAATTTTGTGAGAAGTTTAAAGGAGGACTGTGTTTTTTAAATCACACAGCAGTTTCGTAGCGCGCTACGAAACTGCTGTAGGTGATGATTTAAAGCGCAGGGCAGCAAGTGTGATACTGTGAGCAGCTAGTTTGACACGGTGAGCGGGAGTTGAGGAAGAGGAACAACTGTCTATCAAATACCACCTACAACACATCAGAAACCTGGCATCATTCCATACTTGGGGTTATTAAAAGATTTGGGAGCAGGCTGCTATATTTTAGGAGAATGTTGGGAGACAGAAACCGATAAATAGGAGCACACCTTCTGGTCATTAAATGAGTCATCAGCGCTTTCAAGCATCCCAAGTCAGCATTCATCGCATCTGTAAGCTCAGCCATCTCAACCTAACAGAAAGGGGACACGTGGTAGCATTCAAGAAAAGTATCAAGCATACGAGGAGAAAGGAATTAATGTTTTAGTTTGATTAGGATTGTGTGCAATTACATTTCAGCACTTTGTAATAAATGCATTAATTAAATAGCATGTAGGAATAGTTAATAGCCACCTTCGAGGCTCCCCTCATGCTAGAGGAGGAAGCTCGAGGGGATGGAGTCTGCTTGCCTATATATGGATCAATATAGGATGTAAAAAGGGTTGGATACTATATACAAAAACAGAGTTTTTTGGGCCTATGTAAAGACTGTTACAGTAATGATAAAACAGGTCGTTTCTTCTCAAGATTCTCAATGGATTATGTTGTTCAAGTGTAATAGTGTTTTAGTTTCTTAATGTTCTTTTTTGCAGCCTTGTTATAGCACAATCACTCAGAATTCATATTGTATGCTCTGACTTCCTGTGTGCTTGACTAGCTGTGGGTTTTGGTGAAGCCTGTTTGAACATCACTCAGAATTCATTTTTAATGCTCTGACTTCCTGTATGTTTAGCAGGCTTTGGTTTAGGTAAAATAGGTTTGAACATCTGATGCAAAGAGCCTTGAATTCCATGAGATGACTGTGATTTTGTTTATTAAATGTGAGAGACTCCATAGCCCAATGAAGACCAATTTGATGTGTGTCCAACCAGCTTTATTTTCATAAGTGTGTAAAGAGTTAGCCCTCTGTTGTTGTGATTAATTCTCTATCAAAAGCCTGTGAGAGAGCCCTCTCTGATTAGGAAGGCTAATTCCTAGTCTAAAGTATGGTCTGAAACAGTTACATGAAATCTGGCTTGGTTGCAGTCCCTAGAATGGGTTTTGTGATAACACAAGGTTAGATACCTCATAGCAGAAAGTTCAAGCCCTTTTAGACCCTGAGAGGCTAGTTTCCAAGAGGGTTGGAAGGCTAAAAACTCCACTTACGCCAAGTCCTACATTGTCTGCACCTGGTAGCAGTTCAACTCATTTTTCGTCCAAACATTCATCATTTATTGACCAAGAGTCACCTTTTACATCCAATTCATTTCAAGAACCCAACGATCAAGAACAGTCTCTAAAGCCTGTTTCTTTTCCAGTATCTGTTATAGTCATTTAGCTTGAACCTATAACTACATTTCCACCTTCTCATACTCCATTTACCCCTCAGTCAGGTTTCACATCTGCTGGTAATCAAGGTTCAGTAAGTTCAAGAGAAAACATGGCAGCACCTGCTTTCTTGATGAATAGGTATGTAACTATTCAATTGCCACAACAATTGAATCAAATGCCTCAAATTAATTGAAGATTCTTCCTCGATTCATAGGGGAGGATGAACAAACAATAGAGAATCATATAGAAATATTTTGTAATTTTTCAGACAATCTAAATGTTGAACACCTAGATGTTGTTCTAAGACTTTTTGTCCAATCCTTGGATGAATAAGTAAGAAAATGGTTTAAAGGGCTTCCTAATAACTCTATTCCTACATGGGAAGAGATGGAGCACTTGTTCACCTAGAGATGGGGAGAAAAAAGAGACCATGGGTATTCACTCTTAGAGTTTAATGCGATTAAGAAGAAATTTGATGAAAGTCTTGTTGAATTCATCAGAAGGTTTAATAAATTGTACAATAGTCTTCCAATGGAGATTAAGCCCCCTCCTGCTAGTGAAAAAATAACTTTTGCAGGGGATTTTGAGTCAAATTTTGGATTCACATTGAGGGAGAGAAGATATGCAACCCTTGATCAGATCCAAATTGATTCCTTAGAGATAGAAGAAAATCTGGTGGCTGAAGGTAAAGCACCAGAGACACAATGTATCCAATATAAGGGAAGGCTAAAGTGGAATCCACTCAAAGTCAAACATTAGAGGATATGAGTAATGTAATTAAAAATTTGTCAAACAAATTGATTAAATTAGAGTTGGAGAGTAAGAATTCTTAGAGGCAAGCACAACAAAACAAAAAATTTAATCCTCAATATAGAAGACAACCTCTGTAAATCTTGTAGAAGGAGAGAAAAGATCAAGATCAGATTCAAGCACCACTGTATTTAGAGGCAGATCCTGATGAAGTACTAGAGCATTCCAGGGACCATGATGATCACATTTCCACATTGTATGCAGTAGATGAAGATGAACTAGGTGTTGAGGGAGAAGAATATGAATATGCTGAAACATATGCCATCTATGATGAGAATGAAATTGTTGAGTATTGGAAACAATTTTCTGATTTTATGTAGGCATAATTACATAAGAAATATAACTTGAGGTCAAGGAAAAGATCTAGAAGTCAAGAAGATGAAGACGAGCATCAAGTTCAAACTCCCTTACAGAAGGTGACTCCACAAGAACCACAACCTGCAAAGCAATTGAATAAATGGAAGCAACAACAGAATACAAATAGAAAGACTCAAATGCTTCAAGGTGAGTCTTCTCAAGACAAAAGTGATAAAATTCCTTTAGAAAAACTTGTTTCCATTCCACAAGAGGTTTCAGTAATGAAGAGAAGTGAAGAAGAAAATGAAAGAAATACTAAACAAGTTCATGTGTTTAGTCTCACTAAGGAATTAGAGAAAATCAAAATTCAAGTGCCCCTCACAGATTGGGTCAAAACACCAGTTTATCAAAGGGATATTGCTGAGTTTATTAATCTATCTCAGAATATGAATATAAATGACACTGTGAACCTGCAGGAAGATAAACTAGTGGTGGTTTTTGGTCCACATGTGGAGGAGGTAGATTCTTCAACCCCTCCTTTTTACATTTCTTTATTGATTCATGATATCCTCTTGCACAATTGCATGTTTGATTCAAGAGCTTCACATAACCTTATGCCATTATTAGTGATGAAACAACTAAACCTACAAGTTACTAAACCTTACAAAGACTTGTATTCTTTTGATTCAAATAAAGTCAAGTGTCTAGGGGTCATTAAAGATATGGTGGTGTCACTAGCCCAGATCCCAGCTAGAAGCTTGGTAATGGATGTAGTGGTAGCAGATATCCCTGCTAGGTTTGGAATGTTGCTATCTAGGTCATGGGGAGCCAAATTGGGTGGTGTTTTGAAGCTAGATTTTACATATGCTGTTATACCAATTTTTGGTGGAGAAGAAAGGAGGTTGTATAGAGAAACTAGATTTGTAAAAACAATTACAAAAAATAGAGCAAGTAATTCACCTGTATATAGCCAGGAGAAAGATGAATTTGCTTGCTTCATGCTGCATAATATGCAGAGCTGGTTGAAGATAATCAAAGGTAGCTTACCTCAGCCAGTGTAAATACGGAGCTACAAAGAAAAGGAGTGTGGAAGTGCTTCTTTGATGGAGCCTATTCTAAGGAAGGAATAGGTGCTGGTTTCCTTCTAATTGCACCTGGAGGTAATATGTTCCCTTTTTCTTTTAAATTGGAGTTCGAAGCAAAAAAAAATGTGGCAGAATATGAGTCCTTGATCATTGTTTTGCAAACAACAAAACAAATGGGAGTCCAGTTAATTTCTGTCTTTAGAGATTCAGATCTAATTATAAAGAAAATAAAGAACCACTCAGACAAAACACCCTAAGCTTAGGGCATACAAAAATGAAGTGTGGGATTTGGTTGAGAACTTCTTTGAAGCTTTCAATATTCAATTCATTCCAAGAGATGGAAATAGATTGGCAGACTCTTTGGCTATGGCTGCTAGTACTTTTAGGCCTCCTATTAATCCAAAGCTGAGATATGAGGTTGAAATGAGGCATAGGCCTTTTGTTCTTGATAATATTAAACACTGGAAGATTTTTGAAGATGATCAATATATTAAAGAATTTTTGACTATGATTGAAGATTTTCAGGGCACAGAGATTGATCAGGATGAAGATGAAGCAACAAAAGGTGCAAAAGTAAGTGGTTTGAAAAATTCTATAGTTAATCAAAAAATTATTCAATTAAAAGATAATACTCTGCCAAGGGGACTTGTCCCTCTTGAAAGACTTTTTAACTCCAATGATGTAGCTGTTAGTTCACAGAAAATTCCACAGGATGAGCAGATTCAAGATCACAATATTGGAACCCAGGAGGAGCCCAGGTTAGTCAAATTATTATATTAAACTTTTCAAGGACTATGTTGATGTTTTTGCTTGGTCTGATGAGGATCTTAAAACTAATGATGTAAGTATTATTCAACACAAGATTCCCTTGAAAGAGGGGATTAAACCATTTAAGTAGAAGCTCAGGCAGATAAACCCTCTGTTTTTACCATTGATCGAGAAAGAAGTCAAAAAGTTGCTTGATGCCAAGATTATAGTTCCACTCAGGTACTCTGATTGGGTGGCCAATTTAGTGCCTGTAAGGAAGAAGAATGGAGAGATAAGGCTATGTGTGGACTTTAGAAATCTCAATAGGGCTTCCTTGAAAGATAACTATCTGTTACCCAAAATGGATCATGTGCCGTAGAAGGTAACAGGATCATTCAGGATTTCAAAGCTAGATGGGTTTTATGGGTATAACGAAGTGGCTGTGGATAAAGAAGATTAGAAGAAGACCATTCAAAACTCCTTGGGGAACCTTTATGTATGCTAGAATGCCTTTTGGGTTGATGAATGCAAGTGATACATTTGAGAGGGCTATCGACATTGCTTTTCTCTAAGTTTGATGAACATTTGAGAGGGCTATGGACATTTGTTTTGTGGGAGATAAGTTTGTAGTGATATACTTGGATGAAATCACTGTTTTCTCTAAGTCTGATGAGAAGCATCTGGACCATATCAAAAATACTTTTGAGAAATGTAGAATATTTGGGCTTTCCTTGAATCCTAAGTCCATTTTTTTTCTGGAGGAGGGAAAACTGTTGGGGCACATTGTTTCTAGAGATGGAGTGAAGATAGATCCAACAAGGGTGAAATATGTGCAGAAAATAACCCTGCTAAGGAGTAAGAAGGATATTCAGAAATTTCTAGGAAAGATAAACTTTTTAAGGAGGTTTGTGTCCAATTACGTTGAGATTGTGAAAGAAATTACCAATATGTTGAAGAAAGAGAATGAAGTGCATTGGACCAAGGGAGCTAGAGGGTCATTCTCAAGGATTAAAGAAGCATTACAAGCAACTCCAGTTTTAATTAACCCTAATTATCAAAAGCATTTTCAAGTTTTTTCATTTGAATCACCTAATTCAATAGTTGTCTTGTTGCAGAAAAATAATGAATAAAAGGAGCAGCCAATTTATTTCTTTAGCAAGATTCACAGAGATGTTGAACTACAGTATAATATTCTTGAAAAATAGATATATGCTTTGGTAAAAGCCTTAAAGGTCTTCAGGAATTATGTGCTGCAGTCACATATCATTGCTTATGTGCCAAATGCTGCAGTAAAGGATGTCTTAGTCCAGAGTGATGTGGAAGGAAAAAGAGGAAAGTGGATAGCCAAGATCCAAGAGTATGACTTGGACATGAAGCCCACAAAGCTGGTGAAAGGGAAAGGATTGGCAAAGATGTTGACAGAGTCAAAATTTTAGGCATTGGGAATCAACTTGCTGACACCAGTGAATGAAGAAATAATTAAAGAAGGAGAGGAAAAACCAGACCTAGGTATGAAGATCAGGTATAAGTTCTTATGTTCAAAATGGTACAAGCACATAGTCCATTATTTGTGTTTTCTCTCTTGTCCTCAATATTTGGATAGAACAAAGTATAGAGCATTAAAGATCAAAGCACAACCATATGTGGTTGTTGAGGGTAGATTGTATTGGAAGGATCCTGTAGGAATTTTGTTGTTATGTTTAACAGAGGATGAATTTATGGAGACCATTAAATATTATCACGATAATTATGTGGAGGACATTATAGTTGGAAGGCAACTGCATATAAAATCCTTCAGGCAGGGTTTTATTGGCCTAGTTTATTTGGTGATACATATAAGTTTGTCAGAAGCTGTAATAAGTGTTAGCTTTTTGCTGAGAAGAGGAGGCTAGCTCCCTTGCCTTTGATCCTAGTCTTCATAGAAGAACCATTTAGACAATGGGGATTGGAATTTGTTGGAGAGATTAACCCACCTTCAAGTGGAAAACACAAGTGGGTACTTATAGCTACTGATTATTTCACCAAGTGGGTAGAAGCTATACCTACTAAAAGGGCGAATGACCAGGTGGTGATGAAGTTCTTAGAGGAAAATATTTTCAGCAGATTTGGATGCCCTGTCAAAATCATAATAGATAATGCTCAAGTCTTCAATTCAAGTATGTTTATTGCTTTTTGTCAAAAGTATAATGTTATTTTATCCCATTCAACAGCTTATCATCCACAAGGAAATGGATTGGTTGAATCCACTAACAAAACATTGATGAAGATCCTTTAAGAAAACTATTGCAGAGAAAAATCACCTTTTGGGTTAGTGTATGGAACTCACGCTCTGTTCCCAAGTAAGCTTGTGAAGCCTGTGATTGCAATGATTCAAGAGGCAAAAGAAGAGCCCAATGATCTGATAAGAAGAATGAATAAGGTAGTGGAGTTGAGTGAAAATAGGGATAAGGTAAGAGACAACTTGATTATGTATCAATCAAAGATGAAGAGAATTTTTGATAGAAAATCTAGAGAGGTTGATTTTAAAGTTAGAGACTTGGTATTAAGGTGGGATACTAGAAGAGAAGATAAGGGTAATCATGGAAAGTTTGATCCTCTTTGGTATGGCCCATTCAGAATTATAGAAGTAAGAACAAATAATACATTCTTCCTGGATAATCTTGATGGTGAATCTTTACAACTGCCTATCAATGGGCAGTACCTCAAACATTACTTCTAGTTCTGAAGCACAAACATCTTGTCGTTGTAGGTACCAGAGTGAATTCATTGTATAAATTCCAAAGAATTTTAATTGGCTAATCAATATGTGACTCCATGCCTAAGGTGAAGGAACTAATCTATAGTTCTTAGTGCTTTTGTGGAAAAATCACTATCCCCAGGTGGAGCCAGATGTTGTAGCATCCATTGTCCTTTTAATTTTATTTTCAAGTTTATTACAAAAATGGAAAAAATCAAATATTATGCTATAGCAGAAATAAGAAGAAAAGTAGAAATGTGAAAGAAATAACTTATTTTATTTTATTGATGGCTTTTGAATGTGAGAAACTTGGAAAACGATCTGAGCCGTTCGCTTGAAGGCAACAGATTCGACAACAATCGTGTGGTTAACTAGAATGAGGTTTATTTCAGAAACCAGATGCGATGGTGTATGAAATGTAGTTTAATCCGTTGAAGTTTGGATCAATCACAGCTGTTCATCGAAAGGGACGGGATCCGATGGATATCGTGTCGAAAAGTAATCAAGTTTTATTTTTAAAATCGGACCCGAGAAATCTTTAACTAGCAGTTTTATTTCTTATTGAGTCCATGGGGAGGTCAAAGGCTCGTTGAAAAAATGGATGTGATAAGGTTTAGTTCAACATGTTTAAAGTTTTGTTGAGTTTTGAAGGATTAGACCGTGCATTGAATGGGTGATTGGATGATGATTGCGCTCAAATGTGCGCGTGGGTTAATGGCTTAGGCGGACGCGATAGGTTTATGAACCAGAGTTTTAATTCTTTTTGAGTTCTGTGGTAATCAAAGGTTTGCCATATTTCATGTAAATCAACCAATTTCACTGTTTTAGCAAAATAACCAAAGTTAGAGATGAACAACTAAAATTCCAAGGGCAACGGTGACTAGTTGGGTTTCTTTGTGTTTCCGCCAATCAGAACACTCCCGATACATACATGGGCCCAAGTCCACACACGAAATTTTGTCAAAATGCAGTTTGTTGTGTTAAAGCAATTTAACCATTATCAAAGCATCTACAGAGAAACTTCATTAGTAGCTAAACCACAAATCTGAACAACGAACAACCATCATTAGTTTTCTAAATTCTGTTACTTCTTGTTATTTTATTTTCTTGAGAATGAGGTGTCTTTTACGCTCTAATGTAATATTTTGTAGTGATTTTGACTTTATAAAGTTAGTAGATAGTTAAGCAGTTTGACAATTTTGGTGATTACCAACTGTCTCATAGTGTATAAAAAGAGGAAAATTTACAGAGAAAGGGTTCAAACTTTGGTGAACCTAGAGACTAGGCCACTATATTCTTGATAAAACTGTTGATTAATGAAAGAATCAGAAGTTTTCCACACATTGTTGCGTATGATTTTGTGACTTATTTGTTATGTGTCATCATATGTCTTCTTATTTTGAGTATGGTAATGAAGCAGCAGGTATTTATTTGCTTATGTAAATGAAATTAAAATCCCTTGAAAGAGCGCTCCTATACTTAAAACCTATACCTTTGTAGTTCTTCTAAGTTACAAAGAGTAGTTTCTGTGTTACAACAACATCATGTCTTTAACTTCTCTAAGTGTCACAGATAGTAGAATTTGTGTAAAACAACATATTGTCTCTGAATTCTCTTAGCATTCTTCATTCAACATTCATATTCAACAATCAAATGGCATTCAGAGACTTTCATGCCACCTAGGTATTGAGGGTTAAAAACTAGGTCTTTCAGGTCCTTCATTTGAAATTACAACATACAATTAAGTGACATAAACAATAAACATTAATGTCTTAAGCACAAATTTCTACACAACCAAGAAATTGGTTTCTTAAGGGATAACAGAACCCATGCCCAATTTACATCTCGTGATTGTCATTTGTATCAGCTAATTTCTGATAGATCAACCTTGGTTGTTTCATTCCATCATCACCATCTCTTTGGCCGATCATATGCTTTCACTTGATTGTTTTTCCTTTCCTAAGGAACCGCAATGATGAGTGGTTTTGTTAGCCAACCTCTTGACCATTACATGTTTTGAGCAGTTCCACCATTGCCAGAACCAATTGCTACTTTTTATACCGCTCGTTCCTCCACGATGAGTCACGTTTCAAATCTTTTCTCGACTCGTTAAACTCATATGAAAAGATTGCCGAGTGTTTTTCCCTTTTGACTCGTAAAAGAAAATAAAAATGGGGGGTCCACTTTCAAGATCTTTTCCGACCCTTTAAAAGCGAAAAGATGGCCGAGCCCTTGCCGTTTTGAACTCGTTAATGGATGCAAAATGTCGCACGCCCAGTATAAGTTTACCCCTTTTTCGGGTTGGGAGGCACTATTTATGAAAAAGGTACTCCTTGACTGAAATGGTCAAGCGGTTCTCTCAAGTATTGTTTTCTACCTTTTCGGGCTTGAGAGACACAAATGTACAAAAAGGGACGATGTGGAGTTTTCTTTTATGTGTCTTTTTCAAACTCTCTAAACATGAAAAAGGTACCAAGTTACACCTTTGTCAGACTTGTTAAACTATCAAACGACATCGGATTTGTCATCATGATGGACATCAACTTCTCCTTCCTAGGGCTCGTTAAACTTACTAGGTCGGATTCGTTCGAAGGATGAACTTACAGTGCAAGCATATGCTATCCCCTTCAAGCTTGTGATTGAAAAATAATTGGGGTACTTTCAAGAAATGATGGGGTGTTATAGACATTTTTGTGCCTAACAGCATGGAGCATGAAATGTCAATAATCTGAGGGATCCAAAGTCCCTAAACATGTTGTTCTTACCCTTAGAGGAATGAGGTCTGCAAACCACAGCACTGAAAATCAGTTCTCCACCTGAAAACACTCAAAAACAGGCTATTTCTGGATCATGTCAGCTGCTCCACTGAGCATCTGCGCTGAATGTCAACTGCTCCTCCTTGTACCTGCGCTGAAGGTCAAAACCAATGAAGGCTACCTGCGCTGGGCGAGATTGGCCAAGTGGCACAGTCATTCTGTAAGGTGTCAACTGCCCAGGAAGCTTCCAAACTGACACTTGGGTCAAGGAATTCGCCTAGTGATGAGTAAGAGGGTCTTGATCTCCAAGTGGAAGCAAGATTCTCGAAGTGGACTCAAGAACTGAAGATTAACTAAAGTGGGAGAGGACACAAGTCAGCTTCAGGCCAGTCTCAAGATGACTCATCCTTTCTCCAAAAACCTATATATAGAGCTCTCTCATGAGGTCTAAGGAGGCTGGAATTTTGTGCAAGTAAGGAAGTGCTGTTGGTTTGTGATTAGAGCTATTGGGTGTTTGCTTAAAGGAGGTGAAGAGGAGATTTCTTTCAGCTGGGAGGTGTTGCTAGATTGGGCCCATTGTGGTTGTAACTCTCTCAGAACTTTACTTCTATTATCAATAAAGTATTTGAAGTTCTTCTATATGCATGTGTCTTTATGATGAATAGATGCTTGTATATTTGATTTATGCTAATCCTATAATCGATTATGGATGTATGCTTCTTGTAGTTTCCTTTCCTTGTGCTTTTACAGGATCTGTGTGTAGCTGGGCCGGTGAAAGGATAAGGAGCTAGGAGCAAGCGGCAAGGAGTGAAGACTAGATCGACTATTAGCGCAAGATAATAGTTAGTAGATCGTCCTTTTCTTCCCTCTCTCATATCATAAAGAAGAAACTTTGAATAGCTTTTGTTGTTGCTGGAGTACTATCACCTTGAGAGTAGGGATAGAGGCATTCTGCATTAGATACTTTTCCCCCCAACAAAATGGCGACTCCGCTGGGGAGCATATCTTGTTAGTTTGTTGTGTTTCTTGCTATTCATTGCATAAACAAGGAGAGTACCGAATCGAACTGTGTTTGAATCCATCAAACACATAGTAGAGGGCAGCTACTCTGGCTCAGTTTCTGAGCGAGTTTATGATTTGAAGAGCTGATCCACAAAGACTCTAATAAGCTCTTAGTGATAGCTTTTCATCCTCCTTTGCATCCCTTAGTGTGTCCTTGACTGATAGCTTCTGATTTGAGCAAAAACTGTGAATTTTTGAGCAATCTGTGACCCGGAAACCAAGACGGACGAAAGTCTCGTTCTTCATTGCAGGCTGTACACTAGCAGTCTACATTTCAGTGCAGTTCCCGAAGGGGCTACCTGCGCTGAAGGTCAAACAGGCAGTGTTACACCTGCACTGGACCAGTCTTGGCTTGAGTTACTGTGGTTTCCTGTTGTGTCTTGATTTGTTTTCACTGTTGTTTTTGCTGTTTGCTGCCAGTCAGTAGGCCTATCTGAAGCCATCTTCCTTTGTCATTATTCCGCCTCAATTGTATAAAGAAATTGTATTTGTTCTTTTGTATTTCTTGTGTCATTTACAGTTTCCCATAACAAAAGTGAACCAGTCATGCATTGACCTATTAGATCTAGACCTGTGATTAAGTGTCGTTCTGATCTCAAGAGTTAGTTTATTTGCTGTTCATAGCTGATTGAGTTTGTCGCTTTCGTTATATGGTTTGAATTTATATATTTCTAGTGTCGAAACAAGTAGATCGTAAGGTGTCTTTCGATTTTTGGACAAACTTGTTTGCTTTCGCTTGAAATTGAATTCAACGTTGTACAACAGCTTTCTTTTTGTATTTCATCAAACATTAAGGAAGAGAAAAGAAATACTTGCATTTTTGAATTTTGCATTAAGTTTGTATGTTGATTTAGGAAAAAGTGCATTAGCGAGTGCTCTTTGATCTGTGTGAAAAGGATTTTATCTCTCTTTTCCCTCAGTAGTTAAGATTTTCATAAGTCAAAAAGATTGGAAAAGCTTGCTTCTCATCTTAGACTGCATCAGGAATTTGTATCAATACATCTCGTGGTGAACCTTGAAAGGCAAACTTTAAAAAGATCAACTTAAAATATATTGAATGAACCTAACAACGCTTTGAAACATAACGCAAACATCTAGAGGTCTAAGCTAGAGACGTGTTCCGGCGTCGTTAAACATAGTGACTGTCGATCTCGACGAAGGTGGGTGATTCCTCCTGAGAGTCGGTGGCACTAATACGGACTTGTGCTCCCACGTACCGTCGCGTATATATTAGGAGACCCCTATAGGATCAAAGCCTTTATCCATAGGAAACCGTGTCGACCGCCCTACTGATCGCAATGCAGTGAACACAGCATTCACGAAGATCGACCACTCGTACCGTAAAACGTATCCTGTGGTTTTGCGAAAGGTTTGGCACACCCTCTGCCTAGATCTTCAGAGCAGTTTCTTTTGGCCTTTTTCAAACTCTATAACTGAAAAAGTCCAACCGAGCATTTGTCACTTCGGGCTCGTTAATACATCAAAGGAGACTAGAGTCATCTTTAGCTTTTTCTCGACTCTTAAAAAGTGAAAAAGCAAGTTGTGTCTAAAAAGCGTCTAATAAAATTCATTCAATTCGGAAACACAAATTTCCCCTTTTAATATTTTGGTTGATCGAGTAATCCGCAATCGTGGAAGAAAGTCAATTGAAAATTCGTCGTTCGCGGAGGCTTGCGAGTCAACCGTCTTTGTCCCCGGAATCGAAAATAGTACGGGCAAAGCAAACTCGTTTAACCGGGTCAAAATATCCTTTGAAAGTTAGAACAAGTGTTCCTACTTCATCCGAGGTTCCGGTTACTCCTAACATTTCTGGAAACCCTGCCTCTATAGAAGAAGTTCAACAGCCACAGAAGGACAGTAATACTGATCCTGGTCTGGGGGCAAATACTTGTGTAACTGAACCAGTTCCATCTACAACCGGTCCAGAGAGTTTTGCTCCTCAAACAACTGTCGCTGTCGAAGAAACCACTTCTTTGGCACCAGAAATATTTTACGGACCTGACGGTCTTCCTCTTCCACCAGGTTTGATTGCGATAGAGGAAATTGCAGAGGATCCGCAAGCAAGTACTCCAACTCATTTTGGAGTCGGGGTCACTCTATTTCCTTCATCAGAAGTTAATCCACCACAAGTGGAAGTTCCTGTAGAATCGCTAGGCAATCTATTGGATAGACTTAAAATGTCTGAACAACCGTCATCATCTAGGACTATGTCAAATGACACAGCGACAGCAGAAGCTCCTGCCGTCACTCCAACAATGTTTGCCGGCATACCAATTGTCCCAACTAGCTCTCAACGGCGAGAAGGAGTCCACCAAGGGACTATGTCGACAGTATGGTCTGTTCGAGTTTGTTCATCCGGAGTAATACCCGGAAACTCTTATGTTGAGACTCAACAGATTGATCCTCATGGAGGACAATCTGGGCCATCAATCCCTTTTAATTCCGGATTGCTACCGTATGGGGGGCAATATGCCCTTTCACTACCCCCTCCGGGAGGATATCCATACGTGAGTTCACAACAATGTTCAGGTTATACTGGAATTGCATCAAGTAGTTGGGTACCCATGCTACCTCAACAACCAAGGATTGTATATTCTATGCAACAGTGTGTACCTGTGACGAATATCCCAACCACACCGGCTATTGTAACTGTGTCTCAAGTTCAAGCGATACCTGTTACATGTCAACCTCAGATTTCTCAGGTTGTAATGCAACAGTCACTTGACCATGGGTCACAACCACAATCACCAACTGGTGGGTCGACACAAATACAAACGGGTACAATTACCCCACACCTTGGTCCAATGGTTAGCATGGCGCAACAAAACATGGTGTCACAACCATGGCTTGTACAATACCACCAACCGCAGTTCCAGCAAATATACCAAGGTTCTGAGCAGCAGATCTTTGCGAATAGTGGACAACCGCACATCCAAAATGGTCAAAACCAACCACTTTACAGTGGTCAAGTCCACCAACCGTATCAGTCATACCAACATCAAGTACATTATGCTGGTATGCAAAGACCCACTGCTCAAGCGATTCCATCGTACCCTGGTTACGCTTCACCTAACCTGAATCAACAGTTACCATTCGTGGCAACTTTAGAGTTACCTGATTTACATCGGTTAACGAACGATCCGATTGCTTATGCCCCTTGGTGGCCAGCGATTCCTCATAAACTTCCATCTGACATTCCTAAATTCAATGGAAATCCAGGTGAAGACCCATCGAATCACGTGATGACCTTTCATCTGTGGTGTTCGTCGAACACCCTTAACGATGATTCGATAAGACTTCGCCTTTTTCAGAGGACATTGACAGGTCCAGCGGCTAAATGGTATATTGAATTGCCAAGAGCCTCTTTCGACAACTTTAGTTCCCTAGCCACGACTTTCTTAACCCACTTTCAATTACCAATAAGGTATGAAACGGGAACATAAATATTAACCAACTTCAAACAGAAAACTGCTACCCATATATCTGATCATATACATGAGTGGCGTCGTCGTCGTAGGATGGTGAAAACGTATGTTCCCGATCAGCTATTAGCTGAATGGTTTATAAAGTCGTTACTTCCGGCTATTACGGAAGATGTGGCCAAGGGAGGAGTCTTAACCTAGGAGCAAGTTATTGCTCATGCACAGTATTTGGACTTGGTGTATACCCAGTCCGGCACTCTCTATGACAAAATACCTGACGCCCCTAGACCAGAATTTTCAATTCCTCCCCCTCCTAAATCAAATAGTGACTCTCATGCCGGTGATGGCGTGATTGGCACCGCAAACACGAAATCGATAAAGGCTTCCGCAAAGAAAGCCCGTAAGAATTCGGATCAAAATGCAAAAGCAGAAATTCTTGCTTCGGAAGTAAATGCCGTATCGGAAGATAAGGGCAAAGAAACCAATCAACCAGGAAGCAAGAAGAAAAAGCAAAACAAAGGGAAGAAGAAGAAACAGGGGGAGTCATCCCCTGGAAAAAATTCTTCAAACCCTCCTGGCAAAGGGAAACCAAATTATCCATGTTTGATATGTGATGATGAGGATCATTACACAAAGAATTGCCCATTCAAAGCTGAGTTAAAAAGGTTCTTTAAAAGTTCCCAAACATCAGCTGTGTTAACTGATCCATTTCCCAACCCAGGTCAAAATCTGGTTGATAGTGGAAATGCTTCCCCGTCGCAAGTACTTATGTTGTCGGTTTCGAAACAGCAGAATGATGCTTTGATTTCGACAAGGAACAAAGATTATGGAAATCCTCAGGTGTCGAACGAAAAGGGTAAAGATCAACCGAGTAGTTCGACAACAACTTCGATAGAAGTTCCACCCACCATCCCTGAGTTAACAATAAAACCGCCAAAGGGTGTAGTACATAAATCGACATTTAATCCTCACGCCAGAGCGGCGCAACATTATAATATAGTGGAAGATTTGGCGCAATCGCCATCTGCTATGTCGACTCTTGAAGTGCTACAAAATTGTCCAACTCAAAGGCAGGCATTGTTATTGGCAATTGGTGGGGTTGATCCTAAGGATTCAAATCTGGTATCCTTTGATCGCAAGGGATATGATCCTCGGTTACCGGCTCAATTAGCTTTCCTTATTCAAGTGAAAGCCCTCAACAAAACTGTTCACAGAACGATAATTGATGAGGGGGAATCGACATGTATTATGTCGATGAGCTGCTGGAAAACTTTAGGATCTCCAACCTTGTCTCGATCATCGACGACATTAAAAGCTTTCGACGGAAGGACTTATACCCCTTACGGTATCCTTAATAACTTGAAAGTTGAACTTGGAGGAAAAACAGTAGAAATTGATGTTGAGGTCATTGATGGAAATCTTGACTATAACATCCTACTAGGTAGACCGTGGATTAATGCCATGGCAGCTGTCGTGTCGACTTATTTTAGGAAGATCGCATTCCCATTTGAAGGAGGGATTATGATCGTCGACCAACAGAATTTCCTCCCAAATGGTTCACAAGTTACATGAAGCATTCCCATGATCCATGAAAGTAACCATTCGATTCAAGATATCGGAGTAGGATTATTGAAAGACCCCATATTGATGGGAACTTTCACGCTACCACCTCCTGTTTATTCAGGAAATGCACTGTTTGTAGCAAACTGCAATATGATATCTTCCACAAAGGTCAAAATGGATCATTCAATGGTTTTGTCCCCAAGCCCTTTGGAAATATTGTAGCAATCAAATTTTCAGGCATGGGAGGCAAGCCCAAATCAACGCTCGTCAAGCGTTTGGGTAGATAGGTCTAGAGAGTATGGAACCCCACTAGATCCTTGGTCAAAAGTACATGGGACTGACGAAGGAATCTTACAATCAATGATGATTGAGGGGGCACCATGGAATGATCACCACCATCATTCCCTTCTTCCGGAATATGAAGAAGATACTCAAAGTGACCTTTATCACCCTTCAGTATTTGAATTCCTAAAAAATACTGTAAATACGGTGGATTCCGAGCGAAACCTATCCAATATTGAAGAGACTATAGCCATAAATATCTCGACCAAAGCAGATATTGTAGAGAATATTTATGTCGGCAAAGGTTGTTCCCCTTCAGAACTGGAAATATATAACGCTCTTTTTCGCGAATTTAGAGATGTCTTTGCTTGGTCATATGATGAAATGCCAGGCATCGACTCGAGTATAGTTGAACATGAAATTAAAATGTATCCTGATGTCAAACCAGTAAGACAACGGCTTCGGCAGGTGCACCCAAAGAAAGCCGCTGCCATTTAGGCGGAAGTTGAAAAACTCCTCCATGCTGGATTCATCTACCCGGTTCCTCTAACCGATTGGGTATCGAATATTGTCCCTGTTATGAAAAAACAAGGGACGATTAGAGTGTGCGTCGATTATATGGATGTAAACCATGCTTGTCCAAAGGACAACTACCCTACACCCTTCATCGACCAGATAATTGATGAATGCGCCGGATGTGAAATCTTTTCATTTATGGATGGATTCTCCGAGTATAATCAAATAAATATCCGCCCACAGGACCAGTCAAAGACTGCATTTATTTGTCCGTGGGGCACATTCGCTTATCGAAAATTACCCTTTGTTTTAAAGAACGCAGGGGCGACGTTTCAGAGGGCGATGAATTATGCCTTCCATGACATCAAGAACATTGTTCAACCTTATCTCGACGATCTTCCGGCTCACTCGCGAAAGCGGACTGATCATCCGCAGCATTTAAGAGCGATATTTCTACGTTGTCGACACTACAAGATAAGACTCAATCCGCACAAATGTGTGTTTTGCGTCAGTTCTGGTCGTTTGCTTGGCTTTGTAGTCTCTAAAGATGGGATTCGTCTTGACCCCTGTAAGGTTCAGGCAATCATTAATTTGCCTCCACCTTCAAATTTGCTTCAGATTCAGAAACTCCAAGGGAAAGCAAACTTTCTGAGGAGGTTCATTCCAAATTACACAGAACTTGCTAAAGGTTATACTCATCTTTTGAAAAAGGATGTACCTTTTGTCTGGGACCAAGTGGCGCAAGATTCCTTTGATGCTCTGAAAGAATGTCTAGTAAAAGCATCATTAATGTACGCCCCAAACTATCAAAGAGATTTTAACCTGTATCTGGCTGTAGCGGATACAACCATTGCGATGGTTTTAGTTCAAGAATTCGATGGAATTGAACATCCTATCTATTATTTAAGTAAAAACTTAAACGATACAGAAAGTAAATATTCTTATGTGGAAAAACTAGCGCTTGCATCTGTTCAAGCGATTCAAAGGTTTCGACATTATTTCCTCTTTCGGAAAACTACTGTCTTGTCAGATTGCAACCCCATGACTTATATACTGTCGCGACAGTTGCTTGGGGGCAAGTATTCAAAATGGATAGCGATCCTTCAAGAGTTTGATCTGGAATTTGTAAAATCCAAATCAAAGAAAGCTCTAGTTTTCGCAGAATTATTATGCGATCTCCCGTCATCGTCCAATGATGAAACATCAGAAGAGTCAATCGTGGACGAAAGTTTGTTTTTGATATCTGTAAGTGATGAATGGTATGTAGATATCATAGTTTATCTCCAAACCCAAAAATTCAGGTCTAATACCTCTCACTCAGAACAAAAACGTATACGATACCAAGCAAAAGACTACATGATCGTTGGTGATACACTTTACCGTCGTGGTGTCAATACAGTTCTGAGGAGGTGCCTTACCCATGAGGAGGCCGAAAAAGCCCTGAATGATTGTCATTCAGGCGCGTGTGGGGGGCATCAGTCTGGATATGCAACAACACAAAGAATCTTACGAGCAAGATACTTCTGGTCAACCATGTTCAAAGATTGCATAATAGCAGTCAGAAGTTGCCATGCTTGTCAAATCTTTGATAGCAAAACCAGACGACCACCCACACCCTTACAGCCTATAGTTTCTATTGGGCCATTCGCCAAGTGGGGAATTGATTTCATGCAATGTAACCCCACCTCGACCAGGGGGCATGGGTATATAATAGTCGTTGTTGACTATTTTACCAAATGGGCTGAGGCGATGCCTACATTAGATAACACTGGTGAAACAACTGCCCTTTTCTTTTTCAATCATGTAGTCGCCAGGTTAGGCATACCACAAGCTGCCAAGCTAGGGCTATCTCACGACAGCTCTACCCCATATTATCCACAAGCCAACGAACAAGTTGAGGCAATCAACAAGGTCCTGAAGCGTATGTTGCAAAGGATGATCGGGGTTCATAAAAGAAGATGGCACCTAATCCTGTACTCAGCTTTGTGGGCTTACCAGACCTCGGTAAAGAGCGCAACCGGGTTCACACCTTTTCAATTGGTGTATGGCCTGGAAGCAGTCTTGCCAATCCAGTGCGAAATTTCGTCGCTTAAACTCGCGATCGACCTCCTCCCCGGAACTTCAGAGGAAGAGGCTCGTTTCTTGGAATTAATCCAGTTGGATGAAACCCGTCGTGATGCTGCTTTGGCTAATGAGGCCCATAAGAAATGAGTCAAGGCTCAGTTCGACAAAAATGTCAAACCCTGTGTCTTCTCAGAAGGTGATTTGGTCTTGATTTATGATCAAGAATCCGATAAATTGGGAGCAGGTAAATTCAAGTCCTTATGGATGGGCCCCTATATTGTTAAAAGGGTGTTAGCAAAAGGAGCCTACGAGTTAATGGATTACGATGGAATTCCACTGGCGCAGCCCCGCAACGGGTTGTATCTCAAGCGTTACTATGCTTAAATAGTAACCTGTATGCTTTTGTTGTATTTTGTTTTCGCTAAAGTATTTGTTCTGGTCGAGTGATCCACCTTTTTCATTGATGGCAGATGTCGAACCTTATGGAGACATGTGTTGGATATGCCGACGGAGCGAGTCGTAGTTCACGGAACCTGTCCTCCGCAGCCTGGGCCATTTTTGATCCAAGCGGCGAGTTAGTGAGTTTCAGAGGTGTATGTATTGGGCAATCAACGAATAACATCGCTGAGTATAGCGCATTGATAGAACTACTCTCTGATGCCATCGCACGTGGCATACGCCGACTACTTGTCAGGCTAGACTCATAGCTCATCATACTACAACTCAACGGTATATATTCTGTTCGCAATCCAGCTATTTACCGCATGTTCCTAAGAGTTAAGATCTTGGAAAGACGATTTGATTCAATTCAATATCAACATATTTCAAGAAATTTAAACACATTAACCGACTCATTAGCAAACTATGTGTTAGATCGACATTTGCAACATTTATGAAAAGGACACATCATCAAAGATTGTACATACGGATCACGTGAATCAACCAGAATAAAATCCGAAAAATAAAAATATATAAGCTGTTTATATAAGTTCATACATAATGTTCTGTAACCAAGACAAAATTGGTCATATGACCTAAAAACTCAAAAAGATGCTAGGGGGCACCCTAGCCTAGTGGTGCTCATGATAGTACGTCACGGCCTGTGAAATCATGCGCAAGAGATGAGTCCATCGTCTAGGTACGCCAATGGTATGATGCTGCATCTATAAAGGTAACTCGTCGATCTGTACATCCGGAAGGCCACGAGTAAGGCTCTCAACCTGCTCCTGCACAGCTGTAAGGGTCTCAGTGTCGTCAAGATCGCGGATAACAACTCTCCTAGCAGGCTCCCCTGCTGGGGCAGCAGCTGGCGATCTCGGACGAACTACTGGACGAACAGGACCAATATCTGCATGCACCCAAGAATACAATTAAAAGTCTTGATAGAATAAAGCACAACAACATTGTGAATAAGAACAATAAACAGTAATATGGTCAAAGAATTTAACAATGGCACCCCACTGATCGCCATCCGGTAGAGCCAAATCCGGATCACCTCGGAAATCCATACCCACATATGGATACTCAGAAAACGCCATCTCCTGTCGCTCGAACCACCTAAAGAAGACCTCAGTGAAAGTGATCTGAGGTTGACCTGCATGCCTAGACATGTGGTCAACCCACCTCTGCATGCGTGGCTCGGTCAGAGAAGGCAAGTCAAGTATGGTGTACTGAGGCGGCATCAGTGGGATTTTCTCCAAGGCAAAGGCAGTCAGAATAGAACCAAATCCAAAGTTCTTTAGCTTCCCGTCCTTTATCTTGGTCAATTGAATTTTCATCTGAACAAGTACTGCATCACACCAGTTGAATACTTTCGGTTGGAGACACTCCAGGGCGTGCTGCATATAAGGCCTGTTGGCAACATGTAAAGCTGCGCTACCGGCCATCCTACCAATAGTGAACAGAATGGACCTGAGAGCCCGATTAGTAATCTCACGGATAACAATCTTGCAGTCTCTGCTCGGCTGAGAACCTTCACTGCAATACTGGCAGACATAATCTCTGGTGGAATCAGTCCCTCGGGCCGTACCTGATAAGGAAACGAAGGCACCACGTCTTGACAACCCAGTCAAGAAGTACATGTCCTCTATGGTCAAGGGGATAGTCTTCCCCCTAATCTGGAATACTTGGTTAACAGGATCCCAAGCATCAAGCATATACTGCAGTAAAGAAATCTGTGCTCTCATATTAGAGATCCGGAAAAACTTCAGCAAGCCACAGTTCCGCAGCGCATTCACTGTAACTGGGTCATGGAGGGCAATCATGTCCTCCTCCTCATGTTCTCATTCTCGCCATGTAAGGGACATTTTGCTCAAGTCACCCTGCAAAACAAACAAGAGAGAGAGAATGAGTTCCTGTTTTGGTGAAAAACTGGCGAAAAATCATCAAAAATACCCTTAAAACTCAGTCCTTTTGAGCCCAGCGCAGGCAGGAAGTCTCCCACTTGCGCTGAGGGTCAGGCTGCCTTAAGGCAGCTTGACCTTCAGTGCAGGTTTCGAAAGGGAAACCTGCGCTGATCCTAGGGCGCCCTGGCAAAACCCCAGGGGCTCAGAAAGACCGGAAAAAGGGCAAAAAACAGGAAAAAGGAAACCATGAAAAGAAAGAGCTAAGGTTTAGCTCCTACCTGGTCCAGACGGCGCCGAAAATCGTCCGCAGAATCTCCCAGAATCAGCTGGTGAAAATCAAGGGGGAAGAGGCACCTCCAGAGCTCCAACAAACCAAATGCAAATGAAATGGTAAATGAGAGGTAAAAACACCTTTTTATGGCTTTTTACATAGTACAAAGTAAAATATTAGGGTTATATTCTCATTTTCATGCAAATATTATCCATTTCTAACATAGTTTGTTGCAGCAATTGAAAATACAATACTATATTTGAAAAGAGAAAAGCTAGTAATGGTAAAAAATCAAAAATTTGACCACAGTTCAAGCAGTTTTACCGCGGAATTTATGCTCGTTAAAAAATAGAAAAGCGTTAGCAAGGGTTCCACCAAAGTTCAAGCTCGTTAAAAAATGAACCTATCCCGGTAAATAACCATTGTGATCGTAAATTAGCCATAAAAGCCTTGGTCGTGTTTACACCAGCCACCTCCATTCCATTTGGCCGATCATTCACCCCCATATGATTGTTTACCCATTTTGAGGAACAGCTGCAAAGAGTGATTTCACTTAGCCATCCTTGTGACACTGCCGTGATTGGAAAATTCCAACCTGTACCTGGAATCTGCTGCTATCCCTGTTTATCACTCGTTCCTCAAAAGACGAGTCTTCTTTAAGATCTTTTCAACTGACTCGTAAAATATGAAAAGATTGCCGAGTTTTGGCCTTCCAGCTCGTTAAAAGGACCGGAAGAGCTATCCCTCCTCTAGATTTTAATCTTTTTGGACCTGAGGGATTATTACACAAAAAGGTCGAGCGCTTGTTTTGTTCGGCTCATTAAAGTTATCGAAAATTCATCCCTTTTGCATTGTTTTATACTTTTTCGGACTTAAGGGATTAGATGACGAAAAAGGAATTTTGGAGTTAACTTTCTGTACCTTTTCAGACTCTCTAAAAATGAAAATGACCGAGTTGTCTTTGTCGCTAGACTCGTTAAAATGATTAAATAGCGACAAACTTGTCTTTAGACGAGAACGAGTTTCCCTATCGCTAGGCTCGTTAAAATATAGCGATGGGCTTGCCCAAAGGGCAGGTTATAGAACAAGCATATGTTATCCTCCTCAAGCTTGACAAAAATAAAGAGGTACTGGTCAGAAATGATTGGGGAAAAATTGGGAGAACCTCGAAGCTTTGATGATAGCAAGTCGCTCTTGAACATGACACTTTGTCCTCCGTACCACATCGGGTTGGGTTGTTTCATTCACCGGTCTCATCACCATGGTCCTCGCCAAACCATCCGTATTTGGGGTAATGCTACCGATCCATCACATTAGTGTCGTTATATGTTCAAGAGATGTGTTCAGAAAGAGTCAACCGTGTCCCATCCACTGCCATACATTATCCTTCATCCACCCATGATCGCCACCCTGAATCATATCTCACAGTTTCTTTTCACCTCCACTAAAGTCATTAGCTCTGTTCCGTGTCACTGATGTGGGATTCATTAAGGCCCTCCTTTGACAGATCACTTCTTGTCGACTTCAGCTCATTATCCAAGAAGTTGATCTAGGAACGCCCCCCCTAGTACTTTGAAGCTTGCATGCCTCAATGGCAAGTTTCTCACTTCCGGCGACAGGTATACATCAATGACCTTCGACCAGAAGATTTTGCATGGTGTTCGACGCCAAGTCCTTTATTCACACCACGTGAATTGTATTGCAGTACCTTGAGGGTCATTGTCACTATTGGTGATTCCTCTCGCACTTGTTAACGGTTTATATTAATCAAGCGATGTCTTTCCATGTTTGACTTCAACGCAATTCTCACATGGATCGACTTGTACTTAGAGTGAAGATCGAACGAGTTTTGAAAACCCCAGATCTAGTTTCATCCATCCGGGCTGCGATATATATTCAGGATATAAAGACATTTGATATGTACATCATTGCAGCAGATGATCATCCTCCTCAAAGGATGATAATTTCAGCAGAGAATTATCAGTCTATCATCAGACGGTCGTCTGTTATATGTACTAAAATGAATTTATAAAGCTAAGCATGGGAATGCTTGCCTCAGCTATATCATGAAAGCAGAATGAAAAATAATGTATTGTATTGTATTTTATTGCAGGGCACCTCTCAGCCGATTGAATGAACTTCGGATCCTCCTAATAAATCATTTCACCCGATAAACGACCTCATACTTTAGGGGGCAACTGTTATAGACATTTTTGTGCCTAACAGCATGGAGCATGAAATGTCAATAATATGAGGGATCCAAAGTCCCTAAACATGTTGTTCTTACCCTTAGAGGAACAAGGTCTGCAAACCACAGCACTGAAAATCAGTTCTCCACCTGAAAACACTCAAAAACAGGCTATTTCTGGATCATGTCAACTGCTCCACTGAGCATCTGCGCTGAATGTCAACTGCTCCTCCTTGTACCTGCGCTGAAGGTCAAAACCAATGAAGGCTACCTGCGCTGGGCGAGATTGGCCAAGTGGCACAGTCATTCTGCAAGGTGTCAACTGCCCAGGAAGCTTCCAAACTGACACTTGGGTCAAGGAATTCGCCTAGTGATGAGTAAGAGGGTCTTGATCTCCAAGTGGAAGCAAGATTCTCCAAGTGGACTCAAGAACTGAAGATTAACTAAAGTGGGAGAGGACACAAGTCAGCTTCAGGCCAGTCTCAAGATGACTCATCCTTTCTCCAAAAACCTATATATAGAGCTCTCTCATGAGGTCTAAGGAGGCTGGAATTTTGTGCAAGTAAGGAAGTGCTGTTGGTTTGTGATTAGAGCTATTGGGTGTTTTCTTAAAGGAGGTGAAGAGGAGATTTCTTTCAGCTGGGAGGTGTTGCTGGATTGGGCCCATTGTGGTTGTAACTCTCTCATAACTTTACTTCTATTATCAATAAAGTATTTGAAGTTCTTCTATATGCATGTGTCTTTATGATGAATAGATGCTTGTATATTTGATTTATGCTAATCCTATAATCGATTATGGATGTATGCTTCTTGTAGTTTCCTTTCCTTGTGCTTTTACAGGATCTGTGTGTAGCTGGGCCGGTGAAAGGATAAGGAGCTAGGAGCAAGCGGCAAGGAGTGAATACTGGATCGACTATTAGCGCAAGATAATGGTTAGTAGATCGTCCTTTTCTTCCCTCTCTCATATCATAAAGAAGAAACTTTGAATAGCTTTGCATTCTGTTGTTGCTGGAGTACTATCACCTTCAGAGTAGGGATAGAGGCATTCTGCATTAGATACTTTTCCCCCCAACATGGGGGAAAATTTGGAAATATATCGAGTTGTGTCGACACTTACTCTTGAACATGAAACTCTTTTCTTCATGTCGAGTTGGGACATCCTCATTTGTATCATTGACCTTCCTAGGTTTGCGCCATTCATTTTTTCCTTCCATATGATCTCTGCCACGTCATTATGACCACTGTTCCCATCGATCCAAAAGCTGCCAAGATTCCAGTTGTGTTGTTGATATGTTCAAGAGTTGTCCTTCTATAGTTACACTTATCTCTGATTCTCTGTATCATCCAAAATCATTTTGCATCCTCTCATCTCATGTTGATGATGTGGGATTCATTATGGCCCTCCTTCGGCATGGTCGCTTTCCATCGACTTCAACTCATTATCCAGGAAGTTGACCGAGAGACCCTCCTTTACCTTAGAGCTTGCATGCCGTAATGGAAAGTTCTTTGCACTCGACGACAAATTCGCACCATTGTCTTTCGATCGAGTGATTTCACGGGTGTTCAATTTCAGCGCCTGTATTCACATTTCATGAATTATGCTAATAGTACCTTGAGGACCATTGTCAATATTGGTGGTTTCTCTCGCACTTGTTAATAGTTTACATCATGGAATGGTAATAAAGTGACTTTCTAGCATGTTCGACTTCAACACATCTATTCATGTTAGAATATGTACTTTGGTCGAATCGTGTTGGAACACAAGACCCTGGACTTAGATCACAAAATTCCAGGTTGTGAAGTGGTGTGACATGATTATTATGATATGCATTTCTCTTTGAGATGGCTGGCTGCGACCATACCAAGAGTTATCATATGTGATCCTTCTCATTATTGGATGGCTGTAACCATATCTTGGTTTCATTATGATCCTCTTTGACGGATGGCTGCGCCCATACCTGGATCCATTTACATGATCATTCTCTAGATGGCTGCGTCCATGCCATAATTCATGTATCATTTGACAGAGATATCAGTTTATGTATATGTATATGTACTTTCTTGCATGTTTTCCGATGGAAGACCAGTTCCTCGCACTGATTTATAAAGCATTTCTTCCCTCACTCCAGCTCGGCCTTCATGCTTTAGGGGCATCTGTTACATAGAATTTTGTCACTGTCCTTGTACTCCCCGTTCCTTGATCTTGGAGGACCTCTATAGTGAACCATACATGCTTTGAATTAATGGAGAAACTCCCATTATGTCCCTCTTCATGAGTAGATCATTTCCCTTCTGCACCATTTCTCCTAAAAATTCTTTTTTTCCCAGTTTACAAGGTCAGCGCTAATGACCTTTGTCTCCCCCACGCTGATGTGTAGATATTAGCACTATTCCCTGCACCAACCGGTGCGACTAAGCTGTGTTCTAGTTGCACCAGTCCTATTATGGAAAGCTTTTTAAATTAGAGTCGAAGCTTCCAGCTCTAGAAGCTCCGTAATGGAAGTCTGGTAAATGGTTTGGCCGGATGGGGTCGAGGATGACAGTTTGGGCTCCTTTCCCCTATAATGATGGAACTACCTCAAGGGATAAGTCCTTCTCCCATGAGAAGAGGATCCATCTCCCATCCATATTTCCTATATAAACCTCCCTTCTTCCCAAGCACAAGCTAGTGAGAGTGTTGGCTGAGTGTGAGTATACTATTTTGATTAGACAAGCAAGCTATTACTAGTTGTAGCCATCTAGTTGTGTGAGGGAGAAGTGTGTTTGGTTTGGAGTGAAGCCTAAAGGGAAGAGCCTTTAAACTATTTTTGTTTGAAGCCATCATGGAGTGATAGTAGAAGTCTTTGGGAATCGAGTCTTGTGAGAGGAAGACTGTGACGTCAAGACGAATGGTTGTAATCTCTCTTTGATATTAATATATGAAACTATCAATTGATTTCCTACATGTTTTGTAATATTACATACTTGTGTCTTAAACTTGACTCATTAAGCAGGTTGAATTGCAATTTGTCTATTATTATGTTTGATTTTTGTTTTTGTTTACTTGTTTTAGGAGCTTGAAGAAGGAAGCGAGAGATTGCTGGAGCAAGCAAGCAAGGACATCACCAAACATGATAAGTGACCAAGAGGTAGGCCCTCTTGATTGATTCTAACCTACGGAAATCTTCCATAGAATGTATCTGTTGTGGCTAGACCCATTATTGAGCTAGAGGAATTCATTCTTGTCCGCACTTATAATTTTACTTCACCACAAATTGGTGACTCCGCTGAGGATCCCAATCCTTTTGTTTGTCTTGGATTTCATGATTTTGTGAGAAATTTTCTAGTTTACGTTTTCCCTTTGGTTCTGTTTCTTTTTTCCTGCTTACTGGCCTAAGTCTAAAATTCATAGTAGCTGATTTGGTCCTTGTTTCAATTTTTTTTTCCTTAGCTCCCTCGATTAGCGCGCTTAATTCGCTGATAGTCGCACCGACTAGCCTCTAGCGTTTGTTTTCAGTTAGGTAGTCGCGCCAATGCCTGTAAGTGAAGATTAGGGCTTGACCCCAATCTTGACCAGTGTGTTCTGCTCTTGCAATTTTGAACTCATAAGCCTTTTGGACTGTCTCCTCCCTGACTAGACAACTTCATTTAGCTTGCTTGGTTTAGCCCATCCTCTGATATGTTAAGTCTAGCCTTATGTGAAATTATTTTTCATTTTTCCTCTGAATCCCTTGATCGGCGCTATTTTTTGCTAAAAAGTCATGCCAATAAGCTATCCACACTAGTTGTAGTATTGGTCACTCATGCCGATCGGCGCTACTTTTGGCCCAAAAGTCGCTCCGCTCTCAGGGGTAAGAAAAAATCATAATTTCTCCCATTCCGGTGCCAATGTGTCTTGACTCACAGACTCTCTTCTTCCTCCCAAAAGTGACTAGGATACTTTGTTTTTAATTGAATGAGTGAAAGAGTCTCGTTTTTTCTCTTACTTCGAGTTTCTTTTTTCTCTTTCCAAGCATAGATTACATTGCTTGGTTTGTCGATTGAGGCATATATGTGTTTGGTTTTTTCGATTCAGGGAAGAAGTTCCTTTTAGTTTCACTTATCATGATTTGGATTTGATTGATGCTTGTTTGTTTGAAATTGTGAAAATCTTCATTAGAGTGCTTTATGTGAAAGATTCATTTTTCATTTTATGAAAAGAAGAACATCATTCTAGTTTACTTAAGTGAAAATATTGTATTAGTAGCATCATTGAGAAGCTAGAATTGCATCATCATAAGCATAAGAAATGAAATGAAACTTATTTTGTTGTTAAGGGAATATTAAGTGCATTTAGGACATATCTTAGTGAAATATTTCAGTCTTTGATTGTTGCATTGATTGTGTGCTCTCTATCTATCAATTAGTGATAACTTTCATCGAAGACCAAGATCTCTTTTCTCATATATCTACATGTAGTAGCTTTTGTCAGATGACAGCGGTAGGGCCTTGTAATTGAAACCTACTTCAAGATCAACCATTAAAATTTATTGAATTAACCTAAGGAAGCATTGAAACTTAATGCTCACATTTAATGGTCTAGGCTAGAGACGTGTTCCGGCATATTTAAACCTAGAAGTTGTCATTTGCTTTGGCACTATACAATGATAGTACGGACTTGTGCTCCCCATACCGTTGAGTATATAATGGGAGACCCCTTTAGGCTACAATATTTTATCCATAGGAAGCCAAGTTGGTCGCCTTGCAAACATGATACACCAAACACAACATTTGGGGAGATTGCTTGCTCATACTTCTTGGTTAGCCAGGAGTTATTCTGTAGTTCACAGTTGCTTGGTAATCCTTTTACCTAAATCATCCCAAGTAGTCAAATTTTGATCTTTTTTAGACTTTAAACTTAAAATATCATCTGAGCACTTGTCCTTTCAAGCTTGTTTCAAATCAAAAGTGATAGAGTCACCTTTCATCATTTTCTTGACTCTTAAAATATTAAAAGGAAAAGTTTTGTTTCAGTGTCTTAAAGTTAACTGCCGACGAAATATTCTTGGTAAAAGTTATCTTCCTTAGTAATTATTTAGGGTCGATTCCAATGGAAACATTTCGAGAGTCCACCAGTCAAGGATTTCCCTTGCATGGGAATCCTGGTCCTTTTTCTTCTTTTGGAAATGTTGGTGCTCCTTATATGGCAACGTTGTCCCTCCCTGGGTTAACCATTGGTTTCCCTGTCTGGTTATTTTCAACCTTGGTGATCTTGAGTGTCGTAACTCCTACCCCACCATCTTCTTCATTCGAATCATGTCACGATGATTCTAAGGTTGACCCCTCACCTTCTTCCCGTATTTGTTCACTCTCCTCTTCTACTTTCCCTGGTGAAAGTTTCAAGTCAAGTAACCAGGAAACTAAGAATAAGAAGACGAAGACGAAGAAGAAGTCAGATAAGAAAGAGGACAGTTGTGTGGCTGTTACTCAAAATGCACCTCCTGTAGACAAACCTTCTGATCCTCCATGGAAGGTCAAATTACCTTGCAAGCTATGTAAGGGTGACCATATCCTTCGAGACTATCCTAGCATTCACATAGTCTTAGAGGTATGGTCTCAAGACCTGAATCGACCATCTCCATCGACCTTTGGAGATCATGTCGATGCTACACCTTCAGTTCACGATGGTAAGAAGAAAGAGAAGATTAGGTTCCCCTGTAGGTTATGTAAATGAGAGCATCCTCTTCACCTTTATCCTCTTATGGATAAAGCTTCCAAGCTCTTGGAAAATCTTGCAGCTCCTCAACCCCAACTTCCTGCTGGTTATCAGAGGCTTTCTTCTAACCCTCTCCCAGTTGGTAAAAAGATTGACTTGGATTCATCTCTTGCCCATCCTGCTCTTCCTGAGCAAGACTCTCTTGTGTCTGTTCTTGACCAACCATTGGTCGAAAAGAGTGTCGACTTGGTTCTGCCACCAGTCGCTCACTTTGTTTCGGAAGAGAGTAGTGATCATACTGCTCATGTTGTTCTCGTCTACTCATATTCTCATGAATCGAAGAGTGACCCTCTCGACCCAGTTGTCCAGGGCAGTCCTTCTCCTATTCCTGTACAGCATGGGGGAAATCAGATGATACCCCCACCAAGTAGTTCTATCGTCTCTTTCGATTGGGGTCCATTGACCGCTTTCCACCTCCCATCTTATGTGCCATTCCAGATCATAATACAAGCCTATAATATGGTAGTTTTTAGAACTATCTTAGATGAAGGTGCGTCTGTTAGCATCATGTCTTCCACTACATGGAAATATTTGGTTTCCCCACAGCTTGTGCCTGTTACCCATAATCTGTTGGCTTTCAATGGAGGAACCAGTTAGCCCTTAGGGATCCTTCCAAAATTCCCTATTACTTTGGGAGGAAAGACCGTCTATATAGACGTGATGGTTGTCCAAGGTCCCTTAGATTTCAATCTTCTCCTTGGACGCGACTATGTTTATGTCATGGTAGCTCTTATTTCTTCACTTTTCCGTGTGGTTTGTTTTCCGCATGAAGGGAGAATTGTGACTGTTGATCAGCTATCGTTCATTGGTCACCAGGTGCCTCCTTTGCAACCATCATCCCCTATTAGCTCTTGTTTGCAAGAAGTACCTTCCCAGCCACAGGTCAGTTATGTGGCTACCTGTTCTGTCTGAACATCTGCTGATGATCACACAGATGGTATTGTACATTACGTATTGGGGGCATTAGAACCTGATTTGTCCTTGGTACCAAATGACATGTATTCCTCCTAGAGCGTGGTTCTTCCATCTAGGGAAGACATCTTGGGAGCCATGTTCTCTTATGGGTCATGAAAAGACGTCATGAGGATAGTTCCTAGTCTTGTGTCAACCTCGTTAAAAATGAAACAAGGGGTGAGCATAGTTCTTCATCTTGTGTCAAGATCGTTAAAAAATGAAACAAGGGTTTGAGGATAGTTCTTTGACCATGTCAACCTCGTTAAAAAATGAAACACATCCCATTTCCAAATTGATTCTTTTCTTAAGATCTCGTAAAGTCCTAGTCGAGTGTTTCCAAGATTTCGAAAGTGAACCTTCATTCCATCTACCTAGTTGACTAAAATGAAGCTTGGGGGGCATGTACCTCGATTGCGTCATTATGTTGGGGGTATGAAAACTTATAGCAAGCATAGTTTTTTGTTTCAAACTTGTGTAAACATGAAACTGAATCCAAGTAGAGTTCTCCATGGTTCAAACTTGTGTAAAAATGAACCCACGCCCAATTTATATCTCGTGATTGTCATTTTTATCATCTAATTTCTTCTAGATGAGCCTTGGTTGCTTCATTCCATCACCACCATCTTTTTGGCCAATCATATGATTTCACTTGGTTGTTTTTCCTTTCCTGAGGAACCACAACAATGAGTGGTTTTGTTAGCCAACCTATTGAACATTACATGTTTTGAGCAGTTCCACCATTACCGGAACTAGTTGCTACCCTTTATACCACTCGTTTCTCTAGGATGAGTCACATTTCAGCTCTTTTCTCGACTCGTTAAACTTATATGAAAATATTACCAAGTGTTTTTCCCTTTTGACTTGTAAAACAAAATAAAAACGGGGGGTTCGCTTTCAAGCTCTTTTCCGACCCTTTAAAAGTGAAAAGATGGCCAAGCCCTTGTCATTTTGAACTCGTTAATAGATGCAAAACATCGTGTGCCCAGGATAAGTTTACCCTTTTTACGGGCTGGGAGGCACTATTTACGAAAAAGGTACTCCTTGACTGAAATGGTCAAGCGGTTCTTTCAAGAATTGTTTTCTACCTTTTCGGGCTCGAGAGACACAAATGTATGAAAAGGGACCATGTATAGTTTTCTTTTATGTGTCTTTTTCAAACTCTCTAAACATGAAAAAGGTACTGAGTTACACCTTTGTTGGACTCGTTAAACTATTAAACGACATCAGATTCATCATCATGATGGACATGAGCTTCTACTTCCTAGGTCTTGTAAAACTTACTAGGTCAGATTCGTTCGAAGGATGAACTTACAGTGTAAGCATATGCTATCCCCTTCAAGCTTGTGATTAAAAAATAATTGGGGTACTTGCAAGAAATGGTGGGGGAAAATTTATAAATCTATCGAGTCGTGTCGATAGCTTGCTCTTGAACATGACACTATTTTCTTTGTGTCGAGTTGGGAAATCCTCCTTGGTATCACTGACCTTCCTGGGTTTGGGCCGTTCATTTTTGCCTTCCATTTGATCTCTTCCATTTCATTATGACCACCGATCCCATGGATCCAAAAGCTGCCAAACCTCCAGTTGTGTTGTTGATATGTTCAAGAGTTGTCCTTCTGTAGTTACACTTACCTATGATTCTCTGTATCATCCAAAATAATTTTGCATCCTCTCGTCTCGCGTTGATGATGTGGGATTCATTATGGCCCTTCTTCAACATGGTCGCTTTTCGTCGACTTCAACTCATTATTTGGGAAGTTGACCGAGAGACTCCCTCTGGCACCATAGAGCTTGCATGCCCTAATGGAAAGTTCTTCACAATAGACGACAAGTTCACATCATTAGCTTTCGATTGAGTAATTTAACGGGTGTTTGAATTGAGTTCCTTTATTCACATTCCGTGAATTGTGCTGATATTACCTTGAGGACCATTGTCATTATTAGTTGTTTCGCTCGTGCTTGTTAAGAGTTTACATCATTGATTGCTAATCGAGCGACTTTCTAGCATGTTCAACATCAACACATCTATTCACATGTTAGAATATGTACTTTGGTCAGATTGTGTTGGAGCGCAAGACCCTGGACTCAGATCACAAAAGTCCAGGTTGTGAAATGGTGTGACATGATTATGATGATATGCATGTCTCTTTCAGACGGCTAGCTGCAACTAGACCAAGAGTTATCATATGTGATCCTTCTCATTATTGGATCGCTGTGACCATACCTTGGTTTTAGTATGATCCTCTTTGACGGATGGTTGCACCCATACTTGGATCCATTTACATGATTATTCTCTGGATGGTTGCGTCCATGCCATGATTCATGTATCATTTGACAGAGATATCAGTTTACATATATGTATTTGTACTTGCTTGCATGTTTTCCGACGGCAGACCAGTTCCCCGCATTGATTTATAAAGCATTTCTTCCCTCACTCCGACTCAACCTTCACGCTTTAGGGGGCATTTGTTACACAAAATTTTGTCATTGTCCTTGTAATACCCGTTCCTCAATGCTGGTGGACCTCTACAGTGAACCCTGCATGCTTTGCCTTCATGGAGAAACTCCCATTATGTCCCTCTTCATGAGCAGATCATTTCCCTTTTACACCATTTCTCCTGAAACTTCTGTTTTGCCTAGTTTACAAGGCTAATGCTAATGACCTTTGTCTCGCCCACGTCGATGTGCAGATATTAACACTATTCCCTGCATCGACCAGTGCAACTGAGATGTGTTCCAGTCGCACTAGTATCGTTATTGAAAGTTTTTTAAATTAGAGCCGAAGCTTCCAGCTTTAGAAGCTCCGTAATGGAAGTCTGGTAAATGGTTTGGCCGGATGGGATTGAGGATGACAGTTTGCCCTCCTTTCCTCTATAATGATGGAACTACCTCAAGGGATAAGTCCTTCTCCCATGAGAAGAGGATCCATCTCCCATCCATATTTCTTATATAAACCTCCCTTCTTCCCAAGCACAAGCTAGTGAGAGTGTTGGCTGAGTGTGAGTATACTATTTTGATTAGAAAAGCAAGCTATTACTAGTTGTAGCCACCTAGTTGTGTGAGGGAGAAGTGTGTTTGGTTTAGAGTGAAGCCTAAAGGGAAGAGAATTTAAACTATTGTTGTTTGAAGCCATCATGGAGTGCTAGCAGAAGTGTGTGGGAATCTGGTCTTGTAAGAGGGAGACTGTGATGTCAAGATGAATGGTTGTAATCTCTCTTTGATATTAATATATGCAACAATTGATTGATTTCCTACATGTTTTTTAATACTACATATTCTTGTCTTAATGCTTCTTGACTCATTAAATAGGTTGAATTGCAATTTGTCTGTTATTATGTTTGTGTGATGTTGTTGTTTACTTGTTTCAGGAGCTTGAAGAACGAAGCGAGAGATTGCTGGAGCGAGCAAGGGAGGACATCACCAAGAAAGATAAGCAACCAAGAGGTAGGCCCTCTTGATTGATTATAACCTAATGAAATCTTCCGTAAAATGTATTTGTTGTGGTTAGACCCATTATTGGGCTAGAGGAATTCATTCGTGTCCGCAATTATAATTTTACTTCACCACAAATTGGCGACTCTGTTGGGGATCCCAATCCTTTTGTTTGTCTTGGATTTCATGATTTCGCGAGAACTTTTCTAGTTTCACGTCTTCCCTTTGGTTCTGTTTCTTTTTTCCTGGTTACTGGCCTAAGTCTAAAATTCATAGTAGCAGATCTGGTCCTTGTTTCAATTTTCTTTTATTTCTTCCTTAGCTCCCTCGATCAGCGCACTTAATCTGCTGACAGTCGCGTCGACCAACCTCTGGCACTGGTTGTCAGTTAGGCAGTTGCACTGATGCTTGTATGTGAAGATTAGGGCTTGACCCTAATCTTGACTAGTGTGTTCTGCTCTTGTGATTTTCATCCCATAAGCCTTTTAGACTGTCTCCTCCTTGACTAGAGAGCTTCATTTAGCTTGCTTGGTTTAGCCCACCCTATGATGTTTTAAGTCTGGCATTTTGTGAAGTTATTTTTTATTTTTTCTTTGAATCCCTCGATTGGTGCTATTTTTGGCCAAAAAGTTGCTCTAATCAGCCATTGATG
Organism: Pinus tabuliformis; assembly: GCA_031772625.1. Lineage (NCBI taxonomy): Eukaryota > Viridiplantae > Streptophyta > Pinopsida > Pinales > Pinaceae > Pinus > Pinus tabuliformis. The sequence goes on along the minus strand of CM062819.1, from coordinate 1,779,572,388 downwards.
CTAGTTGTAGTACTGGTCAGTGGTGCTGATCGATGCTAATTTTGGCCCAAAAGTCACTCCGGTCCTAGGGGTAAGAAAAAATCAGAATTTCTCCCATTCCAGTGCCAGTGTGCCTTGACCCTCAGACTCTCTTCTCCCTCCAAGAAGTGACTAGGACACTTTGTTTTCAATTGAATGAGTGAAAGAGTCTCGTTGTTCTCTTATTTAGAGTGTCTTTTTTCTCTTTCCAAGCATAGATTACATTGCTTGGTTTGTCGATTGAAGCATTTATATGTTTGGTTTTTTTCGATTCAGGTAAGAAGTTACTTTCAGTTTCACTTATCATGCTTTAGATTTGATTGATGCTTGTTTATTGAATTAACCTAAGGTAGCATTGAAACTTAACACTCACATTTAGTGGTCTAGGATAGAGACATGTTTCGGCGTCTTTAAACCTAGTAGCTGTTGTTCGCTTTGGCACTAGACAATGCTAGTATGGACTTGTGCTCCCCATACCGTTGAGTATATAACAGGAGATCCCTCTAGGCTACAATCCTTTATCCATAGGAAGTTGATTTGGCCACCTTGAAAATGTGATACACTGAACACAACATTCGGGGAGATTGCTTGCTCGTACTTCTTGGTTCGCCGGGAGATATTCTGTAGTTCACGGTTGCCTGGTAATCCTTTTACCTAGATCATCTTGAGTAGTCATTTGATATTTTTGACTCTTTAAACTTAAAATATCATCTGAGCACTTGTCCTTTTGAGCTCGTTTCAAATCAAAAGTGATAGAGTCACCTTTCGTTCTTTTCTTGACTCTTAAAATATGAAAAGGCAAAGTTTTGTTTCAGTGTCTTAAAATTAACTACCCATAAAATATTCCTGGTAAAACTTATCTTCCTTAGTAATTATTTAGGGTATATTCCAATGGCAACATTTCAAGAGTCCACCAGTCAAAGATTCCCCTCGTATGGGAATCTTGGTCCTTTTTCTTCTTTTAGAAATGTTGGTGCTCCTTATATGGCAACGTTGTCCCTCACTGGGTTAACCATTGGTTTACCCGTCTGGTTATTTTCAACCTCGGTGATCCCGAGTGTCGCAACTCCTGCCCTGCCATCTCCTTCATTTGAATCACGTCATGATGATTCTAAGGTTGACCCCTCGCCTTCTTCCCCTATTTCTTCACCCTCCTCTTCTACCTTGCCTGGTGAAAGTTTCAAGTCTAGTAACCAGGAAGCTAAGAAGAAGAAGAAGAAGACAAAGAAGAAGTCAGATAAGTTAGAGGAAAACTGTGCAGCTGTTACTCCAAATGCACCTCCTGTAGACAAGCCTTTTGATCCTCCATGGAAGGTAAAATTCCCTTTCAAGCTATGTAAGGGTGACCATCTCCTTCGAGACTGTCCTGGTGTTCCCAGAGTCTTAGAGGTATGGTCTCAAGACCTGAATCAACCATCCCCGTTGACCTCTGGAGATCATGTCGATGCTACGCCTTCAGTTAATGATGGTAAGAAGAAAGAGAAGATTAGATTCCTCTGTAGGTTATGTGTAGGAGAGCATCTTCTTCACCTTTGTCCTCTTATGGATAAAGATTCTAAGCTCTTGGAAAATCTTGCAGCTCCTCAACCCCAACTTCCTATTGGTTATCAAAGGCTTTCTCTAACCCTCTCTTAGTTGGTAAAGAGATTGACTTGGATTCATCTCTTGCCCATCCCGCTCTTCCAGAGTGAGACTCTCTTGTGTCTGTTCCCGACCAACCATTGGTCGAAAAGTGTGTCAACTTGGTTCCGCCACTAGTCGCTCACTCTGTTCTAGAAGAGGGTGGTGATCATATTGCTCATGTTCTTCTCATCTACTAAGATTCTCATGAATCAAAGGGTGACCCTCCCGTCCCAGTTGTTCAAGAGAGTCCTTCTCCTATTCCTATACAACATGGGGGAAATTGTATGATACCCCCACCAAGTAGTTTTGTCGTCTCTTTCGATTGGGGTCCATTGACCACTTTCTGCCTTCCATCTTATGTGCCTTTCCAAGTCACAGTACAAGCCTATAATATGGTAGTACCTGACACTATCTTAGATGAAGGTGCGTCTGTTAACATCATGCCTTCCACTACTTCGCAAGCTTTGGGTTCCCCACAGCTTGTGCCTGTCACTCAGAATCTGTTTTCTTTCAACAGAGGAACCAGTCAGCCCTTAGGGATCCTTCCAAAATTCCCTATTACTTTGGGAGGAAAGACCATCTATATAGATGTGATCATAGTCGAAGGTCCCTTAGATTTAAATCTTCTCCTTGGATGTGACTATGTTTATGTCACGGGAGCTCTTGTTTCTTCACTTTTTCATGTGGTTTGTTTTCCGCACGAAGAGAGAATTGTGACTATTGATCAACTATCATTCATTGGTCACCAGGTGCCTCCTTTGCAACCATCATCCCCTTCAGCTCTTGTTTGCAAGCAGTGCCTTCCCCGCCACAGGTAAATTATGTGGCTACCCATTCCATCTCTACATATGCTGATGATCACACAAATGGTATTGTACATTATGTACTGGTGGCATTGGAACCTGATCTGTCCTTAGTACCAAATGACATGTATTCCTCCCAGAGTGTGGTTCTTCCATCTTGTGAAGACCTCTTGGGAGCCATGTTCTCTTATGGATCATGAACAGACATCATGAGGATAGTTCCTAGTCTTGTGTCAACCTCATTAAAAAATGAAACAAGGGGTGAGCATAGTTCTTTGTCTTGTGTCAAGCTTGTTAAAAAATGAAACAAGGGATTGAGGATAGTTCTTTTACTATGTCAACCTCGTTAAAGAATGAAACACCTCCCATTTCCAAATCGAGTCTTTGCTTAAGATCTCATAAAATCCCAGTCGAGTCTTTCCAAGATTTTGAAAATGAACCTTGATTCCATCTACCTAGTTGACTGAAATTAAGCTTGGGGGGCATGTACCTCGATTGCGTCATTACGTCGAGGGCACAAAAACTTATAGCAAGCATAGTTTTTCGTTGCAAGCTTCTGTAAACATGAAACTGAATCCAAGTAGATTTCTCCATGGTTCAAGCTTGTGTGAAAATGAACCCACGCCCATTTTACATCTCGTGATTGTCATTTTTATCAACTAATTTATGCTAGATGAGCCTTGGTTGTTTCGTTCCATTGCCACCATCTCTTTGGCTGATCATATGATTTCACTTGTTTGTTTTTCCTTTCCTGAGGAACCGCAACGATGAGTGGTTTTGCTAGCTAGCCTCTTGACCATTACATGTTTTTAGCAGTTCCACCATTGTCGGAACCAGTTGCTACCATTCATACCACTCATTCCTCTAGAACGAGTCACTGTTTAGCTTGTTTCTCGACTCGTTAAAATCATATGAAAAGATTGCTGAGTGTTTTTCCCTTTTGACTCGTAAAAGAAAGTAAAAATTGGGGGTCCACTTTCAAGCTCTTTTCTGACCCTTTAAAAGAAAAAGGATTACCGAGCCCTTGTCATTTTGAACTTGTTTATGGATGCAAACCATCGTTCGCCCAGTATAAGTTTACCCCTTTTTCAGGTTGGGAGGCACTATTTACGAAAAAGGTACTCCTTGAATGAAATGGTCAAGTAGTTCTCTCAAGTATTGTTTCTTACCTTTTCAGGTTTGAGACACAAATGTATGAAAAGGGACCATGTGGAGTTTCCCTTTACATGTCTTTTTCAAACTCTCTAAACATGAAAAAGGTATCGAGTTACACCTTTGTCGAACTCGTTAAACTATTAAACGACATCGGATTCATCATCATGACGGACATGAGCTTCTCCTTCCTAGGGCTCGTTAAACTTACTAGGTTGGATTCATCTGAAGGATGAACTTACATTGCAAGAATATGCTATCCCCTTCAAGATTGTGATTAAAAAATAATTGGGGTACTTGCCAAAAATGGTGGGGGAAAATTTGGAAATCTATCGAGTTGTGTCGGAAACTTACTCTTGAACATGACACTCTTTGCTTTGTGTCGGGTTGGGACATCCTCCTTTGTATCATTGACCTTCCTAGGTTTGGGTTGTTCACTTTTTCCTTCCATTTGATCTCTACCACGTCATTATGACCACCAATCCCATGGATCCAAAAGCTACCAAACTTCTAGTTGTGTCGTTGATATGTTCAAGAGTTGTCCTTCTGTAGTTACACTTACCTCTAATTCTCTATATCATCCAAAATCATTTTGGATCCTCTCATCTCGCGTCGATTATGTGGGATTCATTATGTCCCTCCTTCGACATGGTCGCTTTCCATCAAATTCAACACATTATCTGGGAAGTTGACCAAGAGACTCCCTCCAGTACCTTAGGGCTTGCATGCCCTAATGGAAAGTTCTTCACACTTGACGAGAAGTTCACATCATTGGCTTTCGATCAAGTGATTTCAGGGTGTTTGATTTTAGTTCCTGTATTCACATTTTGTGAATTGTGATAATAGTACCTTGAGGACCATTTTCATTATTGGTGGTTTCTCTCATGCTTGTTAACAGTTTACATCATTGACTCATACTTTCTAGCATGTTCGACGTCAACACATCTATTCACATGTTAGAATCTGTACTTTGGTCAAATCGTGTTGGAGCGCAAGACCTTGGACTCAGATCACAAAAGTCTAGGTTGTGAAGTAGTGTGACATGATTATGATGATATGCATGTCTCTTTCAAATTGCTAGTTGCGACCATACCAAGAGTTATCATATGTGATCCTTCTCATTATTGGATGGTTGCGACCATACCTTGGTTTCATTATGATCCTCTTTAATGGATCGTTGCACCCATATCTGGATCTATTTACATGATCATTCTCTGGATGGCTACATCCATGCCACAATTCATGTATCATTTGACAGAGATCTTAGTTTATGTATATGTATTTGTACTTTCTTGGAGGTTTTCCAACGGTAGACCAGTTCCCCACACTGATTTATAAAGCATTTCATCCCTCACTCCGGCTCTTCCTTCACACTTTAGGGGGCATCTGTTACACAACATTTTGTCATTGTCCTTGTACTCCCCATTCCTTGATCATGGAGGACCTCTACAGTGAACCCCACATGCTTTGCCTTCATGGATAAACTCCCATTATGTCCCTCTTCATGAGCAGATCATTTCCATTTTATACCATTTCTCCTGGAACTTCTATTTTTCCCAGTTTACAAGGCCGGAGCTAATGACCTTTGTCTCCCCTGTGCCGATGTGCAGAGATTAGCACTATTCCCCGCACTGACTGATGCGACAGGTCCTATTATGGAAAGTTTTTTAAATTAGAGCTGAAGCTTCCAACTCTAGAAGCTCCATAACGGAAGTCTGGTAAATGGTTTGGCCGGATGGGGTTGAGGATGACAGTTTGGGCTCCTTTCCCCTATAATGATGGAACTACCTTAGGGGATAAGTCCTTCTCCCATAAGAAGATGATCCATCTCCCATCCATATTTCCTATATAAAACTCCCTTCTTCCCAAGCACAAGCTAGTTAGAGTGTTGGTTGAGTGTGAGTATACTATTTTGATTAAACAAGCAAGCTATTACTAGTTGTAGCCATCTAGTTGTGTGAGGGAGAAGTGTGTTTGGTTTGGAGTGAAGCCTAAAGGGAATATCCTTTAAACTATTTTTGTTTGAAGCCATCATGGAGTGCTAGCAGAAGTGTGTGGGAACCCGGTCTTGTTAGAGGAAGACTGCGATGTCAAGATGAATGGTTGTAATCTCTCTTTGATATTAATATATGCAACTATCGATTGATTTCCTACATGATTTGTAATATTACATATTTTTGTTTTAATGCTTCTTGACTCATTCAGTAGGTTGAATTGAAAATTTTCTATTATTATGTTTGTGTGCTGTTGTTGTTTACTTGTTTCAGGAGCTTGAAGAAGGAAGAGAGAGATTGCTGGAGCGAGCAAGCAAGGACATCACCAAGCAGGATAAGCGACCAAGAGGTAGGCCCTCTTAATTGATTCTAACCTAAGGAAATCTTCTGTAAAATGTATTTGTTGTGGCTAGACCCATTATTGGGCTAGAGGAGTTCATTCATGTCCGAACTTATAATTTTACTTCACCACAACTGTCAGTCCATTCACAAAGTGGGGTATTGATTTTACTACTTGCAATCCACCTTTGGTGGGAAATCATAAGTATATCATCATATCCATTGACTACTTTACTAAGTGGCCTGAGACTATGCCCACTTTCAAGAATGATGGTGAAACAACATCCCTGTTTCTCTTCAACCAAGTCATTTCCCGGTTTGGTATTCCCAAAGAGATTGTCACTGACCATGGTAGTCATTTCTAGAACAAGATGATGTCTGAATTGGCTCTTAAGTTGGGTTTCTGGCAGGAGCATTCATCTCCTTATTATCCTCAGGCCAATGGGAAAGTTGAAGTTGTGAATAAATCCATATATATCATCCTGCAAAGGACGATTAACAAATATCGATCTAATTGGCACATTATGTTATATCCAGTGCTTTGGGCATACCAAATGTCAGTTAAGACTGCTTAAGGTTTTACTCCTTTTCAACTAGTTTATGGGTTGGAATCAATTTTTCCTATGGAATGTGAAATTCCTTCCCTTAAATTAGTCGTTTAACTTCTTTTTGATACTTCTAGTATTGAAGAATGACTCATTCATTTGGAACATCTTGATGAGCAACATCGAGATGTAGCTATAATCAATCAAGCTCATAAAAATAGAGTAAAATATCAATATGATAAGGCTATCTGTCCTAGGGTTTTCTCTGAAGGCGAACTTGTCTTGGTATATGACCAAGAGAAAGATGCCTTGGGGGTAGGCAAGTTCAAATCTATGTGGTATGGTCCCTTCATTTTTAGAAAGGTCTTGCAAAAGGGAGCTTATGAGCTGGTTGATTTTGAGGGAAATGAATTGGAAGAGCCCAAAATGGGTTCTATCTTAAAAATGAATTTGCTTAGGCTTCGGCCTAGAATTTTCTTGGTTGTAAATATTGTATATTTGTGCATATCTATCTATCAGTTTCCTAGTGATGTCGATATTGTTGATCTTCTTTGGCAGGTATAGATGGACGATTTGATATATCTAGGGTTTGTTGATGGTGCTAGTAGACACACCCAGAACTTTTCTTCCATAGCTTGTGTGATTTATTATCCATCCGTCTAGTTGTTGGTTTCAAGAGGGGTATGTATCAGTCCTGCTTCAAACAATGTTTCCAAATATACTGCTGTCATTAATTTACTATCTGAGGCAATATCTCTTGGTATTGATTCATTAGTAGTATACTTGGATTTGCAACTGGTGGTATCTCAATTAAACAACATATATCGTGTGAGAGATCCTTATTTATATTGCCAATTTTCGAGAGTGCATTTATTACAGAGATCATTTATTTATATCACATTTATTCATGTTCCACGACTAGAAAATTCATTTGCAGATGCTATCGCTAATCAAGTATTATATTGACACATAAATCATTCATCACATTAAAAATAAAAAATAATCGAAGAGTCATTTGTATATATATGATCATCACAATGAAACCGTCGGTACATAGATAGAAGTTTTATGTTCAAAATAATATACAAAATTGGGACAAAATCATCCTACAAAATTAGGGCTTATGCCCATAATCATGTCTAATCAAAAGATCTAATCATCCATAAGTTTATATCTATGGGTCCTGCTCAGGGTGAGCATCACGGAAGAAGACGATGGAATTTTCACTCGTTGGAACAATCACACCCAATCACATGGCACTCCTACCACGCACCTCTGCATCTCTTCCAGAAGGTCTTCTATGGCTGCCATAGGTACCTGGTGAGTCAGTCTCACCAAGTTTCTCTGTACAACATGAAGGGTCCTTTCGGTCTCAGCTGGGGCCCCCTCTGCATCTCTTCCGTGTCACCTGTGCCTAGGTTGACCCGTAGGTCTTACTGATCCAATATCTGTGTCATGATCAAAATAATTTTGTAAATATTGTCTCATCAAAACGATTTTTAGTTTATTTATACTTAAAATCTATTTTTTTAAAAACATTTCAAAAATTAAAAACATTTTTATCTATGGATCCCCATGCTACATCCTATGGCAACACCAGATCTTGGTGTCCTCTGAAATCCATGCTAGCATAGCGGTAGTCCTCAACATCTATGACTTGTTGTTCCCACCAGGAGAAGAACTCATCATTGAAAGTGCTTCTAGGGACCTCACTGCCCCATCAGATTAGCCCATCTGCCCATTCAAGGATCCCTTGGGCTGCTAATGGTGGAAAATACCTTGGGTCGAAGCCCTGGTACTCTCTCGAAGAAAAAGGAGCACAAAATGGTTCCATATTCGAAGTTATTTGTTTGACCTTTTCTAATTGATGTAATTTGATTTTTCATGTTAGTCAAGACAGGTGTACACCAATCAAAAACTGTTCTAAGAAACTCTATTGCTAGACTCATCGAAACTCGAGAAGCCTATTGCGGAGAGGCTGACCCATTCACTCTAGTAATGGTAAAGAGAATGATTCTCAAGGTTAAACTCTATACATGTTTAATTGTAATTTGAGTTCCAATCTTCTCTGTGTTCCCTCTGTAGTACATATGTACATAGTCCTCTACGCTAAGGCTCCCTCTAGTTCTTCTCGTCGAATTGACCTTCTCTCCTCTTTAGGAAAGACCAGTGATAAAATAGACATCCTCTATTTATATTCTTAGAGGCATTTGGTCAATGATGAAGGCATATTCTTCCAGATCCCAATAATGGATCAACATCTCTAGTAATATGGTGTTTGCCTTCATGTTTGGCATCTTGAATTTTTTTAATAAACCACATCCTTTTAAGGCATATAACACCATTTTATCATCCATCACTTCATTTTCAATTGCACCATGTTCCCTTTCTCTCCATGTGATAGACATCCTGCAAAAAAAATGTTTTTGGATCATTAGAAATCGTGCTTTAAATTTTCAAACTGAGCACACGTGGGTTCACTATATACACAGTCGTGTATAAGACCATTTTATACGCAAGTATGCCATGCGAACCTGGGTGCATACATGGATCCAAGTATGCCATTGCGTACAGTTATCAAGATGTATCCCATAGTTGCGCATCAATAGATCAATATTTCATAAAGACGTTATTAAATCATAGCATATATCACAAACATAAATAACATAAGTAAACATATAAACACTGGGATTCTTCAATAATATTCTTTGTTGATCTTCAATATGGTATTATAGAGTCAAAACTACCCTGCGCTCTCAGCTGTAAGGGTCCGTGCACTCAGCCGCGGACACTACTTTAGGCCTCTATGCACTCAGTTGCATAGCCTTTCCTTCCTCTATGACTCGGTTCTCTGCTCTGTCTTCTATCGGCCCATTACATCCATCACCATTAGATTATCCCTTAGACTTTCTAAAACTCAACTATTTATACAATCCCATGGTCCACGTGTTAGGATATTCCGACACATAGGAAATAGTTAAGTATAACTTGGTCTAGTATAGAGTTAGGTAAAGTGTGTTTCTTTACTATGTACATTTTGTAACTTACAATCCGACAGTCACGATATGTAGTGATCCGATGGTTCATTCTCTCCTCGGTATTACCGACACTTTATCCATGGCTTAACACTTGATTGGTCCATGATCTCTATTTAAAGAGCAGGGAGGGTCATTTGTAGGTTAACCCATCTATGAGAGAAGCTTATGTAAATTTTCATTATTTTATTAATAAATTGCCTGAAGTGGTCGCGTTGGCTCAGGCCGTGGACTGTTTCCCTCTTTGAGGGTTTTAACCACGTCAAAAGTACTGGTGTATTGATCTGTGATCTGTTTGTGAGCGGTGTCCTTTGGTGTTCTATTTGAGAAACTTACCCTGTAAATTCCTACACTACGGACCATGGGTGGATCTCAAAACCGACTCAACCTTACATAAACAAGTGGATAAAACCGCTTTGAATCCTAACCATCTAAGCGCTCCACATTCACAAATCATGGAGACTTTACATTTACTTACAAAAATTGCATCAAAACTTGGGTTTTTAACCCCAAAATGACCCAGGGGACACCATCCCAACAGACCCCTAACAAAAAAGTCGTGACTCGCCCTTGAGTCACTCAGCTAGCATTGCAATTTTGCTATGAAGATTCCCCAGCTCCACCTGTACTACTGCAACCTCAGAAGTGCTCTACGTAGATGCCTGCTTGACTTCTTCCACTAGCTACTCAGTGGTCGGTCCTTTCGCGACCAACTTCAGCTTTTGTTGGGTCTTCTGCAAGCCTGTCAGCTTCTCTTGAATGTTGGTTATGACTTGTTAAACTTATTATAACTAAGGTCCCAACCTGGCCTTAAGTATGGCCTCCTTCTTCTGGGCTACTTTCCCTCCTGCAACTTGGTGAGACATTGCACTGGAGCAATTGAGTGCACTGTCACCCGAACATCATCTTACTGCTTTTGCAGTTCATGCAGATCCTTCTGGATGATCCCCAACATCTGTATATACTGCTACTCGAAATTTTGTAGCACTTCAGTTGTGGTGTCCCAGACTTTGTCACCGATCTCATTGAGATCGCCTCCGTCAATACCATGGGATCACCCTGTGACTTGTCCATTTTTTTCTTCTTGTGGGGACCTTCCCGCTACTTCTGTCCACACTTATTTACTTGAAACGGGGTGCTCTGCCCATCATCTCCTCCGCCGCTCTATTCAAACTTCTCTTCCTCCCCGGTCTCAGGTGAAGGGGATTTTCCACTTCTCTCTGATTTGCGCTGCTCTCGATCACCCTGCTCCTTAGCAGTGTGCTCCTTCTCCATCCAAGCCTTCTCTGTGGCTTCCTTTTTCCATTGCATGACCAAAGTTTGTACAACCTTCTTGGTTGCATGTTGGCTTGATAGGCCCTAACCCAAGTTCAACGTTGATTAGCCAAGAAAATCCCTACACTATTGGACCTTGCAGCATCAATTTGCGGAGCGAGGACTAAAGTCTCACCCAAAGCAGTATGAGGGGATGTAGGAACCAGGTTTTTGCACCCAGAGATCAGAGTGATGTCGTTTAGTACCCTAAACCTTCCTTTGTGCAGGTCGATAAGCCTTTTATAATTGTCTTAGTCATCCTCTAGATCTACATGAAGGCCTACAACTAGCTTTCGTGTAACCTAGATAGGCGGATCAGATACTTACGCGCTTCAATAACTACTCTCACCTCCGTAATTACCCATATTAGCTTAAGTCTCTAATAAATTCAACATGTATTAAGAGGATCTTCGCGTGAACAGATACTCTTACTTGCGTACATATAACAAAGCAAAGCATATGGATTCACACACCAATACAACATTAAGACATAAACCCAATATTCATCATAACATAATCAGATACATTTATAACAAAAGTAAAACAGATCATACACAGATAATTCCAGAATAATTCTCTTTATTTATGCTTCAAATCTTCTTTATAGACTCTAACTGCCCTGCGCACATAGCTGCAGGGGTCCGCACACTCAGCTACAGACTTCTACCCTAGGCCTCTACACACACAGCTGCAGAGCCTCTTTCCTATGCTAAGACTCTTCACTCTTAGCTCTCACAGACCCATTACATTCATCAATGAATCAAAACATACTAAAAATGAACTGCCTTAGACTCTTCTATGACTCTCCTTTTTATACAATCCCATGGTTCGTGAACCATGGGTGGATCTATTAAGGTTGACATAAGTTACACAAAAGAAGGGCAGAATCCTTTGATGACTTCTTACATCTTTGCGCTCCGCAGCCAAAAAATGCGGAGACTTTACACTTCTTATACAAAACTTGGGCTTTTAACCCCAAAATTGACCCTACAGAACCTATTCCCAACAGGCCCCCAACACAAATATTGTGACTCACCTCTGAGTCACTTTTCTGGTGCAGAGATCTTGTCACGAATACCTCCCAACTCCACTTGTACCATTGCAACTTCGGCGGCACACTGCATCACCCCCTACTTGGCTTGTTCCACCAGCTGCTCCGTTGCTGGTCCTGCATTATCTGCGTGATTTGCTGTTGTGTTTCCTGCAGGTTCACCATATTTCCTTCAATGGTGGTTGTGAGCACATAGGCTTCATCTAGCCAAGGCCCCAATCTGGCCTTCAGTACTGCCTCCCTGCGTTGTGCTGCGTCCACCTATTCCTTCAGTGCCTTTGCTTCTTGTAGCTTTGCCAACCGCTATGTAATGGTGACAGTGCACGCCGTCCCTCTGACCTTGTCATACCTCTACTACAATTCCCTTGCCTCGGTCCAAATCTCTGTAGGTTTGGATTTTCCTACAGACTGGTAACTACTTTGAGTGACTGCTCAAAGAGTGTAGTGCAATCCTTCATTGCAACATCTATTGTTGCAACTACATCCTTGATAGAAGCCTCGCGCTTCTCTTTGACCTATGGTGGAGTCAAAGGCTGGGCCTTCAACTCAAGCTTTGTGATCTTAAGGTTCAACTCAAACTAAAACTTAGCTAGCTTTGTCTTTGCGTCACACACACCTACATCAAGCTTTCGAATTCTTGCGTTGACCGATGCATCTTCTGGGATATGCAGCTCTGGAACGGTTCTGCATGCTTTAGCTACCATGGATGTGGTGTGCTCATTCTTCTTATAGAGTCCGAAAATTTTCTTAGCATGACATCCTTTTTGCCTAATGATCCTCTGTTTTTCCTATATGATTACCACCTAAATAAAGCCATATCTACCAGGTTTTGATGAAGGTATGAAATAATATGTCTTCTTGTTCATATTTAACTTTATACCATATTGTTTTGTTAAAATTGCAATTGGCTACTGAATCATTCTATTTCCGCAGCTAATCTAGGTTTCTATAGCCGTCTCCATTGTTCGCAAGTTTCCAGAGTTCTAAGTCAACAGCGATGGGTGCAGATGGATAGAGTATGTCTCCCTCGTGGATACCTTCATATCCCCTTGAAACTGTTTACTAAGAGAAGTGTAGGAGATCATGGTCAAACTCCAAGTCAACCACCATATTAACGAAGAACAGAACCCAAGAATGATTGAAACCTTATCATTTTGCTTTCGGAATAGAAAAACGACGGTTTAGCGATATAAGTTTAGATAGGATAGAGATATTAGGCTTGAATTATTCATACAATTATGCCAAGAGACTTGCTATAAAACTTATGACTGCACTGCGATTTGGGTGCGCGCCGAATGATATAATTGTAAACAGTTTGTGAATTTCGTGTGAATAGAATTGGTTTTTGTGTGCAAGTGTTGTGTTGATTGGAAGCTCTAAACTGCTATGTGGAGGGCCCCTACAAACAGTGGCAGGTTTTAATCAATTACAATATTATTTCCTTTAATTCTTCAATTTCTCTGTTTTGTGTGACAATGTAGCATAATGATCTCGCCAACAAATTGTTATTTGCATAAGAACTTTAATTTTATTTATACCTGGTACACAATGTTCCTTTCCTTTGCTTATTATCTAGCATAATCAAAGTGTGTTCAATGCATAATATAGATGTTGCTTGGGTTATTTTGTTTGAGTGAAGATTGAATAAGTAAAAGAATGAGATGTTCTCTTCTAAACAATTGAGTTCAAACAATATTTCTTCATATATGATAGAATAAGTTTTTTTTTGCACTTAGAGAATTAAAAACTGCAGCATAAAGATTAAGGATCAAAAATCCAAAAACAATCTAATACAAGTAGAACCACTCTCACATCATCGACAAACCAATTGGATAGAGATTAATTTCTAAGAAAGTTAACTAATCACTGATCAAATTTAGCATGCGTGGCTCTCGGGCCTGAAGTTTTGCAATCACACCGTCTTGAAGGGTGTGGAGGGTTTCATTTGGAAGCACAGCCAAGTTTAACCCAATCTTCTTGAGAGTGTTGACGATGGCCCTGTCAGCTTCCGCTTCTATATTCAAATCTCTATCCAGCAACGCGACGGCCCGGGGATCTCTAGAGTGAACCATTGCTGCTGCTTCAAAGGTTCCAAGTGCCAAACTAGTCGACGCTGCACTGCCTTTCCCTACACCTGTCTATAGTTGAGTAGCCTAGATATGTAGCTTAGGAAAACCCATCTGAATGGTGACCAAGGCTTGTTTCTGCTACTACTCAAACTGCTATAGCAGTTCTGCGGTCACATCTCTTACTATGTTCCCGATTTCATTCAGATCACCTTCCGTGAAAGTGATCGGGTCGAATGATGATTTACTAGCCTTGGACTTCTTTCGCGGCCCTTCTTTTTCCTACTCCCTAGTGCGCTTAACCTAGAATGGAGTAGTCTTCAGGTCTGCACCACCCTGTCCTGATTGCTACTCTTCTTCCTCTGTTTGTGGCAAAGGAGACATCTGACTTCTATCAGAGTCGTGCTCTTCATCATCTTTCTTCTCTTCTCCCAACTCCTTAGTAGCGTGCTCTACTCTGGCTTTTTCTCAGCTTCCTTTTCCCTCTTGTTAGCCAACTGCTGCATCTTCAACCGAGCCTCTTCCTTTTTCTGCTTTGCTTTGGACTTACTGTACCCAGCTAACAAATCTGAGGCCGTGCGCCACTCTGCTAGCCAACGCTCAAGGACTGCTACGATTGCATCGTCTATCGCAAGGTACACGAGATCATACCACGTTTGCTCAGGGTCCTTCCATGTTTGCATGGAGACACAATGGAAGTCCGCATATCCTGACAACTTCTCAAAGATAGTTGGTGATAGCCACGACTTGCGGTTTATCGTGGCAAAGATTATTGATTCCATCAGCACCCAAAAGGTCTTACTTTCCTTGACCCTTTCGAGGTCCTTTGTGGCCTAAAGCGAAGCGAACTTCATGGCTTTTGGTAGATCTGATGCGATCAGAGGAAACTGACTCTCCTCCGGTAATTCCCACATGACCAATACAATTGATAGCAGAAGCCATGCATAATGGAAGGTCTTACTCTCGTCTTATTCTTATCTACAATTCGTGAGGAACTCGCTGCAGAGGTAGTGCGCCCAATTGAATTGTAAGCTCTCAGCGCACTGGGCCGCTAATGACACAACGGGTGCCGACACTTCATCTGTGCGACACTTCCTCATTATTTTCCCAGCCAGGATCTAGGTGGCTACCTTAACCACATGGTCGGTTATGCTAGAAATTGAGTAGTCGGGGGGCTTCTTGGCAAGCTTAAAATTGTCCTTCATTCTCTCGGTGAGGTCACGTTCTCCCGTCTTTTCACTAAATGCCTTGGCCATATTCAACCTCGAGTGCGGTAGCAATGTGATCCTATGGATCAGCATATCAGTGATTGGTATCAGTTCTCCTAACCATCGACACTCGTCGTACACCAAACATAATAGATGTTTGAACACTATCAAACTTATGGGTGTGCGGTTGTAATGCAGCACCCATAGTAGGTTCGATAATCCTACCTTGTCCACCCCTTTAATCCATTGCCTCGGCTCCAGCGTGGTCACACCAGAATACTTATAAAAGACGTGGGTCATAAATGTATTAGTCGCCAAGTGGGGGAACCACTCAGTGTCCTCCAAATCCCAGTCTTCTAGCTTCAGATGTGGCACGCGCGCAAAGCGCGGACCTTCGAATGTGATCTTTTTTGGCAGCAACGGTGTGTTAAGTAAGAATTTTCCCTCACCTAGGTCCTTTGGGACCTTCACCTTGCCTTGGCATGGAGGAATTTATTCTGGTAAACTGGAAATAGGGTCTACCCCCTCAACATCGATATCCTCGTTGCCCATACCACTGTCTTCCATGCCCTCATTAGATTCTAGGTCTACTACCTTGCCTTTCTTCTGCGCGGTAGGCTTCTCTTTCTTCTAGTGCTTTCTCGATGACTCGTGCACCAGATGTGTCGCTTTCTACTTGTCCTTCTTTGTCTTAGGACCCTCTCTGGTTGGTGTAGGCCTCGACCTGGGTGACCTCGATGATTTTGGCACTTTTGTGGGAACCTATACACTTGCAACCTCAAGGGTAGGTCCCTCAGAGGCCATCGATCCTCCAGCACTTACGGTTTCCATAGGTGCCGACATGAGGCTAGTAAGAAGCTCCTGGGTTGCTTTAGGCAACTTGTCAAATATTGAACTAGCCACCAAAGCCTCGAAATTCTCAAGTTTCATGCGCGCCTGATAGATCAACACCTCAGTTCTCATAATGAAAGTGTTTTTCATTGGGCGGCCATCTATAATTTATAGGAAAATTCAAATTTGAATCTGACCGTTCCCCCCAAAATCCGCTCATAAATGCTAGACTGGCGACAGATTTTCAAAGATCTCGCTCTTAAATTCTGACTTAAATGCCACCCCCCGCTCCACTTAGTTGTTTTCTCACTATCAACTCATGAACAGTGACCATAACAGTCACTTTTTGGTTGTGTTGCATGGTCTGTCCTCCTATAGTGTAGGTCCCTTTGCGGTTCTGTTGATATTGTGACGTTCCTCCTTTTTGCGCAATCCCCTAGTCGTGTAGCTCTACAGCCCGGGCAATCTAGTTTATAGTCTTGTGCCTCCTTTCAGCTACTTGGAACACTAAGACTGTGCTTCCACCATATAGTCATCTAGCAGGATCCCCAGTGTATGGCTTCAATCAACAACCATTTACCTTCCCTGGAAATGGCTCTCCGTTCAACTTCACCAGTTGAATTGCTCCACCATCAGTAATCTCCTTGATGACATAGGGCCCCAGCCAATGCATCCGAAATTTTCCTGGAAATTTATCAAACTTGTTGTCATATAATTGTTTGAAATAATACTGAGAGGGAGGGGGGTGAATCAGTATTATCAAATCATATACTTTTCATTTTTCATACTCAAATTTATATACGCAGCTTCAGTTCAGTGTATTCGCGTATATACGCAACTGTGTTAAATGCAACTAGCATACATACAGTAATCTTATAATTCAATTAGCTTATCTTCAGTAATTGCATCAGAACATTATTAACCATATTAACAGTAAACAGAACAGATCATCACACATAAGAAGCACACATGAACACCATGATATAAGGTGGAAACCCAATGTGGGTGAAAACCACCTGCTGCAATTCGTCTCTTTCTTCCTTTAATAAGAACTTCTTTTACAATGTACTGGTGCAGTCCTTCACCAGTACGTAGGCTGCAACCTGCAGAGGGATACAACCCTCTTAGCTCTTGTACTAGCCGATCCATTTACTAGTACGTAGGTGCCGGCCTACTAAAGGCTTCAACCTTCACTCGTTTTCCAGTTGTTCCTGGAAGGGAGCTACAACCCCCTGTCTCTTGTACTGGCCAATATGTTTACCAGTATGTCGGTGCCGGCCTATGATCATCCAGGGACCACGTTTCATACATTTTCATACTGGATCCATAAATGCAAAATAATCACCACTGCAAGACATCCATCAATTACACCTGCATCACCGATCTCTAAATTACCCAATACTGAAACCATGAAATCCTGTCAACAACACAGTCACTAGAATATACAACAGAAATTTGAACAATAACCAGAACATATCTCATAATGTATACGCTACTATGATGAACCAAACCCGCGTACATACGCGCTTTTACCAAAGCCAACCCACGTACAGATCTGCAAATATTTACTCATAACATTGCAGCTGTTCCAAACATCAGTCATACCCAGATCATAACATTCATACAATAAACATGAGTCAATAGATCTAGTCTATCCATAATCAAACCATATAATGATGATCATTCCAAGCCTTAATATCCCGATCCATTGTTCATCATCCTTCACATGAGTGCCTCCTTGGTTCAGATCAAGCAAGGCATCACCAACCCATAACCAGCATCTAGATCTCACACTTCATCAGATATTCATCACATGCATACTTGCTCTCTTGGCCTAATGATCTTCTCCTTATATAGGTTTAGGCTTCTCTCAATACCATGGTCCAAAACCATGGTTTCCGACATGTATTCACCTTTCCTTCTGTGAACCTGCATGTGTACGTGTACGCGCTTTTTTCTCTGCTAACCCACGTGTATACGCACTTTCATCACGGTCGACCTGCGTATACCTCTCTCTTGACCTACTGCACTATGATTTGTCATCTGAGTAAGTTGCCATCAAGGACAACACTCGAATCATAATGCCAACAATCTCCCCCTTTGGACTTGATGGCAACAACCACAGCAAGTCACTCTCCCCATTTGACATCAAGGGAAAAGTGTGGACCAAGATATTCTCTTCTTTGATCTCCATTTGCTGTCCATACTCCCCCTTAGTACCTGTTGAAACCTTTGATTTACCAATCCGTCCATGCTTCCCCTGAGCACATGCAAGGTCTACAAAATCATAACATGACTCTATACATACATCAATCTCCCAACCAAGTGGGGATACATCATTTAAACTCATCCACCCAATCAAGTGGGGATATACCAATTGTTTATACATGACTCAACAACAAGAACCATTACATTATCCATCCCATGCATAGTGGGGTAACAAAATAAAGACCAGCAATAATCAAGACCAACAACTATCATACACCATGTATGATCTGCATTCAGACCTGGAACCTGCAATACCATTCTTTTGACCGACCAACAATAAGTAGAAAGATGTATCATTTAGCTGTATAAGCATCATCACCAAAGACTTCTAACCATCATGCCAACAATGCATTATTTGAAGTATATGCTCCCCCTGAACCTATTCCATGCCATCATCAACCAGTGACTAAACCATATCTGACTTCTGTACTGCTGCTTTTCTTCATAACTCCATATACGCAACTGTGCAGCGTCTAACTCGCGTATATACGCGTATTGTCTTCATGAAACAGGGGTATGAGATTTAGAACACATAGGTTCCACATTTTCAGCTTCCTCCGAGTCTATCATGTCTCTGTACTCTGCTATGCCACATCTTTCTGGTTGTACTTCCTTTTTCTTCCATATCTTCAACTGTGATGATGTTTTCTCCTTTTGGTATGGTGCCCAAAGTCTTCTCCTGCATTCCTTTGCTATGTGTCCAAGCTTGTTACATGCATAACATCTTACATGTTTCTTATTTCTTCTATAGCAATCAACAGCTTTGTGACCAAACATATTGCAAGAAAAACAATATCCCTTGAAGTACCTGGAACGTGAAGATCTTTCTGTGTGATGGTCTTGAACCATTCTACTTCTACATATGGCTGCAATATGTCCAAGATTATGACATACATAACATTCAACATTATTCAGTGGAGGAAATAATCATCTATCACTCCCATAATTAGGAGAAAAGGATTTTCTTTGAGGAATTTCTTGTCTTCTCATCTCCTTGTTGAGAATTTCAGATTTTGCATTAGAGTTCCTTGTCTTACTTTGTGAACTAGATTCACCTCCAATAGATTCATGAAAACCAAGACCAGTTTTGATAGCAGGAGATCTTTGACTACTAAGAATATCATCCAAGATCTTAGTACTATCTTGAAATTGTAATAGATTATCTTTTTCTTCTAATTTATCTTTCAAGATATTTACCTCAACCTGATGTTGTTCTTCCTTTTCCAGACATTGCTTCTTCAAAGTTTCTTCAGACTTTCTTCCTTCTTCCACTTGTTGCCTTAGTTTGAGAATCTCATTTTCTTGTTCTTCATTCAACACCTGCAACATTTGACGAACTTTGAAGGCACATTCTAGCTGAGCTTTTAAGCTAATAATTTCTTCCTTGAGGGCACTCTCCATTTTGCTAGGTAGATCTTGTTGATCTATGACTTCATTTGCTTGTCCATCTTCAATCTGAGGTGATTCAGGATCTGAATACTTGCTTCCACTCAACAGCAGGCTGTCATTGTTCCTTTGAGCTGTCTTCTTCTTTTGCCTCGCTTTCTTTCCCATTGTTCTACGGATCTCCTTCAAGCGATCAAGCTTTTACCGAAGGACCCGCTCTGATACCAATTGTTGGAAATAATACTGAGGGGGGGGTGAATCAGTATTATCAAATCATATACTTTTCATTTTCATACTCAGATTTATATACGCGGCTTCAGTTCAGTATATCCGTGTATATACGCGACTGTGTTAAATGCAACTAGCATACATACAATAATCTTATGATTCAATTAGCTTATCTTCAGTAATTGCATCAGAGCATTATTAACCAAATTAACAGTAAACAGAACAGATCATCACACATAAGAAGCACACATGAACACCATGATATAAGGTGGAAACCTAATGTGGGTGAAAACCACCCGCTGCAATTCATCTCTTTCTTCCTTTAATAAGAACTTCTTTTACAATGTACTGGTGCAGTCCTTTACCAGTACGCAGGCTGCAACCTGCAGAGGGCTACAACCCTCTTAGCTCTTGTACTAGCTGATCCATTTACTAGTACGTAGGTGCCGGCCTACTGAAGGCTCCAACCTTCACTCATTTTCCAATTGTTCCTGGAAGGGATCTACAACTCCCTGGCTCTTGTACTAGCCAATATGTTTACCAGTACGTAGGCACTGGCCTACGATCATCCAGGGACCACGTTTCATACATTTTCATACTGGATCCATAAATACAAAATAATCACCACTGCAAGACATCCATCAATTACACCTGCATCACCGATCTCTGAATCACCCAATACTGAAACCCTGAAATCCTGTCAACAACACAGTCACCAGAATAGACAACAGAACTCTGAACAATAACCAGAACATATCTCATAATGTATACGCTACTATGATGAACCAAACCTGCGTACATACGCGCTTTTACCAAAGCCAACCCGCGTACAGATCTGCAAATATTTACTCATAACATTGCAGCTGTTCCAAACATCAGTCATACCCAGATCATAACATTCATACAATAAACATGCGTCAATAGATCTAGTCTATCCATAATCAAACCATATAATGATAATCATTCCAAGCCTTAAGATCTCGATCCATTGTTCATCATCCTTCACATGAGTGCCTCCTTGGTTCAGATCAAGCAAGGCATCACCAACCCATAACCAACATCTAGATCTCACACTTCATCAGATATTCATCACATGCATACTTGCTCTCTTGGCCTAATGATCTTCTCCTTATATAGGTCCAGGCTTCTCTCAATACCATGGTCCAAAACCATGGTTTCCGACATGTATGCGCCTTTCCTTCTGTGAACCTGCGTGTGTACGTGTACGCACTTTTTGCTCCGCTAACCCACGTGTATACGCACTTTCATCATGGTCGACCTGCGTATACCTTTCTCTTGACCTGCTGCACTATGATTTGTCATCTGGGTAAGTTGCCATCAAGGACAACACTCGAATCATAATGCCAACAATAATAACACTAAATCATTTACGTTGAAGGTGCACAGTTTGATGTGTTGATCGTGCCATGCCTTTTCGTGCTCCTTTTGAACTTGTTGATGGAATCCAGCCAAAAATCTATCATCTTCCAGCTCTTTCAGCTGCACGAACCATTCTTCCAGGGCTTCGCGATCTACCATTCCTTTAAATGCCTCTATGTGCAGACCAGGTACAATGTACTCCATCAACATCAAAACTTCTACGCCATAAACCAGCCTGAAAGGTGTTTGTTTAGTCAACTTTTCGCAAGTCGTCCTGTAAGCCCATAGCACCGCGGGTACGTGCACATCCCAATCATTTCTTTGTGCATTGAAAACCTTCATCAGCATGTTCTCCAATATCTTATTAAATGCTTCAACATCCCATTAGCCTGCGGGTGATACATCGTACTCTTTTGGTGATAAACTTGGAATTCCTCCATTAACGCGTTGATTGTTTCATTAAGGAAATGTGTACTGCAATCGCTCATCAAAATCTTCGGGAAACCAAACCTAATGAGTACATACTCAAAGATGAACTTTGTTGTTGTTGCCCTTGTGCTGTCCTTCACAGGCTGCACCTCTGCCCATCTAGTGAAATACTTCGTTGCGGTGATGATGTACCACGCACCTGTCTTCTTTCCTGGAGGCTGAATTGGTCCTACAAAATCAATCGCCCACTTCTCAAATGGCTGTAATGACAACTGCAGATTCATAGGTAGCTCATCCCTTCGTGATAGCCTACCCATCCTCTAACATGCATCACATGCCTTACAATAAGCCTTGGAATCCTTATGCAGCGTCAACGACCATAACCCAGTGCATAAAATCTTCTGCGCTATTTCTTTTCTTACATAATGTTCTCTCGTAGCTCCTCCATGAGCTTCAACGAGGATGCTTCTTTGTTCAAAATCAGGCACATAACATCACACTATTTCATCTGACACATTTTATATAAGTGCCTTGCAATGATAGAAATGTTTGCCACGTGCAACACCAACTCCTTCTTTTGTTGACTAGTATACCCCTCTATAGCTGTCCCTGTCTTTAGGAAGTGTATGATATCTGCAAAGTGATTTTCCGCGACACACCCTGTAAAGAGCCACACATCAAGTATTCCTTCCTCCAAATTAGTAGGCTCCTCTCCTGTTTCAAAGCAGGACAGATGATCCGGTTTGGCATTCAATCGTCTTGGTTTCACAATAACTTCGAAATCATATTCCTAAAATAGAAACAACCATCTGCATATCTTCCCCCCCAACACAGGCTTGTTAACCAAGTACTTCAATGGAGAATGGTCTATATACATCTTAAAGTGTCTGAACTTCTAGAGCACGTACACCATAGCCAAACCTTCGTGCTTTATTGTTGAATAATTATTCTCAGCTTTCGACAAATTCCTATTCGCAAAAGCTATAGGGTGATCCAACTCTCCCTCACTGGCTTGTGTCAGTACTGCCTTGAGCACAATACACGACGCATCCACATGCACATGAAATTCCTTCTTCCAATCCGAGAAGACTATGATCGGTGCAGTGACCATCTTTTACTTTAACATATCTAAGCTCTATTGACATTCTTCATTTCAACAGAAGGTAGCATCATTCATTAGCAACTTTTCCATCGGCTCAGTAATCTGGGCATAACTCTTAATGAACTTTCTATAGTATCTTGTATGCCCCAATGTTGTGCGCAACTGTTTCACACTTCTTGGTGCTTCTAAGTTAATTATAACTGCTATCTTAGCTGGGTCAACCATTACTCCTTGTCTACATATCACATGGCCCAGCAAGATTCTGAAAGGAACACAGAACAAACTTTTCTTTAAATTGGGTGCGATCTGATACCTCCAGCGTGTATCCAGCATCAATCGTAGGCTATCTACATGGCGTTTCACTAGCCCAAATAGCATGCAATCGTCAAAGTATACCTCTAGAAACTTGTGAATGAAGTCCTTAAATGCTGGGATGACTATCCGTGAAAAGATTGTCAGCGTGTTCTTCAGACCAAAAGGCATTATGGTATATTGGAAGCACCCCCACTTCGTGGCAAAGGTCGTATTACTTCTATCCTCTGAACTCACCTGTGAACGAATATGCTTCCTGTCCTCCTACATTATCCAGCACTTCGTCAGTGAACAAAGTTGGAAAGGGGTCATGTACGCAGGTATCATTCAACTTCCTGAGATCTACACATATCCTTATTTTATCCTTTTGTTTCTTTTCCTGAACTACTATTGGGCTTACCCAATAAGACTCTTCTACTGGTTCAATAATACCAGTTAGATCACTTATATTTAGAACACAAAATGAACAATAAGAATAAATGCTTTTATTAATTTCTTCAATAAATCAAGTACAATATATGTAAGGCTCCAACCTTAGGTGAAGACATCGATCTTCAATCTCCCAGGCTCCAACCTGTATTTTCCAAGCACCGACTTGGACTTCCAAGGCTCCAACCTTGTTAGTTTTGAGGCACAACCTCAAGGGCTCCAACCCTATATTTGCTTCAAGCTCCACCCTAGTTTTTTGAGGACTCCGATCCTCCAAGGCTCTAACCTTATCTTATCCAAGGCACCAACCTTGAGTTTAGGAGCACGAACTCAAAGGACACCAATCCTATATTTTCCAAGCACCACCTTGGACTTTCCAAGGCACCTACCTTGTCAATTTTGAGGCACCAACCCTATAGCTTCACTTTGTCAAGGCCTATTTGGTTATACTTCACGGCTTCCAATGTTTTCTTCAACAAGCCCTATCAATCTTTAGCAGGGCCTTCACTTAGTCTCCACGTCACATCATCAATGACAACCTAGTATTCTCAAAAGGTTTTGCCACTGCTCTTCATGGTACCCAATCAAATTCTCCAAGTCACCTCATGATGGTTTATGCATCACGGTCTTCAAGGGTGTCTCCAAAACTTCAATCGATGCATGTCTTCAATCAATTGCACAAGTTCTGCACAAAGTCTTCCAAACAGCTGTCTTAATAATAGCTTCAAAGATACTTCAATAGTTCTCCAACTGTTCTCCAATGAAGGCTCCAACAAGTCTTCAATAAATGCTTCACCAAAATTCTCCAAGCAATGCTTAAGAAGACTTTTCTCAATGATTGATTCTAGGTTCGCTCCAAGGCTGCTTCAGCGTACCAACTCAACAATTTATCTTTTTAAGGGCACCCATTATCTCTTCCTTGTATTCTCTGCTTAGCCCACAAGGATTCTAGTCCTAAGGTCAATATCCACAGTGTTAATATGCTGTAGCAGCGTGGCCTTTTTTTTTTTTTTCTGTAGTTGCACCACCGTACAACAACTCCAAACTCTCCACAAAACATTCCGCAATTTTTGTCACAAGACTGTAATCCGAGTTATATGATTGTTCACAAGGTACAAGACTGTTCTTTTGTCCACAAAGATAGCACAAGAATCTGATTTCTGGACCAATAGACGAGCTCCGCAGCTAGACCGAGCTTGCGGGTGACTGCTCACTGTAATACAGGTCCGAAAGTGAGAGAAGCAGCTACAGGACTATGGTCCGAGCCTGTGTATAGCGATGAGCCCAAGTAAGCATTCTTTTTCTAGGTGGTCTAAGTGCAATGTAAAGAGAAGAATCGAAGCAACCGTTTACTCCACAGGTTATCAAGTGTAGCGTAAAGCGCAAAACGCAAAATATTGTTTGAAACAAATAAGCTTCCACTGACTATAGAAGAATCAAACTTTTAATTTTTTCAAGTCGTGTTTTCTTCCACAAGTCCGAAATTGAACTCCACAAATCTGGAAAATATTTTCTCTACAAATTCGAATTTTTCTGAAGCTTCAGGTCGTATCTTGTTCTTCTAATCCCTTCGCACTGCAACGTAT
The DNA here is from genome assembly GCA_031772625.1 of Pinus tabuliformis. Taxonomy (NCBI): domain Eukaryota; kingdom Viridiplantae; phylum Streptophyta; class Pinopsida; order Pinales; family Pinaceae; genus Pinus; species Pinus tabuliformis. Next base: position 1,779,547,289 of record CM062819.1, on the reverse strand, counting down.
ATCACTTTTCAATGTTGTGCTTCTATTTCATCAATAAATGATCATCTGCGTTAACCAAATGTAAAGGATCTTCTTTCGTTTCTGTTTTATGCGTATCTCATACTCTAAACCGAACATTCTTTAACATATATTTATATTTATTTTCATGAACATATGTGGAGCCGACTTCTGCTGGTGGAGCCCTGTAATGCATTCAACTTGGAGCTGAGAATAGCGTTATTTTTTTTAGTGTGTATGTCGTGGAGGTAGTACTATAAAAGTTTTATTGACGTAATTATAAATTAATAAAATTATTATGGTATAACCGTAAGGAATGGAGTTATAAAAAATGTTTTGAGGTTTTTTTTTTTTTTTTAATAATAGCTTTTATGGTTATATATTTAAATTAATAAATTTGTTATGGCGTAATGTTAAGGGTTGGAGAGTTATAAAATGTTTTAAGGCTTTTTTTTATTTTTTATTTTTTATAATAATTTTTCATGAATAACTTTTTAGGGTTTTAGACTCGGGGTTAGGTTTTCAGGATTTAGGATTGAGGGTTAGAGTTTTAGGACTAGTGTTTCAGTTTCATATATTTTTCATATGTTATTTAGGTTTTTTTTGTTAGGGTTTATCAATGATTAGGGATATAATATAAATAATGTGAGGTAGATTGGTTTAGTTTTTTTTAAATTAGAATTAAGGTTAGGTTACCTTCAAAGGCATAATTTAGGGTATGGAAGGATATTTAGAATAGGGTTCCTTCTTTATTTATTAGGGTTATGACCTCTTCATTAAATAGGGAACAAAGGCTAGGGAATTATGAAACTAAGGTTTTAGGGTTTTATCATGCTTAGGGTTTTCTCCTAGGGTTTGCATGAAGGTTAGGGTTATGTATCACAAAAATGTTTTCCATTTCCACAATGCCATATTGACATCAATGACAACTTTGATTAAAAAATCCCTGCAATCATTCCATGGGGATGATTTTCTGCTGATTTTCCATTCTTAACTGAATCAAAGACCATTGCAGCGAAAGTCTCCCCATCCTTTCCCATGTCTGTTTAGGCAAAACATTCGCGTCTGAGCCTAGATCTAGAATAAATTGATCCATCTCATATTCTCCTATCTGCGTAATGAATCTCATCTCACGCCCGTTCTTGCCTTATGCTTACCAATCTTCCTGACTACATGTAGTCCGAAAGGAGCATTTTATTTTCTGGTGCACTTATTTATCAGCTCCTGTAGTTCTTTCACAGCCATGCTAACATGCATCAACTTCATACAGGTCTCCAAGAATGTAGTAAACATGGAAGGGTCCATCTCTTCAGTTGGCTTATCCTGACTTCCTCAGGTAGAGGCCTCAACGAAGCTTTTCTTAGCTTCCATAAACATTTCCTTTGCATGCTCTAGATCAAACCTGATATCCTTTTCTGGCGCTTTGCAGACCCATTCAACTTCTTCAGGATACTTCCCCTTATCTTCGATTGTCGTCATTCCACTCCGCAACACAATATTTACCTTAGGATCCTCTTCGCGAGGCTCAACCCTCATCATCTGCAAGTTCTGAGTCGGCTGCTGCAGCTACACCCCCTTTTCCCATATCTTAGTTAATAATATAGGGAAATCCTCTATCATATGGTCAAACTAAGTACAATATCGACATGATAGACGTGTCGGGTTTGTGCATTCTCACACGTAATGTCCCGGTCCTTGACAATTGTAACAAATAACATGTCCCTGACCTTTACCAGGTCCTCCTCCACCTTATTACAGATCCATTTGGGCACATCACTCCCAACATTCAGATCAGTAGTATTAGGGTCCATCAAACCCTAACCCAGTTGCTACATGCCCTAGACAAGTCATCAATTTGAATGCCTCCTTCCTTGAAAGTTTCCTGTCCTGAAACCCTCCAGAAATGCCTCCTTGAGGGACCAACACAGCCTTAGTCAGGGGTAAATGCACTTCAGTGCAGGTAGGCCCATGTAAGGGTGCATTTCAGTGCACCTAGACCCACTTTGACTTGTGCTGGGCGAGATTGAGTGAAATCCTCATAGGGTTTTTGTAATATTCTTATCTTTTGGAGCATCCTAGAAGATTCCTGTTGGCATTATGATACATATGTTGTACTTGATGGTAACCCACTCATCTCCGATAATAAATTATAGTGTAGAGAAAATTTCATGCACTTATATGCAGAGAAAAGTTTATTTCATGTAGAGAAACGTTCACGCACTTTTATGCAGAGAAAAGTTTATTTCATGTAGAGAAAAGTTCACGCACTTTTATGCAGAGAAAAGTTTATTTCATGTAGAGAAAAGTTCACGCACTTTTATGCAGAGAAAATTTTATTTCATGTAGAGAAAAAGTTCACGCACTTTCATGCAAGGAAAAGCGCGTATATGTTGGAGAACTTACCTTTGGTCCATGGTAGTTAGTCCTTGGTATTTGAACCTATGGTTTTGGACCATGGTAAAAAGTTCACGCACTTTCATGCAAGGAAAAGCGCGTATATGTTGGAGAACTTACCTTTGGTCCATGGTAGTTTGTCCTTGGTATTTGAACCTATGGTTTTGGACCATGGTAAAAAGTTCACGCACTTTCATGCAAGGAAAAGCGCATATATGTTGGAGAACTTACCTTTGGTCCATGGTAGTTAGTCCTTGGTATTTGAACCTATGGTTTTGGACCATGGTACCTCGTCAAAAGTGTTGATCTCACGCACTTTTATGGTTGGTTCATGGTATTAGTCCGACAGTTTTTGATCCTATGGTTTTGGTCCGTGGTATTGCATCCAAAAGTGTTGATCCCAAGTATTGAGTCCGTGGTATTGTGTTATTATGGTTTTGGACCATGGTATTGAGAAAGGACTAAGGCTATAAAAGAGGAAGGAGATCATTTGGCAAAGCATCTTCTAAATTATCGAAAATCTGATAAAGTGCTAGATATGGAATATTGTGATTGGGTTATGGTGCAGATCTGGATCTGAATGAAGAAGGAACCTGAGCGTAAGGAGAAGGATAAGTTCTATTTATGGGTCAAAATCTTAAGGCTGGAATAGTGGTATCTCTATATGATTTTGATCTGTGATATGTGGCATACGCTTGATCTATAAATCTAATAATCTGGGTCTGAATTATTGATGCATGTTTTATTTTACACATGTTATGATCTGGGTATGTCTGATGTAACAACTGCAAAGTTATAAGGAAATATTTGCATATCTGTATGCAGGTTGGCTTTGGTGAAATCAAAGATTGATGATGCAAGTGTAGTTGATGGGTTTTTGATGTTCTTGGATCCAGTCTGAAAATTAATGAAAAGTGGTCCTTGAAAGAAAAGAAGTAGGGGGTTGTAGCTCCCTTCCAGGAGAGACTAGAAAATGAGAGAGAGAGTTGTAGCTCTCTGCAGGTTGTAGTCTGTGTACTGGTAAAGGACTGCACCAATACAAAATCATTGTAAAAGGAGTTTCTTATTAAAAAAAGATAGAGACATATTGCAGGAGGTGGTTTTCACCCACATTGGGTTTCCACCTTATATCTGGTGTTCTTTTGTGTGACTATTTTCTTTTCTTGTTCCTGCTCATTATTTTATGATTCTGACATACAAAGTAATGATCAATATTTGAAGAATTATTCAAAGTATAAATAAGGAAGATATATTTAAAATAATTTGATAATACTGATTCACCCCTCCTCTCAGTATTATTTCCAACAATTGGTATCAGAGCAGGTCCTTCTGAAGAAGCTTGATCGCTTGAAGGAAGATCTAACATCATGAGAAACTACGAGAGGGAAGCATCAATCAGGCCACCGATTTTTGATGGGACAAACTTCGTATATTGGAAGGTAAGAGTTACTGCCTATCTTCAATCTTTGGGTACAAAAGTATGGGACATTATAGAAACAGGGTATACTTTTCCATCAGCTACTCCTACAGATTCAGCTGAGAAGAAGAAATATGAAACAAATGCAAAGGCGGTTAATACTCTTCTAGGATGTCTATGTCAATCTGAATTCGTGAAGGTTATGCAATATAAATCCGCAAAAGAAATATGGGACAAGATTGTTTTGAGCTACGAAGGAGATGAACAGGTAAAACGTGCGAAACTTCAAACCCTCAGGATTTAGTATGAGAATCTCAGAATGTATAATGATGAAAGTGTGGCTAAATATTTTCTTCATGTGGATGAGATTGTTAATTGTATGAAAAATTTGGGTGAAGAAATAAAAGAGGCTGTTGTGGTTGAAAAAGTTCTAAGATCTTTGTCACCTAGGTTTGAATCTAAAGTTTCTGCTATAGAAGAAAAGGAGAATCTACAACATCTTAAAATGTCACAACTACATGGAATTCTAACTGCTTATGAAATGAGAAAAGGAGGTCCATCTGACAGGAAAGAAGCTGCCTTCAAGGCTTCAGGTAAAGGAGAGTACTATGAATCAGGACATGGGTCAGAAGAAGAAGAAGAATCAAATTTTGTCAGAAATCTTCAACGGGGTGCTAGACGATTCAGAGGTAAGTTACCCTTCAAATGCTTTTCTTGTGGAAGAGTAGGTCACTATGCTGCCAAATGTCCTCATAAGGATAAGATCGACAAGGGAAAGGAACCTATTAGATGGAAGAAGAAACAGAATAAGAAAAGCTACTACACTCATGAAGACAGTGATGGTCTATCAAATAGTGATGAAGATGAACGAGGTAATGACTATAAACTTTTAATGGCATTTGAAGATGATGACTACATGGGTGCTATAGATGTGGATAGTTTTTATGAAGAGATTTCTAGACTTAAGACATGTATAGAAGAAAAGAATATGATCATTGATACTCTACAATTTCAAATTGATGAAAAAGAAAAATATCTTGAAAAGTTAGAAGGTGAAATTGTTGGCCTTAGAAAAGAAATTGAGAAAACAAAGGCTATTAATCTTAAGTTTTTCAAAGGATCTGAAACTCTGGATGAGATCATCAATGTACAGCGTTCTCCGCTAAACAAGACAGGTCTGGGGTATAATGGAGAAACATCTCAAGCATCCACCTCAAAGAGTTATCTTGATGCAGCAAGAACGAATGAGCAAAAGCACAATGGAGATCACCAGGTAAAGCAGGGACGAATTACATCAAGAATGAACAAAGACTATCAGGTAAACCAGGGGCAATCTATCTTAAGGATGAACAAAAGCTACAACCAGCCACAGGTAAAATCTTCTCAATTTGCTTCAAGAATGGATGACAATAGAAATTACAATCATTTGGCCGATAGATTTGATAATCGCAGAAGTTTCTTCAATGGGCAATGTTTCTCTTGCCATAACTTTGGTCACAAAGCAGCTCAATGTGTTGCATATAAAACAATCATGACTAGAGAAGCTCAAAAATAAAGAAGTATGATCAGGATTACAAAAAGGACCTATAACAACTTTTCGGCTCTTGAAAATGAAGTTGAATGTTCTATTTGCAATAACTTTGGTCATGAAGATTCTGAATGCAGGAGCAGGTTTCACCAGACAAAGGAACAAGCCTCAAGCACTAGAACATGGAGAATAAAGGAACCACAAATAGAAAGATGTGGGATAGCCTTTTATGCAAAGGGACAGGAAAATCTATGGTACATCGACAGTGGATGTTCGAAGCATATGAGAGGTGATAAAGAAAAACTTGAATCATATTCTGCTTTAGAAAAGGGAAAGAAAGTTTCTTTTGGAAATGATACTCCAGCAGCTATAAAAGGAAAAGGCACAGCTCAGTTAAAAGAAAAGGTCAAAGCTAGAAATGTTTTGTATGTTGATGGCTTGAAGCATAACCTTCTGAGTGTTAGTCAGATGTGCGATCAAGGAACCAAGGTAATATTTCGATCAAATGGATGTAGCGTTCATGATCTTGATACAGGGAAAACAATGATCAAAGGTAGAAGAACTCCAAATAATCAATACATATTTGAAGAAGGACAAAAACAATGCTATTTGAGCAAGGATGATGAACACTGGTTATGGCACCGGAGGTTGGGGCATCTAAGCTTTTCACAAATAAGGAAAGCATGCAAATATCAGGCAGTTCGTGGTCTTCCAGATATCAAAATTCCAGACAACACCATATGCAAATCATGTTAGTTTGGAAAGAAAACCAGAACTGACTTTCCAGAGAAGGAAGGATCAGCTAGCATGCCTCTTGAGCTAGTCCATACAGATGTATGTGGTCCATTTAGGAAAAGGACACCTCGAGGAGAAGAATACTTGATATTATTCATTGACGATTTCTCCAGGTTTGTTTGGTTAGGACTTATGAAGCACAAAGACGAAGCATTCAAGAAATTCAAATCCTTCAAAGCCTTGGTTGAAAATGAATCAGGTTACAAAATTAAGTGCCTCAGGTCTGACAGAGGTGGGGAGTTTACCTCAAATGAATTTTTCGATTTCTGTGAAGAACATGGGATAAGAAGAGAATTCTCTACAGCTAGAACTCCTCAGCAAAATGGAGTGGTGGAAAGGATGAATAGAACAGTCCAACAAATGGCTCGTGCTATGCTTGATGAGTCTGGAACTCCCGCAACTTTCTGGGGTGAAGCCGCATATGCTGCAGTTGTTATTCTCAACAAAACAAATGTCTGAGTGAACAACACTCAAACTCCTCATGAGCTCTGGTATGGTGAGACTCCTTCGGTAAAGCACTTCAAAATCTTTGGGAGCAAATGCTATATTAAGAATATTGATGAGCAACTTGGCAAACTTGAACCTAGAGCAGATGAAGGCATTCTTCTTGGTTATTCTCCACACAACAAAGCATATAAGTGCTACAATAAAAGACTTGGAAGAATTGTTGACAACATTGATGTAGTGGTTGATGAAAAGGGATACATTCCTAGGCAAGTAAATCATGAAAATATCGAAGAAGATGAAGACTACCCTCAAAGACAGAATGATGAAGAAGAAGAACCTCAAGGAGCACCAGAGGAACAGATAAGAATAGAAGAGAAGACTCCATCCCGGTACGTTCAGAAGAATCATCCAGAATCTCAGATTTTGGGGCAGAAGGAAGCAGGTGTACAAACAAGAAGAACAATTGCAGAAGCTTCAAGCTATTTGGCATTACTCTCCTCCACTGAACCACAAAATGTAAAAGAGGCATGCAAAGATGAATGTTGGGTCAAAGAAATGGATGAAGAACTTGAGCAAATTGAAAAGAACAACACTTGGGAGTTGGTTCCTAGACCAAAGGATAAGAATGTTATAGGGACAAAATGGGTCTTCAAAAATAAGTTGAATGAAAATGGGGAAGTAATTAGAAACAAGGCAAGACTTGTCTATAAAGGGTATGCGCAGCAAGAAGGAATAGATTTTGAGGAAACTTTTGCTCCTGTTGCAAGACTTGAGGCCATCCAAATGTTCCTTGCTCTCTCAAGCTTTCAAAAGTTCAAAGTATTTCAAATGGACGTGAAATCAACCTTTCTGAATGGAGACTTAGAAGAAGAAGTATACATTGAGCAGCCAGATGGTTTCATTCTTGGAAATGATCCAAATCTTGTATGCAGATTGAAAAAGGTTCTCTATGGTCTTAAACAAGCTCCAAGGGCTTGGTACTATCGTTTGGACAAATATCTTCATCAACAAGGTTTTTCAAAAGGATCAGCAGATAGCAATCTTTATATAAAAATTGAAAATGACAAATTGCTAATACTTGTTGTAGATGTAGATGACATTATCTTTGGCAGGAATGAAAAATCTATGAGTCAAAGCTTTACCTTGGTGATGCAGAAAGAATTTGAAATGTCCTTGCTTGGAGAATTGACATATTTTCTTGGTTTGCAAATCCAATAAAATGAAGGAGGGATCTTCTTGTCTCAAACCAAGTACCTCAAGCATATTTTGAAGAAATATGGTATGGAAGAAGCAAAACTAGTATGTACACCCATGGTCACAGGATGTAACCTCAGTGCAAATGATGAATCAGCAGCAGTGCATCAACCAAATTACAGATCTATGATTGGAAGTCTACTTTATTTGACAGGTACCTGACCAGACATCATGCATGCAGTGGGAATAGTTGGAAGATTTCAGGCAAATCCAAAGGAAACTCATTTTCAGGCAGTGAAGAGAATCTTCAAATATCTTCAAGGGACTCAAAACTATGGCTTATGGTATCCTAGAGATACAGATCTCACACTTCATGCTTATACAGATGCAGATTGGGCCGGAAGCGTGGATGATAGGAAAAGCACAAGTGGTGGTGCATTCTTTATGAGTTCCAGATTAGTATCTTGGTTCAGCAAGAAACAAAGTTCGATTGCCTTGTCTACAGCTGAAGCAGAATATGTTGCTGCTGCATCTTGCTGCACTCAACTCCTTTGGATGATGTAGACCTTGCAGGATTTTCAAATCACTTGTACACCACCCATCTCCATCTTATGTGATAATACAAGTGCAATCAACATTTCAAAGAACCCAGTCATGCATTCAAAAACCAAGAACATACCAATCAAGTATCACTTTCTTCGGGAACAAGTGCTTGAACAAAAGGTCAAGTTGGAGTATGTTCCTTCTAAGGAACAGGTTGCTGATATACTCACCAAACCATTGCCTAGGGAGACCTTTGAATACCTCAGGCAAAAGCTGGGGGTTGTTGATACATCATCTTGTTGTTGAATCTCTTCTAGTTGTAGGTTGTACGCAAGGTTCATCTGAAGTATATGCGTACATGTGCTGGGTTGCGGATTGGTCAAAGATCGAATGGCACAGGTTCAGGGGGAGCATATCATGCATTTTTGGCATTATGGAGGAAGTACAGAAGGAGATCATGGATGCTGGTCTGAATATTGCTGCAATACGTCTCTATCTCTTTCATGGTCATGGATTATGGTTCTTCTTTGCAGATCTGGTTTATAGTCAGGGGGAGCATGTTCTTAGGGGGAGAATAACCCTTTGCCCTTGATGTCAAAGGGGGAGAGTGATTGGTTGTTGTTGCCATCAAGTCCAAAGGGGGAGATTGTTGGCATTATGATACATATGTTGTACTTGATGGCAACCCACTCATCTCAGATAATAAATTATAGTGTAGAGAAAAGTTCACGCACTTATATGCAGAGAAAAGTTTATTTCATGTAGAGAAAAGTTCACGCACTTTTATGCAGAGAAAATTTTATTTCATGTAGAGAAAAGTTCACGCATTTTTATGCAGAGAAAAGTTTATTTCATGTAGAGAAAAGTTCACGCACTTTTATGCAGAGAAAAGTTTATTTCATGTAGAGAAAAAGTTCACGCACTTTCATGCAAGGAAAAGCGCGTATATGTTGGAGAACTTACCTTTGGTCCATGGTAGTTAGTCCTTGGTATTTGAACCTATGGTTTTGGACCATGGTAAAACGTTAACGCACTTTCATGCAAGGAAAAGCACGTATATGTTGGAGAACTTACCTTTGGTCCATGGTAGTTAGTCCTTGGTATTTGAACTTATGGTTTTAGACCATGGTAAAAAGTTCATGCACTTTCATGCAAGGAAAAGCGCGTATATGTTGGAGAACTTACCTTTGGTCCATGGTAGTTAGTCCTTGGTATTTGAACCTATGGTTTTGGACCCTGGTACCTCGTCAAAAGTGTTGATCTCACGCACTTTTATGGTTGGTTCATGGTATTAGTCCGACAGTTTTTGATCCTATGGTTTTGGTACGTGGTATTGCATCTAAAAGTGTTGATCCCAAGTTTTAAGTCCGTGGTATTATGTTATTATGGTTTTGGACCGTGGTATTGAGAAAGGACTAAGGATATAAAAGAGGAAGGAGATCATTTGGCAAAGCATCTTCTGAATTATCGAATATCTGATAAAGTGCTAGATCTGGAATATTGTGATTGGGTTATGGTGCAGATCTAGATCTGAATGAAGAAGGAACCTGAGCGTAAGGAGAAGGATAAGTTCTATTGATGGGTCAAAATCTTAAGGCTGGAATAGTGGTATCTCTATATGATTTTGATCTGTGATATGTGGCATACGCTTGATCTATAAATCTAATAATCTGGGTCTGAATTATTGATGCATGTTTTATTTTACACATGTTATGATCTGGGTATGTCTAATGTAACAATTGCAAAGTTATAAGGAAATATTTGCATATCTGTATGCAGGTTGGCTTTGGTGAAATCAGAGATTGATGATGCAAGTGTAGTTGATGGGTTTTTGATGTTCTTGGATCCAGTCTGAAAATTAATGAAAAGTGGTCCTTGAAAGAAAAGAAGTAGGGGGTTGTAGCTCCCTTCCAGGACAGACTGAAAAATGAGAGAGAGATTTGTAGCTCTCTGCAGGTTGTAGCCTGCATACTGGTAAAGGACTGCACCGGTACAAAATCATTGTAAAAGGAGTTTCTTATTAAAAGAAGATAGAGACATATTGCAGCAGGTGGTTTTCACCCACATTGGGTTTCCACCTTATATCTGGTGTTCTTTTGTGTGACTATTTGCTTTTCTTGTTCCTGCTCATTATTTTATGATTCTGACATACAAAGTAATGATCAATATTTGAAGAATTATTCAAAGTATAAATAAGGAATATATATTGAAAAGAATTTGATAATACTGATTCACCCCCCCTCTCAGTATTATTTCCAACAATTCCCGCACTTATCATCTCTTATGAGCTTGAAATTGAATAGGGAATGAGTTAAGTAACCTCCTATCCTCTCATCCCTTCCTCTATGGAAACTAACTCTAAGTTTGGAAGGCCATTCAATACCCTCATTTATGACCAAACCACCTCCATTTTCCTATAAATTGAGCACTCATCTAAGTGATCAAGGGTTGGAATTTGAAAATTTATAAGGAGATACTGTTGGTGTGAGGTTTGAGATTGTAAGAAAGTATTATTATTCTGCCAGAGTGTTGTGCTTTTGATGTGATGTTGGACGGAACTCAAGCTGGAGGAGTGACATTGGATCAGACTTCATGGTTGTAACTCTTCGCTCTACTTAATAATCTATTTACACCTTTTCCAATATTCTTGTTTTTAAGTATGATGATTATATGTGTAAATACTTTCGATTCCATTTACTTATAGTAGATAGATCTCTTGATTTGATTGGTTTTTGTCCTTTTTTTATGATTGCAGGTACTTGTCCAGCGAATTGAGTTCGAGGAGTGACGAGAGCCATTAAAAGGAGACAAAGGGAAAGAGAAAGATAACAAGTAGGTCCCTTGTCTTATTTATCTTCATGAAAAAGGATAAACACTTTAAATATGTTGTTCTAGGTGTAGCTACCCACCTAGGGAAATTGTATTTATCCATAGATGCAAAATTCCACATAACAAATTAGCGACTCCGCTATGGAAATACAATCATTCTGGGTAGTTTATCCTCATCCTAGTACACTCTAGTAGACGTTACTTGCCTCCATTGATCTTATTTCAACCTTTTTGAAGTGTTTTTCGTCAACAAATTGAGGTTAGATGTCTTTTGATTGACCTCTCTGGCACTAGCGTAGGCTTGGTCAAGGGACAATGCTTTGTAGAGCACCCTTGGCTTAGAGACAGTGCTCTACAATGTATTTACTCCCACTCTGACCTGCATTGATCCTCCTTAAAAACCCATATTTGGCTTGGTTTTTTCTAATTTTGATTCTGAAGTTGTTTGTTTAAAGATCAATGTTGCTATGGTTCTGAAATAAGCTTGTATCTTTTCTCCTAACCCTACTTTGACCTTAATTGTTTAGTGTTTCTTAAGAGTTTTCTTTATCATTATAAATTCATTGTCAAAGTTAATTTATATTGATTAGTCTTTTCTGAAAAGGAAGTGTCATAAAGTCTTCATTTCTTTGAAAAAGAAACTGTTGTAAAGTATTTGTTTCTTATAAAAAGTATTGATTAATTGTTTGTGCATCTAATTCATTTTTGTTCATCTAAACACTAAAGGGACTGAAAAGAAAAACTTGCATTTTGCACATTGTAGTTTGTGAATTCTTGATAGGAATAGCTAGGGAAATTGCATTAGGTGTTCTCTTTGCTCTTTGTCAAAGATCTGATTTCTCTATCCCTTACTAGCTACGGTTTTAATTGTTAATTGAATGAAAGAATGTTTCTCATGTTAGTTGCATTTTAGGAATTGCAAACATACATCACTTGGTGAAACTTTAAAGGAAAATTCTTAAGAAGATCAACTTAAAAGTTATCTCAATTAGCTTAATGGAGAATTGTAACTTAACGGAAAACATTTAGAGGTTCTAGGCTAGAGACGTGTTCTGGTGTCGTTAAACATTGTAGTTTTTGCTAATTTGTATGTGATAAATTTTGAGTGTGATACCTGATTCCACGTACGTAAGTATATCGTAGATCATCCACGTACTCTTAGGTATATAAGGCGGTCTTACAGTACATAAATGATAAAGGAATGCTCTCACTGTGCGGTTTCGCATTAGACAACGCTAACACGGATTGGGCCTTCACGTACTTTCGAGTATATATGGGAGGTATACATTAGGTTGCTATCCATCCATAGGTAACCGAGTCAGCCGCCTTGTACATTGTGATACACCAAACACAACATTCAAGGAGATTTCCTACACGTATGTTAAGTTCTTGGTTTACTGAGGCAGTATATTGCAGTTTATAGTTGCTTGGTAATCCTTTTGCCTATATTATCCCTATTTTATTTTGTTATGTTATTTTGATTAAAATAAAATTAATTGACCGTGGATAACATCTTCCACGCTCACTCCTTAGTTGATCCTAGGTTGAGACATATGGACTCCGGAGTCCATCAATCAAGGAATTATTTTTGATGGGAATCCTAGTCCTTTTCCTCCTTTCAGAAATATTGGTGCTCCTTATATGGATACATTTTCCCTTCCGGGATTTACCATTGGCTTGCCAGTATGGTTGTTTTCAACCTCCTTGGTTCAAAATGTCGTGATTTATCCGCAATTGAGTACTCCTCCAACTGGACAAAATCAACCTCCAGTTGATCTTAAAGTTTACCCTTTGCCTTCTTCCTCGGTTTTTTATTTGTCTCCTTCTTCTTCTTCGCCTTGTGAAAATATTGACACTAGTAACCAAGTGGCTAAGAATAAGAAGAAGAAAATTCAGTAGGGGGCAACCAAGCAACCATTTCTTCGAATGCAACTTTTGATAAAAAATTGTCCGATAAGCCTCACAAAGTTTGATATCCATGAAAACTTTGTACATGAGACTACCTTCTTCGAAATTATTCTGATATCCATCAGATATTAGAAGAATGGTATTCTCATTCACATCATCCTGTTTCATCAACTTCTGGAGATCATGTTGGTGACACACCATCAACTAGTGGTAGGAAAGTTCATGGAAATAAGTTTAAAGTTGAGTTTCCCTGTAGGTTATGTGAAGGGAATCACCCCATTCACCTTTGTCCCTATTTGGATGAAGTCAAAAAAGTGTTGGATAACCGTCCCGCTTCTCTGCAACGACTTCCATTTGGTTACAGGAGACTCTCCCTTAGTCCTTCACTAGTTGATGACGTGAATGACCCAAATCAACCGCCAGTTAAACCCACTCTCTCTGAATGTGAATCCCATGAGTCTATACCTGACCAATCACAAGTCGAGGTAACAGCTGACTCGATTTCACCTTCGGTTAATCATACCTTTCTCGTAGAGAGTGAGTATGATACCACTCAGGTTCTTTTCATTTCTTCAGATTCCAATGAGCTTGGAGGCAACCCTCCTATTCCATCAAGACAGGAGGAACATCCTCCTATTCTCGTAACTCAAGGGGGTAATTCTCCCATTCTTACGGTACCCCTTCCAAGTAGTCGGATCAATTCCTTTGATTGGAATCGACCGGCAAGATTTCGTCTACCTTCTTATGTGCCTTTCTAGATCATAATACAAGTTTGTAATATGGTTATTACTAGCACTATTATAGATGAAGGTGCATCAGTGAGTATCCTTTCCTCCACTGCTTGGAAAGTGCTTGATTTTCCGCCACTTGTGCCTGTTACCCAAAATCTGTTGGCTTTTAACATAGGAAGTAGTCAATCATTAGAGATCCTTCCTCAGTTGCATATTACTTTGGAAGGAAAAATTGTTTATCTCAATATGATGGCTATCCCAGGCCCTTTAGATTACAATTTACTTCTTAGGTGTGACTATATTTATGACATGGGATCTATTGTTTCAACACTCTTCTGAGTGATGTGTTTCCCGCACGAAGGCACAATTGTCACCATTGACCAACTTTCATTTCCTGGTCCAAATATGGCTTCCAGTCAACCATCTTCCCTAAATGGTCCTTTTGTCCCAATGGTATCTTCCCCGCCACGGGTTAATTATGTGGAAACCTGTTCCATGCTTACATAAATGGATGATCAATTCCTGATGTTGTACATTATGTATCGGGGGCATTGGAACTAGATCTCTCCTTACAGAGAATTTTTCTCCCATCTGACAAGAACCTCTTGGAAGTCATGACCTCCTATGGGTCGTGAACAAGGAATATAAGGACAATTCCTTGTCTTGTGTCAACCTTGTTAAAAAATGAAACAAGGAATATGAAGATAGTTCTTTTACTATGTCAACCTCATTAAAAAATGAAACAAGTCCTATGAGGAGAGTTCCTGGTCTTGTGTCAACCTTGTTAAAAAATGAAACAAAGGGTATGATGATATTTCCTTATCTTGTGTCAACCTTGTTAAAAAATGAAAGAAGGAATATGAGGATAGTTCTTGGTCTTGTGTCAACCTCGTTAAAAAATGAAACAAAGGGTATGATCATAGTTCCTTGTCCTGTGTCAAGATCATTAAAAAATGAAACAAGAAATATGAGGATACTTCTTTTACTGGGTCAACCTCATTAAAAGATGAAATAGGTCCCCTCGAGAAAAGTTCCAATTCGAGTCTTTGATTAGATCTCGGAAATGAACCTTTATTTCATTCACTTGATAGCCACGAGTAATATACTTAGGTGAATGCAATGAAGCTTGGGGGACATGCACCTAGAATCGAGTCATCATGTTGGGGGCATGTAAACCAATCCCAAGCATAGCTTTTCATCTCAAGCTTGTGTAAAAATAAAACTGAATCCACGCATAGTTTTGCGTTTCAAGCTTGTGTAAACATGATACTGAATCTGAGCATAGTTCCATATGGTTCAAGATTGTGTAAAAATGAACCC
This sequence comes from Pinus tabuliformis, assembly GCA_031772625.1. Taxonomy (NCBI): domain Eukaryota; kingdom Viridiplantae; phylum Streptophyta; class Pinopsida; order Pinales; family Pinaceae; genus Pinus; species Pinus tabuliformis. Next base: position 1,779,532,186 of record CM062819.1, on the reverse strand, counting down.
ATATCAATTTTAACCCTTGTGATTTCCATTCTATCAGCCTCTTCCGTTAGATGAGCCTTGGTTTTTCTCCTTCCATCGTTACTATCTTCTTGGCCGATCATACGCTTTCACTTGGTTGTTTTACCTTTTTCGAGGAACAGTTGCAATGGGTGGTATTATTAGCCAACCTCTGCACATAAATCAACATGCTTTGAGAAGTTCTAACATCATCGGAACCAGTTTCTATCCTAGACACCACTCATTTCTCTAAGTGGAGTCCTCTTTAAGCTCTTTTCAAACTCGAGAAATATGAAAAGATTGTCGAGCGCTTGTCCTTTTCAGCTCGTAAATGGATTGGAAACGACATCTAATTAATATAAGTTTAACCCTTTTCCAGACTGAGATATATTATTTATGAAAAAGGAATAATTTGATCGAACATGGTCAATAGGTTCTCTCATATTATTTTACGCTTTTTTGGATTTGAGAGACAAATCTACAAAAATAAATTGTGGAGTTTTTTTCCCCTTTTCAAACTTTCTAAACATGAAAATGATTGAGTTATCATTGTCATTAAACTCGTTAAAGCATAGAATAGCGACAAACTTGTCCATCATGACAAGACCGAGTTTCACCTTCGATAGATTCATTAAAACATCACACATCGATGGATTCACTCGAAGGGTGGAATTATTCAACAAGCATATGTTATCCTATTCAAACTTGATAAGAAATAAAAAGGTACTAGTTAGCAATGAATGGGGAAAATGGGAAAAGGGGTAGACCACTTTATGGCAACAGGTCGCTCTTGAACATGACACTTTCACTTCATCACTGTGACTATTTGGATTGGGTTATCTACTTGATGGTTATCATACCAATGGTTTATCATACCAATGGTCTATCATAACATCCATTACTTTGATTTTGGGTCAATGCTACCAGTTCATTCAGTTTCGCCGACATGTTCAAGAGAAGTCACTCAGTTAAATTCATCCTTTGCAATACTCATAAACCTTCATTTTCATGACCTCCATTCCTAAACCTTGTGTCGTCAGTCACATTCCATCTCCAAAAGTAATTATATTCATTTCATGTTGTTGATGTGGGATACATCAAGACCCTCCTGCAACGAGTTGCTTTGACATCAACACATTATCCAAGAAGTTGACTTAGAAAAACCCTTTCAATACCTTGAGGCTTGGATACATCAATGGAAAGTGTTTCGCTTTCGACGATATGTTGGTATCACTGGCCTTTGACCAAAAGACTTTGTATGGTGTTCGACATCAAAACATCTATTCACACCATGCAAAATGTACTGCAGTACCTTGAGGATCATTATCATTATTGGTGATTTCTCTTGCGTATATTAATGGCTTACATCATTGGCTGGTAATTAGACGATGTCTTCCCATGTTCGACTTCAGATCACATATTCACATGGTTAGACTCGTACTTGAGCAAATGATTGAACGAGATAGAAGACCTTGGATCTAGTTTCATCCATCGGAGCTGCGATTTCAAGAAAGTACCAAATCATTCGTACGATGGCTTTACACTGATGGTCATCCCATCATGGGTCTATATTTGTAGATGAATATCTATGTACTTGTAATGAAAGTTTATATGCTGAGCATGGGTATGCCTTCCCTCAACAATACATGAAAAATCCAAAATATCATGATATTATGTACTGTAATTGATGCACGTCACCATTCGCTTTGGAACCTCCTCATCACATTGTAAAGCGTATCACTCGACATTATCATTTTTGACTTCATGCTTTAGTGATGGAGGGGTTGCAGGTGTTAGAGACAATCTCCCTAATCTGCCAGCAAGTTCTTCTATGTCTTGATCAACTTCCCTTTGTGGTCCCTCTTTAGTATCAGTCATTAACTGATAGTCTCATTGTCCCTCCAATTCCAAATTTTCAAAACAATGGATTTATCTGTATCGGCAGTAATTCTCAAAGAATTATGCCAACACAATATCAAAGGTCTTATAAGAAGGTTTATACCCCCAACACTATCGGCGATCGCTTTGCAAATGGAGGACTTACACAATATAATCTATCGGGCAGTAATTCTAAAGAATTACTTTAACACACACACAGTCGCGCTTTTATATTTCCCTTTTTCCTTATATCGGTGCTCGCTATCCCTTTGGTATATCAGCGGATTATATGGAGCAATGCTCGATATGCCACGGACCCGATGTCCTTATTCTACCATCTCTATATTGAATTCGGGTCCAATATGTATTGCGATCGCTAAAGCAAAGCTTTCGGACCCGATATTTTATATGCAGTCTTTAATAACTTCGCTGGTTCCAGTTATCGGCGATCACCCCAATTGAAAGCCCTTCCACCTCCGAATTGACAGACCCGACGACCCCTTTCTGAGCCGTTCTATAGGAATTTCGGGTCCGGCCTTTTCGGCGATTTCCGTCGACGGTTGTTAACACAATGGACCTTATGGACCCGCCGAAACCATTTAACTGTGATATATTATATTTCGGCTCCGGATTTCGGAGCTCTCCAACTTAACTGTGCTGAGGGTTCCTTTCAGACCCGAAAAGATTATAAACCAAACTCTATAACAAATCAGCTCCGGGATATCAGAGCTTTTGCAATGTTAAGGCCTCTCTCCCTTCCAACGCGATATTTGGTTCGGACCCGATGGGTTATGAACCAATATAAATAGTTTTTGACGTCCGCTACAGTGTCGCTTAATGTATGAATCTTTAAAGTAAACTGAAATATTTGCGAAAAATGTAATTAAGGGCCTGCAGACACATAAATGAAAAGGAAAACGACCAAATGCCAGTTTACACAGCAGGTGTATCAAGCGGAAACAGTAAAACAATTTCACACTGTCAATACACAAAGTGATAAATTATGCATACATATTACCAGAACCCATTGGATTAAGAATGCCGAGAGAAAAGTTTCAATAATAATGCTTGGCACTCACTCCTCTCTTCTCTCCCCCTTGAGAGCTTCGCTGCCTCTTTATTTATAACTAAGGATAGGCCTTCTCGGTCCTTATCCGATACAAAGAAAAGCATGCTTTACAGAATGATTTAAAGCTTGAAAAGATTTGTTACAGCTGAGCATAAATAGCATGTTTTATTGCTAGATTCTATTCTATCTTTTAACTAAAAAAACATAGAAATTGCAGGCTAAAGGACCCCACTCCCTTGCCTGTAGATTTTTTTGGATTTTTTGAATAATTTGGAAGATTTTCCCCTCTGAGTCACATGCTCCTGCATCAGACTCCTGAGGACAAAATTCTTCATGGGCTCCTATCCATGAGCTCATCTACAGATTTGCCCAATTTCTGTAGAATGTCTTCTGTAACCCAAGTAGCTTCAGCGATCGGCTGCCCCTTCCATTTCAACAGATACTGGAAATACTCTCGTGCCCTTGTCTTCTTATACACTTTCTTATCCAGAATTCTTTCTGGCTGTAAATCCTTGGTTGTGGGTAACTATTTTACCCAGTCAATCTCCAGAGTCTTTTGATCCTGTGTTGTATCATCTGCAGCTTCATTCTCATATTTGTACAAGTTTGCAACATTAAAAACTGGTGATATTCCCACACCAGGTGGTACTTCAATTTCATAAGCATTTGCAGAGAATTTCCTCGGTATTCTACATGGTCCAATTTTCTTGGATTTTAACTTATTATACTCTCCCTTTGGAAATCTCTCCTTTCTGAGGTGTGCTAAAACCAAGTCTCCAACTTCAAAGTTCACTTCTCTTCTTCTCGTGTCTGCTCTAGTTTTATATTGAATGTTGTTGTCTTGTAGCTGATGTTTCACCTGTTCATGTATCGTCTGCATTCTTGAAGCAAAGTCTTCACCTTCTGCACTTCTCATTTCTTCTTTTCCCAAATTCCTTAATTCAGATATTCCCCTTGGGTGCATTCCATAAACAATATGGAATGGGCTCTGTCTTGTGCTCCTGTTGGGTGAATCATTATATGCATATTCAACTTGTGGTAACACTTGATCCCATTGCTTTGGATGTTCTGCAGTAAAGCTCCTTAAAAGATTGCCTAAACTTCTATTTACAACTTCAGTCTGTCCATCAGTTTGTGGATGATAGGCAGAACTGAAATTTAATTTAGTTCCCAGCTTCTTCCATAGTGTTCTCCAGAAATGTCCAACGAACTTTGAATCCCTGTCTGAAACAATGCTTTTGGGCAATCCATGTAATCTTACAATTTCTTTAAAAAACAAGTTAGCAATGTGAGAAGCATCACTAGTTTTATAACATGGAATAAAGTGTGCCATTTTTGAAAATCTGTCCACTACCACAAAAATTGAATCATAGCCTCTTTGAGTCTTTGGCAATCCTAGCACAAAATCCATACTTACCATATCCCAAGGCCTATCTGGAATTGGCAATGGAATATACAACCCTGTGTTCTGGCTCCTTCCTTTTGCATACTGGCAGAATTTACAATTTCTTACATACTTCTCTACTTCAGATTTCATTTTTGGCCAGAAGTAAAATCTGTTGAGCTGTTCAAAGGTTTTCTCTCTACCAAAATGTCCTGCAAGTCCTCCACTATGCTTCTCTTTGATTAAATTCTCTCTCATTGAACAGTTGGGTATGCACAGCTGATTTTTTTTAAATAACAGTCCCTCTTGTATAAAATAATCCAGCCACTTGCTCCTGTCCACCAAAATAGGATTCTTACAAGCCTCAAATGCCTCTTTAAAATCTGAATCGGTCTCATATAATTCTTTAAGAAAATCAAAACCCAACACTTGGATTTGACTTTCTTGCAGCAATACACTTCTCCTACTTAAGGCATCTACGACTTTGTTTGATTGTCCAGTTATATGCTTCAACACAAAATGAAAGCCTTGAAGATACTCTACCCATTTAGCATGTCTCTGGCTGCGTTTTGGCTGCTGCATTATAAACTGCAATGCATGGTTATCTGAATAAAGGATAAATTCCTTCGACATTAAATAATGCCTCCACTTCTTTAGTGCCTACACAACTGCATAAAACTCCTTATCATAAGAAGAATACTTCCTTCTGGCATCATTTAGCTTTTCACTGAAATAAGCTATTGGTCTATCTTCTTGGCTTAAAACCCCTCCAATTGCTTCTGCGCTGGCATCACACTTAACTTGAAAAGTTTTGTTAAAATCAGGAAGAACCAAAACAGGATTTTCAGTTATTTTCCTCTTTAACAGCTGAAAATTTCTCTCTGCTTCAGCAGTCCACTTAAATGGTTGTTTATCCTTCTTTATGGTCTCAATAATAGGTGCATTAATCTTACTAAAATTCTTAATGAATTTTCTGTAAAAACTAGCAAGACCATGAAAACTCCTTACCTCAAAAATACTCTTGGGTGAAGGCCACTCCACAATTGCTTTGATCTTTTTTGGATCCATCTTTAATCCTTCAGCTGAGATAACAAATCCCAAGTACACCAACTCCTCTTTCATGAATAAACATTTCTTCAGATTCAACAATAATTTTTCTTGTTGTAGCTTCTGTAAGACATAATGTAAATGCCTCAAGTGCTCCTCCTTGGACCTGCTATAGACTAATATATCGTCCAGATATACTATTACAAATTTACCAATGAATTCTTTAAGAAATTCATTCATAAGCCTCATGAATGTACTTGGTGCATTGGACAACCCAAAAGGCATCACTCTCCACTCATATAATCCTTCATTGGTCTTAAAAGCGGTTTTCCATTCATCCCCTTCTCTTATCCTTATCTGATGATAGCCACTTTTAAGATCTAACTTTGAAAAATATTTTGCGCCAGACAAGCAATCCATTAAATCTTCAATTCTGGGTAACAAAAATCTATACCTGATTGTAATCTTATTGATGGCTCTTGAATCTGTACACATTCTCCAGCCTCCATCTTTCTTCGGGCTCAACACTGTTGGCACTGCACAAGGACTCAGGCTTTCTTTGATCAACCCCTTGTCAAGCAATTCTTGCACCTGTTTCGTAACTTCTTCATTTTCTGCAGGAGTCATTCTATATGCTGCTTTGTTAGGTAAGCTTGCTCCAGGAATCAAATCTATATGATGAATGATTTTTCGAATTGGCGGTAATTCATTAGGCAAATAATCAACAATAATATCACAATAATTCTCCAACATTTCTTGAATTTCAATGGGTAATTTAGAAATTTTAGTAGAAGTCAATATTACCTTGGGCTTGCAAATTACAACAAAGTTTACCTCATTTTCTTCAGTCTGCTTCAAGTATTCCTTCCCTCCAAGCAACAGAGTTTTTGGACTAGTCTTCTGCCCCGACGCCTCTTCTTCTTGCAAAGGCAACAATGTATGATTAACACCATCCTTTCCAAACTTGTAGGTGTTTCTCTTCCCATCATGTATGGCTCCTCTGTCATATTGCCAAGGTCTTCCAAGAAATATGTGACACACGTCCATTGGAATCACATCACAAACAATTTTATCTTTGTACTTGCCCACTTGAAATTCCACTTCACACTGTTCACTTACCAACAGTTGATGTCCCTTTTGTAACCATGACACCTTGTAAGGTGTTGGATGCTTTATTGTCTTCAGCTTCAATTTCTCCACTACTTCTATAGAGACCAAATTATCAATGCTGCCACTATCAATGATCATCTGGAAACATTTCCCTTGGACGTTGCACACTGTCCTGAATAAAGTTTTCCTTTGTGGCGGTTCAGCAGCCACCTCCTTCATCGGCTTAAGTAAGACTTTATTAACCACCATAGATTCTCCTCTTTCTGGTCTATTTTCTTCTTCTGCTACAGCTGTCGCTGGTGCTTCTTCTTCAGCTGGAGCAACAATTGCATTCCTCTGCTTTATGTCTGCATTCTCTGGGCACTCAAAAGCTCTGTGTCCCAGCTTGTTACATTTGTAACATCTTAATTCTCTGCCTCTTCCTCTGCCTCCTCTTCCTCTGGAAAAACTCCCTTTGCCTCTTGCATCACCTTCTCTGGGTGCATGCTGGGTTGAGCTACTGCTAGCTCCATCTCTAGGTGCTGTAGATCTTCCTCTACCACCTTGACTTCCTTTTCCTCTGAAAGTCCCTCTCCCTTTGGCAGACTGCTTCCTCATGAGTTTTTCCTCAGCTTTCAGCGCTATCTGATAAGCTTCCTCTACTGTTTTAGGAGACAACAAACTTATCTCATCCTGAATGTCCATCCTGAAGCCATTCATATATCTAGCCACCTTCTCATCTGTGTCTTGAGCTTCTCCAGCTCTTATGCTTACTTTATAAAACTCTTCTGTATATTCTTTTACTGTTAAAGCTCTCTGTCTAAGATTTTGCATTTGTCTAAACAATGTTTGCTGATAATTACTTGGCAAGAACTTACCTCTTAACTTTGCTACCATTCAGCTCCAGTTCTTGATTGGCTGCTTACCAAGTCTCTTCCTTCCCCCTTGCACACCATCCCACCAGAGTGCTGCATGGCCTTTTAATTTGGTGACAGAAAACTTTACTTTCTTCTCGTCTTCTGTTTCCTCGTAATCGAAGAATTTCTCCATGCTGTTAATCCAGTCGATCAATTCTTCTGGATTCAATCCTCCTTGATATATCGGTACTAATTGGTTCCATGGCCTAGCTGTGGATTTCAATACTAACTGAAAGAACCTCATCTCAGGAGTAACCTGTACAGCTTCCTCCTCTTCAGTAGCTTCAATTTCGGGCTCACTGACATCTCCATCATCTATAATTCTATCTGAAGTTAATGCGTCCACTCTAGCTCGCAGCTCTTCTACTGTTTCCATTAGTTCAGCATTTGCAACAGGCCGTCCTCTTCCACCACGTCCTCGTCCTCTTCCAACTCTGAAAGCCATCCTTCTTCCGCTCCTGAGATTCAATTCAATGTCAGTTGATGGCTCTGATACCACTAATGATGGAGGGGTTGCAGGCGTTAGAGACAATCTCCCTAATCTGCCAGCAAGTTCTTCTATGTCTTGATCAACTTCCCTTTCTGGTCCCTCTTTAGTATCAGTCATTAACTGATAGTCTCATTGTCCCTCCAATTCCAAATTGTCAAAACAGTGGCTTTATCTATATCGGCAGTAATTCTCATAGAACTATGCCAACACAATATCGGAGGTCTTATAAGAAGGTTTATACCCCCAACACTATCGGCGATCACTTTGCAAATGGAGGACTTACACAATATAATATATCGGGCAGTAATTCTAAAGAATTACTTTAACACACACAGTCGCGCTTTTATATTTCCATTTTTCCTTATATCGGCGCTCGCTATCCCTTTGGTATATCGGCAGATTATATGGAGCAATGCTCGATATGCCACGGACCCGATGTCCTTATTCTACCGTCTCTATATTGAATTCGGGTCCGATATGTATCACAATCGCTAAAGCAAAGCTTGCGGACCCGATATTTTATATGCAGTCTTTAATAACTTCACTGGTTCCAGTTATCGGCGATCGCCCCAATTGACAGCCCTTCCACCTCCGAATTGACGGACCCGATGACCCCTTTCTGAGCTGTTCTATAGGAATTTCGGGTCCGACCTTTTCGGCGATTTCCGTTGGCGGTTGTTAACACAATGGACCTTACGGACCCGCCGAAACCATTTAACTATGATATATTATATTTCGGCTCCGGATTTCGGAGCTCTCCAACTTAACTGTGCCGAGGGTTCCTTTTGGACCCAAAAAGATTATAAACCAAACTCTATAACAAATCGGCTCCGGGATATCGGAGCTTTCGAAATGTTAAGGCCTCTCTCCCTTCCGACGCGATATTTGGTTCGGACCCGATGGGTTGTGAACCAATATAAATAGTTTTTTACGTCCGCTATAGTGCTGCTTAATGTATGAATATTTAAAGTAAACTGAAATATTTGCGAAAAATGTAATTAAGGGCCTACGGAAACATAAATGAAAAGGAAAAAGACCAAATGCCAGTTTACACAGCAGGTGTATCAAGTGGAAACAGTAAAACAATTTCACACTGTCAATACACAAAGTGATAAATTATGCATACATATTACCAGAACCCATTGGATTAAGAACGCCGAGAGAAGAGTTTCAATAATAATGCTTGGCACTCACTCCTCTCTTCTCTCCCCCCTTGAGAGCTTCACTGCCTCTTTATTTATAACTAAGGATAGGCCTTCTCGGTCCTTATCCGATACAAAGAAAAGCATGCTTTACAGAATGATTTAAAGCTTGAAAAGCTTTGTTACATCTGAGCATAAATAGCATGTTTTATTGCTAGATTCTTTTCTATCTTTTAACTAAAATAACATAGAAATTGCAGGCTAAAGGACCCCACTCCCTTGCCTGTAGATTTTTTTGGATTTTTTGAATAATTTCGAAGATTTTCCCCTCTGAGTCACATGCTCTTGCATCATTTAGGGGGCAGCTATTACATATCAATTTGGGCACATCACTCCCAACTTTTAGATCAGTACTATTAGGACCTATCAAATCGTAATCCAGTTGCTACATGCCCTAGAAAAGTCATCACTTTGAATGCCTCCTTCCCTGAACGTTTCCTAGCCTGAAGCCCTCCAGAAATGCCTCCTTGAGGGACCATCATAGCCTTGGTCAGGGGTAAATGCGCTTCAAGGTAGGTAGGCCCATGTAAGGGTGCATTTCAGTGCACCTAGGCCCACTTTGACTTGCGCTAGGCGAGATTGAGCGAAATCCTCATAGGGTTCTGGGAATATTCTTATCTTTCGGAGCATTCTAGAAGATTCCCACACTTATCATCTCCTATGATATTGAAATTGGATAGGGAATGAGTTAAGTAGCGTCCTATCCTCTCATCCATTCCTCCATGGAAACTAACTCTAAGTTTGGAAGGCCATTCAATACCCTCATTTATGACCAAACCACCTCCATTTTCCTATAAATTGAGCACTCATCTAAGTGATCAAGGGTTGGACTTTGAGAATTTGTAAGGAGATACTTTTGGTGTGAGGTTTGAGATTTTAAGCAAGTATTGTTATGCTGTTAGAGTGTTGTGCTTTTAATGTGATGTTGGATGGAACTCAAGTTGGAGAAGTGACATTGGGTCAGACTTCATGGTTATAACTCTTCCTTCTACTTAATAAAGCTGTTTACACATTTTCCCATATTCTTGTCATTATGTATGATGATTATATGTGTAAATGCTTTCGATTCCATTTGCTTATAGTAGATATCTATCTTGCTTTGATTGGTTTTTGTCCTCTGTTTATGACTGCAGGTAATTGTCGAGGGAATTTAGTTCGAGAAGGAGTGACGAGAGCCATACAAAGGGACAAAGGGAAAGCAAAAGATAACAAGTAGGTTGCTTGTCTTATTTATCTTCTATGGAAAAAGGATAAATTCTTTAAATATATTTTTCTAGGTGTAGCTACCCACCTAGGGAAATTGTATTTATCTGTAGATGAAAAATTCCACATAACAAACCTTGGTCTCATCTGCGCCCCTAATATTCGCCTCGCGCTCCCCTAGTTCCTTGATCCAGAGGCTAGGTTTCTACTTGCACCCTATCTGAGGGTTTTCTATCCATCATTAGGTCATTACTATGAAAATTATGCTCATCATGACCTACGAATTGACAGAAGTTGCAGAAGCATTGTTGCGGTGTCTGTACAAATTTCTGCAGCAAATGGCAATTGTTTGTCGCATGTTTTCCAGCTACCTAATAGATAGCAAACCATAGTGTGGGCCTTATACTTGGCCCTTATTGAGCTTTTTTCCTTAGAGGCATTGGTCCCCCTACTGCAACATAATTCGCGAAGACTAGACAATGATCTTTGTCATGCCCTTGACTTTTTCACTTCAAGCACCAAACTTCTTCGCTCACCTCTGGCGAAACTGTTCTATCTTTCTTCAAACACTAAAATTCTAGGCACAGGTTCTACAACTGCACTTGAATATGCTAAATCCCTAAATTAGAATCTTGCATCAGTGTCTTGTTTAATCTCATTACAATATCTAGGGCTTCCCCTTGGGTTACAATCTTTTGTTGTGAGAAAGAATCCCTTAGATGAGGAAGGAGCGAAGCCACAAACCATTCATAGTGATGCCCATCCATAAGATTCATGTTGGCTTCACGGATTGTGCACTTCAACCTTTGATCCAAATCCCAGGGTGTCTCGCAAGGCTTCATCATGATCTCCTTGAATCCCACAATTGATTGAGCTTCAGATTTGGGCCTGCTGAATTCCTTATTTGGCGCGGTCTGAATATCTGCTAATGAAGCCATCGGATTATCAGTGCATTACTTAATGTACCATGTTAGCGTGCATTCCTGCAACACAGTAACCAACGTTGCTTTCTTCATCTGATCATCTATAATACCCTGAGCTTCCCATACAGCCTTCACGATGAACCAAAATTGGTTCAGGCCCTCAGTTCTTGACCCCTTGAACACAAGCAATTTTACTGAATTCGCCATATTGGACGGTAGAGAAGGTGGCGGTGGTGTGCATGAAGGCGTATTCGGTGGAGGTGAAGATGGATGTATTGTGGGTGGATGGGGTATTCGTAGGAACCCTTGTCTTATTAGTTGAACAATGCTTTGCAGAGAACCCTGTGCTGCTTCCTCGTCATCACTTAGAGGAGGTCCAATCAACGGGCTATATTCAGGGCCTATTTTCCCTCTATCCCTGAAGATCTTTACACTTCGTGTAGCTCCAAACATGAAGGTATCCACATAACCAAATTTTCACACAAGAACATCTTAATCCAAGTATTTAAAGACCTTAAATACTTACCTCGTGGTCCCTTAAAGAAGCGGCACTCTACTTCATAGTAACTGACCGAAGTATTGACCGCGAACTCTATCAAAAATCCTCCTATGATACGATCTAGCCAATGATCGACAATGTGTGTGATCTTATCTTCAGAGGCTTCTAATCTCCACACTAACTCTGGGGTCTAGACTATTGGACCATCAAGCCTCCACCTTCCTTAGTCATTTGCCAATTTCATGATCCACTCGTATAATTCGACCGGGAAGGAACAAAAGAAGATTTTGTGTATCTCTGTGTACAAATATTTTTCCAACCACTGTTCTTTCGTTAATCGCGGATTCCTGTTTTCTTGCGCTGAGAATTCATGGATCTTTATATCCAACCAGTCTTCAATCTCCTTCTTAGTTGGATTCCAGTGATGCGACATCACACATCTCTTTATGCAGATCCTGGTCTCGATAATGGAACCATTTGTTTTCTTGATGGTCCCTGACCCAGGTTCAACATTAATTAGCGAAGCAAATCCTTACACTACTGGCCCTTTCGACATCAATCCGTGGAATGCGGATTGAAGTCTCACTCGAAGCAGTCTGGGGCGATGTAGGAACCAAGTTTCCACACCCAAATATGGGAGTGATGTCGTTTAGTACCATAAACCTTCCTTCACGTAGGTCGATAAGCCTTTTAGGGCTTATCGAAATAATCATCGTAGTCATCCTCTAAATCTCCACAAAGGTCTGCAACTGTCCTTTGCGTACCCTAGATAGGGAGGTCAAACACTTATGCACTTTTATAACTACTCTTACTTCCGTAATTACCCAGATTAACTTAAGTCTCTGATAACTTCAACATGCATTAAGAGGATCTTTGCGTAAACAAATATTTTTACTTGCATTCATATAACAAAGCAAAGCATATGGATTCACACACCAATACAACATTAAAACATAAACCCAGTATTCATCATAAAATAATCATATGCATTTATAAAAGAAGTAAAATAGATCATACACAGATAATTCTAGAACAATTCTCTCTATTTATGCTTCAGATCTTCTTTATATACTCTAATCGCCCTACGCACACAGCTGCAGGGGTCCGCGCACTCAAAGGAGCACGAACTCAAAGGACACCAATCCTATATTTTCCAAGCACCACCTTGGACTTTCCAAGGCACCTACCTTGTCAATTTTGAGGCACCAACCCTATAGCTTCACTTTGTCAAGGCCTATTTGGTTATACTTCACGGCTTCCAATGTTTTCTTCAACAAGCCCTATCAATCTTCAGCTACGCCTTCACTTAGTCTCCACGTCACATCATCAATGACAACCTAGTATTCTCAAAAGGTTTTGCCACTGCTCTTCATGGTACCCAATCAAATTCTCCAAGTCACCTCATGATGGTTTATGCATCACGGTCTTCAAGGGCGTCTCCAAAACTTCAATCGATGCATGTCTTCAATCAATTGCACAAGTTCTGCACAAAGTCTCCCAAACAGCTGTCTTAATAATAGCTTCAAAGATACTTCAATAATTCTCCAACTGTTCTCCAATGAAGGCTCCAACAAGTCTTCAATAAATGCTTCACCAAAATTCTCCAAGCAATGCTTAAGAAGACTTTTCTCAATGATTGATTCTAGGTTCGCTCCAAGGCTGCTTCAGCTTACCAACTCAACAATTTATCTTTTTAAGGGCACCCATTATCTCTTCCTTGTATTCTCTGCTTAACCCACAAGGATTCTAGTCCTAAGGTCAATATCCACAGTGTTAATATTCTGTAGCAGCGTGTTTTTTTTTTTTTTTTTCTTTGTGTAGTTGCACCACCGTACAACAACTCCAAACTCTCCACAAAACATTCCGCAATTTTTGTCACAAGACTGTAATCCGAGTTATATGATTGTTCACAAGGTACAAGACTGTTCTTTTGTCCACAAAGATAGCACAAGAATCTGATTTCTGGACCAATAGACGAGCTCCGCAGCTAGACCGAGCTTGCGGGTGACTGCTCACTGTAATACAGGTCCGAAAGTGAGAGAAGCAGCTACAGGACTATGGTCCGAGCCTGTGTATAGCGATGAGCCCAAGTAAGCATTCTTTTTCTAGGTGGTCTAAGTGCAATGTAAAGAGAAGAATCGAAGCAACCGTTTACTCCACAGGTTATCAAGTGTAGCGTAAAGCGAAAAACGCAAAATATTGTTTGAAACAAATAAGCTTCCACTGACTATAGAAGAATCAAACTTTTAATTTTTTCAAGTCGTGTTTTCTTCCACAAGTCCGAAATTGAACTCCACATATCTGGAAAATATTTTCTCTACAAATTCGAATTTTTCTGAAGCTTCAGGTCGTATCTTGTTCTTCTAATCCCTTCGCACTGCAACGTATATCACTTTTCAATGTTGTGCTTCTATTTCATCAATAAATGAACATCTGCGTTAACCAAATGTAAAGGATCTTCTTTCGTTTCTGTTTTATGCGTATCTCATACTCTAAACCGAACATTCTTTAACATATATTTATATTTATTTTCATGAACATATGTGGAGCCGACTTCTGCTGGTGGAGCCCTGTAATGCATTCAACTTGGAGCTGAGAATAGCGTTATTTTTTTTAGTGTGTATGTCGTGGAGGTAGTACTATAAAAGTTTTATTGACGTAATTATAAATTAATAAAATTATTATGGTATAACCGTAAGGAATGGAGTTAAAAAAAATGTTTTGAGGGTTTTTTTTTTTTTTTAATAATAGCTTTTATGGTTATATATTTAAATTAATAAATTTGTTATGGCGTAATGTTAAGGGTTGGAGAGTTATAAAATGTTTTAAGGCTTTTTTTTTTATTTTTTATTTTTTATAATAATTTTTCATGAATAACTTTTTAGGGTTTTAGACTCGGGGTTAGGTTTTCAGGATTTAGGATTGAGGGTTAGAGTTTTAGGACTAGTGTTTCAGTTTCATATATTTTTCATATGTTATTTAGGTTTTTTTTTGTTAGGGTTTATCAATGATTAGGGATATAATATAAATAATGTGAGGTAGATTGGTTTAGTTTTTTTTTAATTAGAATTAAGGTTAGGTTACCTTCAAAGGCATAATTTAGGGTATGCAAGGATATTTAGAATAGGGTTCCTTCTTTATTTATTAGGGTTATGACCTCTTCATTAAACAGGGAACAAAGGCTAGGGAATTATGAAACTAAGGTTTTAGGGTTTTATCATGCTTAGGGTTTTCTCCTAGGGTTTGTATGAAGGTTAGGGTTATGTATCACAAAAATGTTTTCCATTTCCACAATGCCATATTGACATCAATGACAACTTTGATTAAAAAATCCTTGCAATCATTCCATGGGGATGATTTTCTGCTGATTTTCCATTCTTAACTGAATCAAAGACCATTGCAGCGAAAGTCTCCCCATCCTTTCCCATGTCTGTTTAGGCAAAACATTCGCGTCTGACCCTAGATCTAGAATAAATTGATCCATCTCATATTCTCCTATCTGCGTAATGAATCTCATCTCACGCCCGTTCTTGCCTTATGCTTACCAATCTTCCTGACTACATGTAGTCCGAAAGGAGCATTTTATTTTCTGGTGCGCTTATTTATCAGCTCCTGTAGTTCTTTCACAGCCATGCTAACATGCATCAACTTCATACAGGTCTCCAAGAATGTAGTAAACATGGAAGGGTCCATCTCTTCAGTTGGCTTATCCTGACTTCCTCAGGTAGAGGCCTCAACGAAGCTTTTCTTTGCTTCCATAAACGTTTCCTTTGCATGCTCTAGATCAAACCTGATATCCTTTTCTGGCGCTTTGCAGACCCATTCACCTTCTTCAGGATACTTCCCCTTATCTTCGATTGTCGTCATTCCACTCCGCAACACAATATTTACCTTAGGATCCTCTTCGCGAGGCTCAACCCTCATCATCTGCAAGTTCTGAGTCGGCTGCTGCAGCTACACCCCCTTTTCCCATATCTTAGTTAATAATACAGGGAAATCCTCTATCATATGGTCAAACTAAGTACAATATCGACATGATAGACGTGTCGGGTTTGTGCATTCTCACACGTAATGTCCCGGTCCTTGACAATTGTAACAAATAACATGTCCCTGACCTTTACCAGGTCCTCCTCCACCTTATTACAGATCCATTTGGGCACATCACTCCCAACATTCAGATCAGTAGTATTAGGGTCCATCAAACCCTAACCCAGTTGCTACATGCCCTAGACAAGTCATCAATTTGAATGCCTCCTTCCTTGAAAGTTTCCTGGCCTGAAACCCTCCAGAAATGCCTCCTTGAGGGACCAACATAGCCTTAGTCAGGGGTAAATGCACTTCAGTGCAGGTAGGCCCATGTAAGGGTGCATTTCAGTGCACCTAGACCCACTTTGACTTGTGCTGGGCGAGATTGAGTGAAATCCTCATAGGGTTTTTGTAATATTCTTATCTTTTGGAGCATCCTAGAAGATTCCTGTTGGCATTATGATACATATGTTGTACTTGATGGTAACCCACTCATCTCAGATAATAAATTATAGTGTAGAGAAAATTTCATGCACTTATATGCAGAGAAAAGTTTATTTCATGTAGAGAAACGTTCACGCACTTTTATGCAGAGAAAAGTTTATTTCATGTAGAGAAAAGTTCATGCACTTTTATGCAGAGAAAAGTTTATTTCATGTAGAGAAAAGTTCACGCACTTTTATGCAGAGAAAAGTTTATTTCATGTAGAGAAAAGTTCACGCACTTTTATGCAGAGAAAATTTTATTTCATGTAGAGAAAAAGTTCACGCACTTTCATGCAAGGAAAAGCGCGTATATGTTGGAGAACTTACCTTTGGTCCATGGTAGTTAGTCCTTGGTATTTGAACCTATGGTTTTGGACCATGGTAAAAAGTTCACGCACTTTCATGCAAGGAAAAGCACGTATATGTTGGAGAACTTACCTTTGGTCCATGGTAGTTAGTCCTTGGTATTTGAACCTATGGTTTTGGACCATGGTAAAAAGTTCACGCACTTTCATGCAAGGAAAAGCGCATATATGTTGGAGAACTTACCTTTGGTCCATGGTAGTTAGTCCTTGGTATTTGAACCTATGGTTTTGGACCATGGTACCTCGTCAAAAGTGTTGATCTCACGCACTTTTATGGTTGGTTCATGGTATTAGTCCGACAGTTTTTGATCCTATGGTTTTGGTCCGTGGTATTGCATCCAAAAGTGTTGATCCCAAGTATTGAGTCCGTGGTATTGTGTTATTATGGTTTTGGACCATGGTATTGAGAAAGGACTAAGGCTATAAAAGAGGAAGGAGATCATTTGGCAAAGCATCTTCTGAATTATCGAATATCTGATAAAGTGCTAGATCTGGAATATTGTGATTGGGTTATGGTGCAGATCTGGATCTGAATGAAGAAGGAACCTGAGCGTAAGGAGAAGGATAAGTTCTATTTATGGGTCAAAATCTTAAGGCTGGAATAGTGGTATCTCTATATGATTTTGATCTGTGATATGTGGCATACGCTTGATCTATAAATCTAATAAGCTGGGTCTGAATTATTGATGCATGTTTTATTTTACACATGTTATGATCTGGGTATGTCTGATGTAACAACTGCAAAGTTATAAGGAAATATTTGCATATCTGTATGCAGGTTGGCTTTGGTGAAATCAAAGATTGATGATGCAAGTGTAGTTGATGGGTTTTTGATGTTCTTGGATCCAGTCTGAAAATTAATGAAAAGTGGTCCTTGAAAGAAAAGAAGTAGGGGGTTGTAGCTCCCTTCCAGGAGAGACTAGAAAATGAGAGAGAGAGTTGTAGCTCTCTGCAGGTTGTAGCCTGTGTACTGGTAAAGGACTGCACCAATACAAAATCATTGTAAAAGGAGTTTCTTATTAAAAGAAGATAGAGACATATTGCAGGAGGTGGTTTTCACCCACATTGGGTTTCCACCTTATATCTGGTGTTCTTTTGTGTGACTATTTGCTTTTCTTGTTCCTGCTCATTATTTTATGATTCTGACATACAAAGTAATGATCAATATTTGAAGAATTATTCAAAGTATAAATAAAGAAGATATATTGAAAATAATTTGATAATACTGATTCACCCCTCTTCTCAGTATTATTTCCAACAATTGGTATCAGAGCAGGTCCTTCTGAAGAAGCTTGATCGCTTGAAGGAAGATCTAACATCATGAGAAACTACGAGAGGGAAGCATCAATCAGGCCACCGATTTTTGATGGGACAAACTTCGTATATTGGAAGGTAAGAGTTACTGCCTATCTTCAATCTTTGGGTACAAAAGTATGGGACATTATAGAAACAGGGTATACTTTTCCATCAACTACTCCTACAGATTCAGCTGAGAAGAAGAAATATGAAACAAATGCAAAGGCGGTTAATACTCTTCTAGGATGTCTATGTCAATCTGAATTCGTGAAGGTTATGCAATATAAATCCGCAAAAGAAATATGGGACAAGATTGTTTTGAGCTACGAAGGAGATGAACAGGTAAAACGTGCGAAACTTCAAACCCTCAGGATTTAGTATGAGAATCTCAGAATGTATAATGATGAAAGTGTGGCTAAATATTTTCTTCATGTGGATGAGATTGTTAATTGTATGAAAAATTTGGGTGAAGAAATAAAAGAGGCTGTTGTGGTTGAAAAAGTTCTAAGATCTTTGTCACCTAGGTTTGAATCTAAAGTTTCTGCTATAGAAGAAAAGGAGAATCTACAACATCTTAAAATGTCACAACTACATGGAATTCTAACTGCTTATGAAATGAGAAAAGGAGGTCCATCTGACAGGAAAGAAGCTGCCTTCAAGGCTTCAGGTAAAGGAGAGTACTATGAATCAGGACATGGGTCAGAAGAAGAAGAAGAATCAAATTTTGTCAGAAATCTTCAACGGGGTGCTAGACGATTCAGAGGTAAGTTACCCTTCAAATGCTTTTCTTGTGGAAGAGTAGGTCACTATGCTACCAAATGTCCTCATAAGGATAAGATCGACAAGGGAAAGGAACCTATTAGATGGAAGAAGAAACAGAATAAGAAAAGCTACTACACTCATGAAGACAGTGATGGTCTATCAAATAGTGATGAAGATGAACGAGGTAATGACTATAAACTTTTAATGGCATTTGAAGATGATGACTACATGGATGCTATAGATGTGGATAGTTTTTATGAAGAGATTTCTAGACTTAAGACATGTATAGAAGAAAAGAATATGATCATTGATACTCTACAATTTCAAATTGATGAAAAAGAAAAATATCTTGAAAAGTTAGAAGGTGAAATTGTTGGCCTTAGAAAAGAAATTGAGAAAACAAAGGCTATTAATCTTAAGTTTGTCAAAGGATCTGAAACTCTGGATGAGATCATCAATGTACAGCGTTCTCCGCTAAACAAGACAGGTCTGGGGTATAATGGAGAAACATCTCAAGCATCCACCTCAAAGAGTTATCTTGATGCAGCAAGAAGGAATGAGCAAAAGCACAATGGAGATCACCAGGTAAAGAAGGGACGAATTACATCAAGAATGAACAAAGACTATCAGGTAAACCAGGGGCAATCTATCTTAAGGATGAACAAAAGCTACAACTAGCCACAGGTAAAATCTTCTCAATTTGCTTCAAGAATGGATGACAATAGAAATTACAATCATTTGGCCGATAGATTTGATAATCGCAGAAGTTTCTTCAATGGGCAATGTTTCTCTTGCCATAACTTTGGTCACAAAGCAGCTCAATGTGTTGCATATAAAACAATCATGACTAGAGAAGCTCAAAAATAAAGAAGTATGATCAGGATTACAAAAAGGACCTATAACAACTTTTTGGCTCTTGAAAATGAAGTTGAATGTTCTATTTGCAATAACTTTGGTCATGAAGATTCTGAATGCAGGAGAAGGTTTCACCAGACAAAGGAACAAGCCTCAAGCACTAGAACATGGAGAATAAAGGAACCACAAACAGAAAGATGTGGGATAGCCTTTTATGCAAAGGGACAGGAAAATCTATGGTACATCGACAGTGGATGTTCGAAGCATATGAGAGGTGATAAAGAAAAACTTGAATCATATTCTGCTTTAGAAAAGGGAAAGAAAGTTTCTTTTGGAAATGATACTCCAGCAGCTATAAAAGGAAAAGGCACAACTCAGTTAAAAGAAAAGGTCAAAGCTGGAAATGTTTTGTATGTTGATGGCTTGAAGCATAACCTTCTGAGTGTTAGTCAGATGTGCGATCAAGGAACCAAGGTAATATTTCGATCAAATGGATGTAGCGTTCGTGATCTTGATACAGGGAAAACAATGATCAAAGGTAGAAGAACTCCAAATAATCAATACATATTTGAAGAAGGACAACAACAATGCTATTTGAGCAAGGATGATGAACACTAGTTATGGCACCGGAGGTTGGGGCATCTAAGCTTTTCACAAATAAGGAAAGCATGCAAATATCAGGCAGTTCGTGGTCTTCCAGATATCAAAATTCCAGACAACACCATATGCAAATCATGTTAGTTTGGAAAGCAAACCAGAACTAACTTTCCAGAGAAGGAAGGATCAACTAGCATGCCTCTTGAGCTAGTCAATACAGATGTATGTGGTCCATTTAGGAAAAGGACACCTCGAGGAGAAGAATACTTGATATTATTCATTGACGATTTCTCCAGGTTTGTTTGGTTAGGACTTATGAAGCACAAAGACGAAGCATTCAAGAAATTCAAATCCTTCAAAGCCTTGGTTGAAAATGAATCAGGTTACAAAATTAAGTGCCTCAGGTCTGACAGAGGTGGGGAGTTTACCTCAAATGAGTTTTTCGATTTCTGTGAAGAACATGGGATAAGAAGAGAATTCTCCACAGCTAGAACTCCTCAGCAAAATGGAGTGGTGGAAAGGATGAACAGAACAGTCCAACAAATGGCTCGTGCTATGCTTGATGAGTCTGGAACTCCCGCAACTTTCTGGGGTGAAGCCGCATATGCTGCAGTTGTTATTCTCAACAAAACAAATGTCCGAGTGAACAACACTCAAACTCCTCATGAGCTCTGGTATGGTGAGACTCCTTCGGTAAAGCACTTCAAAATCTTTGGGAGCAAATGCTATATTAAGAATACTGATGAGCAACTTGGCAAACTTGAACCTAGAGCAGATGAAGGCATTCTTCTTGGTTATTCTCCACACAACAAAGCATATAAGTGCTACAATAAAAGACTTGGAAGAATTGTTGACAACATTGATGTAGTGGTTGATGAAAAGGGATACATTCCTAGGCAAGTAAATCATGAAAATATCAAAGAAGATGAAGACTACCCTCAAAGACAGAATGATGAAGAAGAAGAACCTCAAGGAGCACCAGAGGAACAGATAAGAATAGAAGAGAAGACTCCATCCCGGTACGTTCAGAAGAATCATCCAGAATCTCAGATTTTGGGGCAGAAAGAAGCAGGTGTACAAACAAGAAGAACAATTGCAGAAGCTTCAAGCTATTTGGCATTACTCTCCTCCACTGAACCACAAAATGTAAAAGAGGCATGCAAAGATGAATGTTGGGTCAAAGAAATGGATGAAGAACTTGAGCAAATTGAAAAGAACAACACTTGGGAGTTGGTTCCTAGACCAAAGGATAAGAATGTTATAGGGACAAAATGGGTCTTCAAAAATAAGTTGAATGAAAATGGGGAAGTAATTAGAAACAAGGCAAGACTTGTCTATAAAGGGTATGCGCAGCAAGAAGGAATAGATTTTGAGGAAACTTTTGCTCCTGTTGCAAGACTTGAGGCCATCCAAATGTTCCTTGCTCTCTCAAGCTTTCAAAAGTTCAAAGTATTTCAAATGGACGTGAAATCAACCTTTCTGAATGGAGACTTAGAAGAAGAAGTATACATTGAGCAGCCAGATGGTTTCATTCTTGGAAATGATCCAAATCTTGTATGCAGATTGAAAAAGGTTCTCTATGGTCTTAAACAAGCTCCAAGGGCTTGGTACTATCATTTGGACAAATATCTTCATCAACAAGGTTTTTCAAAAGGATCAGCAGATAGCAATCTTTATATAAAAATTGAAAATGACAAATTGCTAATACTTGTTGTAGATGTAGATGACATTATCTTTGGCAGGAATGAAAAATCTATGAGTCAAAGCTTTACCTTGGTGATGCAGAAAGAATTTGAAATGTCCTTGCTTGGAGAATTGACATATTTTCTTGGTTTGCAAATCCAATAAAATGAAGGAGGGATCTTCTTGTCTCAAACCAAGTACCTCAAGCATATTTTGAAGAAATATGGTATGGAAGAAGCAAAACTAGTATGTACACCCATGGTCACAGGATGTAACCTCAGTGCAAATGATGAATCAGCAACAGTGCATCAACCAAATTACAGATCTATGATTGGAAGTCTACTTTATTTGACAGGTACCTGACCAGACATCATGCATGCAGTGGGAATAGTTGGAAGATTTCAGGCAAATCCAAAGGAAACTCATCTTCAGGCAGTGGAGAATCTTCAAATATCTTCAAGGGACTCAAAACTATGGCTTATGGTATCCTAGAGATACAGATCTCACACTTCATGCTTATACAGATGCAGATTGGGCCGGAAGCGTGGATGATAGGAAAAGCACAAGTGGTGGTGCATTATTTATGGGTTCCAGATTAGTATTTTGGTTCAGCAAGAAACAAAGTTCGATTGCCTTGTCTACAGCTGAAGCAGAATATGTTGCTGCTGCATCTTGCTGCACTCAACTCCTTTGGATGATGTAGACCTTGCAGGATTTTCAAATCACTTGTACACCACCCATCTCCATCTTATGTGATAATACAAGTGCAATCAACATTTCAAAGAACCCAGTCATGCATTCAAAAACCAAGCACATACCAATCAAGTATCACTTTCTTCGGGAACAAGTGCTTGAACAAAAGGTCAAGTTGGAGTATGTTCCTTCTAAGGAACAGGTTGCTGATATACTCACCAAACCATTGCCTAGGGAGACCTTTGAATACCTCAGGAAAAAGCTGGGGGTTGTTGATGCATCATCTTGTTGTTGAATCTCTTCTAGTTGTTGGTTGTACGCAAGGTTCATCTGAAGTATATGCGTACATGTGCTGGGTTGCGGATTGGTCAAAGATCGAATGGCACAGGTTCAGGGGGAGCATATCATGCATTTTTGGCATTATGGAGGAAGTACAGAAGGAGATCATGGATGCTGGTCTGAATATTGCTGCAATACGTCTCTATCTCTTTCATGGTAATGGATTATGGTTCTTCTTTGCAGATCTGGTTTATAGTCAGGGGGAGCATGTTCTTAGGGGGAGAATAACCCTTTGCCCTTGATGTCAAAGGGGGAGAGTGATTGGTTGTTGTTGCCATCAAGTCCAAAGGGGGAGATTGTTGGCATTATGATACATATGTTGTACTTGATGGCAACCCACTCATCTCAGATAATAAATTATAGTGTAGAGAAAAGTTCACGCACTTATATGCAGAGAAAAGTTTATTTCATGTAGAGAAAAGTTCACGCACTTTTATGCAGAGAAAATTTTATTTCATGTAGAGAAAAGTTCACGCATTTTTATGCAGAGAAAAGTTTATTTCATGTAGAGAAAAGTTCACGCACTTTTATGCAGAGAAAAGTTTATTTCATGTAGAGAAAAAGTTCACGCACTTTCATGCAAGGAAAAGCGCGTATATGTTGGAGAACTTACCTTTGGTCCATGGTAGTTAGTCCTTGGTATTTGAACCTATGGTTTTGGACCATGGTAAAACGTTAACGCACTTTCATGCAAGGAAAAGCACGTATATGTTGGAGAACTTACCTTTGGTCCATGGTAGTTAGTCCTTGGTATTTGAACCTATGGTTTTAGACCATGGTAAAAAGTTCATGCACTTTCATGCAAGGAAAAGCGTGTATATGTTGGAGAACTTACCTTTGGTCCATGGTAGTTAGTCCTTGGTATTTGAACCTATGGTTTTGGACCCTGGTACCTCGTCAAAAGTGTTGATCTCACGCACTTTTATGGTTGGTTCATGGTATTAGTCCGACAGTTTTTGATCCTATGGTTTTGGTCCGTGGTATTGCATCTAAAAGTGTTGATCCCAAGTATTAAGTCCGTGGTATTATGTTATTATGGTTTTGGACCGTGGTATTGAGAAAGGACTAAGGATATAAAAGAGGAAGGAGATCATTTGGCAAAGCATCTTCTGAATTATCGAATATCTGATAAAGTGCTAGATCTGGAATATTGTGATTGGGTTATGGTGCAGATCTAGATCTGAATGAAGAAGGAACCTGAGCGTAAGGAGAAGGATAAGTTCTATTGATGGGTCAAAATCTTAAGGCTGGAATAGTGGTATCTCTATATGATTTTGATCTGTGATATGTGGCATACGCTTGATCTATAAATCTAATAATCTGGGTCTGAATTATTGATGCATGTTTTATTTTACACATGTTATGATCTGGGTATGTCTAATGTAACAACTGCAAAGTTATAAGGAAATATTTGCATATCTGTATGCAGGTTGGCTTTGGTGAAATCAGAGATTGATGATGCAAGTGTAGTTGATGGGTTTTTGATGTTCTTGGATCCAGTCTGAAAATTAATGAAAAGTGGTCCTTGAAAGAAAAGAAGTAGGGGGTTGTAGCTCCCTTCCAGGACAGACTGAAAAACGAGAGAGAGATTTGTAGCTCTCTGCAGGTTGTAGCCTGCGTACTGGTAAAGGACTGCACCGGTACAAAATCATTGTAAAAGGAGTTTCTTATTAAAAGAAGATAGAGACATATTGCAGCAGGTGGTTTTCACCCACATTGGGTTTCCACCTTATATCTGGTGTTCTTTTGTGTGACTATTTGCTTTTCTTGTTCCTGCTCATTATTTTATGATTCTGACATACAAAGTAATGATCAATATTTGAAGAATTATTCAAAGTATAAATAAGGAATATATATTGAAAAGAATTTGATAATACTGATTCACCCCCCCTCTCAGTATTATTTCCAACAATTCCCACACTTATCATCTCTTATGAGCTTGAAATTGAATAGGGAATGAGTTAAGTAACCTCCTATCCTCTCATCCCTTCCTCTATGGAAACTAACTCTAAGTTTGGAAGGCCATTCAATACCCTCATTTATGACCAAACCACCTCCATTTTCCTATAAATTGAGCACTCATCTAAGTGATCAAGGGTTGGAATTTGAAAATTTATAAGGAGATACTGTTGGTGTGAGGTTTGAGATTGTAAGAAAGTATTATTATTCTGCCAGAGTGTTGTGCTTTTGATGTGATGTTGGACGGAACTCAAGCTGGAGGAGTGACATTGGATCAGACTTCATGGTTGTAACTCTTCGCTCTACTTAATAATCTATTTACACCTTTTCCAATATTCTTGTTTTTAAGTATGATGATTATATGTGTAAATACTTTCGATTCCATTTACTTATAGTAGATAGATCTCTTGATTTGATTGGTTTTTGTCCTTTTTTTATGATTGCAGGTACTTGTCCAGCGAATTGAGTTTGAGGAGTGACGAGAGCCATTAAAAGGAGACAAAGGGAAAGAGAAAGATAACAAGTAGGTCCCTTGTCTTATTTATCTTCATGAAAAAGGATAAACACTTTAAATATGTTGTTCTAGGTGTAGCTACCCACCTAGGGAAATTGTATTTATCCATAGATGCAAAATTCCACATAACAAATTAGCGACTCCGCTATGGAAATACCATCATTCTGGGTAGTTTATCCTCATCCTAGTACACTCTAGTAGACGTTACTTGCCTCCATTGATCTTATTTCAACCTTTTTGAAGTGTTTTTCGTCAACAAATTGAGGTTAGATGTCTTTTGATTGACCTCTCTGGCACTAGCGTAGGCTTGGTCAAGGGACAATGCTTTGTAGAGCACCCTTGGCTTAGAGACAGTGCTCTACAATGTATTTACTCCCACTCTGACCTACGTTGATCCTCCTTAAAAACCCATATTTGGCTTGGTTTTTTCTAATTTTGATTCTGAAGTTGTTTGTTTAAAGATCAATGTTGCTATGGTTCTGAAATAAGCTTGTATCTTTTCTCCTAACCCTACTTTGACCTTAATTGTTTAGTGTTTCTTAAGAGTTTTCTTTATCATTATCAATTCATTGTCAAAGTTAATTTATATTGATTAGTCTTTTCTGAAAAGGAAGTGTCATAAAGTCTTCATTTCTTTGAAAAAGAAACTGTTGTAAAGTATTTGTTTCTTATAAAAAGTATTGATTAATTGTTTGTGCATCTAATTCATTTTTGTTCATCTAAACACTAAAGGGACTGAAAAGAAAAACTTGCATTTTGCACATTGTAGTTTGTGAATTCTTGATAGGAATAGCTAGGGAAATTGCATTAGGTGTTCTCTTTGCTCTTTGTCAAAGATCTGATTTCTCTATCCTTTACTAGCTACGGTTTTAATTGTTAATTGAATGAAAGAATGTTTCTCATGTTAGTTGCATTTTAGGAATTGCAAACATACATCACTTGGTGAAACTTTAAAGGAAAATTCTTAAGAAGATCAACTTAAAAGTTATCTCAATTAGCTTAATGGAGAATTGTAACTTAACGGAAAACATTTAGAGGTTCTAGGCTAGAGACGTGTTCTGGTGTCGTTAAACATTGTAGTTTTTGCTAATTTGTATGTGATACATTTTGAGTGTGATACCTGATTCCACGTACGTAAGTATATCGTAGATCATCCACGTACTCTTAGGTATATAAGGTGGTCTTACAGTACATAAATTATAAAGGAATGCTCTCACTGTGCGGTTTCGCATTAGACAACGCTAACACGGATTGGGCCTTCACGTACTTTCGGGTATATATGGGAGGTATACATTAGGTTGCTATCCATCCATAGGTAACCGAGTCAGCCGCCTTGTACATTGTGATACACCGAACAAAACATTCAAGGAGATTTCCTACACGTATGTTAAGTTCTTGGTTTACTGAGGCAGTATATTGCAGTTTATAGTTGCTTGGTAATCCTTTTGCCTATATTATCCCTATTTTATTTTGTTATGTTATTTTGATTAAAATAAAATTAATTGACCGTGGATAACATCTTCCACGCTCACTCCTTAGTTGATCCTAGGTTGAGACATATGGACTCCGGAGTCCATCAATCAAGGAATTATTTTTGATGGGAATCCTAGTCCTTTTCCTCCTTTCGGAAATATTGGTGCTCCTTATATGGATACATTTTCCCTTCCGGGATTTACCATTGGCTTGCCAGTATGGTTGTTTTCAACCTCCTTGGTTCAAAATGTCGTGATTTATCCGCAATTGAGTACTCCTCCAACTGGACAAAATCAACCTCCAGTTGATCTTAAAGTTTACCCTTTGCCTTCTTCCTCGGTTTTTTATTTGTCTCCTTCTTCTTCTTCGCCTTGTGAAAATATTGACACTAGTAACCAAGTGGCTAAGAATAAGAAGAAGAAAATTCAGTAGGGGGCAACCAAGCAACCATTTCTTCGAATGCAACTTTTGATAAAAAATTGTCCGATAAGCCTCACAAAGTTTGATATCCATGAAAACTTTGTACATGAGACTACCTTCTTCGAAATTATTCTGATATCCATCAGATATTAGAAGAATGGTATTCTCATTCACATCATCCTGTGTCATCAACTTCTGGAGATCATGTTGGTGACACACCATCAACTAGTGGTAGGAAAGTTCATGGAAATAAGTTTAAAGTTGAGTTTCCCTGTAGGTTATGTGAAGGGAATCACCCCATTCACCTTTGTCCCTATTTGGATGAAGTCAAAAAAGTGTTGGATAACCGTCCCGCTTCTCTGCAACGACTTCCATTTGGTTACAGGAGACTCTCCCTTAGTCCTTCACTAGTTGATGACGTGAATGACCCAAATCAACCGCCAGTTAAACCCACTCTCTCTGAATGTGAATCCCATGAGTCTATACCTGACCAATCACAAGTCGAGGTAACAGCTGACTCGATTTCACCTTCGGTTAATCATACCTTTCTCATAGAGAGTGAGTATGATACCACTCAGGTTCTTTTCGTTTCTTCAGATTCCAATGAGCTTGGAGGCAACCCTCCTATTCCATCAAGACAGGAGGAACATCCTCCTATTCTCGTAACTCAAGGGGGTAATTCTCCCATTCTTACGGTACCCCTTCCAAGTAGTCTGATCACTTCCTTTGATTGGAATCGACCGGCAAGATTTCGTCTACCTTCTTATGTGCCTTTCTAGATCATAATACAAGTTTGTAATATGGTTATTACTAGCACTATTATAGATGAAGGTGCATCAGTGAGTATCCTTTCCTCCACTGCTTGGAAAGTGCTTGATTTTCCGCCACTTGTGCCTGTTACCCAAAATTTGTTGGATTTTAACATAGGAACTAGTCAATCATTAGAGATCCTTCCTCAGTTGCATATTACTTTGGAAGGAAAATTTTTTTATCTCAATATGATGGCTATCCCAGGCCCTTTAGATTACAATTTACTTCTTAGGTGTGACTATATTTATGACATGGGATCTATTGTTTCAACACTCTTCTGAGTGATGTGTTTCCCGCACGAAGGCACAATTGTCACCATTGACCAGCTTTCATTTCCTGGTCCAAATATGGCTTCCAGTCAACCATCTTCCCTAAATGGTCCTTTTGTCCCAATGGTATCTTCCCCGCCACGGGTTAATTATGTGGAAACCTGTTCCATGCTTACATAAATGGATGATCAATTCCTGATGTTGTACATTATGTATCGGGGGCATTGGAACTAGATCTCTCCTTACAGAGAATTTTTCTCCCATCTGACAAGAACCTCTTGGAAGTCATGACCTCCTATGGGTCGTGAACAAGGAATATAAGGACAATTCCTTGTCTTGTGTCAACCTTGTTAAAAAATGAAACAAGGAATATGAAGATAGTTCTTTTACTATGTCAACCTCATTAAAAAATGAAACAAGTCCTATGAGGAGAGTTCCTGGTCTTGTGTCAACCTTGTTAAAAAATGAAACAAAGGGTATGAGGATAGTTCCTTATCTTGTGTCAACCTCGTTAAAAAATGAAATAAGGAATATGAGGATAGTTCTTGGTCTTGTGTCAACCTCGTTAAAAAATGAAACAAAGGGTATGAGCATAGTTCCTTGTCCTGTGTCAAGATCATTAAAAAATGAAACAAGAAATATGAGGATATTTCTTTTACTGGGTCAACCTCATTAAACGATGAAACAGGTCCCCTCGAGAAAAGTTCCAATTCGAGTCTTTGATTAAATCTCGTAAATGAACCTTTATTTCATTCACCTGATATCCACGAGTGATATACTTAGGTGAATGCAATGAAGCTTGGGGGGCATGCACCTAGAATCGAGTCATCATGTTGGGGGCATGTAAACCAATCCCAAGCATAGTTTTTCATCTCAAGCTTGTGTAAAAATAAAACTGAATCCACGCATAGTTTTGCGTTTCAAGCTTGTGTAAACATGATACTGAATCTGAGCATAGTTCCATATGGTTCAAGATTGTGTAAAAATGAACCCATATCAATTTTAACCCTTGTGATTTCCATTCTATCAGCCTCTTCCGTTAGATGAGCCTTGGTTTTTCTCCTTCCATCGTTACTATCTTCTTGGCCGATCATACGCTTTCACTTGGTTGTTTTACCTTTTTCGAGGAACAGTTGCAATGGGTGGTATTATTAGCCAACCTCTGCACATAAATCAACATGCTTTGAGAAGTTCTAACATCATCGGAACCAGTTTCTATCCTAGACACCACTCATTTCTCTAAGTGGAGTCCTCTTTAAGCTCTTTTCAAACTCGAGAAATATGAAAAGATTGTCGAGCGCTTGTCCTTTTCAGCTCGTAAATGGATTGGAAACGACATCTAATTAATATAAGTTTAACCCTTTTCCAGACTGAGATATATTATTTATGAAAAAGGAATAATTTGATCGAACATGGTCAATAGGTTCTCTCATATTATTTTACGCTTTTTTGGATTTGAGAGACAAATCTACAAAAATAAATTGTGGAGTTTTTTTCCCCTTTTCAAACTTTCTAAACATGAAAATGATTGAGTTATCATTGTCATTAAACTCGTTAAAGCATAGAATAGCGACAAACTTGTCCATCATGACAAGACCGAGTTTCACCTTCGATAGATTCATTAAAACATCACACAGCGATGGATTCACTCGAAGGGTGGAATTATTCAACAAGCATATGTTATCCTATTCAAACTTGATAAGAAATAAAAAGGTACTAGTTAGCAATGAATGGGGAAAATGGGAAAAGGGGTAGACCACTTTATGGCAACAGGTCGCTCTTGAACATGACACTTTCACTTCATCACTGTGACTATTTGGATTGGGTTATCTACTTGATGGTTATCATACCAATGGTCTATCATACCATCCATTACTTTGATTTTGGGTCAATGCTGCCAATTCATTCAGTTTCGCCGACATGTTCAAGAGAAGTCACTCAGTTAAATTCATCCTTTGCAATACTCATAAACCTTCATTTTCATGACCTCCATTCCTAAACCTTGTGTCGTCAGTCACATTCCATCTCCAAAAGTCATTATATTCATTTCGTTTCATTGATGTGGGATACATCAAGACCCTCCTGCAATGAGTTGCTTTGACATCAACACATTATCCAAGAAGTTGACTTAGAAAAACCCTTTCAATAACTTGAGGCTTGCATACATCAATGGCAAGTGTCTCGCTTCCGATGATATGTTGATATCGCTGGCCTTCGACCAAAAGACTTTGTATGGTGTTCAACATCAAAACATTTATTCACACCATGCAAAATGTACTGCAGTACCTTGAGGATCATTATCATTATTGGTGATTTCTCTTGCGTATATTAATGGCTTACATCATTGGCTGGTAATTAGACGATGTCTTCCCATGTTCGACTTCAGATCACATATTCACATGGTTAGACTCGTACTTGAGCAAATGATTGAACGAGATAGAAGACCTTGGATCTAGTTTCATCCATCGGAGCTGCGATTTCAAGAAAGTACCAAATCATTCGTACGATGGCTTTACACTGATGGTCATCCCATCATGGGTCTATATTTGTAGATGAATATCTATGTACTTGTAATGAAAGTTTATATGCTGAGCATGGGTATGCCTTCCCTCAACAATACATGAAAAATCCAAAATATCATGATATTATGTACTGTAATTGATGCACGTCACCATTCGCTTTGGAACCTCCTCATCACATTGTAAAGCGTATCACTCGACATTATCATTTTTGACTTCATGCTTTAGTGATGGAGGGGTTGCAGGTGTTAGAGACAATCTCCCTAATCTGCCAGCAAGTTCTTCTATGTCTTGATCAACTTCCCTTTGTGGTCCCTCTTTAGTATCAGTCATTAACTGATAGTCTCATTGTCCCTCCAATTCCAAATTTTCAAAACAATGGATTTATCTGTATCGGCAGTAATTCTCAAAGAATTATGCCAACACAATATCAAAGGTCTTATAAGAAGGTTTATACCCCCAACACTATCGGCGATCGCTTTGCAAATGGAGGACTTACACAATATAATCTATCGGGCAGTAATTCTAAAGAATTACTTTAACACACACACAGTCGCGCTTTTATATTTCCCTTTTTCCTTATATCGGTGCTCGCTATCCCTTTGGTATATCGGCGGATTATATGGAGCAATGCTCGATATGCCACGGACCCGATGTCCTTATTCTACCATCTCTATATTGAATTCGGGTCCAATATGTATTGCGATCGCTAAAGCAAAGCTTGCGGACCCGATATTTTATATGCAGTCTTTAATAACTTCGCTGGTTCCAGTTATCGGCGATCACCACAATTGACAGCCCTTCCACCTCCGAATTGACAGACCCGACGACCCCTTTCTGAGCCGTTCTATAGGAATTTCGGGTCTGGCCTTTTCGGTGATTTCCGTCGGCGGTTGTTAACACAATGGACCTTACGGACCCGCCGAAACCATTTAACTGTGATATATTATATTTCGGCTCCGGATTTCGGAGCTCTCCAACTTAACTGTGCTGAGGGTTCCTTTCAGACCCGAAAAGATTATAAACCAAACTCTATAACAAATCAGCTCCGGGATATCAGAGCTTTTGCAATGTTAAGGTCTCTCTCCCTTCCAACGCGATATTTGGTTCGGACCCGATAGGTTATGAACCAATATAAATAGTTTTTGACGTCCGCTACAGTGTCGCTTAATGTATGAATCTTTAAAGTAAACTGAAATATTTGCGAAAAATGTAATTAAGGGCCTGCAGACACATAAATGAAAAGGAAAACAACCAAATGCCAGTTTACACAGCAGGTGTATCAAGCAGAAACAGTAAAACAATTTCACACTGTCAATACAAAAAGTGATAAATTATGCATACATATTACTAGAACCCATTGGATTAAGAATGCAGAGAGAAAAGTTTCAATAATAATGCTTGGCACTCACTCCTCTCTTCTCTCCCCCCTTGAGAGCTTCGCTGCCTCTTTATTTATAACTAGGGGTAGGCCTTCTCGGTCCTTATCCGATACAAAGAAAAGCATGCTTTACAGAATGATTTAAAGCTTGAAAAGATTTGTTACAGCTGAGCATAAATAGCATGTTTTATTGCTAGATTCTATTCTATCTTTTAACTAAAAAAACATAGAAATTGCAGGCTAAAGGACCCCACTCCCTTGCCTGTAGATTTTTTTGGATTTTTTGAATAATTTGGAAGATTTTCCCCTCTGAGTCACATGCTCCTGCATCAAACTCCTGAGGACAAAATTCTTTATGGGCTCCTATCCATGAGCTCATCTACAGATTTGCCCAATTTCTGTAGAATGTCTTCTGTAACCCAAGTAGCTTCAGCGATCGGCTGCCCCTTCCATTTCAACAGATACTGGAAATACTCTCGTGCCCTTGTCTTCTTATACACTTTCTTATCCAGAATTCTTTCTGGCTGTAAATCCTTGGTTGTGGGTAACTGTTTTACCCAGTCAATCTCCGGAGTCTTTTGATCCTGTGTTGTATCATCTGCAGCTTCATTCTCATATTTGTACAAGTCTGCAACATTAAAAATTGGTGATATTCCCACACCAGGTGGTACTTCAATTTCATAAGCATTTGCAGAGAATTTCCTCAGTATTCTACATGGTCCAATTTTCTTGGATTTTAACTTATTATACTCTCCCTTTGGAAATCTCTCCTTTCTGAGGTGTGCTAAAACCAAGTCTCCAACTTCAAAGTTCACTTCTCTTCTCCTCGTGTCTGCTCTAGTTTTATATTGAATGTTGTTGTCTTGTAGCTGTTGTTTCACCTGTTCATGTATCGTCTGCATTCTTGAAGCAAAGTCTTCACCTTCTGCACTTCTCATTTCTTCTTTTCCCAAATTCCTTAATTCAGATATTCCCCTTGGGTGCATTCCATAAACAATATGGAATGGGCTCTGTCTTGTGCTCCTGTTGGGTGAATCATTATATGCATATTCAACTTGTGGTAACACTTGATCCCATTGCTTTGGATGTTCTGCAGTAAAGCTCCTTAAAAGATTGCCTAAACTTCTATTTACAACTTCAGTCTGTCCATCAGTTTGTGGATGATAGGCAGAACTGAAATTTAATTTAGTTCCCAGCTTCTTCCATAGTGTTCTCCAGAAATGTCCAACGAACTTTGAATCCCTGTATGAAACAATGCTTTTGGGCAATCCATGTAATCTTACAATTTCTTTAAAAAACAAGTTAGCAATGCGAGAAGTATCACTAGTTTTATAACATGGAATAAAGTGTGTCATTTTTGAAAATCTGTCCACTACCACAAAAATTGAATCATAGCCTCTTCGAGTCTTTGGCAATCCTAGCACAAAATCCATACTTAACATATCCCAAGGCCTATCTGGAATTGGCAATGGAATCTACAACCCTGTGTTCTGGCTCCTTCCTTTTGCATACTGGCAGAATTTACAATTTCTTACATACTTCTCTACTTCAGATTTCATTTTTGGCCAGAAGTAAAATCTGTTGAGCTGTTCAAAGGTTTTCTCTCTACCAAAATGTCCTGCAAGTCCTCCACTATGCTTCTCTTTGATTAAATTCTCTCTCATTGAACAGTTGGGTATGCACAGCTGATTTTTTTTAAATAACAGTCCCTCTTGTATAAAATAATCCAGCCACTTGCTCCTGTCCACCAAAATAGGATTCTTACAAGCCTCAAATGCCTCTTTAAAATATGAATCGGTCTCATATAATTCTTTAAGAAAATCAAAACCCAACACTTGGATTTGACTTTCTTGCAGCAATACACTTCTCCTACTTAAGGCATCTACGACTTTGTTTGATTGTCCAGTTATATGCTTCAACACAAAATGAAAGCCTTGAAGATACTCTACCCATTTAGCATGTCTCTGGCTGCGTTTTGGCTGCTGCATTATAAACTGCAATGCATGGTTATCTGAATAAAGGATAAATTCCTTCGACATTAAATAATGCCTCCACTTCTTTAGTGCCTGCACAACTGCATAAAACTCCTTATCATAAGAAGAATACTTCCTTCTGGCATCATTTAGCTTTTCACTGAAATAAGCTATTGGTCTATCTTCTTGGCTTAAAACCCCTCCAATTGCTTCTGCGCTGGCATCACACTTAACTTGAAAAGTTTTGTTAAAATCAGGAAGAACCAAAACAGGCTTTTCAGTTATTTTCCTCTTTAACAGCTGAAAATTTCTCTCTGCTTCAGCAGTCCACTTAAATGGTTGTTTATCCTTCTTTATGGTCTCAATAATAGGTGCATTAATCTTACTAAAATTCTTAATGAATTTTCTGTAAAAACTAGCAAGACCATGAAAACTCCTTACCTCAAAAATACTCTTGGGTGAAGGCCACTCCACAATTGCTTTGATCTTTTTTGGATCCATCTTTAATCCTTCAGCTGAGATAACAAATCCCAAGTACACCAACTCCTCTTTCATGAATAAACATTTCTTCAGATTCAACAATAATTTTTCTTGTTGTAGCTTCTGTAAGACATAATGTAAATGCCTCAAGTGCTCCTCCTTGGACCTGCTATAGACTAATATATCGTCCAGATATACTATTACAAATTTACCAATGAATTCTTTAAGAACTTCATTCATAAGCCTCATGAATGTACTTGGTGCATTGGACAACCCAAAAGGCATCACTCTCCACTCATATAATCCTTCATTGGTCTTAAAAGCGGTTTTCCATTCATCCCCTTCTCTTATCCTTATCTGATGATAGCCACTTTTAAGATCTAACTTTGAAAAATATTTTGCGCCAGACAAGCAATCCATTAAATCTTCAATTCTGGGTAACAAAAATCTATACCTGATTGTAATCTTATTGATGGCTCTTGAATCTGTACACATTCTCCAGCCTCCATCTTTCTTCGGGCTCAACACTGTTGGCACTGCACAAGGACTCAGGCTTTCTTTGATCAACCCCTTGTCAAGCAATTCTTGCACCTGTTTCTTAACTTCTTCATTTTCTGCAGGAGTCATTCTATATGCTGCTTTGTTAGGTAAGCTTGCTCCAGGAATCAAATCTATATGATGACTGATTTTTCGAATTGGCGGTAATTCATTAGGCAAATCATCAACAATAATATCACAATAATTCTCCAACATTTCTTGAATTTCAATGGGTAATTTAGAAATTTTAGTAGAAGTCAATATTACCTTGGGCTTGCAAATTACAACAAAGTTTACCTCATTTTCTTCAATCTGCTTCAAGTATTCCTTCCCTCCAAGCAACAGAGTTTTTGGACTAGTCTTCTGCCCCGACGCCTCTTCTTCTTGCAAAGGCAACAATGTATGATTAACACCATCCTTTCCAAACTTGTAGGTGTTTCTCTTCCCATCATGTATGGCTCCTCTGTCATATTGCCAAGGTCTTCCAAGAAATATGTGACACACGTCCATTGGAATCACATCACAAACAATTTTATCTTTGTACTTGCCCACTTGAAATTCCACTTCACACTGTTCACTTACCAACAGTTGATGTCCCTTTTGTAACCATGACACCTTGTAAGGTGTTGGATGCTTTATTGTCTTCAGCTTCAATTTCTCCACTACTTCTATAGAGACCAAATTATCAATGCTGCCACTATCAATGATCATCTGGAAACATTTCCCTTGGACTTTGCACACTGTCCTGAATAAAGTTTTCCTTTGTGGCGGTTCAGCAGCCACCTCCTTCATCGGCTTAAGTAAGACTTTATTAACCACCATAGATTCTCCTCTTTCTGGTCTATTTTCTTCTTCTGCTACAGCTGTCGCTGGTGCTTCTTCTTCAGCTGGAGCAACAATTGCATTCCTCTGCTTTATGTCTGCATTCTCTGGGCACTCAAAATCTCTGTGTCCCAGCTTGTTACATTTGTAACATCTTAATTCTCTGCCTCTTCCTCTGCCTCCTCTTCCTCTGGAAAAACTCCCTTTGCCTCTTGCATCACCTTCTCTGGGTGCATGCTGGGTTGAGCTACTGCTAGCTCCATCTCTAGGTGCTCTAGATCTTCCTCTACCACCTTGACTTCCTTTTCCTCTGAAAGTCCCTCTCCCTTTGGCAGACTGCTTCCTCATGAGTTTTTCCTCAGCTTTCAGCGCTATCTGATAAGCTTCCTCTATTGTTTTAGGAGACAACAAACTTATCTCATCTTGAATGTCCATCCTGAAGCCATTCATATATCTAGCCACCTTCTCATCTGTGTCTTGAGCTTCTCCAGCTCTTATGCTTACTTTATAAAACTCTTCTGTATATTCTTTTACTGTTAAAGCTCTCTGTCTAAGATTTTGCATTTGTCTAAACAATGTTTGCTGATAATTACTTGGCAAGAACTTACCTCTTAACTTTGCTACCATTCAGCTCCAGTTCTTGATTGGCTGCTTACCAAGTCTCTTCCTTTCCCCTTGCACACCATCCCACCAGAGTGCTGCATGGCCTTTTAATTTGGTGACAGCAAACTTTACTTTCTTCTCGTCTTCTGTTTCCTCGTAATCGAAGAATTTCTCCATGCTGTTAATCCAGTCGATCAATTCTTCTGGATTCAATCCTCCTTGATATATCGGTACTAATTGGTTCCATGGCCTAGCGTGGATTTCAATACTAACTGAAAGAACCTCATCTCAGGAGTAACCTGTACAGCTTCCTCCTCTTCAGTAGCTTCAATTTCGGGCTCACTGACATCTCCATCATCTATAATTCTATCTGAAGTTAATGCGTCCACTCTAGCTCGCAGCTCTTCTACTGTTTCCATTAGTTCAGCATTTGCAACAGGCCGTCCTCTTCCACCACGTCCTCGTCCTCTTCCAACTCTGAAAGCCATCCTTCTTCCGCTCCTGAGATTCAATTCAATGTCAGTTGATGGCTCTGATACCACTAATGATGGAGGGGTTGCAGGCGTTAGAGACAATCTCCCTAATCTGCCAGCAAGTTCTTCTATGTCTTGATCAACTTCCCTTTCTGGTCCCTCTTTAGTATCAGTCATTAACTGATAGTCTCATTGTCCCTCCAATTCCAAATTGGCAAAACAGTGGCTTTATCTGTATCGGCAGTAATTCTCAAAGAATTATGCCAACACAATATCGGAGGTCTTATAAGAAGGTTTATACCCCCAACACTATCGGCGATCACTTTGCAAATGGAGGACTTACACAATATAATCTATCGGGCAGTAATTCTAAAGAATTACTTTAACACACACAGTCGCGCTTTTATATTTCCCTTTTTCCTTATATCGGCGCTCGCTATCCCTTTGGTATATCGGCAGATTATATGGAGCAATGCTCGATATGCCACGGACCCGATGTCCTTATTCTACCGTCTCTATATTGAATTCGGGTCCGATATGTATCACAATCGCTAAAGCAAAGCTTGCGGACCCGATATTTTATATGCAGTCTTTAATAACTTCACTGGTTCCAGTTATCGGCGATCGCCACAATTGACAGCCCTTCCACCTCCGAATTGACGGACCCGATGACCCCTTTCTGAGCTGTTCTATAGGAATTTCGGGTCCGGCCTTTTCGGCGATTTCCGTTGGCGGTTGTTAACACAATGGACCTTACGGACCCGCCGAAACCATTTAACTATGATATATTATATTTCGGCTCCGGATTTCGGAGCTCTCCAACTTAACTGTGCCGAGGGTTCCTTTCGGACCCAAAAAGATTATAAACCAAACTCTATAACAAATCGGCTCCGGGATATCGGAGCTTTCGCAATGTTAAGGCCTCTCTCCCTTCCGACGCGATATTTGGTTCGGACCCGATGGGTTGTGAACCAATATAAATAGTCTTTTACGTCCGCTATAGTGCTGCTTAATGTATGAATCTTTAAAGTAAACTGAAATATTTGCGAAAAATGTAATTAAGGGCCTATGGAAACATAAATGAAAAGGAAAAAGACCAAATGCCAGTTTACACAGCAGGTGTATCAAGTGGAAACAGTAAAACAATTTCACACTGTCAATACACAAAGTGATAAATTATGCATACATATTACCAGAACCCATTGGATTAAGAACGCCGAGAGAAGAGTTTCAATAATAATGCTTGGCACTCACTCCTCTCTTCTCTCCCCCCTTGAGAGCTTCACTGCCTCTTTATTTATAACTAAGGATAGGCCTTCTCGGTCCTTATCCGATACAAAGAAAAGCATGCTTTACAGAATGATTTAAAGCTTGAAAAGCTTTGTTACATCTGAGCATAAATAGCATGTTTTATTGCTAGATTCTTTTCTATCTTTTAACTAAAATAACATAGAAATTGCAGGCTAAAGGACCCCACTCCCTTGCCTGTAGATTTTTTTGGATTTTTTGAATAATTTCGAAGATTTTCCCCTCTGAGTCACATGCTCTTGCATCATTTAGGGGGCAGCTATTACATATCAATTTGGGCACATCACTCCCAACTTTTAGATCAGTACTATTAGGACCTATCAAATCGTAATCCAGTTGCTACATGCCCTAGAAAAGTCATCACTTTGAATGCCTCCTTCCCTGAACGTTTCCTAGCCTGAAGCCCTCCAGAAATGCCTCCTTGAGGGACCATCATAGCCTTGGTCAGGGGTAAATGCGCTTCAAGGTAGGTAGGCCCATGTAAGGGTGCATTTCAGTGCACCTAGGCCCACTTTGACTTGCGCTAGGCGAGATTGAGCGAAATCCTCATAGG
Source organism: Pinus tabuliformis (assembly GCA_031772625.1). Lineage (NCBI taxonomy): Eukaryota > Viridiplantae > Streptophyta > Pinopsida > Pinales > Pinaceae > Pinus > Pinus tabuliformis. Next base: position 1,779,493,293 of record CM062819.1, on the reverse strand, counting down.
GTTCTGGGAATATTCTTATCTTTCGGAGCATTCTAGAAGATTCCCACACTTATCATCTCCTATGATATTGAAATTGGATAGGGAATGAGTTACGTAGCATCCTATCCTCTCATCCATTCCTCCATGGAAACTAACTCTAAGTTTGGAAGGCCATTCAATACCCTCATTTATGACCAAACCACCTCCATTTTCCTATAAATTGAGCACTCATCTAAGTGATCAAGGGTTGGACTTTGAGAATTTGTAAGGAGATACTTTTGGTGTGAGGTTTGAGATTTTAAGCAAGTATTGTTATGCTGTTAGAGTGTTGTGCTTTTAATGTGATGTTGGATGGAACTCAAGTTGGAGAAGTGACATTGGGTCAGACTTCATGGTTATAACTCTTCCTTCTACTTAATAAAGCTGTTTACACATTTTCCCATATTCTTGTCATTATGTATGATGATTATATGTGTAAATGCTTTCGATTCCATTTGCTTATAGTAGATATCTATCTTGCTTTGATTGGTTTTTGTCCTCTGTTTATGACTGCAGGTAATTGTCGAGGGAATTTAGTTCGAGAAGGAGTGACGAGAGCCATACAAAGGGGACAAAGGGAAAGCAAAAGATAACAAGTAGGTCGCTTGTCTTATTTATCTTCTATGGAAAAAGGATAAATTCTTTAAATATATTTTTCTAGGTGTAGCTACCCACCTAGGGAAATTGTATTTATCTGTAGATGAAAAATTCCACATAACAAACCTTGGTCTCATCTGCGCCCCTAATATTCGCCTCGCGCTCCCCTAGTTCCTTGATCCAGAGGCTAGGTTTCTACTTGCACCCTATCTGAGGGTTTTCTATCCATCATTAGGTCATTACTATGAAAATTATGCTCATCATGACCTACGAATTGACAGAAGTTGCAGAAGCATTGTTGCGGTGTCTGTACAAATTTCTGCAGCAAATGGCAATTGTCTGTCGCATGTTTTCCAGCTACCTAATAGATAGCAAACCATAGTGTGGGCCTTATACTTGGCCCTTATTGAGCTTTTTTCCTTAGAGGCATTGGTCCCCCTACTGCAACATAATTCGCGAAGACTAGACAATGATCTTTGTCATGCCCTTGACTTTTTCACTTCAAGCACCAAACTTCTTCGCTCACCTCTGGCGAAACTGTTCTATCTTTCTTCAAACACTAAAATTCTAGGCACAGGTTCTACAACTGCACTTGAATATGCTAAATCCCTAAATTAGAATCTTGCATCAGTGTCTTGTTTAATCTCATTACAATATCTAGGGCTTCCCCTTGGGTTACAATCTTTTGTTGTGAGAAAGAAACCCTTAGATGAGGCAGGAGCGAAGCCACAAACCATTCATAGTGCTGCCCATCCATAAGATTCATGTTGGCTTCATGGATTGTGCACTTCAACCTTTGATCCAAATCCCAGGGTGTCTCGCCAGGCTTCATCATGATCTCCTTGAATCCCACAATTGATTGAGCTTCAGATTTGGGCCTGCTGAATTCCTTATTTAGCGCGGTCTGAATATCTGCTAATGAAGCCATCGGATTATCAGTGCAGTACTTAATGTACCATGTTAGCGTGCATTCCTGCAACACAGTAACCAACGTTGCTTTCTTCATCTGATCATCTATAATACCCTGAGCTTCCCATACAGCCTTCACGATGAACCAAAATTGGTTCAGGTCCTCAGTTCTTGACCCCTTGAACACAAGCAATTTTACTGAATTCACCATATTGGACGGTAGAGAAGGTGGCGGTGGTGTGCATGAAGGCGTATTCGGTGGAGGTGAAGATGGATGTATTGTGGGTGGATGGGGTATTCGTAGGAACCCTTGCCTTATTAGTTGAACAATGCTTTGCAGAGAACCCTGTGCTGCTTCCTCGTCATCACTAAGAGGAGGTCCAATCAACGGGCTATATTCAGGGCCTATTTTCCCTCTATCCCTGAAGATCTTTCCACTTCGTGTAGCTCCAAACATGAAGGTATCCACATAACCAAATTTTCACACAAGAACATCTTAATCCAAGTATTTAAAGACCTTAAATACTTACCTCGTGGTCCCTTAAAGAAGCGGCACTCTACTTCATAGTAACTGACCGAAGTATTGACCGCGAACTCTATCAAAAATCCTCCTATGATACGATCTAGCCAATGATCGACAATGTGTGTGATCTTATCTTCAGAGGCTTCTAATCTCCACTAACTCTGGGGTCTAGACTATTGGACCATCAAGCCTCCACCTTCCTTAGTCATTTGCCAATTTCATGATCCACTCGTATAATTCGACCGGGAAGGAACAAAAGAAGATTTTGTGTATCTCTGTGTACAAATATTTTTCCAACCACTGTTCTTTCGTTAATCGCGGATTCCTGTTTTCTTGCGCTGAGAATTCATGGATCTTTATATCCAACCAGTCTTCAATCTCCTTCTTAGTTGGATTCCAGTGATGCGACATCACACATCTCTTTATGCAGATCCTGGTCTCGATAATGGAACCATTTGTTTTCTTGATGGTCCCTGACCCAGGTTCAACATTAATTAGCCAAGCAAATCCTTACACTACTGGCCCTTTCGACATCAATCCGTGGAATGCGGATTGAAGTCTCACTCGAAGCAGTCTGGGGTGATGTAGGAACCAAGTTTCCACACCCAAATATGGGAGTGATGTCGTTTAGTACCATAAACCTTCCTTCACGTAGGTCGATAAGCCTTTTAGGGCTTATCGAAATAATCATCGTAGTCATCCTCTAAATCTCCACAAAGGTCTGCAACTGTCCTTTGCGTACCCTAGATAGGGAGGTCAAACACTTATGCACTTTTATAACTACTCTTACTTCCGTAATTACCCAGATTAACTTAAGTCTCTGATAACTTCAACATGCATTAAGAGGATCTTCGCGTAAACAAATATTTTTACTTGCATTCATATAACAAAGCAAAGCATATGGATTCACACACCAATACAACATTAAAACATAAACCCAGTATTCATCATAAAATAATCATATGCATTTATAAAAGAAGTAAAATAGATCATACACAGATAATTCTAGAACAATTCTCTTTATTTATGCTTCAGATCTTCTTTATATACTCTAATCGCCCTACGCACACAGCTGCAGGGGTCCGCGCACTCAGCTGCAGACTTCTACCCTAGGCCTTTGCACACACAGCTATGGGCCCTCTTTCCTACATTAAGACTCTTCGCTCTTAGCTCTCACAGACCCATTACATTCATCAATGACTCAAAACATACTAATATTGAACTGCCTTAGACTCTTCTAAGATTCTCCTTTTTATACAATCCCATGGTCCGCGGACCATGGGTGGATCTCTTAAAGTCGACACAAGTTACATAAAAGAAGGACGGAAGCCTTTTATGAATCCTTACATCTTCGTGCTTCGCAGCCACAATATGTGGAGACTTTACGCTTCTTATACAAAAATTGGGCATTTTGCCCCAAAACTTGGGCTTTTAACCCCAAAATTTACGCTAGGGGACCCATTCCCAACACTGTATCCTTTCTTTTCTTTGCTGCTGAGATTTTCACGCCCTTATTGGTTCCAACATCCAAGTCTAAGGGGGTTTGCCACTCTGCAATCCATTTCTTGATTACCTCTTGTATAATATGGCAAGTCATGCCATTTCTACTGTGGATCCTTCCGTGACTAAATGTAGACTCGGTGGAAGTTAGCCTTGAATGTGACATAAGATGAAACTGCTTGTACAAGGTTAGGGACAACCTTGGACACTGATTGATGGCCATGTGGAGGCTTGCTTCCATCAACACCCAGAATATTTTTGTTTCTGTGACTCGCGCGGGGTCCTTTGTGGCCCATAGGGAGGCAAACTGCGCGGCCTCCAGCAATCCTTCTTTCAACAGAGGCAAATGGCTGTCCTTTGGAAACTCCCATGCAACCAACACAATGGAGAGAAACAACCAAGCATAATGGAATGGCTTGGTCTCATCCTAGACCTCATGACAATTCGCGAGGAATTCACTGCACATGTACCTTGACTAGTTGAACTGCACACCCTTCGCGCATTGTGCAGCTAGAGAAACCACGGGCACCGGAACTTCGTCCATGCGAAAATTCCTCATTACCTTCCTGACTAAGATTTGTGTGGAAATTTTCACCGTGGGGTCATTTATGGAAGTGATTGAGTATCTACGTGGCTTTTTCACGAGGGAAAATTCCTTCTTGATCTTGTCTGCCAAATCCTTTTCTCCTGCCTTTCCGCCAAACTTCTTTGCTAGATTCAAACCCTCGTATGACAGGTGCATGATCCTATGGATGAGTATGTCAGTGATGGGTATAGGCCCTCCTATCCATAACCACCCATCGTGCACTAGAGTAAGTAATTGATGCACATAGTCTGTGTTGAAATTGGTACGGTGATAGTGGGGCACCCACAACAGGTTCAACAATCCCAAATTCTCCACTCCGCGGATCTATTCCACTATCTCTATCTCAGTGATACCTAAGTTTGTGTAGTAGATGTAGTTCATATAGTTGGCTGTCGCTAGGTGAAGTAACTGCTCATGGTCCACCAGGTCCCAATCTTCCATCTTTAGCAGGGGGATCCACGCAAGGCGCGGACCTTCGAAGGGAACCTGCTCCAGTAGCAGGGGTGTAGAAATGACAAATTTGTCTGAGTCTAGGTCCTTGGTGACCTTCGCCTTCCCCTTGCACGGAGGGATATATTCAAGCAACTTTGTAATGGGCTCCATTCCCTCAGGGTCTATGACCTCGGTGCCATGTCCGTCCTCGGCCTCCAAATTGACAAACTTCTCAGGCTGCTTGTCTTTCTTCTGCTTTTGAGTTGCAGAGTGTTTCCTGGGAAATTCACATACTGGCATAGACTTCTTCTATTTATACTTCTTCAGTTTTCGGGTTTCTCTAATAGGGGTAGGCTTTGGCCTAGGTGACCTCAGCGTCATAGGCATAGGAGCTAGAGCTTCCATACTTACCACCTCTGGAGCAACTCCTTTAGACGCGACATCTCCTCTAGTACTCACATTCCCTGCAGGGCTTGGTCCTAACATGATTTCAAGGATGAATTTCTGATTCAACTCTGATAACTTGGAAAATATAGGGCTCATGAAAAAATCATCAAAATACGAGTGTTCATAGGCAATAAACAACACAACTCAAAAATGCTAAGGGTGCAAAGTGTTATATGTTGGATTAGCACACATAATTTATAGGGGTTTTTGAATTCAAATCCGACCGTTCCCCCCAAAATTCGACCATTAATGCTGTTTTGGTGGCAGATATTCAAAGATTTTGGCCTTAAACGTTGCCAGCTCACTCCTCTTAACCATCTTCTGGCTGTCAAATCATGAACAATGACTTCGACGGTCACTTTCCTGCTGTGCTAGCGACATCTCCCTCCATAGTGCAACTATCCGTGTGCAACCTCTTATACTACAACTTCATCATTTTTCGCGCAGCTTGCTTGTCACATAATCCTCCCACCCTGGCAGTGTAGTTTATAGTCACACGCTCCCTTACAACATCCTGGAGCACTAAGACTGTCCTGCCACCATATAGTCATTGTGTAGGATCCCTTGTATATGGCTTCAATCGACTTCCCTTCACCCTTCCCAAAAAAGGTTCTCCGTTCATTTTTGAGTGTTGGCTTATTGGGGCCTGACCCAGGTTCAGAGTTATTTTAGCCAAACAAATCCTGGTACTACTGGCCCTTTTGGCAACATTCTGTGGAATGTGGACTAAGGTCTCACCCGAAGTAGTATGGGAGGGTGCTAGAACCAGGTTTCCACACCCTGGAGATGCCTGATGAGTTCAAGTGGTCTACGGTTTGACCCTGCATGTAGGTTGCTTCATGCACTTTCAAGTACTTCGTAGCCTGATATACTGCCTTCATGCAACCCTACTCAGGGGTTGAACATCATGCTCTGCATTATTACCCAAGACTTCAATGGTATTCCAACGTTAGTTCATTAGATTTTCCTACTTGAGTGCTTAAGTATACTTAACAATATAAACCATTGATACATGTGCGTGCAGTAAATAAACAATATATTTGCAAATTATATCAATCCTTCATTAACCTAAGAACAGATACACAAAATTATAACAAAGCTTCTCTTTATTACTTCCTTCCTTGGTTACAGATTCGACTTCGCCCTACGCACTCAGCTGCAGGGGTCCACGCACTCAGCTGCAAACAACTAGGCCTCTGTGGACTCAGCTGCAGAGCCTTATCCTATTCTACAACCCAAAGACACACTTCAACTTACGACTCAATCACTTAGACTTCTTCCTCTCATCTTTTCTTCTTAGTTAGTTATCTTTATACAATTAGAGCCTCACTCTATTTATACAATCCCATGGTCCACGGACCATGGGTAGGTCTATCTAGCCAATGTTACATTACAAAACTAGGGTGGACAACCATGTGACTCTATCATAATTTCGTGCCCCATGCCTGCAATTCACAGAGCTTTACAATAATATTTGGTCAAAACTTGGGCTTTAAGCCCCAAAACATACCTTTGGGGGGGATTCCATGCCCAACAGGCTCCCAACACAAACATCATGACTCACCCTCGAGTCACTCTGTCAGTGCGGTGTGTTATCACTCAGATGTCTTCCCTAGAAGTTACCAAAGAAGGAATAGTTTGAGGTAACCACAAACCTAATCTTTTAGACTCAGGTTCTAGCCAACCTAAGTCCAGAGAGGGATCTCTCTTTATAATTTAACTTTGTTTTGAGTAGGTTTTCAGGCTAGTTCTTAGTGCTCATGATGTTTTGGTTTTGATAGGGTGGTGGAATTAAGAAAATATATGGGCAGAATAGGTATTCAAGCCATTGGGCTATGGAGTCAATCAAAGAGTGGCTTAACTGGATCTAATCAATTACTAAAGGAGGAGTTCACAAGGCAGGCTAGCACAACAAAAAGCAAATCTGCAAGTTCAAATGGATGAGGTAGTCCTAACCAGGGCAAAAGGGCAATGAAGAATGCTTAAACTGGGATCAAGATGAAGAAAAGAAGGAGATCAGTAGTAAAGGCAACTAAGAATCCTTTACTATGGACCTAAGGGGGGAAACTACGGAAGTAAGGGAGAAATTAAGAATTCCCAGACCAAGATAGTTTAGTAGAAAACAATGAGAAAGTAAACAGTCCAAACATAGAGAATTTAAGCTAATTCTGAGATATCATTCCTTGTTTACTATTCATATTTCATATAGAAAACATCTGAACATTTATAACATGAAGAGAAAACAATATTTAAAAATGAAGAGATAATACTTATTTGGTTCCAACTATCCATAAGAGTCCAGCGAAATGTATTTAGCTTTATTTCATGACCCGGAAAAAACCAGTCTAGTCTTGAATACAATAGCTCCTTAGCTCAATATAAAATGTCTACAAAAATGTATTTTAATCCACCCTAATTACTTCAAAATATGAAGTATTTATACAAAAAATGTTACAAAATATCTCATAACAATATGAGAATTATTCTAGGAATCCAAAAATATCTTCTGCACGAAGATAGAGACAGATGGAGAATTGCATTCTTGCTGTCCCTTTTATTGTGACTGTGCTGGCTGTTGTAAGTCAGATTTGGCTCTTTCATTTGCTTTATAATTGTGTGCTGGAATCACTTTCTGTCTTTAATCTATTGATACTCTTTAACTACTACACTTTGACCCTGTTTTATCTATTTTACTTGGCTGCCATATTGATTTACTGCAGTAACTTTATAGTAAATCACTTAATTTCATCCACCATTCACCTTCGGGTAATTTCATCCTTAGAATTTTTCTATATATCTCATCAGCCTCGGTGTACTTGGAAAAATTTGGCTTATTAACGAACAAGTGCTTTATCTCATTTTCTATAAAAAAATAGATTTTCCAAACTATCATATAATACCTTTCCAGTGGGTAGAGCTTTTACCCCTGAAGTACTAGCTTGGCTGCTAGCCAACTTGTTTAGTCTCTCAATGTAATCCTCCTGAGTCATTAGCTTGTCATGGATTACCATAGGACTGGGGAGTCCTTTTTCCCTTAAAATACCATACTTTGTCATAAATCTGTCAATATCAGTTTGGATGCTTTGGCATCTTTTCTCAAGATTGAGCATTAGGTTCCTTTTGGTTAGAATCTTCTTGATTTCAATGATGGTCCCTGTTCTGTCTTCTATGCCCAATTCATCTAGCTGATACTTGTTTTTACTATTCAAAAGTTCTATCAATTGGTTGGCTTCTTCTGGTTGTTCTCCCAACTCTTCTCTTGTTTTATGAATTGCTTCAGTGGCCACTCTCACCAATTTAGTTTTCTAAAAAATTACTTGAATAGATGGCCAAACATCATTGAAAGAGTCAATGATGTTTGCCCTGAGCATTTCCTTCATATCTCCTAGTGGTTGTTGCAATGTCAAGTCCTTTTCAAGGATATTTATCCTTTCTACCATTCTTTGATTCTTTTGAACTTCTTCCTTCTGTTGTATCTATGCAATTTTGCAATCACTCTCCAAACTTGACACTTTTTCTCTAAGCCTTTTAAGCTTAGTAGCCTAGATGGTCATTTCCTCCATGGATTTTACCAATTCAACTGTCTTTTCTGTGGATGTCCTTGCGCTTGAAGATATACCTGTGACTGACATAGTTGTAGTTGGTGGAATTGTTGGTTCTAAGGAAGCAACCAATGTGGAGGGTACTACTGTAGAGACTGTAGGAATTACAATCTAAGGAGTGGTGGCCAACTCACTCTGTTTAGACTGTATCAAGTTATCCAACTCTTTCTCTGTCTCTTTTAGTTGATCATTCAGCTTAAGAACTAAGTCTATAAGCTCTTCCTCCTTCCGAGTTTCTAATACTTCAACTGTTTGTGGATAATGCAAAGGAGGAATTTTAAGCTGTTTTTTCAATGCAACTATATCATCATTTTTCTTTTTAATTAGTTTTTCTGCAGCCTTTACATCCTTGGGATCATGTCCCATCTCTATGATTAAGTCCTCTAAGGACTTTATCCTGGTATCCTTGGCCTGTGAAGAGGCCTTCTCTAACTGGAATTGCACTGATATATTATTCAGTGAATTTTGGAGTTGATGTGCAGTAATGACCTTGCTGTTCAGTGTAGAATAGACCATTTCCCCAGTCTGTTTATGTAATTCTATTTGGTCGATAGGATGAATATCCTTCGCCAACACCTCAAAATCTATCTTCAAATAATCTGATATAGACCTGGGCTGCTGTGTTGTAGGCTTCATGAAAGTCATTTGCATTTTACCTTCTTTTACATCAAAGGCTGACATTAGCCTTGTTTGATTAGTAGGAGCTAGTTTAAGGTATTGTGAATAACTTTGGGCCTTCAAGCTTTCATTTCTGGCCTTTATTTCTTTGTATTTCTCTTTGATGTTCTAGTTTTGACCTGTTGGAGCCCTAAAGGAGGATACTTCCATGCTTTGTTGTCTCTCCAGCATTTGAGCTTGTGAAGTGGAAGTTACTTGTGTACCTCTAGAGGGAGTGGTCTGCCTGCTTTCTGATCTTTCTATACCTGTAGTTCCAGCTGTTTCCTCTATGAACTCCTGTTCTGAAAATGGATTCAACCTTTGCCTCTTGACATAAGTCTGTGCAACCGGTTTGCTAGAAGGAGTGGCCTCCTCTCTATTTATTTTGGGATTCTTATCCTCATTTAGAGGAGTCTGTACAATAGGAGGATTACTCATGATGTGTTCTGGCTGAGCCAGCTCTTCTGATATGTCTGGTTGTTCAAATTCCTCTTGCTCTTGAAGTTATTCTTCTGGTAGTTTCTCACTGTGTTCCTGTGTCTCCCTTTGGGATTGGGATTGTTCTGGCACCTGTAAAAAGGAATATTCATCAAGTATTCTTTTTAAATAATTCAACACATTATTGACAATGGTTTCTGTACTATCCCTATCTACTAGAGTGTTCTCCACCCATTCCAACTGATTTTCATGCTGTTCTATTTCAGGAATTCGGTGGTGGATATAGGGAGACAATTTGTTTTTCTACCTTCTGTTACAGATGACGTCAAAGGGATCATATCTCTAGATGAAACTTTGTTTGAGTTTGAACCCTTGAAGAATTTCCTCTACAACTCTCCCAGCTTCTCTATTGTCACACACAAAGGGGCCTAGCTGGTCTTTTATTCGGAGCTGTGCCTTTTTCTTGGCCTTCACAAAATGTACCTCATCAGAGTTGATTATTTTCCTGTAGTACTCCAGAGCAAATAATCTCATTGGGAGGTATCTTGGCAATTTGTAAGGTGCCAATTTGCAGCCATAGATTCTGATTTTAGTGTGATTTTGGTACAAGTACCAATCTCCCACTTTGTACTATTTGGATAGCTATAGGACCCTCCTGATATTTGCGCTGATTCTTGGAGGAAGCCTTCATCTCAACATGGTTTCTACTGGATGCACAAATAGATCTATAAAATATGTATAGGTATATGGAGATTCATATTTGTGGATTAAAGGTGTCCAAAATACTACTGACCTAGGATTGCCTCTGGTGTCAAGCTTCTAAACAGTGAAGGGAAATTTGTCAAATTGATAATAAAGAAAGAGATGATACAACACTGATGAGTATTTGAATACTCTCTCATTTTCCAATCTCATGAACTGATCATGCATTTTGTTTGAGATGAATTTTGCATAGTCAAACATGATGGCATGGGTTGCCCAGGAGTGAAAATGGACATATAGGAAAGAATAATCTCATCTACATATTAACTAGTAGTATAGCCTAGAATACTAGATATCATTGATATGATGTCTTTGCCAAGATGAGAGAAAAAGGATGACATGTAAGGCGGAGGATCCTTTGGTATGCATTTTTCTTCTGCAATGAAAGTCTAGAGTAATTTAGCAAGTTTAATGGAGTTGATTGTAGGGAATCTGTTAAGCAGGTCTCCAATAGAAAGGGGAGTCAAGTTTTGACTAGGTTGCAACTGCAACATTTCATTTATGGAATTAGTGGTGATGGTGAAAAGTACTATTTGGTCAGGGGACATCACTGCTCTTAAGGTGGGATTGTAGCTCGCATGACAATAGTGAACAAGTTCAGGGAAGATATGGACACTGGGGAATTGGTACTTGGGAAAGTTTGATTCCCAGAGACCTATTTTGTCTGCATGGTTCAAGTACTGGTCTCTGTACCTGCAGCACAATTTCAATGGGGATTCTTCAACAAAGATGTCTTTAATTTGAAATTCTTTGTCTACTAATGGGAGATGGTCTAAATCCCTGTGGGGAGTAGAAATGGGTAGCACATTCAATACAACTGGTGTAGCCATCCTTGGTTCTTGTGGATTCAAGGACGGGGGCAAAGGGTTTTCTGTAAAATTGGGGGCCAATTGGTTTAGTTTGGAATGGTTTGGAGTTGCAGGGCACTTGTTTTACTGAATTACTTAACAGTTAAAGCAATTGAGTAAAGGTTTGGGAATTAAACAGGGTTTCTCAGTGAATTTGGGTAAATACCTGGTTTCGGCTTTGAACAGATTGATGGGTGACTGTAAACGGTTTGTAGGAAGCACACATGACTGAAGGATGGTCTGGAAGTTCAATAGCTTTAGTAGGTTGGCAGTTGGATGTGGGTTGATGGTTGCACATACTCTGGTGCTTGCATGGAGGTCTGAGTGGTCTTTTGCATGATAAAACTAAAAATAATGAGTTTTTTGGTTTTATTTGCAAAGTCAATTGTTTTGGCGGGTACGCGGGGACAAGTACGTTCGGAGTTAAGTGGGGGATAAGACGTTTTGTCGTCTAGTGGAAGGTGGTAAATGGTTTATTTCGCACAACTTTTGGGCTGGAGTGGTTTCAGGGGAAGGCCACTCGATGCCATTCATTGGGCGCCATGTAGAAGTAGGGGGAATAGTGAAACCACCCATATCAGGTGGGTTAAGGTCGGCCTTCGGAGGCTGCCCAATATGAGCATCAACTGTCGGATCAAATGGGACCTGATCGCATGGTGATCGGGGCAGGGATTTGATATGACATTTAATAGAGGGGCCCGACGGGGTTTTAAGCATGGCGGGGTTTAATTAATCAAGGTTTATGGCGGATTAAGGGAATCGGGGGTGATTTCATTGGCGAGGTTGATTATTAATTAACCACTGATTGATTAATTAATCTCTTTTATTAGACAGAGGGGTTTTGGTTATTAATTAGCCGTTGATCGACTAATTAACCCTTTTAATCATTCATGATACTAATAAAGTTTATGTTTCAAACTTCGGGTGGGATATTAATATAGGGGTTTTATTAAATACATAGGGGAAAGGGTTATTTTTCGGGAGTTAATATATAAAGTTAAAGTTAATATGAATTGAAAGCGGAAAATAACTTAGCGCCAAGTCAAATGTGTATTTATAATTTATTTGCTTTTTATAAACACATTATAACCTAGGCTTAGTGTTATTTTTGTGGGTTTTTTGTGAAAAGGGGTTTTTATGGGGGTAATGGCTTTTCCTTGGGAAAATAGTGTTCAAACCTTAGGAAAAGGGGTTTTGTCATGTAAAATGATTTTTCCTTAGGAAAAGTGATTTGTTGGGGAATATGAGTGAATTTGAGGGGGTGAATGCTTATGAGGGGACTTTTAGTACTTAATACCTATAAGTCATTGGGTCGAGGGTCCAGTCCCTCCAAAAGTTAGAGAAATGCTCTAAACCCCTTTAACTTAAGATTCTAGGTACTTTAAGACTTTCTATGGAAATTAGTTAAGTGAAAAATGTAATGAACGAGGGAGGTTAATTAATTGACTTTGTGTACTTTGGTAAATGCTCAATATACTTAGAAATTTGATGATGAAGATGAATAATATGATCTTTATCTAATCAATCATCACAATTCTGCAACCATTCAACTACTTACCCATCTACTCATCCTACCATTTTTTCTTCTCTTTATTAGGGTGCACTTAAGCTGGAAAACCCTTTATCAAAACTTTTTCTTTTCTTTTACAAAAGTAATCTATCTAAAACTAACCTTATTACATCCAAGGGCTCAGATTAAACAGTTGAGCTCCTTTTTATTTACTCTACCTATCTACTTATCTATCAAGATTACAATGTTTGGTCAGATCTTATTTCTCTATCTATAAACAATAAAATTAAAAACATGAAATAGTTAAGTTTAAACATTTGACCATCCATGGATTGTGGCAAAGGTAACAAGCTACACACAATATTTTATTCTTCATCAAAAGTAAATAGTAGTGGCATTTTGTCTTGCACACTTTCATGATATTTTTTTCTTAGGGTTCATTTTTCATCTTTTTTGACATTTTTTATTCTTTTTGTCCTTTGATTTTTCTTTAAGGACATACCCTCTTTACGTTTTTTAAATTTTTTTGAGTTTTTGAATATGAAAAACATTTGTAGAAAGCAAAGGTATGTACATATTACAGATTTAACCTCAGCTATTAAAAAATTATGACTTATATTGATATAGGAACCTAACACAGCGATCTTGGTGCAGATTCCCTAGAACTGTTCTTGAACTGCGCAGATGTCAGCAGCGCTCTGAGCAACTGCTTCCTAGATTTTATGCATACGCTGTTCTGAGACCTCTATGTCTGAACTACTTCCCTACATCTATACCGGTATCTGCTGCATATGTTTATAATCTCACGCCTTTGTCTGGATCCTTAGAGCACAAAGACTGTGCTTCTACTGGCTAGTCAGATAGTCGGCCCATCCATGTAGGGATTCAAGTAGTTTCCATTCACTTTGCATGGGAAAGGTTCTCATTTAGTTTGACTAGCTAGATTGTGCCTCCATTTATGACCTCCTTAACCACGTATGGTCCCAACAATGCATTTTGAACTTTCCCAGTAATTTTTCAAATTTACTATCATACAGGAGCATTACGTCATCTACCTTGAAGGTGAAAATCTTAATATGGTGATCGTACCAGGCCTTTTCACGCTGCTTTTGTACTTGTTGATGAAAACTAGCCAGGAACCGTTCCTCCTCAAGTTCTTCCAGTTGCGCAAGCCTTTCTTCCAGAGCTTCGTGGTCTGTCATATTTGTGAGTGCTGCTATGCGCAGACTAGGTACAATATACTCCATTAGCATGACAACTTCCATGCCATAAACTAACTCGAAAGGTGTTTGTCCTGTCAATTTATTCCATGTTGTCCTATAAGCCCATAGTACTGTAGGTATGCGTAGGTCCCAATTGCTTCGTTGCGCATTGCACACTTTGGTTAGCGTAGTCTCCAGTATTTGTTGAAGGCTTCTACTATCCCATTGGCTTTTGGGTGATATAGTGTGCTTTTTTTATGATACACCTGGAACTCTTTTGTGAGCGCGCTGATGGTTTTGTTTAGGAAATGTGTACCGCGATCACTCATTAAGATTTTCAGACAGCCAAATTGGGTCAACACATGTTCAAACAAAAACTTCATAGCTATAGCGGCCGTGCAGTCTTTGACCAGCTGCGCTTCCACCCAACACATCAGGTACTCCATCGCAGTGATGATGTATTGCGTGCTCGTTTTTCCCTGGGGTTTGACAGGTCCCACAAAGTCGATTGCCCACTTTTCAAAGGGCTGCAGCGTCATTTGCATATTCAAAGGAATCTCATCCCTTCGCAATAGTTTACTGGTCCTTTGACATATATCGTATACCTTACAGTGTGCTTTTGAATCCTAATGAAGGGTTGGCCACCACAACCCTACGCGGAGAATCTTTTGTGTGGTTGCGCATCCTGCATAGTGTCCTCCTGCAATGCCCCCATGTGATTCCGCGAGGATTTGACTTCGTTCAAATTCAGGTATGTACCTTCACAATATCTCATCATTTCCCATTTTGTATAAGTGCTCCACGATGACAAAAAAATCCATCACGCACACCACCAATTCCTTCTTCTGCTGGACAGAGTATTCCTTTGGCACCGTCCCTGTTGTCAGAAAGTGGACTATATCTTCAAAGTGTCTGTCCACGACGTGCACAGCAAAGAGTTGTGCATTATGTAATCCTTCCTCCAAACTAGTAGGTTCCTTGCCCGTCTCAATACGTGACAAATGATCTGGTCTTGCATTCAGGCATCCAGGTTTTACCACAACCTCAAAGTCATATTCTTGGAACAATAAGAGCCACCTACATATGCGCCCCCCCAACATAGGCTTATTAACGAAGTACTTTAGTGCAAAATGGTCTGTATACATCTTGAAATGTCCTCCTAGCAAATAGTACCAATATTTTTGGAGCTCATACACCATAGCCAATCCCTCACACTCGGTTGTGGAATAGTTATTTTCAACTTTAGACAATCTACGAGTCGCAAAAGCGATAGTGTGATCCAAGCCCTCTCCTCCCTCTTGTCTGAGCACTGCTCCTAGCACAATGCATGACGCATCAACATGGACATGAAACTCCACATCCGATTTGGGAAAGACCAGGATTGGAGCAGAGGTTAATTTCCCTTTTAGGACATCCAGGCTCTTCATGCAATCATCATTCTAGCAGAATGTGACATCCTTTTTCAATAGCTTCTCCATCAACGTGGTGATTTGGGCATAACTTTTGATGAACTTCCTGTAGTACCCTGTGTGTCCCAGCGTAACGCACAACTGTTTAACACTTCATGGTGCTTCCAAATTCATAATTACTGCAATATTCATGGGGTCTACCATTAGTCTTTGTGTGCGTACCACATGTCCCAGTAGGTTCCCAAAGGGAACGAGGAATGTACACTTCTTAAGGTTCAACGTAATCTGGTATCATCGGCAAGTATCCAACATCAAGCGTAAGCTTGCTACGTGGTGCTTAACCAATCCAAAGACAGTCCAATTATCGAGATAGACCTCCAGGAATTTGTGGATATATTCTTTGAAGGCGGCAACAACTATGTGCGAAGAGATGGCTGGCACATTTTTTAACCCAAATGGCATGACGGTGTATTGAAAGCAGCCCCATTCAATGGTAAAGGTGGTCTTGCTCCTGTCCTCCGGTGCGATTTTGATCTAGTGGTATCCTGAGAACCCATCGCTGAAAGAATATGCTTCTTACCCGCTGACATTTTCTAATACTTCATCTAAGAACGGGGTTGGGAATGGGTCGTGTACACAAGCGTCATTCAACTTCCTGACGTCCATGCATATTCTTATCTTTCCCTTCTGCTTTTTCTCCTACACTACCATAGGGCTTACCCAGTTGGATTCTTCCATCGGCTTAATAATCCCGACTGCGAGCATTTTGTATGGTTCTATGCGGACCTTTTCCTTGTACTTTAGATTCAAGTGGTAAGGCCTGTGCTTAATCGGCTTCGCATCAAGTTTTAGGGTGATCTTCATCATCCCTAAATCGCCAACGATCCCCTTCAAGTCTGTAATCTTGGTCGGGAATAAGTCTTGGTACTTGCGGAGTAACTCAGTGACCTTATCCACCATTGCATCATCCCAATAGTCATCGAGAGTTGCATACTTCGGTTCGGCCTCCATCCCAATGTTTACCTACTTCGTTTTTACTGACGCGGTGATGTCAGGATCTTCAATCAATGGTCCTTGAACCTTGCGATAGCCTTCAGCTTCTGGAATGTTAATTTTTCGTGGATCTTCATCATCCTCCTCAATTTTTACATTGTAACACTCCAGCACGCAGCTCAATTGGGTTGCCCATTCTGGCTGAAGCACCTATGTTGGCTCCTAGGGTATTATGAAGATAACTGCTTTTATTGCTTGTAGCACATCATCAACATTATCCCACCAATGATCCTAAAACGTGAAGGTTAATAATAATCCTTCGCGCAAGATATCCCATTTGCTCATGCCATGGCGAAGCTCTGTCTTAGTATTCCAATTCATGGGTATGATATCCAGGGTATGACAGAATAGGTGCACCCACTCAGGTTGTGGCTCTTCCCCGTAGACCTTGGTCCATTTCGCAAGGTGTGCATGTGGATCATCCCGTTCGTCATACTTGTCTGTTAGCCACATATGAGGCGTCACAAACTGCATGCACATTATCCTTTTACATTCACACCAGTCCTCATAATTCTGTTGGTGCGTATCCCACCACCTTGCGGGCGTAGCGCGCAGTACCCATTTCAAAGCATCGAAACGCTGCGGTTCTGATACTTCTCTTTCAAATTTGTTCAAGAAATTTGGCCCCTCCTTAGGCACTCCTTCAACAGCTTTACGAACGCCTCCCTTGCAGCCTTATTGATACTTAGAAGAAGATATCAAGCAAACAACTCAACTTAGAGTAAAAAGGTGCGTGAAGCTTTTATAAACTCAAAATAGAAATTTACAGAGCATTACAACTGAAGAAAATAAATCTCAGAGTTTAGAAGCACTCAGTCCAACAATATGGGCTTCTCTTTTGCCGATTTCTCATTTTATAGACTCTAACGAATCTACTTTTTCCTAGACATGACACAAAATGGAAATAATGGAGGGTCCTATTGACATTTCCATAGTCGGGTGGTGTCTACTCAATATTCCAGTACAATAATTCAAAAGCACTCTTAGTAAAATAATTAAAACTTTCACTATTTACAAAGAATTTAAGGACGATCACCATGTTCCCATAGGGCTACGATCTGAGTCGTAATCATCGAACTCGTCAGAAGATGGATTCTCTTTTAGATATGCTTCCTCCATTATTTTTAGATATTTGTCTTCGTAGTCCGACTCGATGGGATCTTGAGCATCTTGGTACACATCTAAAAATAAAGTTTCTTTTCCTTTTGAAGATTTGGTTGCTATAGGTGTTGTAGCTGCTTTAGAGGACTGTCCGACTTCCAACTTTATTCGGTCTTTGTAGGCATGATGGCTTATGTAGGGTAACTTGAATGGGTCATATTTATTTTTCCATCTATTGATGTAAGATGTAGGATTTATCTCAATATCTAAGAAAGAATCTTTATGCGCTTTTGAAAAAGCTATCATTTGTTGCATTGGTAGTTCTATCCCATCCAATAATTCCCATTTGAAAATTTGAAACATGCTGGTTGCTGTTTCAATGGTATGCTGTACCCAAATTTTACAGTGATCACTAACACCTTCTTTTTCTTGCCATCCAAACTCAAAATTAAATGTTGTGCATACCCTGGTGGATAATAACAAACTAATCAAACATATAGTATCTACTGTCCAATTTCTTGAACTTACTCCAACTATGATTAAAGCCTTTTGATTTACTAAAAATTTTAAAACAGGATGCTTTCCTTGTGACTCAGTCAGTTTTTTGATAATATGAATTTTCTCAACTAGATTTTGTAGGGGAAATTCTTTTAACCATCCCAAAACTCTATTTACTTCATCTTTATTTTCTGCAAAGGCTAAACTTTCTGAAAACTGATTTGCAAAGACCTGTGAAAATGAATTTGGCTCAATAACATTTCTTATTTCTGGGATTTGAAAGTCCCATGAAGTTGAAAATATTTTAATATATTGTAGAGGTCTTTCCATGCATTGAGATTTCCTTTCAACCCTTTTCTTTTTGCAATATCCATCCTTGATCTCCCAATCTGCAAATGGTTCGAAGATTTCATACTGAGGAAAAGTATCTGAATGCATATAATCTGTATCATTTCTTTGTAAGTATGACGCTTCCATTTCCTCGAACAAATCCGAGATTCTTAGAGTCTGTAAAAATTGACCAACTTCAATTTTGATGTTAATATCATCAAGGTCCATCATCTTGGCACTTGTAAAGATTTCAAGTGCAAAATCAATACAACCAATCATCTGATAATAATTTAAAATTTGCAATACCCAAATCATAGATTGAGTATACTGTATGGACCATAAATCATCAAGAGTCCTGAAATATAATTTGACCTTCATGTTTGGTAAAGAGTATACTTTTACCAATTCAGCATCCAAATCAAGAAGTGTGCCAATATTTTTCGATTGCCAGGCTTGACATTTTTTAATCCATTGATTTCTTCGAAACCTGAATCCGACTACCTTTTTTATTTCAAGACAAAGATCTGCAACATGCTTCTCAAGAATTTTGAATCTTTTTGCCAAAGTGACAAGATTATCTGGCTGATCTGGAATATCAAAAATGCTTCCTTTAACTTCTGACCGGCTACGACCAATCCTATGGGCTTTATTCATTTCCTTGGTAAGAGCATCAGCAATATAGTTAGAATTTACAGGAATCCATTCTACATCAAAATCGTATTGCTGTCCGATTTATTCTTAGAGTAAGATTGCTATCTAATTTTTGTAGGATACGATTGCTGCCTTTATTCCTGTAGAATAAGGTTTCACTGTTTATGAGAACTAGTTGTTGTTCCATTTCCTGTTATTTGCGTTATCATTCCTTTAGTGTGTAGAAGTATCTGAAACTGTAGTGAGCGTTGACATTTGTTGTCTAGTTCCTAGGTTGATGATCTGTTCCTTGATTATCTTTAGTTGCATAAGTTTACAGAGGGATGAGTTACTATTACTGTACCCTTGACTGATAATTCACTTAGTTTCCTGAATGCATGATTTAAGTCTTAAAGTGCTTTTTTGTAAGTAGATCTTGTTTTAAGCATCCGTTTATTCTTTTATTTTGAGCACTATACTACTAGAATTACTCTGACAATTGACCGCCTCGAATTGAGTACACTCTTTGAGATAACAAATCGTTCTTGGATTGATAAGTTAATGTGGGGTAAATATATGTGAAAAAGACCCTTTTTACAGCTCGACAGTAAGAATGTAAACCTAGAGGTTGGGGAATCATCTAAATATTATGTAAGCAAGAGCAAGGAAAAGAAGAAACTGAAATGGAAGGAGAGGAAAGAAAACATTGTACAGAAGGATAAACCTTCATCCACTCATTGCAAGAAAGAAGGACACGATGAGGCACACTATTGGCTTTTGCATCCAGAACTGAAACCTAGGAAGTTTGGTGGAAAGAAGAAAAAGAATGTTGCTGCTATTCAACAGGACTTGGGATCATATTCAGGCGATGAAACAATAGTTACGGCCATAGGAATTAAAGGTAAAGATTCTGAAGCATCCATAAGTAATTCTGCACAATCTGTTGGTAATGAAAGTAATGAGAGGGAAAGAAATGAGCTTTTTCGTATTAGAGTAATTCCCAAGCACAATAAGATTGATACTTTGTTTGATAGTGGATCACAAGTAAATTTGATTTCTAAAACAATTGTAAAGAAGTTGGGATTACAAACAAAACCTCATGAGAAACCATATCCATCAGATTGGGTGTGTGATAAAACAAAGCTACAAATAACGAGACAATGTAAACTTAGGTTTGCTATTGGATCAACATTTGTAGATGAGGTTGAATTAGATATAGTTCCATTGGATATATGTGGTATTGTTTTGGGAAGTCCATACTTGTATGATAGGAAAGCTATTTTCTAGAGCTGAGAATAAGTATCAACTCACTAAAGATGGAATAGAATATATTGTAAGAGCTCATAAACTCAAAGGTAATTATTCTCTCATAAACTCAAGACAGATGAAAATAATTGTGAATTCATGTAAGAAATTTTTACTAATGGTTGTAAAGTAAAAGGATCCTGAAAAATACAATGTATTCAAAGGTTGTGATTCTAAACATAAAGTTGATTTAGTTAAATTTGTTTCAAAGTATGATGTTCTATTTCAAGAACCAAAAGGTCTGCCACCCAAGCGAGAAATAGTACATGATATTTATCTGCAGCAAGATGCTCCATTACCTAACATTAGAATGTACATGTTGTCATCTTTAGAGAATTCAGAGATAAAGAAGCAGGTACAGGAGTTGCTCGATAAAGGGTTTATACGACCAAGAACATCACCATGTGGAACTCCAATCATGCTGGTGAGAAAGAAAGATGGTTCATGGAGAATGTGCATTGATTATAGAGCACTAAATAAAATAACGATCAAGAATCATTATCCTCTTCCTCGTATTGATGATTTATTATTTCAATTGAAAGAAGCAGTTTACTTTTCTAAGTTAGACTTGCGAAGTGGTTATCATCAGGTCAGAGTTGCAGAATAGGATGCATGGAAGACTGCTTTCAAAACAAAGGAAGGACTGTATGAATGGTTGCTTATGCATTTTGGCTTAACTAATGCTCCAACTACATTTATGAGAGTTATGAATGATGTACTCAGACCATTTATTGATGATTTTGTAATTGTTTATTTAGATGACATTCTTGTTTTTAGTAAGACATGGGAAGACAATGTAAAGCATGTGAAGTAGACTTTAGATGTTTTAAAAAGAGAAAATATCTATGTAGAATTGTCTAAATGTGAATTTTGCATAACATCTTTAAATTATTTGGGTTATATTATAGGGGGTGGTAAATTGAAGATGGATCCCTCTAAGGTTGAAGTCATTGTCAACTGGCCTAAGCCCAAATCTACTATAGAGGTTAGGAGTTTCCTAAGGGTAGCACAATACCGGAGAAAGTTTATTGCTAACTTTTTTTTTTTTTATTGCAGCTCCATTACATGCTTTAATAGGATTGAAACAGGTGTTTAAGTGGGGAGGCAAACAACAGAAAGCCTTCGAAACCTTAAAAGAAAAAATCAGTACAGTACCAGTACTAGCACTACCAGATCTTCAACATCCATTTGAGATTGAGACAGATGCTAGTGACTATGCCATGGGAGCAGTGTTTATGCAACACAAAAAATCCATATGCTATCATTCTGAGACATTTACTTCTGCAGTAGTTAATTATCCCACATATGATAAAGAATTATATGCATTAGTACAAAGTGTGAAAAAGTGGAAACGTTACCTAATGGGTAAAGAAACAATCATACATACAGATCATCAACCACTTCAACATTTGCACTCAAAAACTAAATTGTAGGAATCAAGACATTATAGGTGGATGGGTTTTCTACAACAATTTCATCTTGTCATCAGATATAAGAAGGGCATACACAATAAGGTTGCAGACATGTTATCAAGACCAACCATAAATGCATCTACTATACTTAAGCATAACTCAGCAACGCATGAAAGTTACATTAAACAATATGCTCAAGATGTAGATTTTAAAGATGTATATGAAACTTTAAGTCATGATAAGCAAGTAGACGAATTGGATTATTGTGTAAAGGACCAACTATTATATCATTTGGGAAAGTTATGCATTCCATAAACTGAAATAGTTAACATAATCCGAGAAGCACATACTTCTCTCATATTAGGTCATTTTGGTGTAAGTAAAACAGTTGCACAATTGCTATGGTTTTGGTATTGGCCAAGAATGCATGAGACAATTTCTAGATATATCAAAGGATGTACAATGTGTGCTACAAGCAAACCAAGTAATAGAAAATTAGGCTTGTACATACCACTTCCAATCCCTTCTCATCCTTGGGAAAGTGTTTCCATTAATCTTGTTGGGGGATTGCCAAAATCTAGGAAAGATCATGATTATTTGTATGTTGTTGTGGATAAGTTCAGTAAAATGTGTATTTTGATACCATGTAACAAGCAGGTTATAGCTGAACAAACAACAAAGTTGTTCTTTCAGAATGTATGGGCTCATTTTGGGTTACCCACTTCTATTGTATCTGATCGAGATTCTCGATTTGTTGGGAAGTTTCAGTCAAGTTTATGGGAGTTGATGGACACCAGGTTGAAGAAGAGCACAACATTTCATCCACAAACAGATGGTCAGACAGAAGTGGTCAACAGGACAGTGATCCAGTTGCTCAGAGGCTATTGCAACAAGCATCCCAAACTTTGGGATGAGCATTTGTGTTATGTGAAACATGCTTATAATTGTGCCAAGCACTCTTCTACTCAGAGATATCATTTTGAGACTTGTTTTGGCTTTATACCAAAGTCTCCCTTTGGATTTTGTCTTTGGTAAAGACATAATAGTTGATGAACACAGTGATGCGGACAAAGCAACCAAGTTCATTGAATAAATCCAGGAAACTCACCAGGTAGTATAGGAACAACTAGAAAGAATTCAAGCCAAGTACAACGTAAGACATGAAAAGCATCGAGTTGAACATATTTTTCAAGTTGGTGATCAAGTTTGGTTGTACATCAGCAAAGATGAATGCAAGGTGAAGGTAAGAATCTAAAACAAATAAGGTATGGACCTTTCAAGATACTTGATAAAATTTGTGAAAATGCTTTTTGCCTTGATTTTCCAACTAATATGCAGATCTATTCAGTCGTTAATGCAGAAAACTTGATATTGTATAAACCTTCATTGACTGAAGATCCTGAAGAGCAAAGTTAGTTGCCTTCTATTGGGGATTTGTTGTCTGAGTATCTCAATGAGTTATAGGAGGACACAGTTCTGGACAAGAAGGTAAGAAATACACGTAAAGGGGATGTTGAGTACCTGAGAGTGGGACTCAAAGGTTCAAATCCAAGTAAAGCACGATGGATAGAAGTTAGACAGGTGAGGGAGCAGTATCCTCACTTGATCGATGCCTAAAAACCAACTTTTGGTGGTCCAAAAGCTTTTTCAGTGGGGAGGCGTGATCCAAAATGGATCTTGGATAAACCTCTTAAGTCTTCAATTGTATTTAAAATGGGAAAAATATGTTTCAAAGTCCCGCATCACAACCTTTTATTGCACCGGAGAAATACATGTTTAAACTATGGAAACAGAGTATCAAGGGAACCATGTTGCAATGCAGCGTTAACACTCAAGGACCATTGGATCCAAAAGATCAATGGACGAGAGGAAAACACATCAAAGAAATCACATTGGAGAAAAGCCAAAGCGGAGTATAAAGGACCGTAGCCTTGAGGAATTGTGATAGCGATCAACGCGATATAACGTGGGCCGTTGATCGAGCGCGCAGATCAACGGTGGATATGACAACAGGATATATCGCATCGCAAATTCCAAAGGGAGGACTTAACAAAGGCTTGCAAGCTTAGTGATATGCGATGGCCGCATTATCACATTGCAATGAACCATGGGGCAAGGACTGGACCCATAGACTTTAACACTTGCGATGAGCGCTTTCGTCATAGCCGTTGGATCGATGAAAGGAATGGATGGTTGTGATTGAATCGACGATCAAAACGATTGGGGTGATTTTAGATCAGGGATCAGGAGTGCAACAGAGCAAAGGACCGTTGAAGTAGTGATACTGCCGATGCGCCAATAGCCGACGGGGCCGATCAGAGTGATCGAGGATCACAGATCAATGAATCACAATGCCAAGGGACCATGCACTAAGTGAAAGGCGATATGTGACATGCCCAGACCCAACGATTTTATAAATGCGGGTTTAATGTTTTTGAGTTCCAGCTTAAAGCATTGTGGTCAGGTTTTTCGTGTATTTCATGTATTTCTGTGTATTATTAAAAATGCTCTATTTTGGGACTTTATCACACAGAAAGGCCGGACGGTCGGGTTACTCCTGCTGGTCCCTTTCGACTGTAAAACTATTTCTATTATGAATATTGCTCCACGTTGTAAGCGTTATCCCTGTAATAGAGAATGTGTCATAAAGACCAGCAGAGAGAGATGAAGCAACAGAGAGCAGAAAAGACAGAGCCATAAGAGAAATGACAGGGCATTCCAAAGGATCCTTGGGAGGCAGTGTTACTTTCTGGGCTTGAGAATCTCGAGTGAAAGCTCTATATATGTATCCAATTATTGTATTGAGAATGGAGCAGGTGAAGGAAAACTGATAACTATAATTTCTCATTATATGAAGACATAATATAGAGGTTATCACTGAAGGCTTGGACCAGGAGATGTAGCCAGGAAGTTTGGTGAACTCCTTGATTATTTGCTTTGTTGATGTGTTGAAATGTCATGTTTTCTAATTGTTAAATGTCCGTATTATTCGCAATCTTTTCGATCCATTGCACTAAATAATATAGGCATCCCTACACATGAGTCTGTGATACCCTTTTTTTCTATTTTAAGATCATTTCAAATCACTAAGCACAACTAGAAGCTCTTTGGTTGTAAGTAAGACCTCTATGCCTAGGCATAGAAAACGAAAAGACCTGAAACGTCTTATATGAGCTAGTTCCTTTTCAGGTGAGGTCATCTCTTACCTGCATCCTTTCCTGAGATCTGCTTAGGTAAGGTCCTGAAATGATTTAACTTCACTAAAGTTGAAGCCTATAAGGGAATGTTATCTGTTCCACACATACTCATTC